>OY728126.1:1986719407-1987969407 GCA_963277665.1 Viscum album | reverse complement strand
ATTAGGTTTACCTACTGGGTATACTTGTATACTCACCCTACGTTTACTTTCAGGTTTCCAAGAGGACTACCAAGGCCCTGCGGGACACTACTAGTTGGTACAATTGGAGTTGATGCAGTTTTTTGTACACTTGTTTCATTGGGTATTGTACTTTTGAGTTTTCTTGTACTTTTACTTTGTTTCAGGATTTTTTAAACATGCATATGAGATTGGTTTGGCTTATTTTTCATTTACAGGTTCCTTTTTCTTTTGGTGCTTGACTCATCCTATTTCCCGATCTTAAATAATAAAAGGGTTACACCTCCCATATTTGTGAAAAATCATACCCTTGGTGCTAGTCGCCACTCCGGGGCTGACTGGAGGCGGGACTCGGGGGTCATTATCTCCCTTTCACCATTGTTATCTCAGGAGGGGCATCTGTGGTGGGAGGGGTTGTGACATATTATTTATCAGTTGTTCATGTTTTAGTTAAAAATATCTTCATATCCTAACATCTATCACATTAATTATAAAATATATTAAATAAGATATTTCATGATTTTAGTAACAATTAGAAATGAAGTTTCCCTTATTTTGGATTTATCATAACCCACATTCCCTCTGAATTATCAATATTTTACTAAAACATATTAATGATTCCTCCTTTATAATGGATTATATATAACTATCATTACATATGAATTAATAATAATTTATGGAAAATTAATAATGATTCTTTCCTTCTATCATTTTCAATGTATCCCATATTATTTATGAATTATTTATTTGTTAGCAACACTTCAGAATGATTCTTCCATTTTTCTATATTAATCGTGACCCATACATCTAATGAATTTTTCATATTTTATTAATAATAAATGTATATTATTCCCATTTATTATATTGATAATAAACAATATTTATTATAAATTTATCATTAATTACTGACAATAGGAAATGATTTCCCCTTCAATTAGATTATTCCTAAAATATATTTCTCTGGATTTGTGAATATTTTATTGAAATTTAACAACAATTATTCCCTTTTATAAGAAAAATATTTACTCAAAAAACATATTTTCTATTTGTATTTTTTAAAAAACAATCAAACATTTCCCCCTAAAATAATATTAACCATTACCCATATTAAATATGAAATATTTTTATTTTTGTCACAATTTTCCATAATTTATCCCATCTATTAGATTAATCATAAAGTATATTTTTTACGAATTTTTAGTAATTTAATTATAGATATAGATTATTCATCCATTCCATCTGATTAATTTTAACACAAATTCTTTTTGGTTTATTTATGTTTTAGTTTTTATTCGTAATAATTCACCACATTGGGGTTTATCATATCATATATTTCTTTTGAATTTTCCATCTTTTATAAATAGTAAATATAATTTCATTACATATATCACACTAATCATTACATATATGTCATTTGAATTATTTATATTTTATTAAGAATTAGAAACACTTATTCATTTATATAAAATTAATCGAAAAAAATCATTTTTATAAAATGTTCATATTTTTTTCGAAAACTATAGTCCCATTAAATATATAGTTGTTTTTATTATGAGGTCATTCATTAAAAAACAATCATAAAAATCCAAATCTATCATGTATATATCTTGTCCATATCAAGTGTTTGGATGTTCCTGTATCATTTAAATAAAAACATATATAATTTATTTCATATGGGATAATTAATTGTCATGTGAGACTTGAAACCTCTAGTTGTGTGAAATTTATCATAATATTGAGGGTTATTTATTTTTTTTGATTTTGGGGATGATTATATCATTTTTTATCATCATGATATAATAAATTTAGAAGTGGTTCCAATTTTTTTACTACTGCTTCATCGTAGTTTCGAAATTTAGTGCATGGGGTTGTTGTTTTGTACTTCCCTTAAATAAAAACACATAATGAAAATTCAAATGTAGAATTGTAAAAATCATAGTTTTATGACATGCTGAAATATATTTTGGTGGCCCTATATATCATATGAAAGATAAGTAAATATGATATTTTAACATAAATCATTTCTATTAAATAATTTTTTTGAATTTAAAATAGATGCTTTAATCAAATATCTTATTGGGTTATGGAATTTTTTGCCGAGGGAAATACATTTCCTTCAAATATATATAATGTTCAAAATGTGGTAAGTAATTTGGGACTCATTTACTAGGGGATGTGTACATGTTCAAAAGATCGGATCTTATATTATATTCAATATGAGTGGTTAATTAATTTTATGATATATGGATAACTAAGGTATAAATATGTATAAAAAAAATGATCATATATTTTTTTGACACCTGAATACATTATATGTATTTCCTTTTAAATAAAAAATGTAGGTTTTGAAAGATTTCATTACCAGTAACTTTGAGTATATATGAACCTCGATATAGTAAATAGTAATAACATAAAAGTATAATTAGACTGTATAAACAATAATAAAAAATATATGATAAATGTTTATAAAATTTTCCATTAATTATATTGTATTTATAAATTCATAATAAATAATTTGGCAATATTCAATAATATCATTTTTCAATTCAAAATTTTTGTTTCTTCAAAAATTGTTTTTATAGAATTTTATTATTTGAAATTTCTAAATAAAATATAAAAATTTTATAAATTTCTTTTATGAAAATAATATCAATTTTAAAATAATGAATTAAATATTATCATTGGGTGAATATTTATGATTCGGATAAATATATTTATTTTTCATTGAATTCTGAAAATAATGATTTTTTAAAAAAAATACATTTCTTTTCAATTAAATGTCCTCTTGTGTTTTTAATTATAAATAATAACAAAATAATTATTATTTAATTAAAAAATGATCTAAATAAAAACAAATTATACATCAGTAAACTATATTTTTTATAAGATAACTTCTAATCTTAAAATCTGAAAAAAATATTGTTTAGGTATGAAATTTTTTTTCATATTAATAAATATATTTAATCACAGTGCTTAAATGTTTTTAAAAAATATATATATATATATACAAATATATATTTTAATATAATTTTTAACATTAATTTTTTCGTTTTTATATGTCATTTAAAGGGATTAAATTAATTTTTGTGATTAAGAATTTTTCCATTGAAAATGGCTTTTCATTGTAATTTGTGAACTTATATAAATTTCGATTATACCCCTTATAGAAATTTAATAATTTATAATTGATTTAAATTTTTTAATATGTATAATTAAATTAATTTATCATTTTAACATATTTTTTTCATATTTAATAGTAAAAAATAATAAAATATTGTTACCAACATTAAGTTTAAGACATGTTTACCGATGGTTAAACCATAAGATAATGATATTAATGGAACCCATTTTTATAATAATATTATTATTTGAATATATTTCAAAATTTTATAATCATATCATAAAATATCTATCCATTTTTATCCACATTTCCTTGAAATATTCGATAAATTATTGAAATATTTTAAGAAATTCCATGTGTACCCCTTGTGTCACTTATAAAAGGGAACATATTCTATCCAATTATTCTCATAAATTGGTATTTTTATATTTAAAAATATATAAAATAAAACATTCCTAGTATACTTATCTTTATAAATGATAATATACTCTTCTTCCAGTACCAATCCATCATGTCAAATGATTTAAAAAAAATTAATGTCTTTTAGAGAAGAGGTATATATCTAACCGAACTCATTTAATTTTATTTCTTCTTCTTATTCCTCTAAAAATATTATATATAAAACGATTGATCAATATTTTTTTATTTTTACCCTTATAATTTATTATTCTTTTCTATAAACCATTTAACACATATTCTCAAATCAATGGGAGATGAAAGTATTACTCGTGCATACGTGTGGACTACCAAATCCACATAACAATAAAAATCATTTACTCTACCATCATTAACAGTATTTTATTATTTTATATTTAATAATATTATATAATATTTATGATATAATAATTATTTTTAAAATATGAATCAAGATTTACCTTTATTTTTTTAATATTACATTCAATAATGGAAACATCACTTGCGCGTACGCACAACCTGTTGTCTCCATATCATGATGCAATACATTTTTCATCTCATTTATATATGAATGGAAGTAAATGTTTATATAATTAATATTTATTTTATTTATATATTTATTTATATATTTATTAAAATTAAGTATTTTAAGGAATAATGATCAATCTATGAGGACTATAACCGCTGAACTAATACATACATGAAAAATGACGGAGTTAACACATGAAATATATGTCATAATGAATGATTGTTAAAGAAAGGGAAATAATATATTATAAGTGTATCATTTATGGTATGATAGGAATTATTATTATTCTATAATATAATAATATTAAATGCCTATTTATTCTACAAGGCATTATAACTCATACAAAGAGAGACATACATAAGGTAAGGTTTTATGTTACAATGTCATTTTTAAAAGTATTATTTATTATTTAATTTTTTATTTTTGATATTATATATTAAATCATTATATACTATTATTTATTGTATTATATTATTTTTATTTAATGTTATTTCGTGTTTTCCTTTCATTTTCCCATCATTATGTTATCATGCGATAGAAATATTGATTTAAGTATAATCGGTCATGTTTTCCTCTTCGATCAAGAATATTTTCGTCAATATATATATATTTTCTTTAAAACATTTCAAATAATTTGTTTATATTTCTATAAATATTTTTTATATTTAAATTTACATGTTTTTTAATTTCTATAATAAATTTAATGGTATCTTAATATCATTTTTCTATCAATGTTCTTCTATATTTTTTCAGGAAATGTGGATATATTTTCTAACATTCACCTCTTGAACAGATTTCACTACCTCTATGAATACTATTTTGATTTAATATTTATTTATATGTTAATTGTCTATTTTTATTTAAAAAAAATATGATTATTTTTTATATTTTAAACTCTAAATAACTAAATTCAAATAAAATGGGTGTATTCGACAATAAAAGTTCTTAAGATTTTTTAATGGCATTTTTATCTAAAACAATACGATATGATGAATCTTATGAATTGCTATGGTTTTGATTCAATGTTACCATTTTTTCATTATATGAATGGTTTTTTATTATGATCATTAATTTTTTATTAATCATATATCCTTTCCCTGATATATGATTTAATAATAAAATGAATGTTTTATCATCATAGAGAACACACACACATATATATATTTCATTTTGTCCTGGGTGGGATTAAATTTATATTAAACTAAAATTATTTGGGTAAATACTAGTATATCATGTGATAATATGTACATAAAAAGAGATTATACCTAGTTCAGTAAGGGATAATTACTTATAATTCAGTATTCAGAGTGAATAATCACTAAGGATATAATGGATTTGAGAGTGAATCTCATCCACTGTGATAGTATTGGTAGTGATAATTGTCTAAGGATATGATATTCTTTGATTATTTACATTAAATAAACATATGTATTATATTGATGATATTTTTTCAAAGATTATGTTTTATTATTTTTGATTCCTCACCCTTATGTATTATTTAATTTGTTTGAAAAATAATTAGGACATGTTTCATTATTAAATATATTTGACTGATTGGTTATTGTTATAGTATGTCTTAACCATGTTCACATACACTTATGCTTTTATTAATAACACTTGTTATCTTTTATTGACATCTATTTTTATTATCCTAATTGAGCATCTCTTCTCACATTTTCATATGTTTTCATTCATATGGTTTTGTAGAAATGTATTTTGTATGTATTGTTTAATAAGTGTTGTTGTTGTTAATAAATTAATCAGAAATGTTGTAGATATTGTTTATATGATTTGTTCACAAATTAATGTTTCCAAATTCACTAATATTATACGGGCCATAGGCATGTATTATAGTGGAATTTTTTGAATACTAATCTAAAATATGTACTACATATTTATAAAATGTGTGGAAAACTATATTATTATTTTTTAATACATGAGTTATTTTATGATAACACATAAATTTTAGTATCTATTTATGTCATGAAAAGCTTCCAAATTGTTGAAATGGTATGGATACAGTACTTATATCACTAAAATCACAGATCCTCCATGTGGTGGTGATTCATGGAAACACATTTATCATGTTCATATATTTTTTTTCAAAAACATCATAACATAAAATTAAGACGTTTTATTACTTTTTTATATCCACTTTTTTCTTATAGATGATTTTTTTTGTGTATTTTTGTAACTCCATAAAACTTACCTCCATATATATTGTGGAAGCAACCATATAACCGTTTAGTGTTACTAATTCTATGACATCGAAATATTAATATTAATGCTTATTTCAACTGACAAATTGATTAGTTATTTCTATTATAGATTGAGGAGGAATGAGATTTGATGTAGTTAATGAATGGTAATTTCACCATAAATTACTCATTAATGTATGGAAACCATTAATTTCAGGTGGATGGTAGATTAAGAAGATGCGGTAAACATTTTAAAACATATTTTTTATATTTTTATGTGTAAAAACAAAGTGTTTATTCATGTTAATGGAAGAGAAAATTTCTTCTTCCATTGTCATTATTGATATCCAATTGAAAAACATAATTTTAAACTAAATTGAAATAAATTTATATATGGTACAATTTAAATAGATCAATCGCCACCAGTGAGCTAAATTTATCTAACCCACATGAAATTATTTATATTATATATTATTATATTATATTATATTACATTTAAATTTATTGTGTTTCAGATGTTATTATTCTGAAAATATTAAAATTTTAATTGTTTATAGGATCACATGGTTTTTCTTGATGGTTTTTTAATCCCTATGGTAATAATGAATTCATGTATTTAAATTAGAAGTTTCATTTAGTATTGTTACTACCCATGATGTCAACCAATATAAGGACCAATGAGAGATTGTGTTGTACAATTATTATGTTCTAATATCCTCTGGATAATTACAATTTGGTTTTTAAAAAAGAGTCTAATCTATGTTATTCAACCATTTATAAATTTTTTGAATTTAAAATAATGTCTCTAACAACATAAAAATATCTATATTTTTATACCCCTCCCCTAGTTGATGAAATACCCCTCTTATTAGAGACTCCATTATTGTGTGCATCCCCTATCCTGAAATCTTATCTTCCTTGAAAATTCACGATGGTTATTTCTTATTTATGTCTGTATCCCATAGTATGTGTCTCTTCTCCGCTATATTCTCAATTTTTTAGTGTTTCATATCTGTTAATCAGTATAAATTTATCGTAAAAACCCAATTAAAAGGGTTCTAACTGATTGTTCAAATCTATCTATTATAGGGAATGAAATAAAATCTCTAGGCATCATTTATACCATAATTGAAGTTTTAAACCATTCTTATTCTTGGTGAGATTGGTTTTCCCAATTTACTAAATTATTATTTTGTAATCACTAGTGTCATTACTAATACATTCATGTCTTAGGTTTTTAATGATAGAATTGATTGTGTTTTTTTATTTATGTGAATAAAAATTGGGTTTATATTAGTTTTAATATAATATTATGGGTTTTACTATTTTAGTTACTTGTTAATATTGGGTTTTCTGAAGCTGTATTGGCCAACATCTTTTAAAATTTGTCAAATTTATCTTATTTTTAAAAAATATTTCAGAATGTTTTTTGGTTTCAAATAGAATTGTAAATTTTTTCTAATAGAGATATTTGGAATTTCATGTGGTACATGAAGTGACATGAAATGGTAAATTATGTCATAAATTATTTTAAATGAAACTAAAGGTTCGAATATATTTTGAGCCAGTTTGGGTAATGAGATAAATAATGGAATGATTTTCTGAATATTTTAATATTTTTATATAAATTATAATTAATTTTTTATATTGATTTTATGGGTTATTTGAAATACAATATTTTAAAGGGTTGTTTGTAAATATAATTTAATTATAAAAAATATGTCTTCAGTGTCATTTTTTATTCAAAAATGATCTTTTTTAATTTTATGTGGTTTCCGAAATGTGTGTTTGTGAAAACATTGTGCACCACATTTAGTTTTCATTGATATTGATTAGGGCTTGAGAGAATTTATTTGAATTTTTGAGTTATTCAATAGATATGTGAATGAGGTTGTTTCATGATAGAGACTTGTATGTGAAGGTGATATTTTTGTTTATGGATATTATTGGGATTTCTTTTCTTGATAGATCAACCTCACCTTATTTTTGTCATGGGATACTAGATTATATGATATACATACATATATGGGAATAGAAACATTTCCAATAGCTCTACTAGTGATGTATGTTGGTTACCTCCACTGACATGTGATGCAATACACAGTCCACTAATTTAAGGAAAAACACTAGTCAATGGAATATTTCTAGCTGACCTTTCCTTGGTAACCATACGGTAGAGTCTACTACATCTATTATTTTTTGGTGGTTTAATATATTGGATATCTTTAACATCTAAATATATCCCTATATTTATTGATTTATGTGTAATATCAGATAGGATTATTTTTTTTTACCAATTTCATATATGACATGAGAAGATTCTTTGTTTTAATTTATTTTTTATATAGTGTGTTGTATATTTATAAATCATTTTAGTTATTTAATTAAATAGAAAATTTTACTTAGAAAAAAGGTTTTTAAAAATATTTGGTATTATCTAATGATATTCCATTTTTTTAACATATAAATTTAAGAAAAATAAAAATGAAGTGGTTAGAAAAACCATTTTGATATGTTATTGGAATTAAATTTAATTACGAATAAAATCCATTTTATTTTAAAAATATTTTTAAATGAGTCTAAAATTGATATTTAATTAAAATTTAGACATGTGTAAATCATTGTGGTTACATACTCATTTTTTTATGCTTATACCTATATTATATTTTAGTTTTAGGTTGGAGGTGAACTGTTAATTTCTCATGGAGCATGATTCATTTTTATATTAAATAGTGACACATAGATTCACATAGAAATAGGCATGTTATTCTTTTTTTCACATCAGTAAACTTTTTCATTCATAGTTTCATTATTATAATGGAATTTCAATTATATATGAGGTGTTATGAAGGATGATATTTCGGTTGATTCTATTGTAGGATTTGGATGTAAATGGAGGGATTTAATTTATAATTAATTATTTAATTTCTTTATATATTTATTATATTTTATCACTGTTTGACTTTTCACGGATGTATGAGTTATTGAAAACTGAAGATATTTTTTTGGAGAATTCATAAATCATATTTTATTTCATTTAATTTGGTATACTATATATTCTCATACTTTTCTGTATATAAGTATTACATCTTATTATATTAATATTCCACAAAAGACATTATGATCCAAGAAAAAGTCATATATGTTTAGTGTATTTTAAAAATATGATAAATAATAAACATGTTCATAAGAGTTCATAATAATATCCAATAATGTTATTCTTATGCCTTTATAGTCATATCAATCATAAAAACATTCTTCATAACATAGGGAAAATAAACGTAAGAAATGGTGATCTCAGATTCTCAAAAAGGGTAAACATGGAAGACATAATTGATCACATAAAAAAGAAAAAATGAATAAGGATTTGATGATATGATATTAATAATAGAAAAACATACTCTGCATATCATATATCATAAACATGAGTCAATACATGAATCCTAGTAGTTTATAAGACATTAAACAAAATGGAATCAATGAACATGAGCCATCACATAATAAAATTATCATAATAAATAAGTTTGTGGATTAAACACAATAATAGAAAATAATTTTCTTACTGAAAATTCACATCCAAGAAAATCATATTGTATTAGGTTAAATTCTTATTCCATTATATCATTATTCAACTTCTAATCAATATACTATAAAATGTATAGATTCCCATAATAAATCGAGTATTCTCACAATTCATGTCCTTATTATATCATGATCTATTCATCATTACCTAATTGATTGGATATATATATATAATTTTGGGCCCACACAACACATTATCAAAATCCACATTTATTTATTCAATAATATCATGAATCATTCATAATGTACCATTACCTATAGAAAGGAAATGGGTTTCACAAATATTTCAACATTCCATCACAACTCAACCGTTGAATAAATGGTTTTCATAATCGTAATAATAATAATAATAATCTATCGAGAAATATAATAATTATTTAATAACTAGATCATATCCCCAGAAAATAAAAAGTCGCATCAAATGATTTCATCTATGATTAAATTGACTTTTAATGACCAAATGTAATATATTTCTTATGAAGAATATCATTTTCACATTTTAAATGACTTCTTTAAAAATAAATATCTCTAATATTTTATTTAAGATTTTTTTTATTTAGGGATCCTTAGAAAAATATGAACAAAATATTCAAGGAAATTATCAATCAGGATAGTGGGAAATTAAATTCATACTACATTTATTAAAATAATATTTTTTCACCCATTCAATAAAAAGTCAAATATACCTCATATAAAAAATTAAAAGAAGACACAATTTAAAAAAAATAAAATACTAAACTTGGGAAAAACTGAATTTAATAAATAATATATTAATATTAAAAAACAAATGAAATAATTTTTAGAAAACATGGAATGGTTGGAAAATATTATTTCAAATTGAAGAGTGAATTAATGTTGATTTTTTATAAAATAAATATTTTTCAATTGAGTACATAATGATATAAAAATGAAATGGAAACATGTAATATCTATAAATATACATTGTTTTATTAAATTCATGTTATCCATTAGTGGTAGATGATTAAATTTCGTCATAAAATTCTTAATCATAAAATAATACCTATTAACAATGAGATTTTAAATCACATAACTCAAGTTCAATATGCTTCCAATGTGATCTAATAAGAAGTTTAATAAATTTAAATTTCATATAATTCGATAATAGAATAATTTATATGTATATAATATCATATAGTATATAATTAATGAATTTTAAAAACCATTTATTAATTATTAATAATTCTAAACATCGTTTCATAGTGTCGACTATTTTAATTTTCAAGGAAGTTTCGGTTTTTTTATTTTCGGAAGTTTTACATTGATATTTTTTCCATTATACCATGAATGGACATTGTTTCTATATTCCATTAATATAATTAATTAATGTTATATAATAATAGACATTAAATTATAATAATTTTTTAATATATATCATATATATTAATTTAAAATCTCTTTAATACAAATCATGTAAAGAAGAAATGTAAAATGAATTGTGTTACTTTGTGGAGGTTGTAGTCGCCAGGTATGCATGTTCACCATTATCATCTTCCCATTGATTGGAAGGGGTAGATAATGATTTTTAAATTATAAAAAAATATTCCATATTTTTAAGAAACATAATTAATTTTTTATAATGGATACTATAGACTTGGAAGGGGTAAAATTGGAATTAAAATTGAAAATTAGCAGTTAAGAGTTATACCTCTTCATTGAAAAATTACTTTTGTATTACTAAGTAGTCCTATAATATATGGTCTTTTGGAAAGACTACACACATAATTTATTGAGTAAGATATATATTAAGGGGTTATAGAAGATATTTTCAAAGAATAAATACTCATAAATTATTAATGATGATGGATAGGAGGTGTAATATTATAAGTTATTGGTGTGGAACACATTGGAATACATAATGAATTAAATTAAGGGAAATTAATTTTCATTTAAAAATGGATCCAAAATGAATTAATTTTAATATAGAACATGTATGTTAATAAATACTCTCATCGAAAAAAAATTTATACAAGTGTTGTTATGATTTGACCATTTTCTCTTAATTTTAACATTCATTATCCTTTTATGAAAATTACCATTATTAAAACGTTTTGTACAATTTAGAATTCCATAATGTTTACATAAATATAACAATAAATAATAATTAGATCATGTATGAAATATTAAACCATATAGTAGTAATTAAGATGATGAATATATTTTTACAAAGTTTTATCATTTGATATAATATTATTTATCACAAAATATACTTAATTAAATTTTTGGAATTATTTATTAACATTTACTTTGAAAACTATAGGATAAAAAAGAATTTATAATAGAAATCATTAATAAATAAATTATATTTTATATTTATCTATAAAACTATTTTAATACATTAAATAACCCAACGTGTAATACTTTTAATGTTTTCACAATTATTTATTTATTTTTATTACATGAAATAATATTGTGTCTATGGTGTGTATGAATATATTCTAATAAATTAGTAACTACAAATTAAATAAAATAATAAAAAATTATTAATATTTCAAATATTTATTTAAAACCAAACATAACCACTTTTTCTCCAAACCTATATTTTTTAGAGATATTAAATTCAGTAGGGTAATTTTTTTCCATAAAATAATATAAATGTCATAGTAAAAAAAGGTACCAAGTGGATATATTTTATAGAATTGAAATTTAATGGTAAAATTATACTATCCAACATGATAAAGACATGTTTTTGGGAAATTTTAAATCCATAACCCATTGTTATAACACTATTTTAGCATTACCAATGTGAATATACATTATCATGGTTACTACTCATATTAAATATAATTGATACATTTCCCAAATGTGAGCCTCATGATTCCAAATATGTTATGATTCAATAACAATATGCTGGTGAAGTTGATTTTAAAACTAATGTGAAAAACATTATGATAATTAATTTTAAGTGATTTTTTTAAGAATAAAATTATATTTATTCCTATATCATGACTATGAGAATATTTGTTCAATGTTAAAAAAAATTATTAAGTAAATAATATATAAATTTCATTAAAATAAATAACACATAGTGATTAATTTAATTTAGAAATATAAAAATACATTACATGTATAAAAATATTTTTTCAAAATAAAAACTTTTTATACTTCATATTATTTTTACATTCATTAATAATCAATTCATCACCAGTGAATTAATTATTACATGTGTAAACAATATAATTTTTACTATTTAAAAACTACACAATCCAAAAGCCACTATGTAGTGCCCCGATCTAGTGGGACACATTTCCACAAGATGGAATCCTGAAACTCTTGAAGATACTAACTTAAAAAAAGGCTTATAATGGTATGTTAGGGATATTACACCTTCATTATTAGAGGAATGTTGAAGTATCACAAGTAAATAAATCATTATAATAAAAATCATTTACTCTACCATCATTAACAGTATTTTATTATTTTATATTTAATAATATTATATAATATTTATGATATAATAATTATTTTTAAAATATGAATCAAGATTTACCTTTATTTTTTTAATATTACATTCAATAATGGAAACATCACTTGCGCGTACGCACAACCTGTTGTCTCCATATCATGATGCAATACATTTTTCATCTCATTTATATATGAATGGAAGTAAATGTTTATATAATTAATATTTATTTTATTTATATATTTATTTATATATTTATTAAAATTAAGTATTTTAAGGAATAATGATCAATCTATGAGGACTATAACCGCTGAACTAATACATACATGAAAAATGACGGAGTTAACACATGAAATATATGTCATAATGAATGATTGTTAAAGAAAGGGAAATAATATATTATAAGTGTATCATTTATGGTATGATAGGAATTATTATTATTCTATAATATAATAATATTAAATGCCTATTTATTCTACAAGGCATTATAACTCATACAAAGAGAGACATACATAAGGTAAGGTTTTATGTTACAATGTCATTTTTAAAATTATTATTTATTATTTAATTTTTTATTTTTGATATTATATATTAAATCATTATATACTATTATTTATTGTATTATATTATTTTTATTTAATGTTATTTCGTGTTTTCCTTTCATTTTCCCATCATTATGTTATCATGCGATAGAAATATTGATTTAAGTATAATCGGTCATGTTTTCCTCTTCGATCAAGAATATTTTCGTCAATATATATATTTTCTTTAAAACATTTCAAATAATTTGTTTATATTTCTATAAATATTTTTTATATTTAAATTTACATGTTTTTTAATTTCTATAATAAATTTAATGGTATCTTAATATCATTTTTCTATCAATGTTCTTCTATATTTTTTCAGGAAATGTGGATATATTTTCTAACATTCACCTCTTGAACAGATTTCACTACCTCTATGAATACTATTTTGATTTAATATTTATTTATATGTTAATTGTCTATTTTTATTTAAAAAAAATATGATTATTTTTTATATTTTAAACTCTAAATAACTAAATTCAAATAAAATGGGTGTATTCGACAATAAAAGTTCTTAAGATTTTTTAATGGCATTTTTATCTAAAACAATACGATATGATGAATCTTATGAATTGCTATGGTTTTGATTCAATGTTACCATTTTTTCATTATATGAATGGTTTTTTATTATGATCATTAATTTTTTATTAATCATATATCCTTTCCCTGATATATGATTTAATAATATAATGAATGTTTTATCATCATAGAGAACACACACACATATATATATTTCATTTTGTCCTGGGTGGGATTAAATTTATATTAACCTAAAATTATTTGGGTAAATACTAGTATATCATGTGATAATATGTACATAAAAAGAGATTATACCTAGTTCAGTAAGGGATAATTACTTATAATTCAGTATTCAGAGTGAATAATCACTAAGGATATAATGGATTTGAGAGTGAATCTCATCCACTGTGATAGTATTGGTAGTGATAATTGTCTAAGGATATGATATTCTTTGATTATTTACATTAAATAAACATATGTATTATATTGATGATATTTTTTCAAAGATTATGTTTTATTATTTTTGATTCCTCACCCTTATGTATTATTTAATTTGTTTGAAAAATAATTAGGACATGTTTCATTATTAAATATATTTGACTGATTGGTTATTGTTATAGTATGTCTTAACCATGTTCACATACACTTATGCTTTTATTAATAACACTTTTTATCTTTTATTGACATCTATTTTTATTATCCTAATTGAGCATCTCTTCTCACATTTTCATATGTTTTCATTCATATGGTTTTGTAGAAATGTATTTTGTATGTATTGTTTAATAAGTGTTGTTGTTGTTAATAAATTAATCAGAAATGTTGTAGATATTGTTTATATGATTTGTTCACAAATTAATGTTTCCAAATTCACTAATATTATACGGGCCATAGGCATGTATTATAGTGGAATTTTTTGAATACTAATCTAAAATATGTACTACATATTTATAAAATGTGTGGAAAACTATATTATTATTTTTTAATACATGAGTTATTTTATGATAACACATAAATTTTAGTATCTATTTATGTCATGAAAAGCTTCCAAATTGTTGAAATGGTATGGATACAGTACTTATATCACTAAAATCACAGATCCTCCATGTGGTGGTGATTCATGGAAACACATTTATCATGTTCATATATTTTTTTTCAAAAAAATCATAACATAAAATTAAGACGTTTTATTACTTTTTTATATCCACTTTTTTCTTATAGATGATTTTTTTTGTGTATTTTTGTAACTCCATAAAACTTACCTCCATATATATTGTGGAAGCAACCATATAACCGTTTAGTGTTACTAATTCTATGACATCGAAATATTAATATTAATGCTTATTTCAACTGACAAATTGATTAGTTATTTCTATTATAGATTGAGGAGGAATGAGATTTGATGTAGTTAATGAATGGTAATTTCACCATAAATTACTCATTAATGTATGGAAACCATTAATTTCAGGTGGATGGTAGATTAAGAAGATGCGGTAAACATTTTAAAACATATTTTTTATATTTTTATGTGTAAAAACAAAGTGTTTATTCATGTTAATGGAAGAGAAAATTTCTTCTTCCATTGTCATTATTGATATCCAATTGAAAAACATAATTTTAAACTAAATTGAAATAAATTTATATATGGTACAATTTAAATAGATCAATCGCCACCAGTGAGCTAAATTTATCTAACCCACATGAAATTATTTATATTATATATTATTATATTATATTATATTACATTTAGATTTATTGTGTTTCAGATGTTATTATTCTGAAAATATTAAAATTTTAATTGTTTATAGGATCACATGGTTTTTCTTGATGGTTTTTTAATCCCTATGGTAATAATGAATTCATGTATTTAAATTAGAAGTTTCATTTAGTATTGTTACTACCCATGATGTCAACCAATATAAGGACCAATGAGAGATTGTGTTGTACAATTATTATGTTCTAATATCCTCTGGATAATTACAATTTGGTTTTTAAAAAAGAGTCTAATCTATGTTATTCAACCATTTATAAATTTTTTGAATTTAAAATAATGTCTCTAACAACATAAAAATATCTATATTTTTATACCCCTCCCCTAGTTGATGAAATACCCCTCTTATTAGAGACTCCATTATTGTGTGCATCCCCTATCCTGAAATCTTATCTTCCTTGAAAATTCACGATGGTTATTTCTTATTTATGTCTGTATCCCATAGTATGTGTCTCTTCTCCGCTATATTCTCAATTTTTTAGTGTTTCATATCTGTTAATCAGTATAAATTTATCGTAAAAACCCAATTAAAAGGGTTCTAACTGATTGTTCAAATCTATCTATTATAGGGAATGAAATAAAATCTCTAGGCATCATTTATACCATAATTGAAGTTTTAAACCATTCTTATTCTTGGTGAGATTGGTTTTCCCAATTTACTAAATTATTATTTTGTAATCACTAGTGTCATTACTAATACATTCATGTCTTAGGTTTTTAATGATAGAATTGATTGTGTTTTTTTATTTATGTGAATAAAAATTGGGTTTATATTAGTTTTAATATAATATTATGGGTTTTACTATTTTAGTTACTTGTTAATATTGGGTTTTCTGAAGCTGTATTGGCCAACATCTTTTAAAATTTGTCAAATTTATCTTATTTTTAAAAAATATTTCAGAATGTTTTTTGGTTTCAAATAGAATTGTAAATTTTTTCTAATAGAGATATTTGGAATTTCATGTGGTACATGAAGTGACATGAAATGGTAAATTATGTCATAAATTATTTTAAATGAAACTAAAGGTTCGAATATATTTTGAGCCAGTTTGGGTAATGAGATAAATAATGGAATGATTTTCTGAATATTTTAATATTTTTATATAAATTATAATTAATTTTTTATATTGATTTTATGGGTTATTTGAAATACAATATTTTAAAGGGTTGTTTGTAAATATAATTTAATTATAAAAAATATGTCTTCAGTGTCATTTTTTATTCAAAAATGATCTTTTTTAATTTTATGTGGTTTCCGAAATGTGTGTTTGTGAAAACATTGTGCACCACATTTAGTTTTCATTGATATTGATTAGGGCTTGAGAGAATTTATTTGAATTTTTGAGTTATTCAATAGATATGTGAATGAGGTTGTTTCATGATAGAGACTTGTATGTGAAGGTGATATTTTTGTTTATGGATATTATTGGGATTTCTTTTCTTGATAGATCAACCTCACCTTATTTTTGTCATGGGATACTAGATTATATGATATACATACATATATGGGAATAGAAACATTTCCAATAGCTCTACTAGTGATGTATGTTGGTTACCTCCACTGACATGTGATGCAATACACAGTCCACTAATTTAAGGAAAAACACTAGTCAATGGAATATTTCTAGCTGACCTTTCCTTGGTAACCATACGGTAGAGTCTACTACATCTATTATTTTTTGGTGGTTTAATATATTGGATATCTTTAACATCTAAATATATCCCTATATTTATTGATTTATGTGTAATATCAGATAGGATTATTTTTTTTACCAATTTCATATATGACATGAGAAGATTCTTTGTTTTAATTTATTTTTTATATAGTGTGTTGTATATTTATAAATCATTTTAGTTATTTAATTAAATAGAAAATTTTACTTAGAAAAAAGGTTTTTAAAAATATTTGGTATTATCTAATGATATTCCATTTTTTTAACATATAAATTTAAGAAAAATAAAAATGAAGTGGTTAGAAAAACCATTTTGATATGTTATTGGAATTAAATTTAATTACGAATAAAATCCATTTTATTTTAAAAATATTTTTAAATGAGTCTAAAATTGATATTTAATTAAAATTTAGACATGTGTAAATCATTGTGGTTACATACTCATTTTTTTATGCTTATACCTATATTATATTTTAGTTTTAGGTTGGAGGTGAACTGTTAATTTCTCATGGAGCATGATTCATTTTTATATTAAATAGTGACACATAGATTCACATAGAAATAGGCATGTTATTCTTTTTTTCACATCAGTAAACTTTTTCATTCATAGTTTCATTATTATAATGGAATTTCAATTATATATGAGGTGTTATGAAGGATGATATTTCGGTTGATTCTATTGTAGGATTTGGATGTAAATGGAGGGATTTAATTTATAATTAATTATTTAATTTCTTTATATATTTATTATATTTTATCACTGTTTGACTTTTCACGGATGTATGAGTTATTGAAAACTGAAGATATTTTTTTGGAGAATTCATAAATCATATTTTATTTCATTTAATTTGGTATACTATATATTCTCATACTTTTCTGTATATAAGTATTACATCTTATTATATTAATATTCCACAAAAGACATTATGATCCAAGAAAAAGTCATATATGTTTAGTGTATTTTAAAAATATGATAAATAATAAACATGTTCATAAGAGTTCATAATAATATCCAATAATGTTATTCTTATGCCTTTATAGTCATATCAATCATAAAAACATTCTTCATAACATAGGGAAAATAAACGTAAGAAATGGTGATCTCAGATTCTCAAAAAGGGTAAACATGGAAGACATAATTGATCACATAAAAAAGAAAAAATGAATAAGGATTTGATGATATGATATTAATAATAGAAAAACATACTATGCATATCATATATCATAAACATGAGTCAATACATGAATCCTAGTAGTTTATAAGACATTAAACAAAATGGAATCAATGAACATGAGCCATCACATAATAAAATTATCATAATAAATAAGTTTGTGGATTAAACACAATAATAGAAAATAATTTTCTTACTGAAAATTCACATCCAAGAAAATCATATTGTATTAGGTTAAATTCTTATTCCATTATATCATTATTCAACTTCTAATCAATATACTATAAAATGTATAGATTCCCATAATAAATCGAGTATTCTCACAATTCATGTCCTTATTATATCATGATCTATTCATCATTACCTAATTGATTGGATATATATATATAATTTTGGGCCCACACAACACATTATCAAAATCCACATTTATTTATTCAATAATATCATGAATCATTCATAATGTACCATTACCTATAGAAAGGAAATGGGTTTCACAAATATTTCAACATTCCATCACAACTCAACCGTTGAATAAATGGTTTTCATAATCGTAATAATAATAATAATAATCTATCGAGAAATATAATAATTATTTAATAACTAGATCATATCCCCAGAAAATAAAAAGTCGCATCAAATGATTTCATCTATGATTAAATTGACTTTTAATGACCAAATGTAATATATTTCTTATGAAGAATATCATTTTCACATTTTAAATGACTTCTTTAAAAATAAATATCTCTAATATTTTATTTAAGATTTTTTTTATTTAGGGATCCTTAGAAAAATATGAACAAAATATTCAAGGAAATTATCAATCAGGATAGTGGGAAATTAAATTCATACTACATTTATTAAAATAATATTTTTTCACCCATTCAATAAAAAGTCAAATATACCTCATATAAAAAATTAAAAGAAGACACAATTTAAAAAAAATAAAATACTAAACTTGGGAAAAACTGAATTTAATAAATAATATATTAATATTAAAAAACAAATGAAATAATTTTTAGAAAACATGGAATGGTTGGAAAATATTATTTCAAATTGAAGAGTGAATTAATGTTGATTTTTTATAAAATAATTATTTTTCAATTGAGTACATAATGATATAAAAATGAAATGGAAACATGTAATATCTATAAATATACATTGTTTTATTAAATTCATGTTATCCATTAGTGGTAGATGATTAAATTTCGTCATAAAATTCTTAATCATAAAATAATACCTATTAACAATGAGATTTTAAATCACATAACTCAAGTTCAATATGCTTCCAATGTGATCTAATAAGAAGTTTAATAAATTTAAATTTCATATAATTCGATAATAGAATAATTTACATGTATATAATATCATATAGTATATAATTAATGAATTTTAAAAACCATTTATTAATTATTAATAATTCTAAACATCGTTTCATAGTGTCGACTATTTTAATTTTCAAGGAAGTTTCGGTTTTTTTATTTTCGGAAGTTTTACATTGATATTTTTTCCATTATACCATGAATGGACATTGTTTCTATATTCCATTAATATAATTAATTAATGTTATATAATAATAGACATTAAATTATAATAATTTTTTAATATATATAATATATATTAATTTAAAATCTCTTTAATACAAATCATGTAAAGAAGAAATGTAAAATGAATTGTGTTACTTTGTGGAGGTTGTAGTCGCCAGGTATGCATGTTCACCATTATCATCTTCCCATTGATTGGAAGGGGTAGATAATGATTTTTAAATTATAAAAAAATATTCCATATTTTTAAGAAACATAATTAATTTTTTATAATGGATACTATAGACTTGGAAGGGGTAAAATTGGAATTAAAATTGAAAATTAGTAGTTAAGAGTTATACCTCTTCATTGAAAAATTACTTTTGTATTACTAAGTAGTCCTATAATATATGGTCTTTTGGAAAGACTACACACATAATTTATTGAGTAAGATATATATTAAGGGGTTATAGAAGATATTTTCAAAGAATAAATACTCATAAATTATTAATGATGATGGATAGGAGGTGTAATATTATAAGTTATTGGTGTGGAACACATTGGAATACATAATGAATTAAATTAAGGGAAATTAATTTTCATTTAAAAATGGATCCAAAATGAATTAATTTTAATATAGAACATGTATGTTAATAAATACTCTCATCGAAAAAAAATTTATACAAGTGTTGTTATGATTTGACCATTTTCTCTTAATTTTAACATTCATTATCCTTTTATGAAAATTACCATTATTAAAACGTTTTGTACAATTTAGAATTCCATAATGTTTACATAAATATAACAATAAATAATAATTAGATCATGTATGAAATATTAAACCATATAGTAGTAATTAAGATGATGAATATATTTTTACAAAGTTTTATCATTTGATATAATATTATTTATCACAAAATATACTTAATTAAATTTTTGGAATTATTTATTAACATTTACTTTGAAAACTATAGGATAAAAAAGAATTTATAATAGAAATCATTAATAAATAAATTATATTTTATATTTATCTATAAAACTATTTTAATACATTAAATAACCCAACGTGTAATACTTTTAATGTTTTCACAATTATTTATTTATTTTTATTACATGAAATAATATTGTGTCTATGGTGTGTATGAATATATTCTAATAAATTAGTAACTACAAATTAAATAAAATAATAAAAAATTATTAATATTTCAAATATTTATTTAAAACCAAACATAACCACTTTTTCTCCAAACCTATATTTTTTAGAGATATTAAATTCAGTAGGGTAATTTTTTTCCATAAAATAATATAAATGTCATAGTAAAAAAAGGTACCAAGTGGATATATTTTATAGAATTGAAATTTAATGGTAAAATTATACTATCCAACATGATAAAGACATGTTTTTGGGAAATTTTAAATCCATAACCCATTGTTATAACACTATTTTAGCATTACCAATGTGAATATACATTATCATGGTTACTACTCATATTAAATATAATTGATACATTTCCCAAATGTGAGCCTCATGATTCCAAATATGTTATGATTCAATAACAATATGCTGGTGAAGTTTATTTTAAAACTAATGTGAAAAACATTATGATAATTAATTTTAAGTGATTTTTTTAAGAATAAAATTATATTTATTCCTATATCATGACTATGAGAATATTTGTTCAATGTTAAAAAAAATTATTAAGTAAATAATATATAAAGTTCATTAAAATAAATAACACATAGTGATTAATTTAATTTAGAAATATAAAAATACATTACATGTATAAAAATATTTTTTCAAAATAAAAACTTTTTATACTTCATATTATTTTTACATTAATTAATAATCAATTCATCACCAGTGAATTAATTATTACATGTGTAAACAATATAATTTTTACTATTTAAAAACTACACAATCCAAAAGCCACTATGTAGTGCCCCGATCTAGTGGGACACATTTCCACAAGATGGAATCCTGAAACTCTTGAAGATACTAACTTAAAAAAAGGCTTATAATGGTATGTTAGGGATATTACACCTTCATTATTAGAGGAATGTTGAAGTATCACAAGTAAATAAATCATTATAAGAATAATATAAATAATTTAAAGAGTTAAACATCCAGAAGAGAGAAATGATAATTAAAACCAATGTAGTATGATATATAATAAGATATATGTTATGTCTCTATAAAAAATAAAAATAAATACATTAAAACAATCATCGAAATCATTACTTGTGTCAAATGTGAAAATATAGAAATGTAATTATCTCTATATATCATCATGAGCATAAGTTGGTCCTCTTCACCCTCCTCCTTTGTATAATCAATCAAGCATCATAAAGTGGACACATTCCCTAGTCTCTACATGCATCCATGAAGTATTCTCAAGTTCCCAATGTCGGCTCAAAAAAGTTGTTGGATAAAAGTCAGTAGGACCCCACCAATTGTGTCTAAAAAAATCCATTCTTGATATATATTTTGAATCAATTTACAATATATAACAACGATATAATTTAATAACATTGAATGAGTAATATTATTCGGTCTACAAACTGAAATCATACCCCAAAACCAGGTCTATCTATAAATCATGATATGTAATCCTATGTAGACCATCTTGAGTAATCCATTGTCAGAATCCCTGAGATGCATCAAGGGTATAAATAAAAACTCATTGCCATTGTTTAAGCCCTATTTTATTCCTATCCAAGGTATAAAGTCCATTGAATCCCCTCCATTTTTCAAAAAATATCTATAAAACTCAGTAATGACTTGGGTGGAGCCTAAGGAGTATGTACATGGTTGTCCAGGAAAGAAAAATATAAAGAGTACCAATTTCCTCAGTATCCAAATCAATATGGGCCATGAAGTAATAATATACCTGGCATATAATGTTAGAATCTGTGGCCTGGATCAAATGATTCGAAATTTCCTTTTCATCTAAATAAGTTTACAACTCATTAATTATTTACAAAAAAACAATTTAATAATCATACATAATCTTTTAGTTTATCCAACACATTTCACAATATATACTTAAAATTTTAACCAACTCAATTATCATGTAATAAAATGGAATGGATGAATAAACCATCCCCAAAAAGTATCATTCAATTAAAAATTATCCCACTTGGATGGAGATATCTAATGCACCCAATGATGAGTTATTGGATGTGGATAATGCAGAAAAAAACCACTCAGGTTGTATGGGTTGAGTTTTACATCCTCAAACTATTTCATGGTACTATGTGTGAAACCTAACAGGGTATACATAATTTATTTAAGGAATTAATTAAATTTTTAGAGTATTATTAGAAGATCCATCATGAAGTTCAATGTTAAAAGGTTATAAAACAACTTGACTATATGGGAAAGGTATAGGCCACCGATCGTATGTTAGTTATAGAACCCATTTCTAGTATGAGTGCCTCATAATACCTACGTGAGAAAAAAAAGGAATAACATGTGAATACCCTAAAAAATGGGCAAACCAACTTCCTCTAAAATGACACTATCAATATGAAGATAAATTGTGAAATGCAAAATATGAATTAAAAACTACCTTACTTAAATCTAATGATTCAGATTCTATTTAAATCAGTGTTCAGACCATGAAATGGGATTTAATTCAACCTAGATAGCATTAAATTAATACGAAATGGTAAGGGATCTACGAACAAGATAGAAGTTTTAATAAGGTTTATGTTATAATAAATTTAAGTCAAAATTTTTAATTTTAGCCATACATTAGGGGTCACATGGTTGGGCAACAAGGTTATCCCAACCATGCCCCAACCATGATTCCTTCCCATTCTTTGGGTGGACCCCCAAATTTTTCTTGCCCTTATTTTGGGAAACCATGCACAAACCATGCCAATTTCCTCCTCTAAAAATTGAAATTGGCTATATGGGAAAGCGACAAAGGACACATGGTTTGATCAAACCGTGCGTCCATGAATTGTTCCCCGGACCACCCTACACAATTACGCCTAACAATGCGACCTGCATTTCATGGATTCTACTAACCATCTAGCCAAGAATCCCTTTCAAAAAACGGACCCACCATGCTCCAAACAAGCCTTAGACACCCCACAAACACCACTAGACTGATTAATAATCCACCTAAAGTCATTACTAATATTTTAATATGTAATAAAAAAATACATACCTCATGGAAAAAAATAAGAACATTTAATTTTCCCGCATTCATGAAAATAATCACCAAATTCCCATTTTAAAGGTGTTCGATAATCATCTGAGAATAAAATTATAAATTAAGAACATATGAAAACCTCATCTCTCATGTATCATCTTTTAATCATATTTTCTTTTATAGAACCCATAACAGAGGAACAAAATGTCCTCAAAGAGCTTTCATTCTCTGATCAATGATATGTATAGAATGGTCCATGAAGGATGCATCAACATTCAACTCAACCTCATCTAGATGTGGAGTATAAGATGGATCTCATTGATTATAATGTTGCTGAGTTTCATGGATGATGTTGTGCATGGATATGTACCTCTAATATAACTACAACTGTTAGGCTACCATCCAGAACATCTCAATATCCCTGAAATGCCTCACATATAGTGGAAAAACATTACCCTATATAAAAATCTATCTATTTCATAGCCTAAAGAATATTTATAAATATAATTTATCACTTACCACATTTTCTAGTGGTCATCGATAGTGATCAGGGTAGAATTATTTTCCAGACATTCATATCCATCAATTTTAAAATTATCTAAAACTTCTCTGATGTTTCCATCATGAGTCTTGTCCTAAAAAGCACTACCTCTACTACCTCTAACCATTTTAAATGTAATCAAAATGGACTACTGTTAAAATAATCATAAATATGCATGTGTCTATTCAACTGATATCTATTTTTTTATATAAACAAACCCATAGGTATATACCTCAACGAAGAGCACCTAAAATTGAGGAAGCATGTTCTAATAATTACCACAAGAACAATTATAGTTCGCTCTAACTAAACATCAGTCTAATGGTTGCATGTCATGCTCAAAACCAGATGTTTACCCAACACCCTCCATAAACCCTACGAAAACTGCGATATTAATTGGTTGTCCCTATATGTTAAAAATATATGAGGAACCCCATGAACGTTCATAGTCTCATGGGTATAATATCTTCCATGTTTATCTATTGATATTATCTCCCTATTTAAATGGAATTGGGAAAAATTCATGGGCATGTCATCGAAAATGCACACATCATCACTATCTCAAGGATACCTTAGAATACCCATCATAATGTACATCACTACAGCATCCCGTTTCACTCATGATTTGATTACTATTGTATAATCCCATCTTTTTGTTGGTGATTCCATTCACATACTATCATGTAGAATAACTCCTTACAACACAGACAACCTCAAGTGTCTTCTAAAAATAGAATTATTGATACATAATTAATGATACATCTTTGTGATGATAGGATAAACATACCAAGATTAATTATAAAATAGTCACATAATCTCCCTATGTAGGACTAATGTTATCCAAATGTTACTATGTATGTTTATTATTTAATCATCATCTATGGTCAAACCTAGAGGTGGCTCCTCACCATCCATGCTCTATTATAGGAATATTCCCTCAAAATAAGACAAGTGACTCTTCTTACCCCTATCAATAAGAGTATAATTCACATCCAATGGTGAGAGAAAACATTTCCCAATATTATCCTGCACCTGGATGTGTATCTCTGAAAACAAAACCCATATGTTTCCACTTGTTATTGGCCTATTGAAATTTCTACATCCGATTAATCATAGTCGATGTATCAACAATATTATTTCTCATTGCAAACAAGTATGAATGATTGAAATAAAATTGCTAAATGTAATCAACCCACCTTTGTTTCCTCATAGTCATGTGACACAATGTAAATATATAATTCATGATTTGGTGGTCAGTGTACACCCAAAAATGCTCTCCAAATAAATTATACATCCACCCGAATAATGAATGAAAAAAGGTACCTAACTTTAAATCATGTGTCATTTATTTCTTCACACGTCCCCTCAAATTATGATACCCCACTAATACTTGTCACTCCTCCTATATCATAACTGCTCTAAGACTTATATCAGATGTTTCCTAATACATTTACTACATTGTACATAAATCTAGAAAAATTTGGACCGATTTTAATGTCATTATACCTATAAATCCATAAAATCTATCTCATTGGTATCTTGCCGTAAAAAAGCCTCACGGTTCATAGTCAATAACATAATATGTTCTTCTTTGGTTGATAATTCAGGTATTACATGACTATAATATGTAACTAGCACCAAGAAACTGTATATGTAACATATATTCTTTGGATTAACCAACTAAAATAATACTCTCACCTTCAATGAGTCAATTAATACTCCTATTTTAAAGACTCGAAAATTTCAAGGAAATTATTTTCATAAATACTTTGAAATTTTAGGAGTTTGTGGCTTCTGACAGCACCTGATTCTGAGGCCCGGTGTGCCCGAAATAATTTTCTGAAGTTTTGTTAAGCCTAAATTAATGCGCATAAGCAGTTTTACTAAAAAAGTGGAATAACTCTTAAATGGTTACTCTGATCCGAAATCTGAGGGCACCGTTGTTCTCAGGATGGCGGGTTTACCCTCAGCACGACATAATTGTAGTCGGTGCGGGCCTCCTGTGAGAAATTACAAAAATGGCATAATCGTAAATAAAATAATTAAATAAATTATTTTATTTTTCAAATGGTTATAACTCACAAACAGTAGCTCAGATTAAAAATATGAGACCACCGATGAACTCGTGAGGGCAAGCTTTATTTAAGCACATAATAACTTTAGTCGGCACAGGCCACCGGAAAAAGTTAGTTTTTGGCCGCAAATAAAATAATTAAGAGAAAATTATTTTATTGTAACATTCATAACTTCAAAACGGTAACTCGGAATGAAAATCCAAGAGCATCGATGGGTTCGTTGGGGCATGTTTTACTTAGGCAGAGCCTAATCTCGACCGGAGCGGGTTGAGAGTGACTAATAATAATTTTCCAAACATTTTTTCGAGTACGTTCAGTAAACGTTCATGTGGATTTTTATATCTTTTTAACCAGTACTCGGAATTGAAATACGAGGGAACTAATGCACTCGTAGCACAGGTAATTGATTAAGGGAACCTTTACCGTAGTTGCATTTTAAGCAGGTTGAGAATTAGTAATTGGGGATTTTGAATTAAATAAATAAAATTGGTGGTGCACAATTTAATTTATATTTATTGTAGGCATACCTTACAAAGGGGAGTTAAGGGTGAGACCCATAACCACCAACTAACCATGTGTGGATAAATTAGAGGTGGGCCCCCACACGAGCCCCAACCTCTCATCTTACTTAACTCTCTTCAACCCCCTTTGACACCTCTCCAATTTAATGTGAGAACTCCCTTATTATGGAAACCCATCACCTCCCTAATTAATATTCCATCAAAGGTTTGAATTACATGGAATTTTATATTATGGAGAGACGTTTTATTATTTTGGGGGTTGGAAATATTGGTGGAAGAACTCTTGAGAAGACTTATAAGGAAGTGTTCTTCTTTGACGAAGAACACCAACCTTCAACGAAGAACGACTCCGCCCCGAAGAACGTGGGGTATTTCTACAACAGTGTTTCTACTTTGGACACACCCTGACGTCAACAGAATAGGCATCCATCTTCCGCGACGCCGCATTCCTCGAATCATTGACGTGCGACGTTAATTACCGAGGTATGGAGTTTTTGTTTATTTAATTTTACATGATTCTTTCTCGCGAGCATGGAAGAATATTCTGTTGGGTGTTTATTCGAAATACTAACGCAGTGGGTATTGACTACAAACAAGTCTGTACCCACCGAAAACTTTTTATTGATGTGCGGCGGCATGGGTTTGGGTGAGTGGTAATGGGAGGGGGTGCGGAGAGAGGAAGGGGGGCCAGGCAATGTGACTGGTTTGAGGCGCGCTGACGCAGGTAGCCAGGGGCGGTGCGGCGGCGCGGTGGGAGGCTAGGATAGGGGTAGGCTGGAGGCGGTAGATCTGGCGTGAGAGGCAGCTGTAGGAAGGCCAGGCTAGTAGGTTTTTGTGGAGAAGAAACAGTGAATGGAGAAGGAGATTGGAGAGATAAAAAGTTTTAAGGAAATAAATTAAAATTGAAAGAGAGAAAGATAATCCAATGAATGTGATGCACAACATTTAATTAGGGATTTCCATGCGTGAAATGGAGGGAGGCACACCAATTGGAGAGAGAGGGTGGTGGTGCGTGACATTATATTTTTTTTGAGGTAAAATCAATTAAAAATAATAAAATAATAATCATATTATTATTTTTGTTATTAAAACACTTTTTCAACCGCAACTTATTCGTGCGACCCCGGTTTCACGAACCATCTGCAGTAGTGCCACCCAAATTTCTATATGGACATTCAGAGTCCAATATTGAATGTATTTTTTTCGGGTTTTGGGATCGGGTACCCAAAATGCTCGGAAAATAATAGATTTAATTTTATTATTAATTTTTCGACCTGCTATAACTCACGTGTGAGATGTCCGATTGGATTGCTATCAGCGGCGACGTGATCTTGTCTTTAATATTGTCAATTCAAGTATAATGTTTGATACTAAATTCTGGTTTGTGGCTCGAGTCCACGAAACACCCAATGATAATAATAATATTATTATTACGGGATTTTGTATCTGACATATCTCTCTCATTCGGTGTCGGAATGACGAACCGTCTACAATGTTGCGACACTAGAATTAAGATGGATGTTTCAAAACCAATTTTGGAAATTTAAGTTGAGGTCAAGGCATGGGTCCCATGAGTCCTGGTTCGCGCGTGTTGCGTTGAAATTAAATTTCTTCACTGGTTCTCCGTTTTGGACCAATTGGTAGTCCATCTCTTGTGTTTTTTTGGTATGGATCTCAATGGTGTGACCAGTTTGGTTAACCGATGTCATTTGAAGTATGTCTAGGTTTGTAATGACCCGCCCTCGGGGCCCGTGCCGTGACTACCCCAATCCCTCCTTCCATAAGCCAGGGGCTGGCGACTAGCACCAAATGCGTAAATACCGATAACTGGGAAGGCATTATCTTTATAAAAGTAAACAAAACATCACAGAGTAAAAGTGGAAGTAATACACTATGTGCAAAAGAAAGTGATGAAAATTAAGTGGGCCAGAATACAAACCCAATTGAATGTACATCTACAAACATCTAGAAGAATAGAAGAAACTACTGGGTATTCCTCCTCGGGTCCTACCTGAAGGGTCGGTATAGATAGTGCAGCTCCTGGATCGTCCACCACAGATCGTACCTGAGGGGTAGGTACAGATAGCCTCCACAATGCTCTAGCCCGTAAACCTCCTCCGAGTGTCATCTCGCCGTGAAGTCCACCTCCGGATACTGACTCGTCATGAGGTCCACCTCCGGGAACCATCCAGTCCTCAAACACCCGACCTCTATCAGAGCTTCCCGTCGTCTGCAACCAACACAACGAGGTGCGGGCATAGCCCGTGCAGGGGTGAGTATACGACACTCAGTAGTGACCCCATGACCCTTAAGGTCTCACTAAATCCAACAAGGATAACCAAAAATAAGGATCTCAACAGATAGCCCTTACTTATGTATAATCCCATTCATATACCTAAGTTATCAAGTAACCCATCTCAATAACGAGGAAACACAATGGTTATGAAATCAACAGATAACCACTACCTAGGTATATTACCATACATATACCTAAGTTAACAAGTGACCCATCTCAATTATGAGGAAACACAAAGGTTATGAAATCAATGGATAACCACTACCTTGGTATATTCCCATACATATACATAAGTTATCAAGTGATCCATCTCAATCATGAGGAAACACAAAGGTTATGAAATCAACGGATAACCACTACCTAGGTATATGCCCATACATATACCTAAGTTATCAAGTGAACCATCTCAATCATTAGGAAACACAAAGGTTATGAAATCAATGGATAACCACTACCTAGGTATATGCCCATATATATACCTAAATTATCAAGTGACCCATCTCAATCATGAGGTAAACACAAAGGTCATAGACTCAGCTCAAACCAGGATTTTAATTTATTGAAATCGTAACTGCTAAAGAGCTCCTTATTTGACAATTACAATGATACTGTCACAACTCCGTGGTACTTCTCACTAACCTAAGACTCCTGAGGTACTCATCCTGTCGAGTACCGTAAGTTAGCCACCCAAACATCGTAGTGCTTCCCGCCGGGGTCTTCCACCCAAACATAGTAGTGAATCCCCCCAAAAGCATGTAGAGGTACTTTTTTATCGAGTACCGCGAGTCTGCTGCCTACTACCAGGCGCTCCGTCCATCATGGGTCTGCACCCAAACATTGTAGTTCTCAATCCACTGGAAAAAATGACTCACTCTAAGTCGAGTCGGTCAAGCATTCGTCAAGTCTCAGCTGGCTACACGGTCTCTGTACTCTGTACGCTCGTCTCTGGGAGAGTCCGGTCCACGAGCTACAGGTCGATAATCCAAGTATCACAATGTTACAAAAAGAAGTATCTGAATGTACCGCCTCGTCATAGAGGTCTCAACGCAATAGACAGCTCGTCAATCGGACGCCCGGTCTGTGAGTTATTAGCCTTTTTGTCCCAAGAGCCCGGTTGGTTTCGTGTGCGAACCAACCCAACCATATCTCAATTGTACCCCGAACTCATATAGTGTATACTCATAGGGACCGTTTCTCTACGTGATCACCAACACCGCTGACGGTTCATCAAATGGACGCCCGGTCTGAAAGTTATCGGCTTTTCCGTTCCAGGGGCCCGGTTGGATTTCGGGTACAATCCAACCTGGCCATACTCCAACTAAGTCCAAACCTTAGGAAAATTATGCTAAAAGTTCTGTCTCATCAATAGAAATCCAAAAACGTCGAAGGCACGTCAATCGGACGTTTGGAGCTCAAGTTATAAGCATTTTCACTCCGCGGGCCCGATTGGTTTCGGGTTCGAACCAACCTGGACATACACAAAATTCTACGAAACTTTGAGTGTAATATACCGAAACTATCGCCTCGATCCGAGGATCACATTTCAACTGACGGTGCATCGATCAGAGTTTCTTAGCCCATGTTATGGGCAAAAGAACGAATGTGGTCCGAAAGTGGGGGTCTGGGCCCTGTTCGACCCAGCCCAACCCCCCCGGGTCGGCCCGAACTGGGGAGACCGGACCCGAGTCCGGGTCCGGCCCATTATTGTGCGGCCAGGCCCGGTGGGCGTGGCCCGGCCCGACCTGGGTGGCCCGGCCTGTCATGCGCTCACAACCCGCATGGCCAGCTCTGCCACGCTGAGTTGAGCGGAACAGGGGGGTGCACTGCCCCCCCCCCCCCCGATTGACAAACTGCGGCCCCCACGTGGGGGGCCGCTCCTTCGGCCAGCCGGGGGTTACGACCCCCGACTTCTTGGAATCCGGCCGACCCGGTCCAGCCGAACGGTGCTACTGCCACGGGACCGCTGGGGTCCTGCCCCTCTGAGGTGCCAAGGGCCGGCGGTTCCAGCCGCCCCGCCGTGCACCGCCGTACCCCTCCGTCGCGGCCCCGCTCCGGCCGTGGTGTCCGTTTGGCCTCAACGGAGGGGCGCGACGACGCCACACATCTTCGCCAAATTTCCCCATGTTTCCGCGTGGTGATGTTGCACCGCGTTTCCTTCTTTCGAACTGCAAACACACAATCATCAAAGGGGGAGGAGGTTCGGCCGTCTTCGTCCATTCCGACCTCCTCTCGTTATTACGATAACAGGTGGCCCGAACAGGAGTCGATGAATGGAAAAGGAAACAATTCATGGGCAAAAACAAATAACCCATACCTCGAAATTGACGCCGCAAGTCATTGAGTCGTGGAAGTCGAACGTCACGGAAGTCGGGTGTCGTGGAAGAACAGTATCGATTCTGTCGACGTTGGAAGAAGAAGAAGAACGTTGATGTTTGCGTCGGTCGCCACGGTCGGTGTCTCCTTCCTTGTCATGGAAGAGATAGTGGTTGGAGAATTCTGGGACCGCCAAGTCGATGTCCTTCTTCAGAGACGTAGGGTTCTTCAATGAAGGAGATAAAGTAGGAAGGCAGGTTTTCATTGGCGATGATCACCGTTGTCGTTGACTTCTCCCTTGACGTGGACGAAGCAGAGAGTTGATGGTCGTTCTTTGCGGAATGAGGATGTTCTTCGTTAAGATGGAAGATCATTCTTCACGGAGGAAGAAATCTCTCCCAAAAACAAATATCTCAAAAAACATCATTCTTTTAAAAGATATCCAAGCCATTCAAAAAGTCAATAGGTGTGACAAGGATAATAAATAAGGTCATTAATTATCCTAGTCAGCCTCATTAATTTTGAGAGGTGGCGAGGATCCACCACAATAAGTTTGTGGAGTTTCCATGCATTTAAACAAGGTGGGATTTATGGGGAGGTCAAGGGGGTTATGGGGGAGGTGAGGAGTTAGGGTCTCGTGTGGGCCCTACCACACTAAACTCTACCATGGGAGGTTAGGTGGGTTTGGGCCCCACATCTAACTCCTCCTTTGTTGAAAAAAACCACTTTCCATGAATAAAAGTTTTGCACGAAAAATTATATTTAATTCAACTAAACCCCAAAAAAAATAACCACCTCAAGTGACAAAATGAAACTGCGGTTTAGATCCCCTTAAGAAATTAACGGTGTTGGGAGTTCATCGGTGCCCTCCGATTTCGATTCCGAGCACCGGTTCAAAAGTTAGAAAAACACAGTCGTTCGTTCACTGAACGTACCCGAGATGAACTTTGGAAAATTGATTCCGGGAACACCGGGCCTCAGAATTACGCACCGTCAGAAATTGCGTACTTGTAAAATTCCGAAAAATTAAGGAAAATAAATTCCTTGAAATTTTCAGGTCTTTACAAGGTTGGTTCGATCCCGAAACCAATCAGGCCCTCGGAGTGGAAACGCTTATAACATGAGCTCCGAATGTCGGATTGATGTGTCGTCGACTTTGTTGGATTCCACATAATGAGATGGTTCATTAAACATACTTCACATGAGGTTTGGAGGAAGTTGGATTATGGGCTGGTTGGATTGTACCTAAAATCCAACCGGGCCCCTAGAGTGGAAAAGATGATAACTTTCAGACCAGAAGTCTGTTTGACGAACCGTTAGCAGCGTTGGTAATCACATTGAGAAACATTCCCTATGAGTATACCCTATGAGAGTTTGGGGTACAGTTGATTTAAGGTTGGGTTGGTTCGTACACGAAACCAACTGGGCCCCCGGGATGAAAAGGCTTATAACTCACAGACTGGGCGTCCGATCGACGCCCCGTCTGTTGCATTGAGACCCCTGTGACAAGGCGATCCCTTGTGATACTTCCTTGTGAGAATTTGTGATACTTGGAGTATTTTCCAGTAGCTCATGCTGGATATCCTCTTGAAGATGAGTGTGCAATGTGAGGAGACCCAGTAGCTGTGGACTTGACGACTGCTTGACCAATTCGAGATGGAGTGAGTCGACTAGCCCAGTGGACGGAGCACCTAGTATTTGGCGGTAGGCCCAAAGAAGATGGAGTTCCTGGTAGTTGGCAGCAGACCGACGATACTCGGTAGGAGGTGTACCTCTATAGGCTATTAGGGGAACCACTAATGTGTTTGGGTGGAAGACCCCTGGAGGGGAGCACTACTGTGTTTGGGAACAGACCTAAGGTACTCGACAGGAGGAGTAACTCAGCAGTTTAAGGTTAGTGAGTAGAGCCTCAGAGTCGTGACAGGGCTACTGTACTCGATAGAGGAGGAGTTCTCAAGAAGTTGTGGTTTCAGTATCATTAATGGAAATACTGGTTTGAGAAGAGTCAATGACTTTCTGTTTTCTCTTGATTTAGATGGGTCACATGATAACTTAGGTATATGTATGGGCATATAACTATGTAGTGGTTATCCATTTATTTCATAACCTTTGTGTTTCCTCATGATTGAGATGAGTTACATGATAACTAAGGTATAACTATGGGATTATACCTAAGTAATGGTTATCTGTTGAGATCTTTCGTTGTGAATATTTTTATTGGATTTAGTGAGACCTTGAGGGTATTAGAGTCCCTACTGAGTATTATTATACTCACCCCTGCACAGGCTATGACCGCACCTCGTTGTGTTGGATGTAGATGAAAAACATCGGTGATAGAGATTGAGAGTACTAGGACGAGACAGTACCCGGAGGTGGACCTCACGACGAGACAGTACCCGGAGGTGGAATTTATGATGAGACGGTACATGGAGGAGTTTGGTGAGTGAATGAATTGAGGAGCCTATCTGTACCTACCCTTCAGGTCGAATCTAAGGTGGATGACCCAATAGCATTTTCTATTTTCCAACTGTTTGTCTTTTCTGTTGTACATTTGTTCAGTTGTATTTGTACTTCTCAGATGGGTTTTTATTCTGGCCCATTTAATTTTAAGAACATTTTTTTGAACTTAGTATATGACTTCTGCTTGTACTTTGGTTGGATGTGTTTATGTTTTATAAAGGTCATTCCTTCCCGGATATCAGGATTTATGCCTTTGGTGCTAGTCACTAGCCCCTGGACTATGGAAGGCGGGCTTGGGGTAGTCACGACACGGGCCCCGAGGATGGGTCGTGAAAAATTGGAATCATAGGAGTCGATTCTACCGTAGAACTCAGAACTCTGATCATTCATTTCAGTGAAGCTATAGTGTTAAGGGTATCAAGTGTGGTCATTAGTTCAGGGAGTCCAGTGTTGGTGCGGTGACCGACGTATCCATACACAAGGACCATGACTACTGGTTTCCGAATTAGTGAAGGAAAACACTGATTGTGTGTGTGTTTTAAAAAGTTTTAACGTCAACTCAAACTAGGTCATCTTACCAGGTTTAAATCGTTTGACTGTGTTGCACCAGTTCAGGATGCCTCCATGCAGACAGTCAGTTGGAGTTTTGATAGAGTACACGATGACGGACCACTGAGCGATGAGGCTCCGGTGCATGGCCTTATTGATATGATGGAACCTTCGGGTGGTGTACCAGCATCACCACAACCTGTTAGGTAGTTTATTCCACCAGCCGTACTAGCGGACGGTGCACGCTGACATAGCGCGTTGCACGCGTTCCCGTAGAAGAGGCCTCTGTGGATACGAGGCAAGACATATTCCCAGGAAGTAGTGGACTGGATGGAGATGATTTCTAGGGATCAACACCTAGTTTAGACACTAGTAGAAAAGATAGTGATCTTAGCTACTAGCATTTCCCAGTGATTGACCATGAGGATGGTCAGCATAGTGATAATGCTTCAGTTCGTGGACCGATGCCTGAGATAGTACTTTCGGGTAGTGTTCTAGATATATCACTACCTGTTGATCAGCAGACACTACCGGTGGTACCGGTAAGGGATACATGTAGTCTTAGTTATTTACTTATGTTACAGCACCAGATATCCCTCTAGAGCCGAGGTGAGCCTGACTCACAGGCAGCTGAGGACTGGCTTGATGAGGTGGTGGAGAGTTTTCTAGAGTTTATACAGCTTCGGCAGGGAGACATGTTGGTAGATGAGAATTCATCAGGGCGTACCAAACCATTCCTGGTACTCTATGAATATGATGCGATCAGTGCTTGAGGGATCGTTCTTCTGAGTGAGGTTTGTCTAAAGGACATCCGAACCAGCACTTCTTTATCTATGCATTCCTACTAATACTAGGGTGATAGAGAGAACCTTTGTGGTTGATAATTCTTTGGCTGAGTGGTTGCAGCCAGTTAAGGTTAGCAGTGGGAAGGGCGTGTAAAATGTTTCACGAAGAGGATGTGAAAATGATAGATAAATCTGCAGGGCAGCAGACGTGGAAGCAGATCTAGGAGAGCATCATTGGGTGGTGAACATTTTGAAATGTTTCAACCACCCACCATTGTAGTTTCCGCCAGGCTCAGGGAGCAGGATGGTAGAGGAAGAGAGTAGAAACATCCAGTCAAGGAGTGTGACCCTGTGGCTCTAGGAATGATTTGAGGTATGGTCTATGAGATACCTTATCAATAGACATAGATACCAATCATTCTTTTCTACCAAGAATCTTATCCCAGACCTAGAGTTCTCGGTTAAGCCGTTGACTTAATCCTCATGTCTGGAGATACCTTTGGGAGGAGACTCGATAATAACGCTTATGGATATGGTGTGATCTGACCCTTGAGGCGAGAGTTTCGGTTGGAACCTCTTGGTGACAGTGTCGAGGCCTTACAACATTAGTTTGAGAATGGACTGGGAAACCACAGTTCATACACAAATTTACGGTATTAGGAAAAAGGTTGTGGTTTATATACAATGTTGGGATGAGTTTTTTTCTTGGTCGGAGAAAAGGGAAACCCATGAAGAATAAGGATAAACTCATGCTTAGGAGGGTGCAGCCGATCACTCTTGAATTGTCTAGCCTTACCCTCATGAAAACAAGAATTTTCAGTTTTTAGTTACTCACATACTATGACTTCGAGATAGTATTTACTCATAGGAAGAGGAGCATTGTTGCGGAAGCACTGAGTATGAGGACTGATATTCAGCTATTACGGGTGGCGAGACAGCAGCTCGCCACGTTTCAGATATTCTTTGTGGATGGTGATGAAGTCAGCATGTGTAGAACCAGAGATGGTTCAGTCTACGACGAAGAAGGTGCAAATCTTCCAGGAGCGGATGAAGACTACACAAAGAAGGAAAAAATCCTACGATGATATGATACATAGACCACTAATGTTCAAGGATGGCGACCACGTCTTTCCTACGGGTCTCACCTCGACGAGGTCTACGAAGATGTGGCGGAAGTGGCATGTTATATCCAATGTTCAATGGACCTTTTCTAGGTCCTCAGCAGGGTAGGCGAGGTGGTTTACCGCTTGACCATTCCACCACAGTTTCACCGAGTGCATGATTTCATCCACGTATCTCAGGTGAGGAGATACGTGCATGACCCTTTGCACATCATCGACCATAGGGAGCTAGACATCGATGACGCGGGGACATTCACGGAGGTTTCAGTAGATGTTGTGGATCTTCAGGAGCAGTTCCTACAAGGATGGTCGATTCCTCTTGTGTTCTTTTTTTGGAAGTAAGGGAACCTCCAAGAGAGCACATGGTCATGGAAGGCTCAGATGTGTGTTCAGTACCACTTTTGTTTCCCTAGTTTGTGTTTTAGCTTTACCGTGACATAAAGATCCATGTTGGGAGTAATGTAAAGACCCAAAAATTTGAAGAAAGTTTTTTTAAATACTTTGGAATTTTACGATTCTGTGGCTTCTGACGACATCTGATTCTGAGGCCCGGTGTGCCCGGAAATTTTTTTTGAAGTTTTGTTATGCTTAAATTAATGCGTGTAAGACGTTTTACTAAAAAAGTGGAATAACTCTTAAACGGTTACTCTGATCAGAAATACGAGGGCACCATTGTGCTCAGGATGGAAAGTTTACCCTCTGCTCGACATAATTTTAGTCAGTGCGGGCCTCCTGTGAGAAATTCAAAAAATGGCATAACCGTTCATAAATTAATTAAATAAATTATTTTATTTTTCAAATGGTTATAACTGACAAATGGTAGCTCAGATTAAAAATCTGAGACCTCCGCTGAACTCGTTTGGGCATTCTTAATTTATGTAAATACTAAATTTTGCCGGCATGGGCCACCAGAAAATGTTAGTTTTTGGCCGCAAATAAAATAATTACCTGACAATTATTTTGTTGTAAAATTCTTAACATCAAAACGGTAACTCGGATTGAAAATCCAAGAGCATCGATGGGTTCTTTGGGGAATGTTTTACTTAGGCAGAGCCTAACCTCAACCGGCGCGGGTCGGGGGTGACTGATAATAATTTTCCGAATATTTTTTCAGATACGTTCATTAAACGTATGTGCGGGTTTTTCTATCTTTTGAACCGGGGCTCAGAATTGAAATCTGAGGGCACCGATGAACTTGCAGCGTCGGTAATTGCTTAAAGGAACCTTTACCGTAGTTGAGTTTTAAGCGGGCTGGGAATTAATAATTGGGGATTTGGAATTAAATATATAAAATTGGTGGTACACAATTTTATTTATATCTATGGTAGTCATACCCTACAAAGGGGATTTAAGGGTGAGACCCATAACCACCAACTACCCATGTGTTGATAAATGAGATGTGGGGCCCACAGAAGCCTCGTCCTCTCATCTTCCTTAACTCTCTCCAACCCCCTTTAACACCTCTCCAATTTAATGTGAAAACTCCCCTTATTATGGAAACCCATCAACTCCCTAATTAGTATTCCATCAAAGGATTTAATTACATGGCATGTTATATTATGGAGAGCCTTTTTATTATTTTGGGGGTTGTTAATATTGGTGGAGTAACTATTGAGAGGACTTATAAGGAAGGGTTCTTCTTTGACGAAGAACACCAACCTTCAATGAAGAACGACTCCGCCGTGAAGAGTGCGGGGGATTTATCCAATGGTGATTCTAATTCGGACACACCCTGACATCAACAGAATAGACGTCCATCTTCCGCGATGCCGCATTCCACGAATCAATGATGTGCGACATAAATTACTGAGGTATGAGGTTTTTGTTTATTTAATTTTACGTGATTCTTTCCCTCAATAATGGAAGAATATTCGTTTGGGTGTTTATTTGAACTACTAACGCGGTGGGTACGGACTACGAACAATTCCGGACCCACCGCCAACATGTTCTTGATGTGCGGCGGCATAGGGTTGGGTGCATGGTAACAGGAGGCAGTGCGGCGAGCAGAAGGGGGTCCAAGCGAGGTGGATGGTTTGAGGCGCGTCGGCACGGGTAGCCGGGGGCGGTGCGGTGGCGCGGCGGGAGGCCATGATGGTGGTAGGCCGGAGGCGGCTGATCCGGCAAGAGAGGCAGCCGCAGGAAGGCCAGGCTAGTAGGGTTTGGTGGAGCAGAAACTGTGAATGGAGAAGGAGATTGGAGAGAGAAAACGTTTTAAAGAAAATAAATTAAAACATAAAGAAATAAAGGGAATCCAATGAATATGATGTACACCATTTAATTAGGGATTTCCATGCATGAAATGGAGGGAGGCAGACCAATTGGAGAGAGAGGGTGGTGGTGCGTGACATTGTATTTTTTTTTGAGGTAAAATCAATTAAAAATAATAATATAATAATCATATTATTATTTTTGTTGATAAAACACTTTTTCAACCGCAAATTATTTGTGCGACCTTGGTTTCATGAACCGTCTGCGGCATTCTGACCCAGATTCTGAGATGGACATTCTGAGTCCAATATTGAATGTCTTTTTTGGGTTTTGGATCGGGTACCCGAATCGCTCAGAAAATAATAGATTTAATATTATTATTAAATCTTCGACCTGCTATAACTCATGCGTGCAATGTCCGATTGGCTTGCCGTCAGCGGCGACGTGATCCTGTCTTTAAGACGGTCGATTCAAGTCTAATGTTCCAAACTAAATTCTTGTTTGTGGCTCAGGTCCACAAAACACCCAATGAAAATAATAATATTATTATTATGAGATCTTGTATCTGACATATCACTCTCATTCGGTGTCAGAATGACGAACCGTCTATGATGTTGGGACCCTAGAATTAAGACGGATGTTTCGAGACTAATTTTGGATATTTAAGTCGTGGTCGAGGTGCGGGCCCCATGAGGCCCAGTTCGCGCGTGTTACGAAGAAATTAAACTATTTCACCGGTAATCCGTTTTGTACAAATGGGTAGTCTTTCTCGTGGTTTTTTCGGAATGGATCGCAATGGTGTGACCGGTTTGGTTAACTGGTTTCATTTGAAGTATGGCCGGGTTGGTTCAAACCTGAAACCAACCAGGCCCTCAGAGTGGAAACACTTATAACATGAGATCCGGACATCCGATTGACATGCCATTAACATTTTTGGATTCTTCTTGATGAGACAGTTATTTTGACATACTTCACCTGAGGTTTGGAGGAATTTGGATTATGGGTGGGTTGGATTGTACCTGAAATCCAACCGGGCCCATAGAGCGGAAAAGCTGATAACTTTTAGACTGAACGTCTGTTTGATGAACCGTCAGCATCATTGGTAATCACATTGAGAAACAGTCCCTATGTGTATACCCTATGAGAGTTCGACATATAGTTGAGTTATAGTCAGGTTGGTTCGTACATGAAACCAACTGGGCCCCTGAGACGAAAAGGCTAATAATTCACAGACCGGGTAACCGATCGACGCGCCGTCTGTTGCGTTGAGACCCTTGTGAAGAGGAGGTCCCTTATGCTACTTCCTTGTGGTAATTTTTGATACATGGAGTATTGACCAGTAGCTCGTGGAGCGGATCCACCCAGAGACGAGTGTGCGGAGTGCGGATACCCAGTAGTTGTGCACTTGACAACTGCTTGACCGAATCGACTTGGATTTTGTCGACTAGCCCAGTGGATGGAGCGCCCGGTATTTGGCAGAAGACCGATGGTGGACGGAGTGCCTGGTAGTTGGCAGCAGACCTAGGGTCCTCGGTAGAAGGAGTACCTCTGTAGGCTATTACGGGAACCACAACTATGTTTGGGTGGCAGACCCCTGGTGAGGAGCACTACTGTGTTTGGGTGCGGACCCGCGGTAATCGACAGTAGGAGTATCTCATAAGTCTATGGTTAGTGAGTAGCACCTCAGAGTCATGACATGGCTACTGTACTCGACAGTGGAGGAGTTCTCCAGAAGTTGTGGTTTCAGTATTATTAATGAAAATCCTAGTTTGAGCTGAGTCAATGACTTTGTGTTTACCTCTTGATTGAGATGTGTAACTTGATAACTTAGGTATATGTATGGGAATATACCTAAGTAGTGGTTATTGGATGATTTCATAACCTTTGTGTTTCCTCATGAGTGAAATGGGTTACTTGATAACTATGGTATAAGTATGGGTTTATAACTAAGTAAGGTTTATCTGTTGAGATCCTTTTTTGTGGATATTCTTGTTGGATTTAGTGAGACCTTGAGGGTCTCGGGGTCCCTACTGAGTATCGTTATACTCACCCCTACACGGGCTATGCCCGCACCTCATTGTGTTGCATGCAAACAACAGACGTTGCAGATAGAGATTGAGAGTATTAGGACAAGACAATGCCTAGAGTTTGACCTCACAATGAGACAATACCCAGAGGTGCACTTCACGATGAGACGATACACGAAGGAGGATGGTGAGCCAGAGAGTTGAGGAGGATTTCTGTACCTACCCTTCAGGTAGGATCTGAGGTGGATGAACCAGGATCTGCTTCGATTTTCCAGCTGTTTGTCTTTTCTATTGTACTTTCATTCAGTTGTAGCTATACTTCTCAGTTGTGTTTGTATTTTGGCCCATTTACTTTTCAGCACCTTCTTTTGTACCTAGTGTATTACTTCCGCTTGTACTCTGGTTGGATGTGTTTATGATTTATAAATGCAATTCCTTCCCAGATATCGGGATTTAATCCTTTGGTTCTAGTCTCCAGCCCCTGGCCTATAGAAGACAGGCTTGGGGTAGTCACGGAATGGGCCCCGAGGACGGGTCGTGACACATGTCTCTGATATAATATAACTGAAGAATTTAATATTATCTATCCCAAAGATGAACTTTTTGATCTAATCAAATAAATTTGGTCTCAGTTTATATGAAAATGACTCATGATCTTTTCCGTGGTTATTTCAATTGTGGGAATACACTATTATATTTTCTATGAATACCACTTCAAACAAATATATATATATAAATGAAACACACTGTTTATTAGGGCCATCAAATATACTACGATGATTAGGTAACCAAACGACCTAACTAAATACCCATATAGACCATAGCTTATATGAAAAGTTTAATGAGGTATGTCTGAAGGTCAAACACATATATGGGGACAAAATAAATCATTATAACACCAAATATCCGTAGATATGTTTTAGGATATCATCAATACATGGAAAAGGACACAATTTTGTAATCATCAACTGATTCAATTTTCCATAATGCCAATATATCACACTGGTTATGTTTACCTCTTTCACAAGATGATTCATCGAACGCCACACTGATATACTAGTTAATATAATCCACTTTATGTTCATGTATTCTATATACCTCTTGATATCTTATAACATAGCAGTATCCATCCTATAAGTATGAAATGATACCAATATGTATCCTATAACTTTCTTGATGGAAAACACTATCACTATATCCGGCGGTAATCAAGGAAATTCTTCTAGGAAAATATCCAAAAATTTATCATCCACTATCGGGATAACTTCCAGATTCATTCCCCAGCCATCCAAATACAAGCATGAAATATTATCTATCATACTTATCATCCCTTGATTCGTTGGTCCAGTTCAACTCAACTAGATACACTATTAACCAATGTGAAAAAAAACCCTTCCCTTGGGTAATGTTAAATGCACCCTTTGATGATTGAAATCAATTTGTGAATGATAATAAACTAGCTAGTACATGCTGAGTATGAAGAAAATCCATTTAATCTCAAGGACAGATTTATCCCATAAAAAATTACACAATTCTATAAAAAGAGTCATTCCATGAATAGTCATCCATGCTCTAATATAATCCCTAATAGAGTATCGAGTGTCATGACTCCATTAAAAACTAAAAATTATCATGAGGCTCTGTATAATAGGTACAAATATAATGTCATCTGAATCACCTATATCAAATACGGTTGATTCTGAAGTATATGATACTAAGATCACACCTATCTCTATAGATAGATCAATGCTCTATTCTTCAGGTATAGAGTGTAATGAATATATTGGTCCAGAATGACTACTGTGATAAAGTATGACTACCTTGAGAAAGCCTTATCTATTGTTGATATACAACCTGTGTTTGGAATCCCTATCCATGACAAGCTATCACTCCAAAATGATTGGTAGTAATCCATCTACCATCCTCATGAGGATCTTTGAACCCCACTTATGAATCTAGATTAGGTTTCTACCCCCATCTCTTAATCACTAGAGGAATGGTCCTATTAACACCTTATACATCTCCCATCCTACCACCATCATAGCATGCAGTTAGGTTTCAATCACACTATATCTTCATGTGTCCCCACCTCCCAAAATAATGATATAATATTTATCTACCATCAATCATATTATAGATGGTATTCCCCTCATTAGATGCCTCAAAATGGTGCTTCCTACTAGCGGTCATTGTACAACAGGGTTGAAAACATGCACTACCCAACATTGGTCCTCTAGCGTCCCTCAAACTATGTATAGTAATCAATACCATGTTTACTCCCTCAGTAATTTTGGTTAAATGAAACACATTCTTCTATTACATTCTGAAATGATTGAGACCTTCTTCAAAACATCTCACATTAGGTAGTTTAGCATCTAGATACATAAGCACTTAAACTTTGTAAAGTTAGTTAAATACTGCATGAAGTTCATCATTCCAAGAACTTATTGTATTAACTAGTTGTAAAATTAATATTTGAGGTTCCTTTAATTAATTTTTCATAAAATTGGGATTGGATATCCCAATGAAAAATATATAGATTCATATCATCCTTGTTCATATCATCTCACCATCATTTAATAACCCCGGATGTAGATACATCATGATATTTAATATTCTCTCAAGAGTTGATTCTAGATTATTTAAAATTGAAAAATTAGACTCTTGAAGATGATAAATATCCAATAGAATAAAATTCCACCAAATCTTGGGAGGTTTCTACAACTTGAATAAATGTGTCAGCTCTTCCATAGTCATCACAGACTGCGAGGATCCTTGGAAAGTCTATATAAAGTGAATGAAACCCATTGAGAATCAAAATAATCACCCATATAAGGAATAACAGGTGGATCCTCAAATGGATATATTTTAGGATCTATAGATATTGGTGGGACCACACCCTCCGGATCATGATTGATAAACCCCTCAACGAAAATTACATGATGCTTTTTTGGTGGAATATCTCAACAATTTTCAAACACAAGTCTCAAAAAACATTCAGAAGCAACTCTATCATTGATATAAGCATTAGATAGGTATAATATATCCTCTTAAAAATCCACACCCCTGTTTCTACTTTTAAATATATGACTAAGTACTAAAAATAATCATAAAGAACACCAAAGACAATGCCTACTGACCACTCATAATGATTGGTCTGGGTAAAGATCTATATTTCACATCAAGTGTCCCAATATATGGACTATCTAGTACAATAGAAAAATATATTCATTGATGAAAATACCATCTAAAAAATAAAATTTTATTTAAATTAATTTTTATATTTCAGTTATATTTAAATGGCTAAATGAAATGGATGAAAATTTAAAATCTATATGGGTCGATACACCTTATAAAAAAAGTGTGGCATCAATTTAATCCAAAACATTACACATTCATGTCAATGTGAAAAATCGTTCTGTAATCAATGTACCATAATTGACTAATCAGACTATCTAATGTACCCTATATAGTAAAAATATATTTATTTTATGTAAATAACTATATGTACAAATAATGTTTCTTAATATCCTTCACGAAATTTTAATTAATCGAAATTATATAATAGAAGGACCACATAAAAATGTCATGAATTCAAGAAATTAATCCTATATGGAATAGAATATTTATGGGAAGTGAATCATTAATTGTTCCTAAAATTTTTCATGATCCATAATTCATCAAAATGTATGGCCAATGATAAATTTAAATTTTAAATAATAGAAACAATAACATCAAATTTCATGTGTGTCACCCAAATGAGGAATCAAAATAACAACAATAATAATAAATTGGAATATCATATCTCATCCAAGTAAATTTGAATATTATTTATTTTTTGGTTATGTACACATAGGATAATCTAATTGAAAAATTTAAACTCATTCCTATTTCTCCTTTCTACCGTCCCAAATAGTAAGACATAAAATGAAAATAAAAAAAGTCCTATAATACTATTTTGTAATATATAGACATGTACAGCACCAAATGGTGTCCTAAGATGGTGGGTCACATGGCCTATAAATAACCTCCTAATATTCCAGAGGCTACCTACTAGTAGTGAAGATTAATGATGGTATGGTGGGGAGACTATAAACTTATGATCAGAGCAAAAAAGTGGTTTCAAAAGTAAATAAATCATCTGATGGGTAATTTAAATCGATGATAGATGATAATCATCCAGATGAAAATAATGGTAATCTAAACTAAGGGGGTATTATATAAAATATGAGATATTCCATGTCTCTTTGCAAAATGGTAGGAAGTACATGGAAATGAATATCAATACAATACATGTATGAAATGTGAAAAGGTCCAAAAAGTAATTATCTCTTGCTAGCTACATGAGAATAGCATGGTCATGTGATCCCAAAATAAATAGAATAAAAAATCAAACATTGTAAATAAATCACTTTACTTAATCCCCATACACATCAATGAATTCTATCAGTGTACCCAACAACATCTCGAATTGGGTTTGAGATAACGCTCAATAGACCACCACCAACGAGTTTAACAAAAAACCTAGTCTATGTATATAAGATGAAGTAATGTTAAAAATATGAAATAGGTATAAATGATTAAAATAGAAGAAGTAATACTATAATGTCTACCAACTTTAACAAATCACCAATTCTAGATCATTCTAGTTGATTGATACTACATCCATTGGGATTCTATGATATCCAATGACATACCCCATAGTCGAGAACCAAGTTATAATCACCAAGGAATCCTCATCATGTTAGGACTACATGGGATAGATTCAACATATAAAAAAAATGCATCCCCACAATTCATTTGATAGTCTCCAGAGAATCTCAGTAATGACTTGGGTGGAGCCCAAGGATCTTACCCACTAACCTTGTACAATGAGTTACAAGAATGTATAATAGATTTAATTGTAATTTCATTGTTATACAATGAAATTAGGACCCATCGATTATAAATTTCTATTGAATTCAATATCAGACCCAATGGGACGGATCTTGGGAGATGAAATTTACTTAGAAACCAATGCAATCATGTTTCAAACCCATATTGGTTAGATAAATGTAGTATAAATTTCATTGGCGTCCAAATTTATTTGAAAAATAATTTTCATTTTATATCCCTTTCCATAATCAGACCTAATCCATGATTTCATCCAATCTATTCCACAATTTCAATTTATATAATTAACCATATCAATTACCATATAAACACATAGAATAGTGCCATAAAAACATTATTAAAGTCTTATTCATTTAATATGGGCTTCCAATAAGATAAAAACATCACACACACCGAACGTTGTGGTATAATATAGGGACAAGAAATATAGACATCTAATGTGATATTGGTTTAGGTTGGAAACTTATAACAATCGCATTGTACTGTGTGGGTAACCTAAAAATGTTCCATCAATGGAATCAACAAATTAATTTAATTTTAGGGGAAAATCAACAAGGTCAGGAATGTGGAACAAAATAAAATAGGGAATAAAAAACTAGACCATAAGAAAAAATGTATATAACACCTAGAAAATGTTTGTTGAAGAAAACATATCATATATCGACACATAAATCGACCTAGATCAGAATAAAAAATGAAGAACATATTAAAAAAGATAAAACATGGAACATAATATTACCTCAAATAAATCCATTAATATTATGAGAAATTAATAAAGGTGCAATATAATTTAAAATCAACAATATAGATCCAATGAGGTGAAAAATGTTCAAATTAGAAGCCAATTCATAAAATATGGTCAATTTCTACCATGATGTCTTCAAAGTCCTCCAAAATGTTAAAGGATATATCTGTCAGGGAGAATGGAATAAGAATTATGTAATAATAAATTTAAGAGAAAATTGTTAATATTTCCCAAAAACTAAAGGTGGAATATTTTTTCCACATGGATAGAAAAACAGTGTTCTAATAGTTCATCTTTCACACTATATGAGAGGACCATGGATGGTTTATGCACAATGTTTGGGAAATGATGTGCAGACCATTTTATTTCCCTTACTAAATATTTTCGTTGGATCACATAGGTGTGCATACCAAGATGTATGGTTTCATCAAACTGTATGGCCATGGATAGACCCTTGTAACACATTTTATGGTTACTAGTAACCATGTGGTCTAAGTCATACGGTTTTTACATACCAAGAATCATAGCTTCCTTTTCAAAAAAAATTGAAGCATCTGAGCTCCAAACAATCCTTATACACTATTAAACCTCCAACGCCAAATTTATGAATCCAAATTAAGTCAAAAAAATAAATTAAAGAATTATTTAAAATATATGAACCACATGGAAAAATTGAGGATGTTATAAATTTGTATATTAATATTCATACCCACCAATATAATTTCCACGTGATAAATTTCACATTGGATAATAATATTTTGCACGTATATCACAACTTTTATAATCATGGTGTTTCATCTAAATAATTAATTAAATTAAATAAATTCATTTATATATAACTATTTCATAAAATCATGGGGTGTTAAATTTTACCACATTAAAATGAATTTTTCCACAATAAATTCTAGCACTATGATATAAAAATGCGGATACCACTATTTCATCACATAACTAGTTTCCCAAGTGAATTATTTAATTTTTTATTACTGAAGATAAATTTTACTAGGTGAGTAGACTTGTTTTATATACATTTACATCAATGATCCATGATTTATATATCTTTTTCTTCATTAAAAATATAATGTTCTATTGGTACAAACATTTAGTTCTATACATTTAAAGGATTAGGTATGTACTTTCTCATGACAGATACAAGAAACATATAGTGAACTTTTGAGATGTTCATTTGAAGTTACAAGTGATATTATTCCATCATTACATGTTCTAGAAAATCAAAGGGGATAATATACCTAGGTATTAGCTTTGAATTTTTTCAAAATATCATAACATTCATCCAGATATAAATTCATAGAAATATAATACCAATAATTATTAATTGAAATTTTTTAATCATTTTCAGCATATATTTTCTCAAAATTATGAGATTCCTTAATCTGATAATGTTTAGATATAAAATTCACTAAACTTTACTCAACTAGATCAGGTTTTAATATATTTATTCCCTAATTTCATCGTATAATGTTAGATTTCATCATTTACTTCCATATATATGTTTATAAGAACTAGTTTTAATTATCTGTTGAAATATTTTTTTTAGGAAACACAACTAGAGGAATGTGTTGACCCCAATAACCTTTGTAATATAAGGACAAATATAAAAAAATATTATCTATGGTTTGAATGGTTCTCTCAAACTATAAATCTCTATAATGTTTATATGAATTACTAAAAATAACATTGAATATAAATGTTTCTGAAGAGTTCACATAAACATTAAGGTAAACCACTTATTCTGATCTGATACAATATATTGTGGTACCCCATGAACCCTTATCAACTGTTTAATGTATATTATGGAAATATTGCCAATGGAGAATTTATCTCTAATAAATATTAAATGTGTAATGATTTCAAAATGCGATCAATTGATACCCAAATATCATTATATTCTTTAGATGTTTTGGGGAGTGCAGCCACAAAATAAAAGGTGTTGTTTTTCATTTCCATTCCTATATGAGTAGTGGTTGTAACATCTCTATAGAATTATATCTCTCAACATTAAATTTTTGAAATACAAAATAATAAAATACATACTCTTCAATATCTCTTTTTATGTTTTCCAACTAAAAATACTCTTTGGTATTTGTATACATATTCATTCTTCTATGATGAATATTGAATGATATGCATTGAGCTTCATCCAGAAAATATTTATTCAAATTGGGGTTGGTTAGGATAAAAACATGGTTCATGAACCTTATAATTCAATTCAAATCATGGTTGAACCCAAAATAAATTCTTACCTTGTTCAGAAAATATACAATATTCTATTCAGCCTATTTAATCATTTCCTTGGAAGATGGTTGACTATTCCTTTCAAAAAGTTATTATTTTCCCCATAAATCAATTTACCTACTTCCAACATATGAAAATAAAGAATGATTAGATCTTTTATGATCCTTAGAAAATATAATCTTGCATGATCCTTTTAACACTGAATATCATCCACCTTATTTTCCATTCATTGGTGGTAATTTTTTGAATAGTTATTATCTTTAATCATCTCCATCCATATTCTATTGAAATATATTCAACTATTTTTGTTTAAATATTTAGTTAAAATATTTATGGTTAATATATATATGACACATTTCTATATAAATATAATTCATCAATATTATTAGTGTAAAAATTACTATAAATAACTACAAATCATGAGTTAGGCAATTATTCCCATGAATATTTATCTTTTATTAGAAATAATCTATCACCATTTCATTCTATATGACAACACATAATAGTCCCTTCCTTTGAAACATTACTATAGATAACAAACACTTCTCCACAACAAGGTACTGTGATTATATATTCACTGAGTAAAATTATATTTAATTACATTAAAATTTCTTCACACCCATATATATAATGATACTTGTCTCCCTGCTGAGTTAAATTATTGATTGAATTAGACAGTCCTGATAAATTCTCCACAACGCGTTGATGATATCCAACCGAACAAAGAATACTATGGATTTCAGTTACAATGGATGTTCTATCCCAACATTGAAAAACATTCTCTTTTATGGATCCATCCATATACACTCTCTTGAGATTATATTACCCATAAAATGAAAACTTTTAAAGAAAAAATTCACACATTGTAAATTTCTATACAAAATTATCCTTCATTATAGTCTCTTGAATGACCTTACAATGTCGTTCATTACCTTATTTTCACTTTGATTATATAAGTATATCATCAATAAATAATACCACAACCTGATCAAGATATTCACTACATACACTATTCTTGAAACTCACAAAGATAGTTGGGTAATTAGTAAGGCCAAAGGGATCTACTGAAAATTCATATGGTTCATTCCTTATAATAAATGTTTTCTTGGGTATATCTTCACTTTTTAACCTCATTTTATTTTATCCATATCGATAATTAGTCATCAAATGGTATTAATATCTTCTTAATTATTATATCGAATCATCAATGTTGGGTTAAGGAGACTTATTCTCCATTGTGGTCTTGTTCAGTACCTTGTAATCAATTTAAAGGTACATTTACCAATATTTATTCTTAAAAAATGATTAGGTACACTCCATGGTGATAATATTGGATGATTGAATCCCTTTTCAATATTCTCACAGATTTTCTTCTTCATATACTACAACTATATAGAGTCCATTATAAATAGATTTCTTACAATCGGTTTTCCACATGGTATGAGTTATATTAAAAACTCATCTTTAAGATTTTGTGGAAGACAAGGAAATTATTATAGAATGAAATCAATAATATATTTTAAAATATGAATATTTTTTATATTGAGATTCTCTTTATGTATTTTAGATAAACCTCCCCTTTTAATAATAATCAAGACCCATATAATGGATGAAACATCCATAGGATGTTCATATTTTTCATCAGATTGATATTCTATCATATCTTTATTTAAAATATCAAAGGTGACTTCCTCATGAATTGATATGGGATTTTTTTAAAAAAAAACAACCCATCACAAATAGAACATAAAATTCAACTAAAGTAAAAATAATGATATTTATAGGAAGTATAATATAATAAATTTTGATTGGATAAGAATCATAACCTTCAAGACTGGTCATCAAATCATTAGGATTTAAAACTACTAAGTAAACATATAAAATTATAGGGTAGGAATAAACATTCCAAGATTCCTTTCTTGAAATCAATTTATTAATATGACTAATCTCAAATAGGTTACTCCAATATTTGATAGCACTTATTACCACATCATCTTCATCATTCTAGCTTTAATAGTTTACTAAAATGCAATTGGTTATCATGAAAATAAATCATCATTAATAAGAGTTGTTAATATTTAGAAATCACTCATAGTATGTACAAATCATGACACTCTCATTTAAATATATGACATCATAGTTTTATCCTTGGTCATCCATGATTAATATCTATTCAATTTCTACATGATAGTTTGTAAAGAAATTTAGATTATGTTATGAATACCCCCAGAGTGTTTCAAAATAAGTGCATTATAAAGAAACACTCAGAATGAACTGGAATTTTAATTAAGATATACTTGACCAACTATTTTATGGGTTATAACCACTAGATAAATTTTTTTCAAAACAACATCAATATTTTATATCCAGATCATGATGTTTTCTAGAAATAAAATGCTCCTTCCATTACTATAACATCAACCATTCTCTTATAAATAGGATTATCCTATCAGTTATCACTAACTACTTCTCACAATAGTTTTTAATGGTAACTAAACAAGGATCTAATACCAATTATATAATCTCAAAAATTTCATACATAAATATATCTTATTATTAGATGAATATTCAAAGAAAAGTTTTCAGTCCACATCCAAATCGTATAGGTTTGGGTCTTTAGAAACATGAATACATAAAACAATATGGTTGTATGATATAAACATAATCATTTAATATGTTCATTATAATTATAACCCTTCTTAAATATATCAAACAAAAAATATATCATCATAACATGGGGAATGGAAAAAAAAGAATGAGTGATCATAGAATCTTATTAAGGGTTAATAAGGGATATCTCAATAATCAATTATATATTACATGAGAATAATGGTATGAGAACATGAGTGAAACATTTAAAAACCTTACCAAGCATATCCTAGAACATAATCATGATTCAATGAATAAATCATGGATGTTCATAAGACATTAATCACAATGGAATCGGGTATAATGATCCCTTATAGCTTAAAATTAGAATACGTTAAAAGATTTTGGCATGAAAATAAAAATATAAAATAACATCCTTATTCCCTACTCACTTATATATTTCTAATAGTTGTTTGGGTAATCATAACATTACATCATATAATTAGTCACGGTTGAATCCCAATACTATCATATTTGGTAGAGTCCCTTACTAATATAGGTTCACTACTCATTCATGTCCTTATAAAATCATTAGATACCCATCGTTACCCAATGCATTGTATGGATATATATTTATAGACTGGCCTATCACATAGTCAAAATATATTCATAAATGTTCCAAAAAACATAAAAAATTCAATATTTATAATATCCCATGTAAAGAAAACACATTCCATAAACATTTGAACATCTCATCATGACAATAACAATGAAAAAATAAATATATTTATTAAAAACCTCAGCCTCATAATTATAAATCTTCCCGAGAAATAATATGGATTGTATCATTACATCATATCCATAGTAAATCATAAGTCATATCATTGGATGTTATCTCATATGAAATTGCCTTAAAAATATCACTAGTAATATTTATTAATGAAAATAAACTATTATTATTGAAATTAAATATTTAAAGTAGATTTTTCATAAAATAACCTCTAAAAATTGTAAACGAAGATTCAATGTTCTAAAAGTTAATGATGGTTATAAATTTCATTCCATTCATTTTTTTAACATTGATTCCTATCTTTTTTTTGTAAAATAAGAAAAGAACCGCATTGGAATAATGAAAAGAAGATTCTTTTTAAAAAAATTGAATAAATTAATCATTGGTAAAAATGACATTTATTTTTTTAGGATATTAGTAAAAAATTATATAATTTTTTTAGAAGACATTGATATGGAAGAAAATGTATTTTTGAAAAATTATTGAAACGAAGATAGTTTTACTTAAAATGTTTTTTCAGACTCTTGAGAACAAAAGAAGGGGCTTATGAAAGAAAAAGTATATAATATATATAAATAACATTATGAGAAGAAAATTGAATTGATTATTGGGAATTATATTAAGAAATTTCTTTATCTTAATCTTAATTATAAACAATCCAAATAAATAATATTATTGTTACATAAATCCCCTACCTCAAGTTATAGTTTATTCAAATGGATACAAAATTACATTATAATAAATTAAAATTTATTATAATTATATAAAATAATAATTTAAATAAATATAATATCATATATTATCTACTTATATCTTTTCAGCACCCACTTATAAATATTTACTTATAAAAATCATCGGTTCAAGGTTTTAATGGTTCCTCTTTTTCATGGATTTTACGATTATCATGTAATGATATAAGTAAATAGTTCTTTGGTCCATCATCTCCAGAATGTCAAAAATGTTATAAATATACTATATAATAATTTTATTTCTAATTTTTTGTTCATATAAATTAGAGGCAGTTTAAAAAATTACACCATTCATGGAGACAGTGGGTCATACGTACACGTGAACATTGTTCCCATTTTTTGAAGGATGTAATGAAATAATGATAAAAAATAAATAACATTCTATATTCATTAATATTTCAATTATATCAAATATATATTAAGTAAATATTTACTTATTTCCATTGATGTAAAAAATAAATGGAAAATGAATTGCATCACCTCATGAAGTTGTTAGTCCACATGTACACACAAGCGACATTATCTTTTTTCATAAGATTGAAATGTGGTAGTAATGGTTGATACATAATTTTAATAGAATATATATGTATTTAATATAATCAATTAATTATATAATAATGTATGAAAAAAATAATGCAGGTATATGAATAAATAAAATTGAAAATGATCTACTAAGAGTTATACGACTTCGTTTTGAAACACCTTTGGTCTTACACATTAATCCTCGAAAAGAACACAACACTATTTAAAAAATTCATTTTAAGTGATGTTTTATTAAATATAGTTATTTAATATCGATATGATAAAAACATTACCAAATTATTTATTTTATATCTAACAAGAAAAACATGACAAGTATGTCTTTCATGCCAACTACTTTATAAGCGAAGTGAAATTATTTTTTTACATCAGTTGTCATATTAGTGGCATCAAAACCATTATTCTTTATTGAAATATCAGATTTAGACATTTTATTCAATAATTCATGTGGTATCCATCCATTTTATCTCATTATTTGGAACCATAATCCCAAATCATATGATCAATTGTCCTTGACTCTCTTTTTTTATTGACCACCATCATTCACCCTCAATAATCGTTGACTTATTGTTTCACACTATCTATAAAGAATTCCCATTGGAATAACTATATATATATTAAAACCAATGTAATTATATAATAAATAATATTCATAATAATTAGTATTAGTCGTATAGTTATATTTTTTATAAAAATTTTAATTAATTTTTAATCAAAAAAGATATTTTATAGCTCATTAATTTTTATAAGTTTTTATTTAAATTTTTTATTTATAAATTTTTTAATTTCAATTTGATAAAATTAATATAAATTTTTAAATAATAATATCTTAATTTACTTTTTTTAAAAATTTTGGTGTTTTCGCAAAAAAATAACTTCTTAGTGAATAGTGATGATTACTGATTCATTATAAAGCCATTAATTTTTAATAAGTTATATAATATTATAATATCAATATATTTTAAAATTTTATTCAATGAAAATAAGTATTATTTAGTTATTTTTATTCCACTTAATTAAATTAAATATTTTCACTTATCTGAATAGAATTTGGCAAATTGTGTCGTCAGGTCTCTGGGATTAATATTAAATTAAATATTTCTTCTTATTTGAATTGATTTGGGGAAAATATTTTCCATGTTATTAATAAATTATTTATAATTTATATTAATAAAAAACTAATTTTTCCCATATATATTAGTGAAAACAATTAAAATTAATCATAATGATTAAGGTAAAACGACTGCACTGAGGATTAATATTTTAAAATAAGGGGAAATAATATAAACAAATTTTACCCCACCCATTTAATAGAAATATAGATTCATAAATTTTTTTTCTCATTTTTGTTCAAATATTGGTGCTTGGTAAAATAAAAAAACATGGGTGGATTTAACTCTTTCAAAAAAATTACATGTTTTCCACTCACCTCTCTTATAAAAGTCTATCCCCTCTCCCCCTCTATTTACATTATCAAAATAAATTTCTTCAAAAAATATATACCCAAATAACTTCTCCACTTCCCTGCCATAATTATATAATCCATATTTTGGGTAGAAATCCAACCGTGGACTTACAGTGGTTCAAACTAAAACGAGTTACATTAAGATGATGTAATTATCTCAAATGAGCATTTTTATTTTATTTCTTCCACCTACCATTCACTAATGTCATATATTAATGATAAAATAAAATCATCATATTATATATAAGTAAATATTTTTCTGTAATTTTTTTCTAAAACAACACAAATTTCTAAAAATAATGTTATTAAATCATTTTTTATGTGTTTGGTAGACTACCGCCTCACAAAATGATGTCATTCGTTCTTCTAGTGCCAGCTATAACATTTCATAATGATGATGGTTATAAAAAATATATTATATTTGTAATTTAATTATTAATCTTGGGTCATTATATCACATATACCCTTTTTATATTCCAATAAACAATGGATACAATATTGTCACTCATGTTTATGGTTGACTTCCAACTTGTAAAGCGATGGCAATCATTTTCAGTAGCACTTTACATGGAAGATAATAAAGGTAATTATAATAAATTTATATGAAAATAATGACATTTTTTTTGAAATTCAAGATTCATTTTCATTATGTAAATATAATATTTCACTTAATATTATAATTTTCACTCACTAAAAAAATCATAACGTCGTTCAAGGTTGTGTGGACTACCCTCTCCTTGAAGTGTTGTGATCCTTTTATCATCCAAAAAAGATAACAATTATATATATATATATATAATTAAATCATATGTTATTTCATATTGAAATATCATTCTATTATGATATAATATCACATACATTCGTTCTATAATGATCATTGAAAAATAGAAACATTACTCATGAATTTGTACAACTTACAGTCTCCATAATCCCAATGTTAGTTCATATTTCAAAATCATATTTCAGGATTAGTTTTTGTATTATTATTTATGTATAAAGATGATAAATATATCATTATTATAATCCTACATATGTTTAGATAATGACCAATTTGACTACATTAGAACTACCAAAGGCATTTTTGACACATAAACTGAATATGATCAAAAGATACGACATAAAAATAATTGATTAATCAATTTTATATAACACATTAATAAGGTAAATAAAATAAAAAATAAATTTGAAAATGTTCCCAAAATATTAAATAATTAACATATGTTTAGTATTTTTCAATATAAAGACTCATTTGACATGTCAAACATAAGGTTGGGGACTTCATCTCAATTTCATTTTGTTGAATAATATTTTCATATAATACAACTAAATTCTTTTAATAGATGTATTAAAATACCGATTGATAAGTTATATCATAAAAAATTCATTTTTCATGTCATTTAATATCATTTTTATTGTTATTCTATCATGGTGCTTATGACTCGAAAATTTCTAAATTGATAAATGACTTATCTTTTAAAATTAATTTATTAGATTACTTCCATAAAACTATATTTACATTCTATGTCTTTGTCATAAAAAAATTTTAAAATGTTTTCATATAGTCATACCATATTTATAATGTTCATTTTATATTATTACTTTGGGATTTGAAAAGAACCTTTTTACATTTTTTAAAATGAATGAAGGCATTGAAATTCCATGTCATCAGGACGTTTATTTCATTTATATATTCCATTTAACGAAAACATATTTTTTACACTAAAAACCCATAATTGTTTATGTGTTTTGTAATTGAAAATAAGGTTTAAAAAAATTTCTTTTCGTATTGAAAATCGTGTTTTAAATGAAAATGTTATTTTTATCCAAAAGTGTTTTCAATATGAGTTTAGTTGAGTTTTTAAATGGGTTTTATAATGAATGATTTCAATAATAAATTGTTTTATTTCATTATATGTTTCATTATTTTTAAATAATTGGTAATCATAGATAGCTTTGGGTTATCACCTTATATATTATTTTATTAGGTTGTCATGATAGCATTGGGGATTCTCTTTGAAACATATATGAGGGAGAAGACCATATAGTTCTATGTGGGACCATTACATATTATATGATCTAGAATACTTGATAGCGCCTAGTGACACCATTATTGATGAAAAAATGTGTGCAACTAGATATCACATCAATTACGTGGTTAATTATTAATTTATAATTTATTTGTTTGCTTATTTTAATTAATTTTTTTTTATAATGGTTTTATGAATATGATTTTCTAGGTCACCAAATGGTGTTTCAATGACTTTATATGCGTTTCAGTGATTTTATTTGAGAAAAAAGTTTTTTTTATCATGTGAACATTTTAATTTCATATTCTCAAATTATTTTGCATATAAATTTTCACATTATATGAGTTCTCATTTCCCACAAGATTATTTATTTTACTTATTTTTTATACCATACTGTTTTTTTGTACACATAACATATTTTCAAATGATTTTTATACGATTTAAGGATGGTTAAGAGAATGGAAAAATGAAAAATTATAATTTGTGAATAATTTAAATAAAAATAGATTTTTCATTATTGTAAAAGTTTTATATTATTTAAAAAATTTGTACTAATTGTATGTGTGCAATTTTTGATATATGGTTTTATTATCCACCAGTTATAACTTAATTATAGAAAAATATTAAACTAAAATAATTCTCAACGTGAAATATAGAAAATTATTTAATAAAACTCCAGATTATGTTATGTAAATGGTTCGGAAATTATAGTTGTTATCAAAGGAAAATTTTAGATATCTTTATAATTTAGTATAATGTTGATGTAATTCCATTGAAATATCTTACATTACGGTAATGTTAAATTGATATTGAATTTAAATATTATAATGGTGTTTCATCTATACTACTTGTTTTAGGATGGTTTTCCATTAAAGAAACATGGAAGTTATAGTGGGAAGAAACTGAGCAGAAAATATCCTTCAAAATCATCATTATGATGATGTTTAAATCAATATAGAACCCTTTTTTTCAATTATGGTTCAATATAAATTGGTTATAAATGGTCTTGGTATCCATGCCTTAGAGAAATATGATCTAAAATAAATGGATTCTTCTATTGTGGTTAATTTTTATAGTGTTACATTCCCTATCCATTAATGGATCATCTGACCCCATTATATTGATATTGTTTATTAATTCCATATACAAGATATATGATGTAATGGGATGTTCAAAATTCAAAAATGAGACTCATTCCTTTTATCATTTTGAATTTGAAGCTACTAATTAGTTGACTTTAGTTTGGAATAACAAAGATAATATTTACTTCAATTTAATGGGATACATTCAGGGTTATTTTAATAAAAAATATTTCCCAATGGATTTTCAAAAATGGATAAAAAAGAAGTCATGGAACTGAGGAATATAGATAAATGTTTTATAGATTCATATGGGGAAAACAACACAAGGATGCCCTAGTTTGTTCATGATTTTAAAGAAAAGGCTGATTGTATAATTGATATATTATACAAATGCTTAAACCTTGCTAATAAATAGCATTCATTGATTGAGAATTTAAAAGTTATGAGAATATGGTTCATTGTTTAGATAATGTTGATATGGAGATTTTTGACATTTATGTTCCTTTGATTGAGACGATAATAATATGAAAGGGTTTTATGAAAAATAGAAACAACTAGGGGATAATCCTAGAGGTAATTCGTCAAAATAATCCAAGTGGGAAAAAATCAAGGTATGTTTGACAAGATTTTGTATATGTTTCTTGTGTGGTTAATTTTGTCACAAGATCATGACTATAAATAAAGGATTCACGAACAACCAAATAATGGGGTTATAGATAGAAATATAATAGTAATGTGTCTTAGTTTCATTGAATTGGTTAATTATTCTAATACTAGTATGAATAAAATTGAATATGATAGAAATCATCAGGACTAAAAATATAAAGATAAATGAATTAATTTTCTACTATAACTTTTGATTATGGGATATATAATGAATTGGTGACATGTATGTCACTTTTTTTTGGAATTATTCCAATACTATGGTTGAGTCATTATCATTTTATTATTTAAATTTTGAGAAATTTTCATTTAAATATAGAGTATAACAACATGAAATTAAGATAAATTTTTTGTTAAAACTCTAGGAGGATGTATTAATTAAATCATGATTTATAGATAGATTTTTATTATTATCAATAATATGGTGTTTCCTGCAAACCAAACTAAATAGTCTAAAGTATTTTTTGATATATTTCTTAGTATTTATTAGATTTCATTTTATCATGACAATATAAATTAAAGAGATAATCTTGTATTGTTTAGTGATTTCATGACATCAATAACGTACCAAGAAACTAAAAAAGTAATTAGATAAGGGAGTGAAAATTATCAAGATAATAATATTTAAAATAAAGAAATTGGTAAAATTAATGATTTTCTGGTAGTAAATGAATACATGGATGTTTTTAAGGATTATTTTCTTGGTGTTTTTCTTAATAGGGAGGTTTAGTTTACATTTGAATTAGTACTTGATGCAATGTGTTTTTATAAATACCCTTAACGATTAACTGAAGTGGAACTTATAGGATTGAATAAGTAGTTGAATTATTATTGGATAAAGGATACATATGATAGAGAAAATCACCATGGGGTTCCCTTATTTTGTTTGTTATAATTAAATTTGGATCAATGATTTGAGATCCTTGAATAACATCACTATTAGTAAAATGTATCATTTTCTTCATATAAATTATTTCTTTGATCATCTATCAAGAGATATGTATTTTTTGAAGGTTAACCTATGGTCATGGAACAAACAATTAAAATTTAAGGATGTATACATTTATAATACATTATTTTATAATATATATGTGCACTATGAATATTTATTTATTTCATTTGGGTTGTGTAATGAACTTGTTATATATGTGGTCCTTATGAATATTGTTTTACATGAGGTTTTGGATCAGTTCTTGGTTTTGTTTGTTGATGAGGTTTTGGAATATTCTAAATGTATACAGTAACATGAAATACCCATTAGTGTTGTTTTTAAAACATTAAAAAATTAACTATAAGGGAAATTAATTTAGTGTGATGTTTGGTTGAATATAATATAATTCCTTATATGTATTATTTCTTAATATAGACTATCTTTTGACCATGCTAATATAAAATACTCCTAATAATGCACAAGACAAAAAAAGGACTGATAGAGTCCTTGTATTAGTGGGTTACTATTACTGTTTTTTGGAAATATATTCTCGATTGTATGTACCAATAACAATGTTAAATAAAAAAAAGAGTTAAATTAATCTGGAAAAATAATGTCATTATATTTTTCAGGAACTAAGATGAATATGGGTAAATCCTATAGATTTTTAAATGACTTCCAGAAATGATAAATTTTTCATCTAGAGTAATGGTTCATTGAAAGAACATGTTTTTTTACTAACAAATAATTATTGGGTAATGTATTCTATTTCACATCAACTGAATCCTTATGAGTTAAATTACCCTATTTGTGATTTCAAAATAGCTATTGTTGTTTTTTCTTTAAATATATGGAGGTATTATATGGAAAGTCGTGTTAGATGACCAATTTTTGACATGAAAAAGGAGAACGATAGCTCATGGGACTATAGTCACTAGGGAAAATAGTTGACCAAGTGATGCTGATTCAGTAATATAAGCGGATATGTCATTTAATTCATTCCATTTATATTGACAGACAAAGGAAATTTATTTCCTTTGATGTAGTTGCACAGCTATTTCTAAAAAAAGGAAATGTGTTATGAATTTCAGTAAAAGGTAAATCTAATAATGTAGTCCATTAGAACATACTAAACCCCAGAGAAAGTGGGATCAATTTCTTACTGTGGGGATTTTCCCCTAATTTATTCTCAGGTACACAATTTATTTAATTTTTTATTATTATGAAAATTTGTGTTGGATTCAAATCATTTTTTGATCCATGAAGTAGTTTTTTGGAATAGAATATTTATTATGATGTAGAACTCGTTCAAATTAATTACCATAGAGAGAATGCGAGGAAGAACATTTTTATTCACTATGTTAAGGTTTTATGGAAGAACTGTATGGTTGAAGAGGCAACCTGGGAATATATATATTCTACGAGGGATTGATGTATCCACTTGTTTGTTAATTGAATACAATTATGAGTTTGAAATTTATAATATTGGGGATGGATATATAAACTCAGTTAATGATAGAATAAATCAATTTCATGTTTATGAATATGAATTAGATAGTTATATTAGTTATTGAAATATTATGTAGTTTCAAATTAAAAAAATAGTTTAACAATATTCATATCATATAAGAATTTATTTTTTAAAAAATATTTCTAAATATTCTAATTTTAATTTTATAAAATGAAATTTTTTTTATATCAAAATATCAAAATATTCATTTTTTAAAATTTTTTGATTTATCTAAAAATATTGTTTATTCAATTAGTAGATAAAAATATATATTTTGCTTAAAAATTTAAATTATTTATAATAAATTTATTGATTTATTATTATAAATATGCTTTTAATATGTTTTTATGTAATATGAGTAATATTTAGTAATATTTATGATGTTAATTATTTTTAATCAACTTTATTGTTTTTTGTATATGTTTTTTTGGGATTAAAAATGGGGTTTTCTAAAATATGTAATAAAATGAATAATTCATTTTAATTTATTAAAATAAAACCTAATTTGGAAGGTTTTGAATTAAATTAATATATTATATTTCAGTAAATATTATTTTAGTTTCATTCAATGATTCTATTTAGTCATATAGGTAATATACAATCAAATTTTTTATTAAAAACTCATCTCAAAACCTTGTTATCTCATTGTGTCTTTAAGATTATTACGAAATAAAAATTTTCCACATTTGTGAAATGATTTTTTTTAAATGGATTAAATATTTTGAATAATAATGATTTATAATGACTAATATTAGCAACATAGTTATTTATCATAATTATTAACAAAATTAGTTAAAATTAATCACATTAATTAAGGTAAAACCAATTATATAGATGGGATAAGCATTTATAATAATGGTAAAATGACCTATAAATTTTTCTAAAATCAAAATTTTATTCATATTTATAAATTAAACCATCTAGGAGAAACTATGTACCATTATTTGGTCCTGGTGACATTAAAAACATGTAATGGTAAATCACTATTTCAAAAAATTTACAACTGTCCCACCATCCTCACATATAAAAGAAAACACCCTATACTTTTCTATTCACATATTTAAAACAAATTTTTTTAATAATGTATATAAAATAATCCCTTATAAATATAAATAATCTCATCCTACTATCTATATTTTCTAGAGAAAGAAAATAAAGTGGGACCTTTATTGTGAATCCAACAGATTTACCCTAAAATGAGGTAATGTTCTATAACAAGTGTCTTAAATTTATTTATTAATAAACCCCATAAATTATTGTAAAACCAATATGATATAATACCCTAATTATATTCCATACACAAATATGTTTTTCTGTTATGTTTTTTTACCAACAACCACAGACACATCCATCAAATTGGTTATAAAATCATCATTCACATGAACAGAGAACCACCACCTCACAAGACGATGTCATTCATTTTTCCATTACCACCTATCACAGTTGAGTTTGATGATGTATTAAAAGTATATATATATAATTTTTATGACATTAAAATTTCTATTTTATCATTATATAATATATATCCTTTTCATATTCAAATACTAAAGGGATGTGATAATGTCTCTTGTGTGTACACCAGACTACAACCTCATGAAGTGATGTGATTCGTTTTCTTTTTCACATTTCCTGGATGGTAATAAGGGTAAGGATAAAAAATTATCTTATATACATGACATATGTATGATATTATTGACATATTTTTTATTCTACGAATATAATATATCACTTTTCTTATCCTTTGAGTCAATGATAAAATGATAATGTTATTCATGGATGGGTTGACTACTACCTCCTTGAAGCAATTTGATTCTTTTTTCATTACCACATCACTAGAATTATATATATAAATATATAATTATATGTAATAAAAACATGTCGTATTTATGATATAATGATATGATTATTAATATAATATATTACATGAATATATTCCAAAGTTATCATTGGAAAATGGAAACATATATCATGCATACGTGTGGCTTACTATCTCCATTATCATAACATTAGTAATCTTTTTATAACCATATTTCATTATTTTATTTAAAATTATAATTGATGTATAAATATGATAAATGTTTGTTCATTTTTATATATTATATTTTTAAATAATTATCTCCTTCATTATAGTTGACCTATAAAATATTTTTTTATACATAAGCCAAATATGTCAAAAACATTTGATATAAACATAACTGATTTTGTAATTGTATAAAATATGTTAATAAGTGATAAAAATAATAATAAAATTTAAAAATTTCCTAAATAATGTAAATAATTAACATAAGAAATTTTTTCATGAATATTAATACACATGTGAAGATTCATACAAATGGTAAGGGACATCGTCGCAATTTTCTTTTATTGAGTCTTATTTTGATTTCATGCATCGATATTATATTTGGAGGGGTATATATACAAATTTGATTTGTTATATCCTGAATTTATATATTATCATGATATTTATATTTTTGTTTAATGGTAATATTTAATGGTTCTTATGATTAAAATATTTCAAAAGTTAAAACATGCTTCTATTTAAAATAAAATCCTCTTTTAAATGTTTTCCTTAAAACCATCTTTCACATTTTTGTTCATGTTTCTAAAATGATTTTTGAACATTTTTATAAGGATACAAAATATATATATTGTTAAATTTACTTTATTTAAAATATTATCAAAAGTAATATTTTTATTTGATTTAAATATAATGATAACAATGACTCCTTCAGTCACATTGACTATTCTTTCATTTCTTGCTTCAAATGAATGATTGAATGTTTAAATAAATTATAATCCATCATTTTAATTTATTTAGTCAGTTTGGTATTGATTTTATTTCAAAATAAATTTTTATTTTGTTTTGGAAATAGGTTTTCAATAGAAAAGGTAATGTTTTTTAGAATGTGTTTTTGTGAGTTTAAAAGTTTTTTTAATGGTACATTTGATGAAAATTTTCAAGAATATTTTGTTTTATTCCATGATATGGAACATGACAATTATATAATGGGTGAAACAAATTGTGCCAGGTGAGGCCATTTCAGCAAATATGATTTGGTGGCCTAGATAGTGTTAAGTTGTCCCATTATAGTTTATATGATGTGGCAGCCCAGACAATACTAGGACATGAAGCAATAGCTTATATGATGGGTAAGCACATATATCATCATATGAGACCATTAGAGCTTAACTATTGAGTACTTCTGGATAACCTTATAATAAAATTGGTAATGATTATGTAGGAAGTTTGACATATTTTATTACAATTAATTTTATTAAATGGTTTTATGAATATGATGATTTATCTCACCAAACGGGGTTTTGATTTCTTATTATGAGTTTTAATGATTTTTATTAAAAAAGTGACTTTATTTTTCATTTGAAGATATTTTGGTTCATATTACTAAATAAATTTTACGATAATGTTAAATATTATTTTCTTTTTAATGTTATAATAAAAGTAACAGTTTTCATTATTTTGTCTCTTTTACTAAATTTCATATGCTCATCCCATGTTTTTTAATGTTTTCTACAATATTTATGAATGCGTAATGGAAAGGATTAATTAATTATGAATGTTATTAAAATTTTCCAAGAGAATATATCATGAATTATTTTATAATTGTCATATTATATAAATAAGGGATAATAATTATATATTTAAAATTTCTTTTTTATAGTTTCATATTGTAAGAGTTATGACCTAATTCTATAAACCTCTAAAAAATTATAAACGTAAAAGAATGTTTATTTTTTATTAAAACCCTATATTATTTAATCTTTATGTCCTATTATTTATATTTTCAATCTTCCACCTTGTGATATCAATTTTTACTATTTGTTTATTGTTAATATTTTCAATGCCTCTTATGTATTTTCATATGTTGTTATATCATTTATTTTTCATTTTTTTATTACTACTCCCTTTAGTCGATTTTTATTTATATTCAAATCCTATTATTCCTGAATCTATCATATTTTTTTAATTGGTGAATATTATTTTTATATTTTGGTTTGATTAAATGATTATTTGATTAATATTTTTATAAATAATGTTACATAACTTATTAATGTGTTTCTATGTTATGTTTTCTATTTTCAACATGAATTGGTGTTGTGAATATATATTGGAATATGGAGATTGAATAAGGTGTATTTATCATATATATTTTGGTGAACATTTTTATATAATAATTCATCTTTTTTATGAATTATTGATAACTAAATTTTTTCAAAGTAATGTTTCTTTTATAAAATATGTTTATCTTCTTTTATTTTTTAAATTTTGTATGTTATAATTTTTTTATTTTTATATATAAAGTACAATTGATAATAAATTTTAAAATAAAATAATATATTTTCAAATCAGGATATTTATTATAGCTAAAAATGATTCAAATATGTATTACTAAACTATGAAAAAGTGATGATATGATGAATTTGATGTTGCATTTTAAGAATTCGATATATAAAATTTTCGAAACAAAAACCTATCTTTTGTCCTTGATTAGAATTTCTTTGTATGAACGTTATTAACATGGTTTTTATATTAGTAGTAATTTTATGTTGTCTTTTTATGATAGAATATATAAAAAAATAAATTCTATATACGCAGTGATGTGAGATATAATTTTAAGAACGTATTGAAAATGTGAGTTTTATTATTTGAATACTCGTAAATATTATATTAATATTATGATTTATTTCAAAAATATTATTTCCAGATATTAAAGGATATTAAATTTATAGAGATAACCATATTTGAGTGCACAGACATCAAATATGTAAAATTAAATGTCACATGTCATTTATAATTACTACAATTGGTCTTTAGGCACATACAATCATATTGTTAATTGAAATATTATATTAAAATAGAATTGATGTCTTAAATATATAATGTAATATGGGTATTGTGTTATAAGATTTATGTTTGAAATAATTCTATTTGGTATAGTTACCAGATTCAAAAAGATATATTTTACTATAACTATTCTTTGTTTTAATTATATATGAAATACATTTTTATTGATACCTTTTTAATATATATCTTTTTATGACCATTGTACATTTAATAGATAATAACATATGAAAATACAAATATAATTTTTGTATTATTTATTAGATATTATTGGGTTTTAATTTTATCTATTATATATATCTAAATGGTTAAATTTCGAATGGTTACATAAAAATGTATTGATTTTTTATAGTGTTTTCTGGTTGTATTGTTTCATTTATTTGTCTACTTTTTTACTTTTTTGATGGTAAACTATAATGATTTTAATTATAAAATATTACATTAGTAATTTTTAAACTATCATCAAACATTTATAAAGGAGATTTATTAGGTTGGATATGGAATAACCAAGGTTATCATGCATTTATAAAAGAATTTTGTTTTAAAAAAATGACATGATAAATGGCTTGAAAAATCAGTTTTGATATAAAAAACATAAAAATTCACCTCCAAATATTTTTTTTCTAGTTTAAATAATTAATTTTATAAACGAGATGTTGAAAAACATCTAGTAACGATGATTTAAGGTCAAATGTGTAAAATTAATAGGTATAATGTATTTGTGGCATCATTTTTTTAAATGATAGATTCCATAGTTTTGTATTCACATCAACTATATAAAAAAATGAATAAAACATCCATATATGTAACATTTATAACGTTGTTTAATAAATATTTTTTGAAAAATTTATTTACAACTTTTTCTGCAATAACTTCATCAGGTAACTGACGTTGAAAACAAAACAATCGACGTGAAATCTCCTTTTGTAACCTCTATTTTTTGGTAAAAATAAAATGTGTGGGATGTGGATATGGAATCTAGTAAGGTTCTATAGAAAATAATGGATGGTTTATAAGGCTTAATCGAGGTGAATAAGGGAGGATAGGAGGTTCCCTTCCCTAATTTAAAGGAGGGAAACACTTTGAATTAAATAAATTATTAAATTAATATAAATAATTTTTTATAGAAAATATATAAAAATTGATATAATTTTAATATTATATGTATATGAGTTAAAAACACTAATACAATAAACTTTAGACATGTTTTTTTATGTTTCCCCTCTTACAACTGAATTTTAATCATAAAACCCATTTTTGACAATGACCACGATAAAAATGTTTTATACACTTTAAAGGTTAATAATGTAACAATAAACTGAAAAGGAACACATAAATGGGCCAAGGGTTATATTACCATCTACAAAAATGTTTGATATTTCCATCCATATACAATTAAAATGTACCATGATATGAATTTTTTTAATATTTATATCATTAAATTAAATATTGTTTATTATAAATTATCATGATTTATTTGAACTATTAATGAACTTTAGCATTTAATAAATCATGAAATTAAAGATATTATAATTAAAGAATTACACATATTCAAAATAGGTTATATTTTTATATATACTTTTTTGAAAAATTATAATACAAAAAAATTGAATTACTTTTATTATTTTTATAATCATTAATTTTGATTTTATATTAATTGAAAAAATATTGTATTGGTGTTGTGTACGAATTTAAGGATGATATTAAATTACTAAAAATTAAAAACAAATAACAATCAAAATCAGAATAATTTATTTTTCAATTAATGATTTACAATTAAAAATAAACTATTTTTTTCATTATATAAATACATTAGAGATATTAAAGGGAAATGAGTTTTAATATTTATTCATTTCATAAAATAATATAAATGATTTAATTAAATAAAAAATTGGACATGTGTCCATATTTTAGAAGACTGGATTAAAATTATCGAAATATAATCATCTAATAGGATAAATATTAATTTTAGAAAAATTCGATTACTTATCCCATATTTTAACACTTATTTATCCATTTTACCCTGGCTAAGGTGAAACAAATTTACAAATATTACTATTCATAATGAACTAAGAAAAATAAAGCACCATGTTTTCTAAATTTTATCATATTGATTCCATATATGGGATCTTGTTTTAAAGATTCAATTCCAACACATTGTTTATTTGTATTTTAAAATAAGTATGGAAAACTTGATCAAAATTGTTTCTCATAAAATACATTTTAAAAATAAAACTGTATCAATTGTTATCCAATGAGAAGAAAAATATAAAAGCAGTGTTAAAAAATTTATTTGAGAAATAATATATTAATTTCATTAAAATAATTATCCTATTGTTATTTATTAAATATACTAAGATCAAATAGTGTTCTATAAAAAAATTCATAAAAACGTTTAATTTATTTTTGAATGATTTTTATTTTTATTTTTTAAAAATTTAAAATGAAATAATTAATTTATAAACTTTTAAACTAGATATTTTTCATAATTTTTTATCTATTTATACCCTCTGATTTAGTTATTAGTTATTATTTTTTTTAATTAAATAATAATATTTTATTACAATGGCATGATTATTTTTTATAACACTATGTTATTTGTAAAGAATGAAATCAAAGAAATATAATTTATTTATAGAGAAATATATCATAAAATATTTAAGTGTTGCACTATTAACCCAATAAAATGTTTTTTACTCAATATTCTATCACCTCAATACAATAAATGATGATATAATTGTTTCATGACACTATCGTGTTCAGAAGTAGATTCTTAAAATTTCTGATTCCTCTAGAGAACATTAACAAGGGGAGTAGTCTTGTTAGGTAGATGATTATATGTATAGTCCAAGATTTATACTGTTAATTATGTATTTTAAATATCATGTTTCATTGGTACATACTTTGAGTTCAGAACATGTGAAGGATCAGGTATGTACATCCTCATGAGACATACATGAACCAAATAATTTACATGAGAAAGGATCAATAGAATATCCAAGTGATAATAAACCATCAACAATTGATCCTTAATTACAAAGGGGATAATATTCAAGATATCATATTTCACATATTTTTGACTCTGTTAACTTTATTCTTGTGAGAAATTCACAAAAATACCTCCTCACCCAAACTGAATTCAAGATTTGTCCAATGATTGTAAGCATAAATTTTCTATTCACTATGAGATGAAAAAATGTGTTACTAAATGGATATAAAGTTATTTTTCATTTCCACATCTATATTAGGCTCCAATAGATTTTATTATTTAATATAATCCTATAAAATAGAGTTATATACTATATTTTGTAGATATATTCTTACCAATCCATATGAAATCTCTTGTGAAATCTATTTTTGTATGAAAAATATTATAGTGGATTGGTTTGATTGAAACAAATTGACATACAAAAAAAAAACACCTCGGCATATCCTCTAGGGGTTTAATGGTTCTATTAAAATAACTTTTTATCTAGAAAAGATAAGAAATAAGAATTCTATACTCTTAATCCATATCTTGTAGAATACTTCATGAATACTTGTTGGTAAACCTATGATTCAGATCAGATAATATAGAATGTTTTACTCCACACAACCTTACCATGAAATATATATATTTGAAATATTAGCAAGGGAGAAATATTCTCTAATGGAAATAAATTGGGTAGACATTATATTGAGATCAATATTAACCAAAATATAAATTTATACTTTTGATGTTTTAGGGAGTTCGAACTTAAATCCAAGGTGATTTTTTTCAATTTATGTTATAGTTTGGGTAGTTGTTATAAGATCTAATTACACTTATATCACTCAACCATAACATTATAGCATACTAATCACGGATATAAATACTCTATAATATCCCTTATTATGTTTTCCCACCAGAAATACTCTTCTAGATCACTAACATATTCATATATCTATGATTAATCAAATTGACCAACTTTAATATTCATCCGTCCACAAATACATAAAATATGGTATGGATGGGACACATACATTATTCCTAAACATTATCATTTAATACCAATCAATTTTATCCCTTGGAACATTTATAACCTTCTTGTGTAGCTCTAGGCCTTCCTTTTACAACTATTTAAAATTTACATCGACATAAAATTGAACACCCATTTGAGAAAGATATTATTTCTCCACATCCATCATCATTTTTAGTTCCATATTTTTTAAATTAAGAATTATAGTATTTAATTTGTTCCATATGAATGATATTCGAGCATGATACACTCAACTCAGAGTGTTTACCACCTTGTGTATCCTCCAATTATGGTAATGTATTAAGTTGTCATAATCATTAATCACCTCAAACAATATTTCCTATAACATATTCACATCTTTATATGTAAATATATATTTTAAAATTATTTTATTATTGTATATATCAAAAAATTTCACATAATGGTAATTTATCAATATATTTAATGTAAAATTTTTTATATCTTACTCAAAATAAGTAATTCTGTATTATTGTTCCTGAAAAAATTAATTTTAATGCGGCATAAGGTATCGCTATATAATTATATATGATTAGTCATGCCAATACATTCATTGATGAATTACTATAGATTACAAACCATTATTCACTACATGTTATACTTAGTATAGGGGTACTGACTAACCTTATCTATAGTTACATGACATTTTCTTCACATTCATCTGTATATAGTACCATGGAGCCATTCATAGATAAAATGTTTATAGAAATATGTATTAATGAGAAATATTCATAAGGAAATGATAATATCTAGACAATAATCTATTAATATTAGCAATAGTGGTTGGTATGTTCCAATTTTCAATAACCTTTCACATTGATGGATACACTAATACACCATTAATTTCGATTACATGACCAAAAAAATTAACAATCTATTGAAAAAATTCATATTTTATAAATTCTATATACAAATTATCTTTACATGTAGTCTTCATTATAATTATTATAAGATATTTATTTTGTTATTTTCTATTATAATATATTATAATATTAATTAAAATTAATACTATAAAATGATCATTGTAATATCTAAACGATATATTTGATAATTTCAAGAACGTGGTGGCAGATTATTAAAATAAAATGGAATAACTATAAAATAATAGTACATATACCTTGTAAGAAATAATTTTTGGATACATAATCACTTTTGAACATCAATTTATTATATCTAGATTGATGTTCAATCGTGGAAAAGAGTTTATATCCTTGTATCTAATCAAAATATTATCAATAAGAGGTGGGGGATAATTTTTTTTGATTATTCTCTTGTTCAGTTCCTAGTAATCAATGATGATTTTCATTGATCCATATTTCTCCTTAATATAAATAATAGGTGAAACACATGATGATGAATTTCACAACTAAAAAAATATAAAAATTATTCAAGAGTTTCTTTTTAAATTCATGTAACTCAATAGGGTACATTATTTATGGAATCATTGAGTTACATTTATCACCACGAATTAGTTATATTGAAAATTAAATTTCAATATTTAGTGGAGAACTAGAAGGTTATTCTACAAATACATTTGAAAGTTCTCATATAATCCATATATATTCGATACTATGATTCTCCCTAACTATCTAAGAAGAACACCTATTTTGAATTGAATTCATGTCCCATACAATGTACATAATTTCCATTGGAAGTTAATATTTATCCTCACGTTGATAAATAAACAATGTTTGGATTGGAATATAAATCATGACTTCCCTTCCGCATAAATTAATGTGACATATATCTAATGAAATCCAACTGATGTGTAATATAACATAAATTTCAAATAGATGTATAATATATAGTTTTATAGGAAGTACATTCCCACTATCATTAATTATATAATAATCATAAATTTGTTGTTCTTCCATTATAACATTATGATTTTTAACTGATAATTCAAAATATAATCATGTAGTATTGGAAGTAATATTTGTTGATATATTTCATGTTATAATGTAATTCATATGATTAATCTCAAAAAGGGAGCATTAATATTTATACACAATTATTACCACTCAAACTCATCATTCTATCTTCAATCCTTTAGTAAAACAAAAATTTTAATAATTTCCATCAATAATGAAGATTATATTTGATTAGTCATACAAAAATTATCAGATTTTTAAATCATGATACCTTCACTAATGTTGATGAAACATTAGGTTTATCCTAATTTATACATGATCATAAACTATTCAATTCCCACATTTTGGTTTATAATGAAAATTTGAATTAACCCAATCATATCCTCTGGGAGTGTAAAACAAACATCATAGTATGTTAACAATCACTATGAAAAACCATGTTGGTCAAGTTATACTCAACCATCATTTATCATGTTTATTACCGCTAGATAAATTTGTTCAAAAACCACCTCCACTTGTAGAACTCAAATAGAGATGTTTTTTTGGGGGAAACAACACATTTTTTACAATAAAAATGTTATTACTTAATACATAGTATTACCAAATATATTATCAATAATAGTGTACTATCATAGTCTCCAAAGGTAACTAAACCTTTATCTCTAACAATTGTAGTGACCCATAGTTTTCTTACATCAATATTACATCTTATTAGATGAATATTCAATACATAATTATATAATCTACACTATAATCTTGTAGGTTTAGTTTATATAGAAACATTGATTCATAAATATTATTTTTATAGGAGATCCACATGATCTCCCATAATGTTTTCCTTACTAGAATCCTACTTTGACATATTATACTCAAATGATTTCCATATGTCCTACGGAAATAAAATATAAATAATGGTGACCAATGAATCTAAATATGTAAAAATAAGGGACATATCAATTACCACATAAACATATCTTGTGAATAGGGTATGATAACATGATACTAAAATTTTAATACAATACTTATCATTCCATATATAATAATCTTTATTCATGGAATAATGTATATAATTTCATAAGTAAATAATCATAATGGAATAAAAAACATGTTTCATGAGAGAATAAACTTAGCATAAGATATAAGTTTCTTGAATAAACACAATCATATAAATTATATTCTATAGTAATATTCCACTTCCAATAATTTCATATCAATAGGGTTTTCTCCTCATTTCAACATATCATTATTCAATGTTATCTCCCATCATTATTATAGTATACATATTCCCTTAGAGAACTCAGATCACTCCACATTATATTCATTAGTACCTTATCAGATATAATTTGGTTCCCAATGAATTCAAGGGATATATAATTCTAGGAACTCCCACCACATAATCATAATCCATTTATATGTATATGATAAGAACATAATTATTTCAAAATATATTATAACACATATAAAGGAAATGGACTTCAAATTCATTTCAAAATTTACTAAGAAAATAGCCCTTAAAAATTATTTAGTTTCATAAATATTTTTTCCTTATAATAATAACACATTTAGATAAATAATAAGATTGGTTTCATTATGTCATATACCAAGTAATTTATATGTCACATAAAAGTATTTCATGTTAGTTGAAAATTATTTTAAATGAAAAATTGGAATATTTCAAGAAGAAAATACCCTTTTAACTTTAAAATAACTTATATATAATATAATATTTTTGTTAGCAATATGGAATTTTTATTAAATTATACTTGAGAATTTTTAATGGATTATTCTAGGAATTGAGTTGTCATGATTTTTTTCAATTCTATTCGCGCTGTGTTAATGTAAATAATGATTTTTATTTGAAGTAAATAAGTCAAAATTACCTAACTCATAAAATGACAAAGTGATTACTTTTAAACAGTTTTTCAAAATTTAAAAATGGTTAAAAATAATTTTAAAATATTATAAGAGAAAATTAAAAGCATTATTCAAAATATTTTTAGTAAAAATGGATATGAAAGATAAAGTATTTTCAATCGAGGTGATAAATGATGGCTCTTTTCAGAAAAAATATTATTCTAGACTCATGAGTACTTAATGAGCATAGATTTAAAGGAAATCATATAATAAAAAAATATTAAATGTATAATAATAATAATGTTATTCTGGATAATTTTATCATGAAATTTAGTTATTATAATTTTAATCATAATCAATCCTAACATACAATCATATTATAACATAAATAAATTTTCTTAAGTTCCACATTAATTGTAAGTTCTGTATACTCATATATAATAAATATAAATTAAATATAATACTATATACTAATATATTAAATGTTATGATGACATATATGAAAAACTCATAACAATTCAACTCCAATTTTATAATAATTCTTTATTAAAATTTTCGTTTACTAATGATAACTAATTTTTTTCATGGATGTTTCAGTTATGTAGTTCTAGTTCATGTTATTTGTATATGGTTCTTTAATATAAATATTTAAAACCATGATATAAATATCATATATATAAATTAAATATATATATATATATATATTTATACTTATCATTAAAATAGATAGGTGAAAAAATTAATTACATCATTCATAATGATTTTTGGTCATACATACATAGGAATGTTTTTTCAGTTTTGTAAAGGATGGATCGAAAGAGAGGTAAATATAATTTACCATGAAATAATAATAATTATTATATAATATATATAATACATTATAATTAAATTTATCTTTATTACCTGTAATTTAAAATAACAATGAAAAAATGAATCACAACACCTTATTGAGGTTGTAGTCCACAAATACGCGTTAGTGATATTGTCATTTTTGAATGGATTAGAAGGAGGTGGTTAATGGTAATTTTATCAAAATAATATGAATTAATTACACTTATTATTTTGTATTTATTATTTAATAATAGATACCATATATTTATAGGATTTATAAGAAGTAATAAAAGGAGAGGGGGTTCTCTTTTATTTGTGGGGGGAGGGTCACACATGGAAATACCTAAATTAGTAAATAAATATAAATTCTTTATCATTGAAAATAGATATATATATATATATATATTGAATATAATATGATTTTTGGTTAAAGTAATCTTATACAATAACATTTCGACAATTTTTTGTTTTTTTCATACTTATCACTTAGTTTTAGCTCATGCCAATCACTACTAAAAATTATGATGATAATCACATCTTTTTTTAGGTGTCAATAATATTACAATTAAATGAAACGCGACCAATAAATGAACCATTTTGGATATTATAAATCATATCCCATTAGTTTGAAAAATAAAGGATTTTTGTTAATTCTAAATCATTTAGTATAATATTACTTATTATAAAATATCATCAATATAATTTTAGATATACTCATTAACTATAAATTTGGAGACAACATGAAAAATATTATTTCAAATATAATACATTCAAATATCCCTATTAGGTTATATTTTTTATAAAATCCAAATAACATATTAATTAATGAAAAATGAATTCTGTTTAATATTTTAAAATTCATTTCAGTAATTTTTCTATTAATTTAATAAATACTTCATCAGTGGTGCTTAAGTATTAAATTTAATTTTTTAAAAACATTTAAAATTGATATTGTGATAAAAAAATTTAATATAAATTTAAAATAGTTATTTGTAACTTAATTTCATCTATATTTATCTTTATGGAAAAAAGTTATTAATATTAATGCCAAGAGAGTGAAATTTTGTACTTATTAATTTTATAAAATAATATAAATGTCCTGATCAAAGAAAACTGAAACCTAATAAAAAAATTATAATGAGATGATAAAGGTCAATATTAAACCATATAAAAGGATAAATTTAATTTGATATAAATTTTAAACCCATAACCAAAATATTCAACCTCTCTTACCCTTACTGAGGGTAAACAATTTACCCAGGGTAACATTCCAAATGACACATAAATACAGGAGAACTATTTTCCAAATTCAAAATTCTAATTAAAAACATGGGATCATTTTTTGAATATTAATTTCCAAAATGATATTGATGATTATTTTATAATATGTGTGAAAAAAGAAATGAAAATAGCTTGGATGACAATTGCATATTTAAGAATAATACTGGATTTATTCTATACACATGACTAGAAATGTATTAGATGAATGTTAAAATATTCCACTGAATATAAAATATATAAATATTATTATAATTATTCACTAATCATAGATAATTTTAATTAGTATGATAAAATCACATTTTATTCAGAAAATCATTTTTTAGGAAAAAATATCATTAACTTTAATGTTATTTTAATTTTTATTTCTTAAAAAATTATCCATTAAATTCATTTATACCTATATAAAACAAAAAAATTTATAGTTTAGTTATACATAATAAAACCCATCATAATAATGGCTATGAAATAACTATCATATTAAACAATAATATTTCAATAGTTGATCATATATTTTTTAAACTCATTGTTTTGAATTAAAAAATTTATCAATGAAATCAAATTTATTAAGAAATACCACTATAATTAAATACTATTGCGTTAAAAATTGATTCCTAATGGGGTTTTTATTTATTCAAATGCACAGATCTCTACCAATGGGGATCAATAACTATCTTCCTACTTATGGTAGATGGGGTCGGGTACCAGTTACGATGGAAGCCTAGACTAGTTCGTGACAAATGTTATTAATTCGTAGTGTATTTTAAGATTATATGTTAGAATTTTACCTTTTATTATTTGAGGTGTGGTATGGTAATTTGGATCAATGTTACCAAAACCTGAGCAGTAAATGACGGTGATAGTTTCGAGAGATATCCTATATTTGGACCCCCCATGTTTCTGTTGGCAATTTGTTCTCAAATATTAGATTTGTGTTTATTTTTGAATGATAAAATGTGTTTTATATTAAAATATTATTTGAATTGACAATGAATTTTAATTTATTTAGGGATTCTCTATGTTATTTGGGTGATGGTGGGAGAACAACCGGAGCTGAAAAAATGGCACACATGAACTATCAAACTCTATGAAGCTAATGTGGATGGTTCAAAGATATCTTATAAACCTATACAAATTTTATAATTATTTATTTTATTTGGTTGGAACCACATTAAATTCCATTATGTAACTATAAATGGAATCAAGATTATTATAAGGAAAATAAACGGGATTTTTTATAATGTTGGTTGTTATTAGAGGGAAATTTTTTGTGGTGTTGTGTATTATGTTTTAGTTGTAAACAGAAATTTAAGTTATTTTAATTGGGTAAATATCAATTTTATTACATTCTATGTAATTATTGGTTCTAAATTTTTTAATCAGTTTCTTTAAATCAGTTTATTAGTTGATATTTTTTATGTGGTTTATTTCATTATGGGTTTTGGGAAAATATTTTTTAATGATTTTTAATTTCTATAGAAATGCATGAAAATGAATTAGTTTAACTTTAAAATGTATTCAAATGGTAATAAAATTCAGAAAATGATTTAGTTTTATTTTTAATTGAGTTTTCTGTCTTGAATCTCTATGAGGAATTTTAATGAGTGTTTTTAGAAAAGTAATTTTAAAATATTTTAATATATTTAATGTTTTATGTATTTTTTAGTTTTGAGTTTTTTATTATTATTTTTGGGAATATATTTTTAGGCATGGAGTGTGAGCTAGTTTAGTTAGTGTATTGTGATATCTAAATTCTTAATCATTGAAAGGTTTGAAAAAACTATATAACTTTTAACTCAATGTATGGATCTTATGTATATTATTTTCATTATTTAGGTGTAGTTATTAAAGCTTGTTTCCCTTTATATATTCAATATAGTTTTCTGAGGCTAGAATATTTGTTTCTTTTAGATCTAAATCAAGGGTTCTGAAATCAATATACTACCTTATTTTATGGTGGAGTTTTTTTTCATGAGTGTGTGGGAAGTTATTAGTTTTATTTCTTGAAAATGTATTGATATATTTCACATGGGGGGTTATTTGGGTCAGTGTTTACATCATCGCTAGATGGGGATCCTGTGATATATTTTTAGGTGCATCTGGTCTAGTTATTTCTTTAGATGAATTTATCACTGTTCATATAAAACATTGGTTTTGTTCATTTCGTGTTGATTTGAGTTCCTTCCTATGAGGGTTAATATGTATTTGCTATTAATTAATGTAAGGTTGGGTGTACTTATGGTTAGGATAGTTATGTTGTGTGATTGTGGAATAGCTTCATGAATGTTATTTTCACTATTATTTTCTCATGGGAGGGCCTAGATGTCCATAATAATGTATATAAGACTATTTTTTATTATGAAACTAATTATTTTAAATCATATTTATGTTTTGATTGAATTTTTCCCATGTTCATATGGTCTTAATTATCCATGTGGACCATTGTGACCCATGTCTGGGGTTTGTGTCATTTTTTAATATAGTTTAATTTTTATTATCTACTGATTTAGTGATTTTGTAATGGTTTTTTTCATTCCATTTAAAAATATTCAAAATGGTGGGGATGAGTGTGATTTTTTTCCATTTATGTAAGAATCCAAAATAGTAAGTTCAGGTTTTATTGTGTTGTGAAACAACTTTGGATTTTGGGAGAGCATTTGGGTTACATTGCATATTTAGGATTTATTGTTAGGTGGTGGGATCATGTTGACTGGTTATCATTTGATTAGATTTATATTTTTTTATCATCTCATATACCAAATGGTTCTAGTTTGAGTAAGATTTCTTGTTTCAATTCCATTAGTTGGGAAAATCTCTCAAGGTATCATTGAATCATTTTTTAAATGATTGTGTTTGTTGACAATGTTGGACTCTATGTTGTGTTTGTTGAAAAAGTGTGTCCCAATTACTAAAACTGTTTACAAAGGGGGTTCTCCTAGAGAATGGGGAAAAGTGTTTTTGTAAAATGGAGTTGTGCTCTTGTGTTAATAAGGTTCCTAAAGTTGTACACCAGTAATTTTTCGAATTTAGAACATTAAACAAATATCAAATGAAAAGTGGCGCGCAAGTCCAAAAGTGGTGCGCAAGTGTGGCACGCAAGTAATATTTCAAGATCATCATATCAAAATTTGAAAAAGGAAATAAAGTGGGGTGGATGTCCTAAAGTGGCACGCAAGTCCTCAAAATTCCAATAAATAGACGACAACTCTCCTTATTTCGCAATGAGCTCAAAACTTAGATAAAATCCGAGATCTGATCGCGCAAGTGGAAGTGTCGTGAAAGTTCATTGTGCACCCAAGTTTGGAAAGCAAGTGTGTGGGGAAAGTGTGACGCGCAAGTGTACCACGCAAGTGTACCATGCATGTGTGATACGTAAGCAGTGTGGATCGCTTGTTTGGCATGCTGGGGTGGCACACAATTGTGGGATTCAAGTTGTATTTTCTGTAATGAATGAAGAGGGTTTTCACTTGTTAAAGGGGCACACAAGTCACCCTAGGGGTTGCATGAAAGTTATAAATTGTCAAGAAAATTTGTGGTAAAGAAATATTCATCAATGGATGAACATTGGACTTCAATAGAGAATCTATCAACAGTTGAGGATGCATTATTCCATGAAAATAAAGAGACCTACAGTTCTATAAACTATTATTTGATCATTTGCAGAGTAGTGAGAAATGGAAGAGGAAGAAGGTGATCCACTCCACCTGCAGTGATCCAGAGAAAGAGAAATATGGAGTGACCATTAGGGAAGTAGTGAGCTAACCCAAAATATTGAAAAGGTAGTGATCTTGGGGATAGAAGTGATCTAGTCTAAGCATTATAAATTGGTAGTGAGCTTTAATTGATTTGGTATAGTGGTACATCGCTGTTGTATGCTCCTTGGACGTAGCCAGTGAGGGTGAACCAAGTAAAAATCTATGTGTCTACCTGTTATCATCCCTTCATTGCATCCAAGGCATCATTATTAGATAAAAGAGGAAAGAACTAGATAAAAATTATCAACATAAGAGTAATCCTAGTGACACTTATAATGTATAGGTCAAGATCCAGTGGGGTAGGATGAATTTGAAATATAATATCAATACCTAGATTCACCCCCTGCCCCTCTCAAGGTATCTTTGCCCCTTTTGGTCCTAAAAATGGGTATTAGAGGGATGATTTCTTTTATCAGATTTGTTTACTCGGACTTGGTTCAGTCGATCACTCAAGTTAAAGATCCAGTCTGATCATATATTGGTGTGTCGTCGCAAAAGGAAGAACATCAAAGAAGAAGTAGAAGTCTGTTGAATTTCCCCCGCGTGGAAGTGTCAATGGAACGAGTGTGATTCATTTGAAGAAATCAAGAAGTGAAGAGAATAATGATTTGGATAAATCATATAGTGAAAATACATTCTCTTTCAATGATGCAGATGGAATTAGTGAAGAATATGACATTCCAAGTGATGTTGGAACTACTGAAGATAATGAAACACCAAGAAGGAAAAAAGTGGAAGTTGTCCACAAAGCGAAAGAACTGGATAAAAAATTCACTGATGAAATCATATCTAAAGATCTTTGGATCAATGCACTAGAAACTGAGATCAACAAGATAATAGGATTGAATCAAATGCTTATTGATGTAGCTAATGATTTGAGGGAGAATAATGATTCTCAAGACGAAGAACTGCGAAAGAGATCTACAATGGTAGAAAAAAAATCAAAAGTTGATGTGAAGGGAAATAATCTGAACTCTGATGAGATTCCAAATTTGAAATCCATAAATATTGATCCTTCTATATACCTATCTGAACTTGTCCATAAGAATAAAATTCTACAACACGAGAATGCATTTTGTTCTGATTATATTGATGAAGAAATATTGAAAGTGATAGTGAAAAGTGACATAGTAGAAAATCTCACACGAGAACTGGAAGATGAGTTGAGTAGCATGGAGAATCTCAGAAAAGAACTCAATGCTCAACTTGAATCAAGAGATAATAAGATTAAACAATTTGAAAAAGATATAGAAAAACACAAGAATGAAATAGAGATATAATAATACAAAGGTTAACCTATGTCGATGGATGCACTGCACTTACTATTCGATTGTCCTTCAGAAGGTGGTGATAAAATGAAAATAAAGTATGATATTTCTGAAGAGACACTACAAAATATTTTCTCAGCTCAATGACCATACATTTTAGGGAAAACTAGTATTGGATTTGATTAGTCCCCTCCCATGCATGATAGAAAGAGATACATGAATAGTTCCAGAAATGGTGAAAACCATGGAGGTGCTGGAGAAAGACCTAAAAAGACTTTTACATGAAGTAATGATATCATGTGCTATTTTTGGGGGATTCATGGTCATACATCAAGATTCTGTTCAGAGGCTCTGGGAAATATTTTAGACTATGAAAATAGAAACATTAGTAAATTTGAGAATAAGAAGATGTGTCATGAGAAATCAGAAAGAAGAGTCTCTCAGAGGAAAGAATTAATTAGATGCTATTAATATGGAAGAATGGGACACACCATGAGTATGTGTTAGGAATTTAGGGAGCTCAATATCAGAGGAAGAATTCAAGCTACATCAACAACTCGATCGAGAAATTATTAAATGAGGTTTTCCTTTGATGGAAAATGTTTTATATGTTCTGATTATGGGAATTTGGAAGGACATTGCAGTATGAAGAATGCAGTAAAGGAAAAGTAACTCGAAAAGAGAATTATTGACTCCAGTTATGCATAATGAGAAATTCTATAGCGAGAGACAAAGTGGTATGTTTAATAATTGGATTAGAGCCTTAGGGTAATCACATGGAGCTGAACGAACGGTGTATCAGTCACCTCCTCTATTATACTCACAACCACTCTCAATGAAATAACATGAACAAATATGGAGGAAAAAGGGAGGAAATTCTACATCTTTGAGTAAGAATAATTTACGTTTAGTGGATGACTCACCATTAGTGAAAAATACAGAGGTGACTCAAATATTTGATAAAATAAAGATGAACATATAATGAAATGAAAAATATTCTTGTCCTACTCCACAACGAGATGTGAAGGAAAGAGAAAGACCCCTGCAATGGTGGGAGAAGAAAGGGAAGATGACAAGTTGAGAGATTTCTATCCAAAGAAGGAATCAAGTGAAATGGAATCTTTGTGGAACATCAAATATGGAAATGTGTAATAGTGGGATTAAACCCCAAATGGTGAAAAATAGCAAGCATGCAGAATCCACATATCAGAAAAAGGCTCAGCATTTGGGTAATGAATGCATAGTGATATGGCCAGAGCAGTTGATGTTGGCTAGTCAGCTAAAAGAAGCAAAGATGTAGTGCGATGCTCTACAAGAAAGAATCAATTGGTTGACCCCTCGGGATCAGCCAAAATCCTCTTCTTGAGGATTCCATAAATTCCCCTCTCCCTATGTATATGAATGACGTTAACGAATGATTCAAATGTTTTAGGTTTTAGGGAGATCCGATAAAAGGGGATGTTGCATCTAAAGACGAAAAGTGGAGAAGTGATATGTTTTAATGTGTTAATTGTCTCATATCAGGTACCAGAGTTGATGAAGAAATGGAGAAACCGAGCACAATAGGAAGTGATTGTGTTATTAACATAATATCTTGTTTCCTACACCATGTTCCAACTCAGTAGGCTTAGATATTTTGTTAATGGCTCAATTCTGAGTGCCTAATGAGAATAAACGATGCATAAGAAGAAAAAGGTTTATGGGCCTAACACTATGAAGTGTTGCATAACATAGTAGGATCATTCAATAAAAAAATAGATACAAGATCCATCAATGAAATAACTGGATGACTCAGCTCATGTGTTGTCTATCGAGGGAATAATTATTATAGCAGAAGTAGTAATAATCATGAATCTCAAGATCATTTATTTTGATCTAACAATGTCGTTTCAGCTGACTATTTTTAGGATACCAAGAAGCTGCGAGAAGTAGTTGAAAATAATGATTCCACTGAACAATGAAATGGTGAGAAATTTCCTGATGAATTTGATGAGGAGGAAAGAAAGAAAAAGGGGGGTAGAAGTGATTGATGCTGATTTTGAAAAGAATTAGACGTGGATGATTGTTTTGAGACTAGCAGATAAGAATGTCATCGGGACTAAATGGGTCATTCGCAACAAGATGAATGAAAATGGCACAGTGATTCCAAAAAAAGAATGACTGGTGTGAAAAGGATACTCCTAAATAGAGGTTACTTATGGTAATGAAACATTGGCACCAGTTTCATTGCGGGAGACAATCATGATATTCTTGGCCATAGCAATGCAAACAAAGATCGAACCTTTCCAAATGGATGCCAAATCTGTATTTCTGAATGGTTTTCTTGATGAAGAGGTGTACATTGAGTATCCAGATGGATTTCAAATTCATGAAGATGAGAATAAAGTTTTTCGGTTAAAGAAATCACTATGTGGGTTGAAACAAGTACCAAGAGCAAGGTACTCAAAGATGGATTAGTATTTGAAGAAGCTTGGATTTCAATGTGGTGGAGTTTATCACAATCACTACATCAAAAACAACATTAATCAAAGGATTATGGTGTTGGTTTATGTCGATGACATAATATTTGGTTGATCAGATGATGCTAAGTGCAAAATGTTTTTTGAATTCAATAAAAGTGAGTATGAAATGTCAATGATTTGTGAGTTGACATTTTTTTTGGTTTACAGGTGAGACAAGGAAGTAATGGCACATTCATTTCTCAATCCAAATACGCCAAAGAGGTTCTAAAAAGGTTTGGAATGGAGTATTCCAATGATATTAAGACTTCGGTTGCTACCCAGATGAAATTATCAAAAGAAGACATTGGCAGGGCAGTTAATGTCACTAAATATAGGCAGATTATCCACAGTTTACTATACCTAACAGCAACAATACCTGATATTGTTTTTGCCACATGCCAGGAAGCACGTTACCAAGTCAATCCAAAGTAAAGCCCAATGCTCGTAGTAAAAAAACTATGGTATATTAAAATCATTGTGGATTTAGGTATGATGTATAATGAGAAATCTCAGCCAGAGTGATTGGGATATACATATGCAGATTGGGCTGGATCAGCAGATGACAGAAAATCAACGTCAGGAGGTGAATTCTATCTTGATATATTGTGTATTATTGGATAAGTAAGAATCATGATTGCATTTATCTGAGCACCGCGAAGGCAGAGTATATATTGCATCCACTCAAGCATGCACATAGTTATTGTGGATGAAGCAGCAGCTTGAAGATATAGGAGTTGAAGTGAAGTCTCCAATCAAAATCCAGTGTGATAACACTAGTGCTATCAATCTCAGAAAAAATATAGTTCATCACTCAAGGACAAAGAACAATGAGATCAAATATCATTTCATCAAGGAAAAGATGATGAAATGTCTTGTGAAGTTGGAGTATGTGCCTACAGAGCTACAAGTTGCAGATATTATGACAAAGGCCTTACCCAAAGAAGCTTTTGAGAGGTATTTAACGACTCTGGTAGTTTAGTCGACTCCCCATACATAAAAGATTATGGATGTGGAAGCCCCCCTCTCCCTGAAGAATAATGTGATTTTTTAATGTACAAATATGTTTTTTACCCTATTACAGACCAAAAAAATGTGATCATTGAGTTCATTGAAAAAGGGGGAGAAAAAAATGATTGTTATAGGGGGAGATAGTGTTGCAATTTTATAAATCCTAAATGATATGGGAGAAGCTGGTGGAGCAGCGAGAAAGGTGGAGCAATGAGAAAGGGGGAGAAAATTAAATCATACGACGCTAGATTGATCGATCAAAGAATAGATATCATGACAGCTGAGGATTGTGATAAAAGTAGAAGTGTGGTTGGTATCAGGTTGGTATGAAAATTTCAACTGGTATCAGGTTGGTATCAACAGTGGTGTTAGAAATGAAGTCACTCATAGATGGACATTTCAGGATAATCTTATTTCTCGTGCGGAGCATTCCTCATGTGGTCTTAGAGTATGTGTTGAGTAAATCTGTGATCGCTATCTGTATCACCACAGGTGATTGGTCGATGAAGATGAATGAAGCCTTAATGAGGTATCCATGAATGGAGAATTGTTTTGAGAAGAGTTGAAAACAAACGTAAAGAGGGATATTGTAGGGGAAAAACCATCAAGGTAACATTGAATCATTTTTTAGATGATTGTGTTTATTGAAAATGTAGGACCCCATGTTGTGTTTATTGACAAAGCGAGTCTCAATGAATCAAACTATTGGAAAATGGGGTTTTCCATGAGAATGGGGAAATGTGTTTTTGGGAAAAGGAAGTTGTGCTCTTTTGTTAAGAAGGATTCTATTGTTGTACTCCAGCAAATATTCGAAATTAGAACATAAAAAATTCGGAAAAGGAAAAGTGGTGCACAAGTCCAAAAGTGGCATGCAGGTGTGGTGCGCAAGTCCTAAAGTGGCGTGCATCTATGACACACAAGTATGGAATTCACATTTGGCACGCAAGTCATATTTCAATATCATCATATCAAAATGTGACAAAGGAATGAAAGAGGCGCACATGTCCTAATATAGAGCACAAGCGTGGCACGCAAGTGTGGTGTGAAAGTCCTCAAAATGCATATAAATAGACGACTACTCTCCTCATTTCTCAAAGAGCTCAAAACTTAGTGAAAATCCATTCTCTAATCGCACAAGTGGATGTGTCGCTCATGTTCAGTGTGCACGCACGTTTGGAACGCATGTGTATGGGGAAAGTGTGACAGGCAAGTATAACGCACAAGAGTACTGTGCATGTATACCGTGTATGTGTGTCACACAAACAGTGTGGAGCGCATGTTTGGCGTGCAAGTGTGGAACGCAAGTGTGTTTCACAAGTTTATTTTTCTGTAATGAAGGCAAAGGCTATGGACTAGTTAAAGGGAACACAATTCACCCTAGGGGTTTCATGAATGTAAGAAATTTTCCAGAAAATATGTGGTAAAGAGGTATTCATCAGTAGATGAACTTTGATCTTCCATATTACATCTATCAATAGTTGAGTATGCATTAATTCATGAAAATTAAGAGATCTACATGTCTATAAACTGTGATTAGATATTTTTCAGAGCAGTGACCAATGGAAGAGGAAGAAGGCGATCCCCTCCACCTCCAGAGATCCAGAGAGACAGAGAAACATAGAGTGACCCTCGGGGAAGCAGTGAGCTAACCCTAAATATTGTAAACTTAGAGAGCATGGGTATAGAAGTGATCTAGCCCAAAAATTATAAATTGGCAGTGAGCTGTAGTGTATTTGGTATAGTAGAACATCGTCGTTGTATGCTCCTTGGATGTAGCCTAGTGAGGGTGGACCAATTAAAAATCTTTCTGACTTCATGTTTTGTTCCCTACATTGCATCCAAAGCATTATTATCACATAAAAGAGGAATGAACAAGTTAAAAATTTTCAACATAAGGGAAAACATAGTGAACCTTATAATGCAGAGGTCAAGATCCAGTGGGTCAGGAAAATTTTAAATAGAATATCAATACCCAGACTCACCCCCACCCTCTCAGGGTATCTAGTCACCTTTTGTTCCTAACAGCTTCTATGTTGACTGAAGACTTTTTGGGGGCAGAAAGAGTCTTTGTGGGGATAATTGTTACACCTTTGTTATGATAGTCATTTATTTTATTTTATTTTAAATTATTTAAATTAATTTGATTTTTTTTGTTATTTTATTTTTTTTCTATTGTTATTTTTATATTCTAAATTATATTGGGGGTCACGGGGTAAGATCACATAATTAGGTAATCTATTTAAAAATTGTGTATTTTTATTTGCAACTAGGAAGTGTCATTTAGAATAATCACCTCATGGTTTTTCAAACCATGAGGGATACTATAAGGAACCCTATCAAAACGTTTATTATGTTTTAGTAGCATCCACATTTTTGTACATAGTTTACTATACAATGTAACTATATTCTTTATCTCACATTGTTTTTAAAATTTTAAAATTTCAAATTATAAACATCTCAAATTAAAAATACATGTTTCCATTATTCCCTTCATTGGCTAATGAAATACCATGCACTACTATGATCCCCTCCTTTAACACCTCCCATATCCTAAAATCCATTATTAATTTGTTCATAATTTTGGTTTCATTATTATTAATGTCTAGAAATCCAATGTAGGGTCCTATATTCACAATATTATCAAATTAATATTATTTTATTATCTCCCCATAATTATTCCCTTCTTGCATGAACTGTAACATAAGGGATTGAAAATATTATTATTATTAATTTTATAATAGGATATATGATATATTATATGGTCTCTTTGTTCCAATATTTGATGTTATGAACCATGTACTTTAGCTTTGAGATAGATTTACCCCATATCTCTACATTTAACATCATATTTGGTAGTGTATTACATCCTAAATTTATGTTTAAATTCATTAATGACATTATTTTTTTTGTTTAATGGATTAATAAGATATAAAATTGGTTTTATCCATGATTCCATAGAAATTTTTTAGTTTTCATATTGTAATTATTAGTTAAAATATTGTATTACATATTTGTTCATATAAAATTCCTAAAAAAATATCCTGATTTTCCTCTAGGAATATATTTTTTATTTCAAAATATTTTTTGGCTTTCATAATGAATTCTACATTTGGTATAAAAATTATAATGTAATTTTATGTGGTACTAGAAATTAAAATAATTAATAAATTGTTTCAAAGTTATTTTAAATATAATGTGTGGTTTGAAAATATTTTAAACTTTTTTGGTCTGAAGATAAATTAGTGAATGGGATTTTATGATTTCAAATGTTTTATTAAATGGATATTTAATTTATAAATATATTTAATGGGTGATTTAAAATTCAATATTTTAAATGGTTATTATTATATGGATTTGAATGTTAATAAAAAGAACTTTGCACCTAAATATTGTTTCAAGAGGGTATTAATTATAGTTTTATGTAGTTTATAGAATATATTTGTGTAATACCCTATTAGTACCAATTTTATTTTGATTAATATGAACTAAAATCCAAGGAAATTTTTAATATTTTTAGGATATTATGGATATGTGAACGGATATTTTTTATAATATAGGGAAAGAGGTGTTGGTGATATTATTTCTTATGCTTATTATTTGTTGTGTTTTTATTGGTATCTCACCGTAACATTTTTTTCATGGGAACATGGGTTCAAGGGTAGGATTACAATGACATGATTAGAACCTTTTCCACTGGTTATACCGGTGAACTAATTTTGGCCCCTTAGTGATCCAATTTGTCATACTCATTAACCTAATTGAGGTAACAACCCTAATTAGGGATATATATCTAGTTCATACTGCCTTGGTAATCCAATGGTATAGACCATGATGTTTTTTTGTTGGTTTTATGGTTTTATATAATGGACTTCACTGAATTCATGTTTTATCACATGGTTTATTAACTTTTTTAGAACTAGATATTTGATTCTATTATTTCATTATTTTACATATGGAATATTTCCATTATTTATTGAAATTTTTATTGATTAATTATTTATTGTAATTCAAATGATTTAAAAAAAATCATAACTTATTATTTTAATTTTATAGGGGGTTATATTATATAGTCTGGGAATTTTATGAATAAATAAAAAATATTTTTCATATATGAAAAATAGTGAGGAAATGTTACCGAACAATTATATGTGTTATTGGTTTTAAATGTAATAAAAAATATAGAAAATTTTGAAAATATATTTCAATATACCATAAAATAGTTCATAATTTAATAGCTAAGAATGTTATGTGATGGGTGTTGACTTAATGAAATTTTTTATTCTCACTCCTATATAAAATATTAGTTTTAGGGTTTGGTTTAACTCTTGAATATTGGTCGAGAATTATTTGTTTTGATATAGTATGGTGACTCATTGAGTCACATAGTAGAATTTCGATTATATTGTTAATTTATTTTTCATAACATAATCTAATAAATCTTCCTTTTCTAATATCTTTACATTTTATAGTAGTTCAATGTATATGTATAGTAATGTGTAAAATTACATGGGTTGATTTTCTGGTGGGATTTAGGGGTGAGAGGAGGGATTTTATTTACATTAAATTGTTTAATATGTTTATATATACTATTTATATATATATATTTGTACATTACAGAACCTCCAAATTATATAAAGGTAAATCTATAATTTATAGAGAAGTTTAGATTCATATTTAATGTATTCTTGATGAGAAATTAATTCACAAATGGTTATTTCTAGATTTTAATGCACATGTGCCAGCTTGTGGGGATCAAAAATTCACTTCAAGCTAATGGAATCCCAATCCATGTGCAAATTCATTTTTAAATCCTATTATGTTTATGAAATAGGTAATTAGGTAAAATATATAATCTATTCATATGAACGTTTTAACTATAGAAAAACTATAAATGAATAAAAAATATATGGATTTGGGTGTGATCTCCTTTTGATTATGTGATGTATTTTATGGAACCTACAATGCTTGTATAATTTGTCAGTCTATCACAAGTTAGATGTTTACATATTGATAAAATCCATTTTGGTAACACAATTAATATTTCATTTAATAGAAACCAAAATACTAAATGTAATGCAATGGAGAGACTATATCTTTCTCAAATTTTTTGGCACCTCAAACTTGTGTTAGTTGAGAATGATAGATTACATAATTTCATGTAGAAAAAAATTGTCCAATTTGTAAAGGAATTTTTTGATTACCATATCATTTGATTGGAGATTTTATTTTACAAGATGGTTATACCTCTAATTTTATGTTGTATTGGAAATGGTAATATCACCTGATTAAGAATTAATGATTTATAAATCATAATATAATTATTATTTCTTATTGGGGAGAGGGTTTTTTTAAAAACATTTGATTGTGATGTTTTTATCAAAATAATCTGTTTTCCCTATGACATTAGAGGAAAAAATATACTATTATTCACTATATATACTTCGGAAAATATTTTTTTCTAAATCATTTTAGATTGGAAAAAAAATCCTCCAACATTATTTAATTAAATGGAAAATTTTTTATCACATTTTCTATTTGAAAAAAAAATATGTAAGTGTGGAAAAGTTTCTTTGGGTATAACCATATATGTGATTCATAAAAAATAAAATAAAAGGTTTTACAGTAAATATTCTCTGTAAGGTTCGATTTCATAAGTGTACATGAATAATAGGAATTTAAATTTCTGTACATATTTATTAATTAAAATAACCTACCTAATAGAATCATATGGGTTACAATAAGGGAAATGTTACGGATGTAACATACCTTCAATTATCAATGTCTTATAATCTAGGGATTTAGTTTGGGGGTGAACATGAATGATGTATTTCATATGATGAACTACATAGAAATAATATATATGTTTTACTTAATTATAATCAAATTTATTGATTTGGTTGTAAATATTAATTTTCCCTATTGATTATTAAATAATTATTATAAGTAAATTTATTTCAATTTTTTTATTATATGATTACTATATTGAAATAAATTGTACATAGAATACATTATTTTCTCTTAAAAAACTCTAACAATGTATTTTTTCTAACTAGTTCCATAGAATGGAGAATTAAATTTATTATTGTTGAAGACGTGAAATAAATTTGTTGTTTTTATGTAGCACACTTTCATTACAAAAAAATTCTATCTATATAACATCAATATATAATTCTGGAAATTTCAATTCAAACATAAAATAAATTCTGTTTCATCTTAAAAATACCACTCCAATTATTTACTTCTACATGGTATAAGTATAACGTATAATTTCATAAGTAACTAAATATAAGAAATAATTATTTCAATATTCTTATTATCCCTCCATATAAATATGTATATGTCTTTATCCTGTTTAAATCATAAAAAAATGTATTAACAGAATCATAAATCATTGTGTTATTTAAATCACAAAACTACTATAAATATCAATTAAACATATCATGGAAATACCAAAGGAAGCAATAAAGAAGATCATGTTAGGTTATATTATTAGACATTATGTTTCATTAATTTATGTCTAAAGTGTTATATTCTTTAGTAGATTCTAAATATTCCCCATTGAGAAATTATGGTTGCACACTAATATATTAAATAAAGATAAACTTTTATTCACATATATCAAATATAGATTTAACATTTCTGGAATGAAAATAAAAACAAAGTTATGATAAATTTTTACCATACTCATAATAATCATCTGTAAAAAAAATATAAACCAACCCCCATCAATACAGTGATTAAACACCCCAAAAAAATTAATGACAACCTATAAAAATATCACCTCACGAAGAATGAATATGATGTTTTATATGTAATAAATGATGTAAATACACATTGGATCGTGAGAAATAACCACATAAGTCCAAATGATAAAATCAAAAAAATAAGTCCAATAATACCAAAACCGAGCCAATAGATGCATAGGGTTTGAAAAAATATAGGTTGATTTATATAATTAAATATGCTATATATATTTGTATTAAAATATAAAAACATAAAAGCATTATGTGACATATGTAGATATAGCTAAATATTGTTTTTATTCATGAATAACAATATTATATCCCTAAATATAAGAAGGGGTTAAAATAGAATTAAAAATTGAAATAAAAAATGAATTATTGGGTGTAGTGGATACTCGCGTGCTATAATTCCAGAACACTTGAATATAACACTAAAAACATTCACCTCCACCATGAAAATGATATCCCTAAACCAAATCCATCAAATACTGTGGATCAATATGATATAATTATCTTGGATAAGTGACAATATTGTTTAATTGATAAGGATTCTACATAGAAATAAAATAAATCATATTATTATCACAACATCCATTGCATAATTACTAAAGTTCATCGATCTGAAGGAATATTAAAATATCACAAATCTAAATCCAAATATTAACTCAACAACTCACATTGTAAACTCATTTATCATGAAACAACAAGCTAGGAAAAAATATTCATTTCCCTCTTTCAAATCAATCAGTGTAAGTTCTGTTGGGCACATTATCATTCAAAGTTCTAATTATAATTTTTGATAAATTTATTCTTTATCTCCACCATTAAGCAATCGCATACCCACAAACACCACCAATACCACAAATCCTTATATAATATGACATATGACAAATGTAACCCTCTATATTAAATAACCCGAAATTGATTCTCTCCTTTTTAAAATTACCAAATCCATAAGATAATTCAAAAACCATAAAATTGAACACCATGCATGAAACTTATCAAATAAGAATCTTACCATCATCAAATATACAAATACTATTACCACTATAAAAATAATAATATATATAGGATTTTCAATAAATTATTTCTACAGAACATTTATATATCCATGGTATTGAAAATAATTTACTTTAGGTATTTATTCCAAGTATATATAAAATGTTTAGATAAAACTTTGTATATAGTAAATATATATACCCATGGTTTAAGAAAAACATCATTATCGGATTCCCACACAACCATGGAATAATATTTGACCATGAGAAATGAATATGAATACTTAAAACTATTATTTTCTTCTTATTTACAAGGTTCTATATATATATATTGAAAATTTAAATATTAATACTAAAAAATGATTTAGTATAGTGGATTAGAGTCTGGTGTCTAAAAGAAGAGGTTTGGTGATCAAATCTGATTTTTTAAATTTTATATGGTGTATAAAAAATGATTTAGAGTGATGTAGACATAGTATAAAATAATGGACATATATTCCCATCATTCTAATAGGTCTATTTCCACAGTTTAAAAACAAGGATATATTTTGATTTCCACAGTTGTAACTGTATATATATATATATATATATTTATAGAATTAAAAATTCTAAAAATATCATTGACCCTATTTCAATGATAATTGAAACCATGAACATATATATTGTGGTTATTACTTATATACATAGTTAATAAATATATAACCATGGTTTTTTCTTATGGATATTGAAAAATTATTTAGTAGCTGATGTAAAGGAGGATGAAACATCAATCATATCAGTATAAAAATATATCAACATCTCAAAAAGAATAAAATAATTTTCATTTATTAGGATACTAAAAACACAGATGTGATACCTATTCCCATTTACACATATCAAATCCAACATGTCTCTAAAAGATACAATCTAAAATGATAAAACATGTTATCATGAAAAACATGATCTGATAGGACACTTTATGAACATCACAAACTCTTTAATATCCAAATATACCTAGATAGTGAAATAAGGTACATAATGATGATTTTTATGAATATACAGAATGTGGAAAATGATATAATCTTTCTCTATATGAAGAGGATGTACCAACCAATACTAAACCACACATATGAGCTCTGAAACTGAGAATGGTTTGAAAAACATAGGTGAAAAATTACACCCATGAAAAAACATCTACTTCACATAATGAATATAAATTCATTGTAACACATGATCACTACCAATAAATTCATGACGTCTTATCCTTCAACCAATATAATAATTTTAATGATGTTTTTTTGTTTAATTCCACTCACATAACACCTACAACTTCTAATTCATGATCCACACTAAATATTTTTTAAGAATCACATACTACACAACATTGGCCCAATAAAATAATGATCGATAAGGTTTCTAATGCATCACTTAGAATAGAAAAAAACACAATATGAATGATAGTTTAACCAAAGGCAGGTTTGTCCCTGATAAACAATTGAAATAAAAAAATATGAATGTAACATTTCTTCCAATATATTGATCACTTTCTTTCTCTAACTGTCTATTTGATGATAGAAATTCGATTTAAGGATTGACTAAGAGAGATAATAGAACTACAATCTATTCCATATTCTCAATATATAATGAGGACCATGGTCCAAGATGATATAACTTGGAACTAAATGTTTTAATAACATTTTCTCTACACAAAACATTATAAAATCATATATCAAGTCTGACTCCCTAATCCTCAATAAATGTGACTACTTCGTCAAATGTATTATAATAACCTGAACAGATTCATTTACACCAATTGACTAAGGGAAAATAATAATAATATACATTAATATTCCTTTGTCAATCCACTGAGGAGTATTTCATATGTGCATTAAACACATATGTATTTGATGTTTAAATTTGAACAACTGGCAAAATAACATAAGGACATAAACTTAGACCTTAATCCATTTATCCCTGGCCACCAAAATTGATTCCATAAGGCATGGTACATTTTTTTAAATTAAGACACACCACTATAACTGATTTATGAAATTTAAAACCACCACCTGTCATATTTACAATGTATTAAAGAGATATCCCAAAAAAACATGATTTCACTCATCCTCTAACTGCTCTGGGAATAATTTTCATAGAAAAAATGATCTCACCACACCATTACCATTACACCCCCAATAGGGCATCCTCCAACAAGAAAAAATATAATATCCATATCATATCATATATGAAAACTCTACCCCCAAATATATTTATGTGAATATAAAAAATCATTATATATTGTAAAATCATCCATGCATCTACATCCTAAAAAATGATGCACAAAATACTTCCTACTAATCTCACCAGAAACCACATTTCCATTCCATTGTGTGTAAATGTAACGTCCCAGACTCAAAAAGCCACTAGAATAGTGTTAAATGGGATTATTTTTACTACCTTAGACGTACCTCCCAAAATTCCAAAGGTTACCAAAGAGTAGAGAGGGTGGAAAATGGGATAGTGGGGAGGATATACCATATCAGAGGATAATAATGTACTAGTATGAGCATAATAATAACACATGCAGTGGTAATAATGATTCGACATACTTTAATCAATCCCGCATAGCAGAAGGATACCCAAAATTAGAAAAATAGAAGATGTAATTTATAAACAAGTGTATCATAAAGTAAAAAAACATCATGTTCAACATCACTTGTAAATACTAAATGAAGAAAATATGTATCCATAAATGGTTATACATGTCAATAAAAAATATCACCCATGGAAAACAAACAGTGGGTAAAAAATAAATTAAACATGTTAATACAAGAAATAATGAAAAACATAGGAATGTCCAGCTAGGAATGATCTCAAGGTCCATACCATCTGCATGAAATAGCTAAACGACATAGATAATGAAGCTGATATATTTCGTACACATAAATTCATAAAGTCAACATGCATCCTGAAGGGCCCGTGTAACATGGGAGACAAATCTTAGTAGGATACCACCCAATGGTGAGTACATAATACATGTTTTAAAGAGGATATAATTAAACAGTATGATGAAAAAATAAAAACAAACTCCACTGGTGCTCAGTATCCACATGTGAGTATCACATACTTCCACCAATACAAGAATCTCACTCATGAAACCCTGCACCATGTGCCCCCTCGCACCTTCTATCTCATGTAGCTATGTCTCGAAGGCATGCCCGCGTAATAGTAACCTGAGACCATGTGCTTCATTACGCCTCATGTCTTAAGTACCGACATCCAATAGGGACACCCATGAAATAGTAACCCAGTCCCATGGACCCCTGACACCATGTGTCTCTTGTACCAATGTCCCAAATAAATTTTTAAATAATATGAATGATCCTCACCTCCCACAGGGCTTCCACGACAAGAATCCCCAATCCATAATAACCGAACCAAAAAAATATGGGGGCGTCTACCCACATGAGTAGTCAAAACCAGCTCATTACAGAGTCATCTACATGCACACGACCCAAATAATGGTTGAGCGGTATTCACAAAATATAGAACCCAAGCCACAACCTCTCCAGCATGTTGTTCCCCTACAAAAATTTCGGATAGAATTCAATGGTATTGATTTCTATTAACTCATTATATTCCTAAACTGATAGTCATACATCCTCATTCTGACTTCCACGACACCTAATCCCATGGTCAAACCAACCAAATAATTCGGGCCAAGCCAAACCTATAGTAAACAACGCTCAAGAATATCCGGGACACGCCCAACACAAAACAAAGTTTCCAAATATGCAATATCCATAATCACATATATATATTCAAAATAATCACATTAAACAGAAGAAAAATAAACAGTTGATTTTCATTATCAATATTTTGTACCATACTAGTACCGGGGTCCTAAAAGTCTCTAATTAACTTAATCATTCTTAAATTGATTAAACATACTAGTTTAATCAAATCAAATTAATTATATCTATTTTCACCCGTGGAAAAAGTCCCCAAATGATAAAAACCCTCAAACCCAGACACAATCATGTATAATAAGGTAAGGGAATCCCCAATGTCATCCCATAAGGCATAAGGGCACTTCAATATAAAGAAACATGGGTCTCACGCAATACTTGATGTAGCGCTAAAATGATACAACCCCCAAATGACCAAAAAAACACAAAATAGGGTATGAAACACCTACATTATATTAATAGACAATGGAACATTTGATATCATACTCCAATTCAAAGACGATATTTGTAGATCTGTGTTTCCATCAAATCCTATAAATTATACTCGGATTCAAACTGCGGCGTGTCAGGTAAAAGAACAAGAACACAATAGGATGTACGGGTTTAGAATTCCGGATGTGGTCCTACAACCACTGACTGATTAAAGAATAGATTTCATGTGAATAATCTAGGAGAAGAAGTCTTCTCAGCCTCCCAGAGAATCACAGTACAAAAATATTGATGACGAAAAAGTTTTTGGAAATGAGATTCCACCAATTCCATATAAATGAATAAAAATAAAAGTACAAATTATGTATTAAGGACTACATGTGTTGTAGTATATGGCCTGTGCAGTGACATATTGGGGTTCCCAGTTCATCCCAATACTTAGAAGCATCACATGGCTCATCAGACAGCTAGGACTTAGCCGGTATGCTAAAATTAAAGTAAATTGCATGTTAGGGGACACTACACGCTGTGTAGTAGATTATTTTTACATGGTTTCCACAGAGAATGTAATAAGTCCGCATGTGTTCAGTAGATTCCTAACATACACATGGCGTGTACAATAGAGTACATGAGGTGCAACCTGTAAATTTTCCAAGACTGCCCATTTTATGTTGTTTTCTCCAAAACTATATTAAAACATAATGAAAAAGAAACCTAAATATTATTGTAAGAACTTGGTTCTTACAAACATTCCCACTTGAATAAATTCATCACTGAATTTCCCTTCCATGGGTGGTCAAGAGAACTGTAGACAATTCTCAGCCAAAACGTAAATTAATCAAAGGTATAATGACCTATTTCCAGAATCATGGTCCTCCCGTGACACATTCTCAACCCCAAACCCTATCACGTTTCATCGTGTCATTCCTGGCACCCAAATTCATCCTGCATCACATTTATATCTATCTTTATGAGTTATTGAATCCTGTTGATGTTCAAAACAAAACATGGTTCTTTTCACCTCATGTTACGGGCATCCTCGATGCCCCGTTTACTACAACACCCCATGTATTCTGCATCCTTGGTGCTCCAGATGCCACCCATATAACATATATATATATATATATATATAATTATATCTCTCACCAAAAATGATTCCAATATCACTTACTAGAACTTTTCCAGTCTACATAAATCATGTTCACCTCGTGCACTTAAAAAGGACATGCCTTCATAGGCCATGCCAAAATGAAAACAAGAAAATTACATCCACGCTTGCAGAATACCCTTGACCATTGTTGTCTCACCATCATGTTGAGCCTTTGGAAGAACCACGACATGCACCTAGCCTGAACTATGACTAACTCATGCCTGACCTCCCTACCGTTCTTCTCTAATAACTGTCCATTAAACCCTTATTTGGGCCCAATTGTCTCTACCACATCCACCACGTAAAACTGATCCTTGGCAACCCTCACATGGTACAGATCCTGAATCAACCATGGATTCCATAGTTTGTCCTAGTCCCTACATGCCATATATTTGAGAAGGCATCCTGAATAACCTCTCTAAATTTCCGAACATTCTACCTTCTTGACACACTTTTTAAGGCCTATCTCACTAATTTCAGACATTCCCTGGCTACACACACTAAAATAAAACTTCTACGAACTTCCATGACATGGTCTAGATGATTCCTTGGAAATAAATCCCTATTAGAAATCTTCCCGACCTCATTTCAAACTATCTAAACTGTCACCTGATATTTCCCAACTCATTCGAGACCTGTCCATCAAGTTACCCTCATCTATGAGATCTCAATTCATATCATCAAAGAAAAAGTCCAACCTTAAAATTTTAACCTAATATTTAACGGCGTGTTATAATCTATATTCGAATAGCCTCACCCTCGTGGAGTCATTGATTACCATACCTGGTGCAATGCGAGACCACACTGTGATGGTATTTTTATTTTCCAGGACGGACATGTTACCCTGTTGAAGGCTCAAGAACACTTAATCTCTCTCTATCCATAGCATCTACAATAAAATGTTCTTGAAAAACTTTTCTATGAAGTCCGTCCATAGCAGTATTTCGTGTCTGGAAGCCTAAACCCTCATATCCCAACAACGCTTCACTTTTCCTCATAGCATTAACATTTCCATCATAACCCTCCACCCTGGAGGTGTCTCGAGATGTTTGAAGATCATCTTCATTCTCTCTATCCAGTTCATAGCTTCTTGTGGACTACCATCACCATAGGAAAGTGGTGGGTGCTATTACTATAACTCACACAACAGATATTCCATAGAGGGATCTGTAACCTTCACACCTCTGTAAATCCCCCAATAGTCACATACATGACTTCATCAATGGTCTTTGTCGATCCATGACCAAAATTTTACCAAAATCTGTTACTGCTCTTGCTGCACTAGATCTTAAACATGATCATGTCCCTTAGCCTATACCAACATATGACGATCTATGTATCCCTCTAGTGTATGAACATGATCATGATCCTATAGAACTGTACCATCACCCTCCTGGCGTTCCATCAATACTTCTTTGATAAACCCACAAAATACCATAAATGGTTAGAAGGACAACATATATTACAATATATATATATATAACAGAAATATGGAAAGAAGTAATGAGAGATTATAACAAATACCATTAATCTCCCCCCCACCAAACCATTCATAATACATCTTGGCCTCATGGCCACCTTACCCGCCCTCAACAGATCAAAGTATCAAATGTACCTTGTGTCATGCCCGTCCTAACAACCATCGTCTCCTCAAACTGACGACCAAGTCACCCAATCTTGGTGATCACCATTACCTCATTCATAGTACCTGCCTGCTCATATATAATTCATGCACAAATCTAATTACACATGAAATTTTATATAATTTAAATCATGGAATATTTCATTTCGATAAACAAGAAATTCTATCTGTAATTTTACATTTCACATTTCAAAAGCATCAATATCATGGAAATTGATATTATTCACATGGTATTATCACTTCACAAAGTGTATTTGAAGTTATGAAATTAAATTACCATAAATAGGACTCTATCAGAAGCTAGACAATCACACCATTCCATACTAGGACCAGGTCCAATTCACCCTTACCAAACCATGTCAAGGATCACATATCACAATTTATAATCATCACAAACCAGTTGAACCACCATAGTAGAAATCTTATAAACAGTAATCTAAATAATATAAAAACCACAATTCCCACCCAATGTAACATGGTTAAACCCTCATACCTGGGGCTGAAGGTACACAAGCACATTCTAGAAACACATTTCAAATAACAACCTATCTATAGTCTACCATATCTGAAATAGTAATCCTGCTAAAATAAAAATAAATTCTCGATCACATTATTAGTCAGTAAAAACTAGTTACTAAATCCCTATCTATAAAAACCCCTTTACTGACACATGGAAACATTATGGACCCTAATAACCACTGGAACCATGCTAAACAGGTTAGGTGTTACCACATTAGTCACACTTCCACAAACGCTGAAGGATACTGACTAGTAGCAATGATGTAAAAGGGTATAGTGGGGAGGCTATACCCTCTCAGGTTAATATAAGGTAATGGTTCAAGGATAATGATAATACATACAATTATAATAAAGACTCTAGATACTCGAACCAAATCCACATAGCAGAACCATATTGTAAATAAGAAAAATAACAGACGAAATATATATATAAGTGAAGTGGAATATAAATAGAATAGCTTGTTGAACATCACCTGTAACTAATAAATAACATTGGAATGAATCCACATCAGGTCATACATGTCAATAAACAATTGATCCCATTTCTATCCCAAAGTATCTACAAACTAATGTAAGCATGTTGATATAGGAAAGGAAAAAAAGTAAACTCCAGCTGAGCATGACCACCTGGTCCATACCATCTCTATGAAACAATGAATAAGATCCGTCTTTTGAATCTGATCTCTTTCCTACATGTAAATCCATAAATTGTACATGCATCCTTAAGGGACCATATAGGGTGTGAGATGAATTTTATTAGGATTCGACCCAATGGAGTGTTACTAGTATGATTTTTTAAGAAGGTAATATGAAAAAAAGAAAAATGCACAAATAAACACAACATTACATTTTTCCCAATAGCCACCAGGGAGTATCATCTGCTTCGGCCAATGCTGGTATCCTAGTCATTCAACTCAGCACTATGTTCCCCATGACAACTCATGTCTCATGTAATGACTTCTCTAAGGCACTCCCAAGTAATATTAACTTTGACACATATTCCTCCGGACACCTCGTGTCTCAAGTACCAACATCTTGTAGGCATGTCCAAGAAATAGTAACCTGGTACCATAGACCCCTGACACATCATGTCTCACGTACCGAAGTCTTGAAGGCATTTCCCAACAATATAAAGGCTACTCACCTCCCACATGGCTTCCATGACAGGAAAACCCAATCAATAACCACCTAACTGTAACTACATGGACATATTCCCACACAAGATGTCAAAACAAACTCATTAAGAAGTCATATATCTGTACATAACCCAAATCATGGGTGATAAGTAATCAACAAATTTAGAACCCAAGCCACAAGCACTCTAGCACCCTGTCCACCTATGACCATGTCGCTCAGAATCTGATGATCTTGTCATCAACATAACCCAGCCTATGTACAACCTCATAGTCATATTTACTTAATACAACATCCACGACACCCAACCCTTTGGTGAAACATCCCAAATAATCCAGGACAAGTCAAACCTATGATCAACATCACTCAAGAATATCTGGGTCATGCCCAATACAACCTGAAGGATACAACATATTCAATATCAAGTATCAAATATATATAATCAAAATAACTGATTTAAACTAGAAAACAATTAAAACAGTTTAATTTCCTTAGACACACCCTTTCCCATACTAGCACTATGGTATCAAAATCCTATAATAAACACAATCGTTCTAAAAAGTTTAAACTCGCCTGTATAATCAATGAAATTCAATTATAACTGTTTTGTAACCCCCATCAAAAAGGACCAAAATAATCAACGTCCTCTAACCAGGGCTCTCTCAAAAAAATAATGTAAGAGAATGCCCAATGTCATCCCATAAGGCATAATGTCAATTCAACATAATGAAATGTGTGTCTTGTTCAATACCCGGTGTTGATCTGAAAATAACAACCCCCAGATGACCACAAAAACACAAAATAAGGTATGCATCACCTACCAAACACATGTAGACATTGGAAAATTCAATATTGAGCTCCAATTTGATGTTGATCTTCGATGATCTATGTTTTCGTCAAATCTCGGATATTATAATTTGATGTAAATTGTGGTGTGTTTGAAAATGATTAAGAAGAGAACATAATGTGTGGGTTTAGGTTACCTAATACGGTCCCATAACTACCGATGATTTAAAGAACAAATGTCAGATGACGAATCTTGGAGAAGAAGTGTCCATGGACTATTGAAGTGTCACAATCTATAAAAAGTGAAGAATAATATATTTTTGAAAATATGATGTGATTCTATCCCACATAAATGAATAAAAAAATTTCACGACGTGAATTATGTACTACACACCTTATGATTGCTAGTCTGTACTATAACGTACATGGGTTTCTAGGTTATCACATGGATTAAACGTGACATATGGGTCAATACAATACTAGGTCTTAGATGGTGTGTGAAATGTATATACACGGCATGTTACAAAACACTACATGTCGTGTAGTAGATTGTTTTTACATTGTCACCACACTGAATGTACTGAGTCATCACAAGGTCAGTACACGCCCAATATACAAATGATGTGTACTATGTAGTACATTGTGTGTAACCTATAAATTTTCCAAAATAGCCCAGTATGACTGGATTTCACAGAAACTAACTGAAAACAGAAAGAAAAAGAAACATGTACCCTTAGAGTAAGAACTGGTTTCAAATAGTAACAGATGTTGAGATCAAAATCTGATAATAAATTCTTTACATTTATTAATTAAAATTTAAATAATACTTAGAGAAGATATATCTCAACATCATTTGATTGATAAATCCCAAAATGTGCTAGTGTATAAGGTAACTCAACTAAACTGTTAAGGAAAACAACGCATTAAATAACTGAAGAGCACAAGTTGCATAATTTTTTTTCGGGGAATAAATTCAAAGTACAATAATATATTATCTCAATATTATATCATGTAAAAATTAAAACAAGGTCGAATATTGGTGTATAAGACATTAAACATGAATCCCACTTTTGTAAAATGCATAACATGAGAATTTATATGCATATATTTTAGGTAATCAATCATTGCATGATAATTTCCTAACTAAATAAGTGTATCATCATATCTTATATAGACTATCAAAAGATCAACAATCTAAGAAAATTCAAATACAAACATCCAATAATATAATGTGAAAATAATAAAAGGCTGAATTTATTCTATATTCATGGGATTTATCCAAGAAACAACATTGTTAATATTTAAAGGGATAACTATCACTTCATAATGAGTCATCACGTTCTTATGGAATTTCATCTAACACATCTAATACATGCACTAGGATAGCTTACCATACAACTAATTCCAGTGAGATACATCCCAAATTGATAAAATATGTTCAACATGACCATCCACTAACATTAAATACATAAAAATATTTGTATAAATGTTTATTTTTCATTTTTTCTCCTCAAATTTTTATTGTAGTATTTATTAAAGTTGTCGTGTGGGTGGTTCATTCTTATAATTTTAATGGGTCATTTAATGATATTTAATTTTTAAAAAATATTATTTTTATCCAATGTATTTTTGAAGAAGTAATATATCTTTAATATATTCCCATGTAAAAATTCTAGGACTACAGTTGCGTTTGGAAGATGGGGTTTTATATTGGAGAGGAGTGATTTTCATTTTTGGGATTCATAATCCATTATTATATTTTTACTTGTTTCTATTTATCCTATGTTTGAATTTATTTAATTATTATAAATACTATTTCAAAAAATCTAATTATAGTATTATCCCATGATATCGATAACCCTAGGATGAAATTTTTGAGGATAAAAACTTTGAAGTTACTACACCAATAATATAAAATTCAAGAAAGTCTATTGAATATTCGATAGATTTCACAATGAGATAAGGAATTATTCTTGAATATCATGTATTTTTATTTAATCCGTGTTTAATTTAAATTATATTAAAATAAATTATGTCTTGTTGGATTTTTTATCATCTTTTCAATTAAAAAGTTCTTTTCTTAGATAATTATATACACACTAGATTCTAATCAACAATTGATTGATATTTGTCATAGATTTATCTAATATTTAAATATTTTGAAAACTATTTTTTCTCAAACATGTTATAAATTTGAACCCCTGATGTTGATATATTGATGCATAATGTGTTTCAAATATAAATATGGGTATGTATAACTATACTTCTCTCCAATCCCTTTTATCATACATTTTCTTTATGATATTTTTTCACTACCGGCCATCACAATAGCTCATGTCTCAATTGAGGAATACCATGATAGATGAATTTTTAATGATGTATAAATATAGGAATTTTTTTTGGTGTGGTAGTGGTGAGGATGTGACCTAATGGTGGTACCGGTAGAATCATAATGAATGGGTTTGAGATGTCGATCAGTTCCACATGAATTACAGTAAAAACAACAAGAGGGGCTTCACTTGGAGTTTTTGATGGTGATATGTTCTTTGTGAATTGAAATAGACATTTCAATAAGTGAGTAGTGGTGTAAATTTTAATTTCGGTGATGGATATCCATGATTTTTATGATTTCTAGTTTTGGAGTTCTTGATCACACAATGTGTACTTTTAGTCTACACATAATGTTTCCAAAAGAATGATGGAATGGGATTTTGGTTCTAAACTGAATTTAATATGTAATATACTTTTATTCCAAATTCCGTGAATTTTTTTAATAACATTCACAACTCATACTATATATAATTGTATTCCAATCCAACCCCTTTAGACAAACATTTTTCTGTGGGATAGTATGCATGATTTTTTTTCATGAAAAACATGACTTGATCTTGTGTAGGTGCCAAAAAAATTCAATGTGAGTCCCACACAAATCATGTACCTCCCATGTGAATATTAGTTATGTAAATTATATATATAAATATTATATAAGTAACCCTTATATTGTATTAATGTATTACTTGTTGTTTCTTGTAAAAGTCATTACATTTATGACGTGACTTTTAGTGTTTTCATATTGTATCACACATGAAAAACAAATCAAAAAAATATAATGTTTATTTTAAGTAATTTTCTTTTTAGAGTATGTTAATGTGATCATATTGGACATTTATGTAAATTTTTAAGGTATGATGGGAAACCCAAGGATCTTATCTCCATGGAGGTGATGATAGCATTTGGAGGGAATCAGAAAAAGTTTGCATGGAGGTGATACTCCCTTCTGTGTTGGGGAATGGCCATTTATTCATGGTGTTTGGGTACTCACCAAACAACATACTCATTATAATAAATAGTCCCATATATTATTACATTTTTTTAAGCACTACCTATTTTGTTTTTTTGTGATACACTATCCTTATATTCAATAATCCCATGTATGTTGGGATGTGGTCCTCCATTGGGGTCATTTAATTCATTGATCAACTCTCGTTAAAATCGATGATGATTAGTCCCCCACAAATATCATTGATGGTTGTGTCCTAAAATATTATTAATACATATATATTATTTAAGGTACTAAATTTATGTCAGGAACATAGAGTTGGATTTAGGATAAACATACATCATGGTTGTCAACATCAGAATTATTTATGATATTAGTTGACTTTTAATAAATCATATCTTGGATACCCCATTTATATCTCAATATTTTTATTTTATAATATGTGTACTAAATCATCGTTTGTGTTTTTTTGCATCTTATATGTTATTTTTATAATGTCCTCTATATATTCTCTATTTCTACATTATTTGTGTCTGTGTAGATGATGTCATGTTCGAAAATAGATTTGGTGTACATAGATCTGGTAGATTCATGGAAATGTTAACTTCAATGGAGATGGACTATATTATCTTATATGTGGATAATGGGAATTATTTTGAGTTCTCCATTCCTATTATCTTATCATATATATTTCTTTAAAAATATTAGGCATAATATATTTAAATTTCATTATATTATTGTATTTTTTAAACTATGTGGATATTAATAATGTTGATCTAGAATTATATATTATAATAATTTGTAACATCAAAAATTATATAATATCTATTGTAATATAGAGTTATGTTTTGGTGTTCAGGATTCTTAGTCTACATTATTACATGTAGGTGATATTCTTTCTTGGTTGTAGTCATCAACCCCAACACACTCTAAAGTGGGATAAGGGTGGAATACATGAGTTACCATTATCCCTAGAGGGCTCCCAATGGGTTATACATGAATGTTTGTATCAAAACACGTTAATATTTTGGCATGGAATATATATTTTGGAGTCATGTTGATTTTTGTTTGAGAAAATTATGGAAAAGGTGTCAATGTTGCATGAGTTTATTTAATGGATAGAGAACCCAACAGTGTTGTGGTCAACAAAAATTTCCTTTTTCTATGATACTGAAAATATATTTTTAGACTCGTAAATCTAATGTATCATATTTTAGAAATAAAGGGATGGTATATGCTGCATATACTGTGTCAATTATGATCTTCCATGTATCCTTCTTGTGTCAGTTGAACAATATATTCTTTAATTATCACAGTTTTATTATTAGTAATGTAGGATTAAACCTTGTAGATTGTATACTTAGAATGAGATATTCATTTCTGACAATCAAATGTCGATACTTAAGCCTCCAGTTACTGCTCAGATGAGGGTTGATGAATCTGTATAGGGGCCTAAATATGATAAATATTTTTTAATAAAGGAAATGAAAAATATTTCACCCATAATCTAGATATTATATCCTCTAATTATATAGAATATGGTAGTCCCTATAAGGTGGGATACAACTACCATAAAGATGAGTGTGATTTATGAGTTTCAATATAAGGGTAATCCTATGTATGAGTCAATCTAGTTCCTAGAAAAGGATAGAATTGGGTTTATTTAGTGACTCAAATATTCTATTTCGTTAAAACACTCACTAAAAAATTGATGGTTATTGTAAGAACCCAGTTTTTCATACGAGGTATCGATACTTTTATTCTCAGTTTAAATTTCTTGTTATAGACATATGTGAATTATTAACTTGATCTTGGGTGTTTGGGATGAGTTTGAGGCTTGTTTGTAGTCCAGAACCATGTTTTGGGATGAAAATTACCTTGCACACGGTTTCTGAATGGCTTGCGCACTATTAGTCCAAACCGTTCAAGAGATATGAAAAGTTTAGGTTTTTTGGTGGATCATTCTTCTTGGTTACTGCATAGTTAGTCAAACTTTTCATAGTAACCATGTGGTGTGACCCTTGCTATATAGTGAGGTGTCCATAGATTCCTCACAGTTTGGGAAACTATGCAGGTAAACTGTGCGACCCTACTATTTTTTTAAAATTTTAAATAAAAGATTTATATTCTTTTTAATCCCAATAGGGGTTTTCTTCTTATAAAGTCAATATCTACCTTGGAGCTCTACCTTTTAAGGAATAAGATAGTATTTGAGCCATACTCTCCACCTGATCTTCGTTTCGATCATCGATCATCAAATCATATTCGTAACTGTATGTCCTAGATTCCTTTCTAGTAGTTATTTATTATTCGGAACAATGACTATGATATTTTCATTTTGGGTTTTATGCCCTAATATCTCATTCTTTGTATTTCCTTCATATTTCATCCAATCTAGGACGTATCAAGACATGATACTGGACGAGCTGTCTACTTTAAAACAGATGTAGGTGGTATATACCTTCTTTCGAATTTTCATGGTGTTTTTCTGGCTTCTCGAAATTACTCCATCGGGTGGACTTTCTGGTGAGGTCTTGTTTTTTAGAAAGTATATTTTAGTAGTTGTGGTTGGACCTTGTGAGGTTGACCAAAGGTTCTGTTTATGTGTGTTGGCACCCGTTACTCATTTCATGGTCACCCATGGGGAGTGCCTTTTGGGTTTAACCGATTTGTGCATGTTTAAACCACCCAAGAGGTGTGTGTTTTTTATTTCATAGTTAGTGTAAGAATGTTAATGCCTTTATATCTTGAATGGATTGATTAGGAGACATATTGCCTCCTTGGATTTTGATATTGTGTGACACCATTCCTATTTAGATAGTATGTCTTATATGAAATGTGTTTATATGGGTGGGTATACCAATATAAAATGACCAATGGCATGTTAAATAGACTATATGGGAGGGTAGGCCCATATTCATGGTAAATGATAACTGGTATCCATGAGTGGGTATACTCATGGATGATGCTTGTTGATGTAAGTAGGTATACTCACATAGTTCTGAATGTTTAATTTGAATACTTTAAAGCTATATTGAATGGTTTTATAGATTCCATGGACTACTCTCTGTGGATATTGAACGTAGTAGTGGACACCTTGTGTTCACTCCACCCCTTGGGTCTTGATTCTGTGGGATGCCTCAGGCATTCAAACACCGTGGATCCTGAATTCATGGGCTCACATAGGAAATTATTTTTACTTCCTCCTATGAACCCAACTAGTTCCTAACTTATATTACACAAGGGATGACCATGGGACTCTAGGGGAAGATTTAGACAAGCTCCTAGGATCCGGCCCTCTGTGGTCTAGATATTTATTACATGGATGACTTGGTCTTCTGACACCTTGGATCTGGCCCTTGGGGTCTACACATTAATATATGGTGAGGATGTGGGATATTTTACTACCCTATACAACATGGTCGTGGGACACTTGACTTCATTATACTACATGGATGTAGTTTCAAGATATACATGACTTTAAGACATGGTTCTGTTACTTGTTTACATTTTTATAGCTAACTTGTTTTGAGATAAAACTCTTTTGAAGGAATCCATTAGTGTTGTTGGGTTTTAATTTCTACATTAAAATTACTTTTTGAGCATACACACTTACTCACAAGTTTTGTACCCTTCCAATAATGTTTTTAGAGTATCTGTTAGAATTGTATAGACCTGGGTGGTTTCTTACTGTCATGTTTATCTCACACCCTATTTGGGCCTTGTTGGGGACCCAAAAATATTATATGGTAAAATGTTATGATAGGGGAAAGAATCCTAGTATAGGTTGTTGACTCTGCCTTTGGGGTAGCAGAGTATAAGACCAAGATGAGGCTTGCAATTTTGGGATACCTTTTTTGTCTTTTTTCATTTTTGTATACTTTTATTGTATTTTATTTCCATGTACTATTCTCGCTTTTTTCTACATACTTGTACCATCATCATCATTTTGTATTTGTGCATGTTTTTTTTATTGATTTGTATTCTTGTCACTCCTTGTATTTAGTTTAATGATTATTTATTCTCTTCTGGTAGTTATAATATATATGAATTCCATTATGATACTCTGGTAATGAGGGTATAATCTCCCCACTAACTCACCTTGTCCTTCACTACTAATCAAAAGCCTCTGGTATTTGGGGAGATGCACTTGAGGCCATTTTTTCATCCAGGCTTGGGGCACTGTACAATGGAATCTAGGTAGAAGATTTTACAAAGTTGTATCATAGGAATTTTATTTTCTAGTTTCACTAAATGTTCTGCCACATTACATAAGGATATGAAATAAATGGTCTTTGGTAATAATATGTTCACAGGAATAGCTACTCCGCCTACATGGAAAATCGAAATTGCATCAAATTGAATTGTAAGTGACATGTTTTTTACTCTTAGATTCAATTTAATTTCACCATTGGGTGAGGCACTTGATTTTGGCTATTAGTATTGATCAAATTTTGGGTTCTATTTTAGTTAAAACCCAATTAGATAAGGGTTTTCCATCCCATGCATTATATAGACGCTTTTTAAAATAACATGTCATGCATTATTACTTTCCATCTTGGATCCATTAGATATTGCATGTTTTTTTGATAGTTTATGTGATATTTGTGCCTTCTATTGTGTTAGATTGTTGTAGTAGAGAAATATGTGACGTCATCTTTCAATCCATAAGGAGTATGGAACCTTATTTATAGAAAAATGATGCACTGATGGAATGTAAACTCTTAAATGAACTTTCCACATGTATGGTTTGAATGGGAACCATGTTATGGGGCCATGAGGTGTTATGGGCACTCATTGATTCAGGAATTGGTAAACCATTGGTCAAATTTCCGATATAACTAAATATGAACTCAAATGAAAATGGAAAAATGAATGTTTAATAGAGACATGAACTAGACCCGACATTTGAGTTTGAAAGAGGAATAGTTTCTACTGGTTCGCTGGTTTCTCTATAAATTCCTAGCATTAGGAGCTAGTTGTAGGTTGACCTAGTTTCTAGGAGGGTTTTGACATTTCCTATGCTTTGAGCATTGTGAATTGATGTTGTTCATTCTTGAGTCATGCGTTTGGAATAGTAAATGAATGCCACAAGGACAACCTCTTGTGGTACGCCATGAAGGAGGTGATACCTACACATTGGAGAAGGTAGGCCCTAGGATACCAGTTGATGCTCTTATATTTCCACTTATGGCGCATGTGGTTGTTCCAGACATAGCTGCTATGGCATAGTTCAATGAAGGTTTCGTTCAGTATATGAAGAAAATATAGAGATCACCACAGCTAGCCTTGACAATAGAAGAGCTAAAAATGGGTGTTCCAGCAGCAGCATCTTCATACGTTTTCATGGGATGGTGAACCATAGGCTACATAGATGTGGTGAGAGACCATGTTAGCAATTTTTTAGCATCTAGGGATTCCTACAGAGGGGATGGTAAAGGTCGTGATATAAATGCTTCATTGAGTGATAAAGCGTTGTTGCGATGTTTTGAACCAGGAAGATTTTCTACGTGATATGGATTGGAAGGAATTCCAAACCCCCTTATATGACTACTTTTACCCCACTACTCTATGAGAAGAGAAGGATAGAAAGTTCATACGTCTGGAGTAGGGCGCACTGGAAAATATGGAATACAAGACATGATTTACAGTGGTCCAGTATTTTGTGTTGATGTGTCTTACTAATGAGCTATTGAGTGAGAGGTGCGTTGAGGAAGTCCTCAGACATGCTATCATATCACATATCAACTTATTCGGGATCCCCTCTATCACTTATATTTTGAATCATCGATTTATTAAAGTGTAGAACCTAAGAGATGTTTGGGGGGTATAGAATAGGGTAGTGTAGTTTCTCACCCCAATGAATCTACATCTTCAATAAGGAAGCGCCATTTTGAGGCTTCCAATGACGTGAGTGCTAATCAGGATGTCTGTGCAGAAATCATGGTGTTTTTCCATTTGTGTGGTAGGTGAGCCAACATGAAAAATTAGTGAGACAGTGACCCAGTCGTGTTCCGAGAAAGTGACGAGATGGGGAACATTCATCGATTTTGCAGGACCATCCTGCTAGCTGTGTGTGGTAGGGGTCTAATTAAAAGTTAGGATCATGTGTAGGGACTTTAGCTCTATGTCAAGATGGTAGCTTGAGCAGTGCCGAATGGTCAGGCCCTGAAATTGGTGGTCGTGGTCCTGGAAGCCAGATACCGATTTCTCAGAGATAGAAAGGATGATCTGCTTAGGGTATCCAGGTAGGGTCCCAGGGCCATGGAACATGCCTGATTTATGCAGTGCAACATACCCGACATGAGCACGATCATGCACATTCTACGGTGATAGGTATGATCTTAGTAGCATCTACTATTTCATCTTCTCTATTCAATACAAGTGCCTCTCACATTTGTCTATCTATAGGGGTTTTAAAAATCCTTGTCTTTTTGTTTTTTCACACTGAGGGATTTTTGATTCTAGACACAAAATTCAGAATTTGAAGGGGTGATGTGCACTACTTTATAGAATTTCCCCATGAGTATGGAGAGTGTCATTTCATTTGGGATAATTATTTCTTCATGATGAAAAGTTTTGACATCATTCTCATAATGTAATATCTCATAGATTATTAAGCATACGTTGATTGCTACTTCTAGAGGGTGAATTTCACATCACTTGAGGGTGAAATTTTTGATAACAATGGTAAATGAGATGTCTAGGTGAGAAGAGATTGACCCTGGCATAATGGGTTGGGTAGGATTATAACATAGATGTCTAGTTTGTATCTAGATGTCTAAGGAGTTGGTCAGACCTAATTTCCTCCAGCGGTGGATCATTTTAGGGATGTCTTTCATAATGAATTATAAAATTTATCTCATGTGATATTAGTGGATTTCTCCATCAAGCTAGTTCATAGAGCTGCACTGGTATCCATTCCTCCATAGAAGATAGATATAATGGAGTTGAAAGAGTTCAAGATGCAGATATTGGATTTAGAGGCTAAGGGGTTTATCAGACCCATTACTTCTTCATGGGGTTCCCCAATCCTTTTTACGAAAAAGGTGGATGGAAATCCTAGGTTATGTGTGGATTATCAAAAAATGAATCTACTAATGGTTGAAAAATGATATACTTGTCTATGGATAAATGACCATTTTGATCAGTTTCAATGAGATCGAGTGTTCTCAATGATCGACATGAGGTCAGGATATCACCGGGTGTGTGTTCGACCTGCATACATATCTTTTAATTCATTTCATAGTAGGTATGGTTTATACGAATATCTGGTTTTGTCGTTCAGTCTCATGAATGTTCTTGTGATTTTGATGGCACCAATGAACCGAGGGTTCCATCCTTAGAAGGATTCTTTTATAGTGGTTTTCATGGATGATATCATGGTGTATTCTCATAATCGACGCGACCATGCCAATCATATTGAGATCATTTTGAATACACTTAGAGAGCATCACTAATAATCTCATCTCACAATGTTCTAGTATTGTATGGATTCGATTCACTTCCTGGGTCACATTATCATGGAGACAGGAATGTCAGTGCACCCAGAGAAGGTATGAGTTATAGTTTCCTTGGAGCCACCCAAGAACATTTTTTACATAGAGAGTTACATGGGACATACTGGCTACAACATGTGTTTCATACAAGACATATCACAATTATTATTTTAATTTAATGGCATGTCAAAGAAGGGTGAGAATATTGTGTGGTCAGAATCTTGTGAGACAGACTTTTAGGAGCAAAATGGGAGGCTGGCATCAGCACTAGTCCTGATACTTCCAGAGAATGGATGGAGCTTCATGGTGAATTGTAACGCATTAGGTATTGGGTTGGAAGTAGTGCTAATATTGGTATATTGTGTTGTGGCATATGGGTTTCACTAGTTGAGGCCTCACGAGACGAAATATCATATGAATGATCTAAAGTTAGATGCAATTTTTTCATGAATTGTTCTATTGGAGGCACTATTTTTTTGGGTGATCATTTTTGGTGTACACTATAACGCCCTGACTCCAGTTATCCATAGTCGGTACATTATTACATAACATTTTCATGATCATAAGGTATCAAATCATGAAAGACCAATCATTTTAGTAGCGTTTTATATACTAGATACATTTAAAAGTTTTAAATTATATTATAAAATGAAAAACAACAACAACATTGTCACCATTGAAAAAAATTATATCCCTTATACTATCACTATGGGTCACTCATAATATACTTCTTTTCATCTTTGAAAAAATAAAACATCGAATGGGGTGATCTCATATGCTCAGTAAGGATAACAACATAGCAGAAACATTCATAAATAAGAAAAAACATTTAAGAAAATGTGTATGACTTAAACCTAATACTTGTAAACATAATCTTTTGCATAATATGGCCAATATAAATTAAGTAATTAAATTTTTTCAAATTGATATTCTACTAGTCGAATAATCTTATGCAATATCAATAGCCAATTTCATAATGATGGAATGCATAATGGCAGACATCATAACCCCATCGTCAAGGCCTTGTTCCAAGACTTCTAATAATATTTTTCCATGGCCTTGTTCCAAGACACTAGTTTGTCTCATTATACCTACAAATGCATTTATGATCTATAGCGGTCTCCACCCGTCATGTACTATGTCCATTGCTTTCCTCATATGAAATGGTTTAAACATAACATAAACATTCGTATTAAAACTAGAATACGATATGTCAATACTTTATCTATAAACCATGAATGGTATAAAAATAACACATCCACAGTAAAATATATCTAAAAAACTTCAATACAATATGGATGATTTTTATCATAATAAATATACTTTAAACATGTTTAAAATCCTTCAATGGATGTTGAAATAGATGAAATCAAAACATTGTGAGTGAAATATCCCTTTCTATTTTGAGATAATTTAGAAGTTATGAAATTATAAAATAAAACATCTATTTTGAGAATATTATTATTATCTTCTAAGGGATGCTTTGATGGTGTTATAATGGCAGAAAATTGCTGCACCCACCGTATCTGTTAAAAAAAACATTCTTTCCTAATTTTTGTCAAAAAGGTCATAAAGGTCCTTGTTTTAAAATTGATAGAATAATTCCTTTATAAATATTTATTAAAAATTAAAAAATGAGTATAAATGACATTAAAACATAGTCTATGAAATAGTAAAAATGTTTTGAAATAGATTTTTAAGGAACACAGATGTGGGTGATAAAGATGTCCAAGTAGATAATCATGTATAAACAACCTCGGATAATGAAGATATTGTGGAATTAACCCTTAACTTGTACTTTTCATTAGATAATGGTATGTTAACCTCTTTTATAATAGTTAAAAATTTCAATATATTATAAAATAACTATATAGATAAATATGATATCATATATGATCCTCTAATATTGCTTTGTTAATAATATTTCAGTAGTATCATCGTTTCAGGGGTTAACTGAGTCGTTTTCCTTTATATTATTTGATACGTAAGCCATGTTTGTTATGGATAGAATGTATTCAATTAATATAAATAATGATATTATGTTTTAAAAATTATTTTTAATCCAAAAATTTAATTTATTTTTGATTTATTACGATGGGGAATGAATCTCATCACGTTCGTGAAGACAAAAATCTGTACGTACGCACAAGCAACAATTTCATTATATTGATGGTGAAATCATATGTAATTGGATATTATTTAATATATACAAGTTCAATAACATGTTATATTTATTATTTACATCATTTATACTAATTATTATACTCATCAAAATAATTAATTTTTTCAATAACAAACTACACCATGACGTGGAGTTGGTAAGCCGTACGTACGCACGTTTGGTGACTTTTTCATTTATAGAATGGATAGAATAACGAGTATGGTAGAGACATATTTATAATAACATCAATAAATTTATAAGTTACTGGATTTCTTATTTTGGTATGGAAACAAAATATAAAATGGAAGTGGGAGAAGAAAAGAACATGAAAGAGGTTGGTAAAATTTTTACCTCTTCTTTGGATGTTTCTTTGTGAGTTAATCAAAAGGGCTCCATAGGTTGGCACTTTGATAAATGAAAGGACTATAGGATGATGTGAGGGAAACTGGTAGGATATTTGGGCAGTGGTGGACTAAGACAAAAGGATTTGCAGGTGTGAAATAAATATAAGGGTAAGTACCCTTTTATAAGAGAGGTGAGGGTCACATTATGAAAAGCATGAAATATTATTTTATAATAAAATAAATTTCGGTTACTAATGGATAAAAATTATTTATTTCGAGGATAAGGTAGTTATGGGAAGATTAACTCTCAAAAATAGATTTATATAGGTTTAGGTCAACATATTAACCTTATCTTCCAGATTTAACTCTTAGTTAAATAGTTTGACATTTACCATGTCACATTGCATTTTAATATTATATTGTTAATAAACATACTAGAAACTACAAATATTACCCCAAGTGGTTAATTATATATATATATATATATAACCATATAAATATGTCCGTTGTCTGATCCTTTTATTTTTTCATAATATTATATCAATTAATAATATAGTATTTGTTTTAAAAACACAATTATGTCAATTTTGACACTAATTTGTATTTGATTTTTTTTGGAAGCCATAAAAACATTATAACTTTGAATAAAATTTGTTTAATATACCCCGACATGTCATATTAACCTAAAAAATAAGTTGAATTCATAAAAAGTGTCAATTTACACTTTTTTAAGATATTTTTAATAACAATTATTTTATGATTTCATTGAAAAGGAAATTACTGCATCATCATTCTGTCAAAAATAAATTCAATTGTGAAATGTATAAAAATTATAAATAAAATACCATTATGTAGGAACATATTTTTATGTTTATAATGAATATTTATTGTCAAATTTATATTATGTGTAACCATGCATTAAAAATGGTTTAGTTATTAAACATTGAATTTAACACTTTCAACTCTTATTTAAATTAAATAATAATAAATATCCTAATATTATACAAGTGGACCAAAAGGATCAAAATTTATTCCTAATGTTTTTCTGGGTCTAATTATTCTTATCCAATAGAATTAGAACATGTGTTATGGTAATTATAATATCAATTTTACCTTTAACTACCCTATTTATTTTTAACTGTGGTAAATGAAAGGCAAAAGTTACTATTCTCCAAAGTTATTTTCATCTTATTGAACCATATTTTACTTAATGGTATTAACCGTGTCTCTTAGATTTTTGAAATTAAACTCACATAAGTGGTAAAATTATTTTTTATGAAAATTATAAAATGCTCATAGAAGGTGAGTACACAATGGTAAAATGTTCAATAAAATTTTATATATATAAACTTATTATAAAATTACTCCAATGAATTTAAATGAACATATATAGCTATTATGTATATATTTTGACATAAAATAATTTAAAATAAAATAACTATTTATTTAAATAAATGTTGGATTTAAACAGTGACGTAGTGTTTGTCACTATTAATCAAAAATTGAAATTTTTTGCAAATATCCAAAATTAACCCTAAGATAATTTTGATAATCTGAATCCAAAAATGAAGTCCATTTGGGAAAACAAAATTTATAAAATTTCAAAAAGTGGTCATTACTATTCATAATAGATTGTTTGATTGGATGTGGTGTGTTAAAACTCAAAGTGCTGTACAATAAAAGATACAAAATTATTCTAAGGGAATCATATTGTGGAAGCTTGGGGTGGTACATTCTACTCTCCTTAAAATAATTTCTTCCTCAAAAATTTCTAGAATATTAAGACATAAAAAGATTGTAGTGGTTCTTCGTCATAAGTTTTATAGGTTCCCATGTTACCTCTTCCATCTTCTGGTTTCTCAATAAGAACATTTACCAGACGAGTCGTCTGATTTCTCAGCACTTGTTCCCTGGAATCAAGAATTATGACAGGCTCTTCACTATAAGACATATCAGGTTCCAGTTCAATTTTCTCATAGGTGATTATATGCATTGGTTCAATCATGTATTTTTTAAATAGTGATATGTGGAATACATCATGAACTTTGGAGAGACTTGGAGGCATTTCCAAATGATAAGCTACAACTCCAATTCGTTCTAGAATTTCAAATGTTCTGATGTACCTGTGACTCAATTTACCCTTCATACTGAAATGTATAACACCATTCCATGATGATACCTTTAAGAAAAAAATGGACTCTTACTTTAAATTCTAAATCCATCCTTTGGTTTTTTCCATATCCATTTTTCTTACTTTGGGATGCTTTGATGTGGGTTGGGATAATCGTCCTATTTTCCATTATTTCCTCAACATGTTCTGGGCCAACGAGTTTTCTTTCACAAACATCATCCCAACAAGTTAGTGTGTGAAATCTTTTTCCATATTACGCTTCATATGGTGCCTTCTGAAAACTTGAATGGATTCTATTTTTATAGTAAAATCTACACGAGGTACGTTTTGATCCAACATACCCTAAAAGTCATGTATGCAAGATATCAACATGTATTCTATAGTTTCAATTGTCTATTCTGACTTTCCATCAGTTTGATGGTGGTAGTCAGTGCTCAAATGAAGTTTAGTATCCATGGCCATCTAAAGACCTTTCCAGAATCTTGATGTAAAATGGGGATCACGATCATAATCAATCCATAAGGGTACACCATGGAGTCTTAAAAATTGATTAATATATAGTTTTACCCAATGTTCAAGTGGTAAATCATCCCTTATAGAATGAAAATGTGATGACTTGGTATGACAGTCAACAACTACCCATATTGAATCATTCCTTTTTGGAGTCTTTGGTAGCCCCATGAAAAATTCCATCGTAATATTATCCCATTTCCACTCAAAGTGATCCACTTTGAGTTGTGGCAGCCACACCGAGGCTCAGATTGAGCCGCGGTTGACTCATACACGTCAAAAATGACCCATGGATCCTTTTCCTAAAGTATCAACATAATCCGAATGTGTTTGGTCGGTTTTCTATATGTCATTTGTTCTTTTCACTTAAAATGAAGTCCATTTTAAACTATAGAGAGACACTTAGAGTTATCCCGGCCACACCGCGACTCGGATTGAGGTGGGGTTGACTCTTACACGTCAAAAATGACCCATGGATCGTTTTCCTAAAGTTTCAATGGAATCCAAATGCATTTGGTCAGTTTTCAGTATGTCAGTTGTTGTTTTAACTTAAGATGTTTTCCAATTCAAAGAAAAGTGAGTCACTTTGAGTTGTCCCGGCCACAACAATGCTCTTATTGAGGTGCGGTTGACTCGTAAACATCAAAAATGAACCATGAATTGTTTTCCTAAAGTTTCAACGGAATTCAAATGCGTTTTGTGGGGTTTCTGTATGCCAGTTGTTGTTTTCACTTAAACTGTTTTCCATTTCAAAGAAAAGTGAGTTACTTTGAGTCGTGGCGGCCACACCGAGGATTGGATTGAGGCGCAGTTGAATCATACACGTCACAAATGACCCATGGATCGTTTTCCTTAAGTATCAACATAATCCGAATGTGTTTGGTCAGTTTTCCGTATGTCAGTTGTTCTTTTAACTTAAAATGAAGTTTATTTTAAACTATAGAGAGACACTTCGAGTGGTTTCGGCCACACCGCTCCTCGGATTTAGGTGGGGTTGACTCGTACACGTCACATATGAGTCATGTATTGTTTTCCTAATGTTTAAACGGAATACGAATGAATTTGGTCAGTTTTCTGTATGTCAGTTGTTGTTTTCACTAAAAATGATGTCATTTTGAAACAAAAGAGAGACACTTCGAGTGGTTCCAGCCTCACCCCGCATTGGATGGAGGTGGGGTTGGCCTGTACACATCACATATGACCCATGGATCGTTTTTATAAAGTTTCAACCGATTCCGAATACGTTTGGTCATTTTTTTGTGTGCCAGTTGTTCTTTTCAGTTAAAATAATGTATATTTTAAACAAAAGAGATACACTATGAGTGGTGTCAACCACATCATTCCTCATATTGAGGAGGGGTTGACTTTTACACATCACATATGACTCATGGATCGTTGTGCTAATGTATCAACATAATCAAAATCCGTTTGGTCAGTTTTCCATATGTACTTAAAATGTTTTCCATTTTTAACGAAAGAGAGACACTTAGAGTGATCCCGGCCACAAAACGACTCATATTGAGGTGGGGTTGACTAGTACACATCAAAAATGACCCATGGATAGTTTTCCTAAAGTTTCAATGGAAACCGAATGCGTTTTGTTGGGTTTCAGTATGTCAGTTGTTGTTTTCACTTAAAATGTTTTCCATTTCAATGAAAAGTGAGTCACTTTGAGAGGTGGCGGCCACACTGAGGCTCGGATTGAGGTGTGGTTGACTCATCCACATCAAAAATGACTCATGGATCATTTTCCTAAAGTTTGAACACAATTAGAAAACGTTTGCTCGGTTCCCGTCTATTAGTTGTTGGTTTCAGTTAAAAATAAGACCATTTTGTACAAAAGAGAGGATGTTTGAGTGGTCTCAGCCACACCACGCCTCGTATAGAGGTGAAGTTGACTCTTAAATGTCACATTTGACCCATGGATCCTTTTAATTAAGTTTCAACAGATTCCGAATTTGTTTGGTCAGTTTGTCGTATGTCAGTTGTTGATTTCACTTAAAATTAAGTCCATTTTTAACAAAACAGAGGCACTTTGAGTAGTGTCAGCCACACCAGGCCTCAGATTGAGGCGGGGTTGACCCGTACATATCACATATGAGTCATGGATCATTGTTCAAAAGTATCAACCCAATCAGAATCCATTTTATTGGTTTGGCGTATGTACGTAAAATATTGTCCATTATAAACAAAATACATACACATGGAGTGATACCGGCCACACCGTGATTCAAATTAAGCCGGGGTTGACTCTTACACATAACATATAACCCATGAATCAGTTTCCTAATTTTCAATACAATCAGAAGACGTTTGGTCGGTTTCCCGTACGTCAGTTGTTGATTTCACTTAAAAATAAGTCTATTTTGATCAAAAGAGAGGGAGTTGGGGTGGTCCCTACCACACTGCGCCTCAGATTGAGGAGAAGTTGACTCGTATATGTCACATTTTAATCATGGATCGTTTTACTTAATTTTCAACAGAATCTGAATGCGTTTGGTCAGTTTTTCGTACGTCAGTTGTTGATTTCACTTAAAATTAAGTACATTTTTAACAAAACAGAGGCACTTTGAGTGGTTTCGGCCACAACGGGCCTCATATTGAGCCGGGGGTGACTTTAACACATCACATATGAGTCATGGATCGTTTTGAAAAAGTATCAACACAATAAGAAGCCATTTGATAGGTTCGACGTATGTACGTAAAATATTGTCCATTTTAAACAAAAGAGGGACCGTTTTTGTTGTTACTGCTACACCGCGCCTCAGATTGAGACGGGGTTGACTCGTACATGTCACATATGACCCATGGATCGTTTTACTAATGTTTCAACAGATTCGGAATGCATTTGGTCAGTTTTTCATATGCCAGTTGTTGTTTTCACTTAAAATTATAGTCATTTTGAATGGTACTGTCCACACCGTGCCTCCGATTAAGGTGGGGTTGAATCATACACATCTCATATGACCCATGGATCGTTTTCCAGTAGTATAAACATAATCATGAATTAGTTTGGTCGGTTTACCGTATGTCAGTTGTTGATTTCACTTAAAATTAAGTCCATTTTAAACAAAACAGAGGCATTTTGAGTGCTGTCAACCACACCGAGCCTCATATTGAGGCGGGTTTTACTCGTAAACATTACATTTGACTCATGGATCGTTTTACTTATGTTTCAATATAATATGAATGCATTTGTTCGGTTTGCCGTATGTCAGTTGTTGATTTCACTTAAAATTAAGTCCATTTTTAACAAAACAGAGGCACTTTGAGTGGTGTCGGCCACACAGGGCCTCTAATTGAGGCGGGTTTGACTCGTACACATCACATATGATTCATGGATCGTTGTGAAAAAGTATAAACACAATCAGAATTCTTTTGATCGGTTAGATGTATGTATGTAAAATATTGTCCATTATAAACAAAAGAGGGACGGTTTGGGTGGTTCTGGCCACATCGTGCCTTCGATTGAGGCAGGGTTGACTCTTACTCATCACATATGAAACATGGATCATTTTCCTAATGTTTCAATAGATTTGTAACGCATTTGGTTGGTTTTCCGTATGCCAGTTGTTGTTTTCAATTAAAATTAAAGTCATTTTGAACAAAAAAGGGACATTTTGAATGGTACTGTCCACACCGTGCCTTGGATTAAGACGGGGTTGACTCTTACACATCAAATATGACCTATGGATCGTTTTCATATAGTATCAATAGAATCCGAATGCGTTTGGTCGGTTTACCGTATGTCAGTTGTTGATTTCACTTAAATTAAGTCCATTTTAACAAAACAGAGGCAATTTGAGTGGTGTCGGCCACACAGAGCCTCTTATTGAGGTATTGTTGACTCATAAATTTCACATTTGACTCATAGATCGTTTTCCTTATGTTTCAACAGAATCTGAATGTGTTTGGTCGGTTTTCCGTTTGTCAATTGTCGATTTTACTTAAAATTAAGTCCATTTTTAAACAAACAGAGGTACATTGAGTGGTGTCGGCCAGACCAGGCCATGAATTGAGGCGTGGTTGACTCGTACACGACAAATATGAGTCATGTATTATTGTGAAAAAGTATCAACACAATCAAAAAATTTTTGAATGGATTTGCGTATTTACGTAAAATATTGTCCATTTTGAACAAAATATAGACACTTGGAGTGATACCGGCCACACCGCGCATCAGATTGAGGTAGAGTTGACTTTTACATGTCAAATATGACCCATGGATAGGTTTCCTAAAGTTTCAACACAATCCTAAGGAGTTTGGTCCGTTTCCCATATGTTAGTTGTTGATTTCACTTAAAAATAAGTCAATTTTAAACAAAAGAGAGGCAGTTTGAGTGATCATGGCCACACCGTGCCTTTTATTGAGGTGGGGTTGACTTATACACATCACATTTGACCCATGGATCGTTTCCCTTAAGTTTCAATAGAATCCGAATGTGTTTGGTCAGAGGGGAAGGGTCTAGTCAGGTACGCGGAGATTCTCGTCTACCTCTGGTACGAACCTCCCTCGTACCATCAGCCTAAGCACTAAAAGAATGGAATAATGAAGAGTGAACATACTTATGTACCTGTGAAATCTACACATATACAGCACATAGCCACATCATGTCATAAATAATAACACCAAGGATCAGTAAAAATAGAAGCAGTCATGCAGAGTAATGACAAGTGCACATACAGATCAAAAGAAGCTAAAATATTGTTGCATACATGCCATGTTTATTTCCTAAAACAAAGTAAAAAAATAAAAATTATGAAACAATAAAACATGGGTTTCCTCCCATGAAGCACTAAGAATTACGTCATCATCCATATGGATGGACACTGGTCAATCGTCTTGGTCCATCATCTCAGAACTCCTCTACCTCTTACAAGAACTGGTGGCCGTGTCATCAAGCTCACAGGGACGCTTAGTGGGATTGATCACTTCAGGAGCATAGCGGGTGTGAATCTGGTGTGGAAGTAAGAGAATATAGTGCTCGTCATTAGCCAAATGCTGAGTCACCCGTCGTGTGAGGTCAGATGGAGACGGGACGTGCACATCGATGATCATGTAAGAGGCAAACATGCTAGACATTGTTGGTTAAGATGCATCCAAAAATAGATTCATTTTTATATATTAGAACCCTTATAAATGTTTGTCCCATTTTTACAAACAATTAATGTGTTAAAATTGTGAAAAATAACTTATCAGATATATAAAAAGGGATTTACTCATGGACATGATGCACAATATCTCAAATATTCTTCATTGGATCCCAATTTGAAAATTTAATCCATTATCAAATGTCTTATATCAATTTATTATTATTTGTATCCTTAAGGTTGAACGATTTTTGTAAAATCTAGCCAAGGGAGGATAGACTAGTGACTTGGAATATAATTGGATGCTATTTGGTGAAAACCACATTATAAGCATTGTTTAGGATATTATTGAGCTGTTTTGAGGATCAAATCTATCCTTTTAGTGAAAATCCAGCTTGTCCAGGTTTGGTGGTCAAAGTTTTGAAGTGGGGGGGGGGGGGGTATTTGGTGGTTGAGGAGGGGGATGAGAGGGATGTCCAAGGTCTAAAAGGAGGGTTGAGGGGCTGTCCAGTGTCTAGTAAGGGGGGTGGGGGCTGTCCAAGGACAAGGAGAAGGGGAGAAGGGACTGTCCATGGTCCACGAAGGAGGGGGGGTGGGTGTCCAGGGTCCATCGAGGAGGAGGGCTATCCAGGGTCCAAGGTGGAGGGTAGGGGGAATCCTAGGGTCCAGGAAGGAGGGGGACTATACAAGGTCCTGGGAGTAGGGTGGGGGGGGGGTTGTCCATGGTCCAGGAGGGGGGATGTCCATGTTTCAAGAAAGAGGGGGCCGAGGCTGTCCAAGTTCCAGGAGGGGGGGACTATCCAGGGTCCAAGAGGGGGGGTGTCTAGGGTCCATGAGGAGTAGGGGCTCTATTAAAGGGAGGAAATCCACAAATAATTCATTGAAAATTAACTAAACTTAATCCAAAAAACATCACAATTCCAATCCATCACCCATCCAACATCCAATTCATCCTAAATATCACTAACCTTGGAATGCCATAAACAAAACAACCTAGTTTTTACCAAATTAAAAATGAAAACAAAAATAATAGATGAAAAACATTAAAACTAAGGTAGTAATTACATATTTAGTGTGCAGAAATAAAAAATAGTTTGATTTATGATGGATCTATGAGTGGAACGAGTTTCTGAGTCTTTGTATAGAGAGATACCAAACGTTTAGATCAAATCAAAATAAAAAATAAAAAAATATATGAAGAACACTATAACTGAGGTAGAACTTACAGATTTGATGTTTAGAACTGAAAAATTGTTTGATTGAAGAGGATGGATGGTGTTTTGGAGACTGGGTAATAAGAGAGCGTCGGTAGAGATTCAATTTGGGGCTGTAGTCGAGCGGAGGGGGACTAAAATCGAGCGGAGGGGCTACTAGACACCCGAACTGGATTTAGGGGAAAACATTCCCAATAGATTTTAAAAACCGTTGGGAATGTATCAACGTATACCAACGGTTTGTGTATAACCATTGGTAGAAGTTTCTTAATTGAGGCCTATACCAACGGTTTAATAAACTGTTGGTAAAATTCTTCATAAAAGCCTCTATACCAATGGTTTTCATAAAACTGTTGGTATACATGACCATTCCCAATGGTTTGATAAACCGTTGGGATATAAGCGTTGGTAAAAATTGAATTTCCAGTAGTGTCATGTCTTTTTCAATACACTATTATCCATTGGTGGACGTTGACTACTCAAACTCAGGACTAGGAAACTATACCATTGTCTAAGTTGTAATGATCATTATGAGGGGAATGTTATATGATGATGTTTAGTATGGTAAAATTTTAAGAGATTTTAGTTCTTTAAGTTGGTATCATATCCATTTTTTAGTGTACCTAAATGTTTACAGACCTCAACAAGTACTCCATGGATATGCTTTTTTAAATATATCCTCAACCTAAGAGGTTTTAGTGAGGGCTTTGGAAAGATATTTTGTGTATAAGTATTCCCTTTTGAATCCCCACATATTCCATAATTATAAATTGTTTCTTATTGTTAAAGAGTTATATGAAAATATCACATCGATGAAGAATTGTAGGATTAGATCTCCCTGAGGTAGATCCCCTAACAGAGTCTAATCAATATCATATATAGTAATCACATCATTAGAGGAATTATAGTTCATGATCCAAATACAATGTATGTAAATTAGGTTTGATCACTTTTGTGGTGAAACTAGTATGAAGATAGAATTTTTGACAGCATTTGAGTTTATGACAATATAGATCAATATATTATTACAAATCCTATAAGAATGTTAATCCAGGTAGATATTATGGATGAAAAAAAATTTTAGAGAAATTAAAATGACAAGTGACCTCTATGGGGTGGTCATGGAATACCTCATAATGAATCTTCAGGAAAATAATTAGGATGAATGATAGTAATTTATTGGTGGATAACACTTCTACTTTCCACCAACACCACCACCACTAGTAGACCATTTCAAATTGAAAGTGTATTATGATCAGGGTAAAAAGTACATACACATGAAAGCAGGATATGATTAGGAACTGATAGTGATAGTCAGTGGTGTGATAGGTTTCTTCTCTACTTTCTTAATCATAATTATCAATAATATGTTGAACCAATAGTTTCATTATTTTCTAGTATTAATGGATACTAGTGATTCCCCTAGCACAACATTTATTTACTAAATAATCCAACAAGAGGTTATCATTTTTTCACCCACATCTACTATCAATGTGATGTTATTCATGGTGAGGATATATTATCATGATATCTCATCTTCATAGATATAATACCCTATGATGCTATCCTTATTATGTAAAATAAATCCATAGTATAGAGTTGGGAGGATTGATATTGTTGTAGGATGATTTTTGGTTAGGTAAATTTTTTGAGGTTTACATTCATTAGAATGGGTAATCCTTGTGAATGATAAGATATAACAACCCTTAATCAGTTATATCGTTTTACGAACTATTTTAATCCCTAATTTTTTTAACTATGGAATCTTTAGAGAAACATATACTAGTTATTTTAATAGAGTAAATAAATATTTTCCTAGAGTATATTATATAGTTTTTGAACATCATGATGTACAAGTCAATATATTATTCACCCCAGGACCACACTATATTCATAAATGTATTATCATACAGATGTAGCTAACATCAAGGAGATGATGTTGTAGATAGAGGTTATTATACTATAATGATTCATTATATTATATATAATCCCTTAGGAATCTCTTATTTTCATAACCATTATCTGAAAAAGAATCATGAGACTTATTATTAACTATTTACCCCAAAATAATTTCAAAATCAAGAATAATAATAATCGTTTAAGGATTTATGGCCACATCCAACAACTATTAGGAGAAAATATTTTCTTGAATATTCTTCTCATGTTTCTATATCATAAGATTCAATTTCTTGAGCATCTTATCATGAAGACAATTTTAACATGTTTCTATGTAGTATATAATTACCTATTGATTTCATTTTATATGATGGATACTTATAATATATCCATGGGACTCATGAATATATCATTAGTCCATTTTAGTATCGATTCATATTGACATTCAATGAGGATATTTTCTTATAGACTAGAATGGATAATGAGATTTTTAAAATTAAGAGGGTTTTTTATACTAATTTTAGAGAATGAGTTATATGGTAAATTCTCGAAGTGTATGTTATAGAAAAATGACGTTTTTTTCATGGTGAACATAATTTCATAGTCTATGATGGCTTGTGATCCACCCAAGACTATTTTTGATGTGATATAATTTATTTGGGTAGTAGGTCAGTATCAATGAATAATGGTTTATATCTCGAAAGGTATGTCTCCCAAATAAACACATACCCAAAAGGGGTATCCATACATTCAGTCTAACCATTTTGAGGAAAAATCTGATGATTTGATGATGAGATTGACTAGTGCTGTAATTTTAAAAAATTTAATGTAAGGAGTTCATTGCGTGATGTTTTGAAATAACTCTAGACATGAAATATGTTTTTTACTAATTTTATGGCAAGAGATAATGGTCTATTGTTATACATAGATAATAACTCATAAAGAATTCAATGTGACTTATACATTAGTTATTTAAATTAAAATGACTTCATGAGTGAAACATAAAAACTATCTTCATTGGGAATGATTAATGGTTACATGGATCATAAGAGGCGTATCCATATATCTATTAGTGATATATCAACCTAATATAGTTTAATTAAATAGAGTTACTATAAAATTATGACATTGAGATAGTATATACACTAGGAAAGGGAAATGTGGTAGTTGATTATCATAATAAGAAATCTCATGTCCATTAAATTTTTGAAGAATCTTAGTAGATAAACATGATACAATTAACCTTTTTAGAAAAATAGATATGATTCGTTCATATGATCAACAATGGTTTCTCACATGATTCACTATTGAGTGAGGGAGGATTATCTTAATTAAATAAATTGTAATGTTTTTTGTGATTAGATATTCTTGAAATATTCACCTAGTGTATTTTCTTATCATGGTGATTATGTTATTGTTTTCCATGATAAGGTATTTTTAACATTGTTTTACCTGAGGATGTGTTTAGAAAGTTTCATATATCCCATTTTATGGTGCATCCTAGTTTTACAAAGATATCTGAATCATATGAACAAATTTTTGTGTCCTAGAATTAATAATAGAGTAAGAGAGACTATGTCATGGGGAATAACCTATAAATAGAGTAATAATGAGTAATAGGTTCTTGTTAGTTTCATCCATAGCCTTGAGGTATCATAGATGACGTGGAATAGTTTATCAATGAATTTTTTGGCTAGGATTCCTTATTTAGTAAAAAACTATTATGATGTTTTGGTAAACATTGAACTAAATACCATGTTAACTCATATTCCTCACATTTTGGAGTATATTATAGGAAAGAGAATTGTATTTAAATATATATATATCTAATTATTCAGTTTCTTATTGTTCCTTTATGGATAATTTTTAATTGTTATTTGTGATTTACATCTAAGACATGGGCGACCTTGAATGAAACAATTTAATACCCAGTTATAATTTAATATAGTGTTTCATCCATCCAACGGCCCGCAGGCCTTGTATTTTTTTATAATGAAAGCCCCCTTTTAAGGGAGGAAGGGGGAAACCCAACAGACTTCATGGACTTAAGACAAATCACACCCGAAGGAAATAACAGTAAAACCAGAATGAAAACATGGAGCTACCCTTTCCCAGTATAAAAACATGACGATGCTCTACAATATTGCAAGGAAAAATGACAAGAAAATTTCATGTGTCGATGCACAGGCCCGATCTGATGGTAGACGCCATACCCTCTCAACAACCAAATATGTAGAGCGCTGCAAAGATGAACCACTAGCTCTATGTCCTCCTCTGAGTCCTATTCAATGTAGTCGAATATGGCCGCACCAACTCCCAACCTTCAGCATCAAACCATACCACAAGAAACTGCATCATTCACGCATTACCTCCTCGAAAAACCATCAATTATTTCAACACTTGAAGATCCCAAATGGATATCCCGTGTCATGGAACCTCCACCGATCGCCGGAACCACCTGAGCCAACAGATACATAACCACCACAAGACACCATCGGTCACGTTCCCTCACAATCCCAGAGCACCATGGAGACCACCACTCGGCTCGGCCTCAGAGAGTGTGGTAGAGCCTTAAAGTAAGAGCAGAGGAACAAGCAGCCAATGCCCTCGACAGAGAAAGTCTCCACAGCCCCCAACACTGATGATCACCATTGAAGACAAAGTCGAACAACACAAAACTATCACATTCCAAAATAAAAATCCGTCATAGAACATCACATCTTCGACGTTGTCAACCTCCGGGAGCCGATAGAGACGAAACCACTAGTGTCTATAGTCTCTCACCCTCACATCCAAAAAAAAATGACCACCACTCGGAACCACCTAAGAGAGTGTGGTAGATTCTTGGGGAAAGGGCAGAGGAGCGAAAGGAGAATCCCTCCACCGAGCACGTCTCCATGACCCCCCAATCCCGATGACCATCATCACAAGATTTCATGCAGAAACGAATGTTCAGAAAGACCAAGAAAACAACAAATGGTACCCAAAATACTTCAAACAACATAGTATCTATCATTCAAACACTATCTTGTTTCTGATAGACAACTGATAGGAAGAACAGGTAGAAAATAACATAACTGAAAACAACCTAGAATCTGATTCGACCAGCCACGAACGTAGATCACAAAAAGATCTGCAACTTCCACGCGAAGAAAAACAACTCCAATGATGAAGAATGTCAATGAAAATCCGATGAAAACCATCACTGCTGCAATAGAAAACAGATTTAGACAGAGAATCATTGTCCTTTCTTACAGTCCAAAATCGAGTCCCGGTGAGATTTACTCCCACATGCATCTGGTGGGTTCGAGTAGTGAAAGAGGTATGTGCGGTCGACTTCACCTCTGGAGGCAAGCAACATGAAGCATAGGGAGTCAGATCTGGTGAGGTGGGTGTGGATAGAACTTGACCACTGCCGCCCACCATAACAAAAAGCTGATGCTGAAATAACCACCATTACTATAGCCAGTGCGATGACGCCAAGTTGCCAAGACGCACGGAGCCAAACCTTCAAAGACCACCGGAGCTGTGCTGAACCGCCATTGACTACCAAATCCATCGCGACGAGACCCTGCCATTGTCTATCTAATCCATCTAGCGCCGTCGGGATGGCGAAACCCTGAATGAGCTAGGGAGCTCTCGGCCTATATAGTGTTCCATCAATATATATTTATATATATGGATAGACAGATATGATCATTCCTATTCTCTGAAAAACAGTGTGGGATTTCACGATGTATTTTGGAAAGAGATGGGCTATCAATTAATATTTATTTAATTGACATTCAACACCACATCCAATCCACTATCTAGATAGAGCCTTCCAGGACCTTAAAAGTGAACCAATTGGAATCCCATTTATTGGTTAGTGATAGGAAAATCATTTTAGATAGGGCTCGAGTTTTTGTGGGTTATTGTTGACATGCATATGTGATCAATAATTAAATTTGGCTAGAATATATCAATCATAATTCCAACTTAGATTGAAGGACTATCCTTGGAGTTTGAGGATGGTGATCACGTTTTCCTGATGGTCTCATAGTGACACATATTGCGGAGGTTCAGTTAAGGAAGCAAGTTATCTGCAAGGTTATTTGGGATATTCTTGATCCTATTTAGTGTAGGAAAGTTTATATATTGTCTGAAATTACCCTAGTTGGTTGATAAATTACACAATATATTCCACATGTCATAACTGAGGATACATGTTCATTATCCGTAACACATTATCAACTTTTTAAGCAAAACATTAAGAATGACACCACATTTACGTACTACCAAATGGTTATTGAGGATTGGTATGAGAAGATACTTCATGAGTGGGTGATTTTATTGGTTCATGTCTTATATAAGTGTGAAATTATTCAATAAAGGTCATGGGAGTAGAAGAATGAAATGAAAAATTAATATCCCCACCAACTTCATTGAGTTATTCTTTATGGATTAAAATCCTTAATATTGGAGAAGAATTATCCACCCGATTTATTATTTAATCCCTTTGAATACTTTAAATAATATTTATTACTGTAGAAGCATTCATGGATATTTCTGGAATCATCTAAATTCATTAAAAAATATTTAATAGCTTGGAAAATAATATTTTTATGTCTTGAATGCATAATCATATATTTTATTCTCATGGACATAAGAAAAATTATACAACTAAAAAGGAATGGGTAAAACATTTATGTTGTGGTGGTTTCTACAATGAATGTTTTTCTTAGAGGAATATATAATTTGTCTTCTTAAATATTCTGTAACACCCTAAGATTTTGAGAAATATGAATTGGAATAAATTTAATATTTCTTTATATTTTGCGTTATAGGAAATGAAGAGTTTAAATGAAACCTAATATACCAAAAAAGTATTATTTTTTATATAATAGTTGACACCAAGAAAATGGAAGTGTGGGTATGTGTAGTATTATATAAATTATAAAAATATATATTTTAAACAATTATAATTAAAGAATTATTTATTAAAAAATTAATTAAAATGAAAATAAAATCCAATTGAAATTAAGTAGAATCATCTCATAAAGAACAATTTTTATGGAAACAAATTTTTTTTCTCAATAAATTAAATAAATATATATTTTTTAATATATATTAAACGAAATGTATTAAATTTTTTATTTGTTTTCAAGGCAAGAGATAAAAATAGATCTAATTTTATGATTAAAATGCTATTTTTATAAAAAATAGTTTTTCCACCATTTATAATCATGTTTTGAAATTAATTTCATCCAATAATCGATAATTTAATTAAAAAAAATTAAATTACGTTTTTAAATGAAGATGTAAAAAAAATTTGGTTGAATTTTTGTTTATTCTCTGAGAATTTTTTTATGAATAGAGGAAAATAATGGTTTTTATTAATAATTATAATTTCCTATAATGAATTTAAATACAAAAACGGTTATTTTAATATGGTTTTATAGGTCAAATTAGTTAAAATACATATATATATTTACACAATTTAGAACATATTAATAAATATTTTATCGAATTTTAATATATAATATTTTTAAACATTTTAACATTTTCTTTTTGAAAAAACCACATTCTCATCGGGTCTATGAGAATAATTTCAAATTAAAATTTTCTAATTTTAATAATGTTAATTTTTAAAAAAATATATTTAATAATCAAAATTTATATTAACTAATAATCTCATCTTAATTTTTTGGCCATATTTAATAGTAAAAACAGAAAAAAAAATATTCTACCTGGGGTAAAAATGTGGTTATCATGGGTTAAACTTAGAAGATCAGGTCAAATTGACCAAAAAAATTACAAAACTCTTTATCATGAAATATTTTTTCATTATATATTATATGTTAGATAATGCAACATTATAGTGAATTTTGTCATGAAACAATGTGGGTACACATTTTTTGACAAATACATGCCTTCCACTCACCTAAATTATAAAAGGACACGCCCTATGCTCTCTTATTCACTCACTAAAACCTAATTGGTTCATATAATACCTTGAAAAATATCTTCATTAATTACTTCATATCCTGATAGAATGACTATATTGGACATAAATCCCACCTAAGATCCATTTTGGTGCAAAATAAAAGAAGTTTTCTGAAGAAGATGTATCATCGCTGACCATGTATTTTATTTTATCAATTAGTACTATAAATTAAATTATTATTCATCCATTATTATATAATAAACTCACTATTTTTTATATATTATTATTTTATTATGTTACTTTGAAAACATAAATCCTTCTCATATTCCGTCAAATGGGTTACAAAATCATCATTTTTTGGAATGGAGGACTAACGCCTCATGAATTAATGTTATTTTTTCTCAATAACCACATCTCATTGACATATGTAATAAGGGATTTATTATATATATAAAATATTTATGATATTCATATTGTTATGGAATCATGACATAACATGTTCATACTTAGCATTCATTCTATGGGAATATGATAACGTTGTTTTTTTGTACTCCAGACTACCACCTCACGAAGTGAGGTCATTTGTTCATGATTTAAATGGAAGGTAATAAAGATGTTTTTAATGATATTATGTGATATATATGATAGGAAAATAATTCTTTAACATAATATGTTTTTGAAATTTATTTCTTTCTTTTTTTAGGAAAATGGAAACAGTGTTCATGCATACATATGGACTACCATTTCCATGATCTGCATTTTTTATTTTATATCATTTACTTTTATGTGTCACTATAAATAAATTTACACTAAATATATATGATATTTATATCATGCTAAAATTTCTATAGATTATGTACCATGATCAATTTAAGAGGACCTAAAATAATAAATCAAAACAAACTATAAAAGAAAATCTAGTTTTTACTGAAACATAATTATTTCAATGAAATTATAAATAAACGGGTAATAAAATGTCATATGTAAATCATATGTGGAATGATATGTATAATTATGGATCCATATAATTTTTAAAAAAACATATATAAAATTTAAATGACAACCAAATATGTATACTGTAATTTGACAAATAAGGTAAGGGATTGTCATCTCACTTTTATTTTCTTTGAGACACATGCCAAAGTTACCATGTGTTTCGTTCGTGTGTTTAATATACTACCCATTATTTTCTATTAAGATGAATATAATGAGAATTATTTATATTTACATATAAATTATATTTTATATCTTTCATCTGGTATACAGTTTCAATGATACAAATTTGGTATGATATTTTTGTCTCAATTTGTCTTCATTAAGACTTATGTTATGTCATGAACCTATCTAATTCTATGAGGTATATATATATCCCCTTTTACATATAGTGTCATGAATTTTTTTGATGATATTATATGTCTCTTTTAATGGTATTTATTCATGGTTATTTTTATATTATTCTACCAATGTTGTATGGGTTTTATGATACAATCTCATCATTTATCGGGATAAATTATATATATATTATTTTGATGATTAATTCTTATAATTTGTCTCTAAATAAACTAATAATTTTTATTCTAATATATTTATCTGATGATAATACATGGTTTCTTTAAATTTATTTTTCTTTAGGTACTCCTTAATTCATAATAATGTTATCAAAAAATGAACTTCAATTATCTCTTCAATCAAAAATCATTTTCATCGAAAACCATGTTTTTAAAAACTCGTTTAATTTTTTTTAAACATTATTTCATTTATTTAGTAACTATATTTTATACCACATTTTATTAATATTTCAAAAATATTTTTAACTTATTCGTCAATTTTTTTCTAAAAAATTCCTATTTAGATTTTACCAAAACTTGTGAAAGTATTCTTTGTATTAACATGCATGGTTTGAACAGAATTTATGCCATCATGATAATTATTTTCATAGAATCATCATTTTTTAGTTTACAAGGGTATTCCAAATTAAATGAATTTTTAATTTTTTTAATATGTTTATTTTAAATAGAAATGTATATTTTCCTTATGAATTTTTTTAAAATATATTTAATAAATATTTTATGATATTCTGAAGTTAAATATTAAGAGATAGATTTTGAAACAAATATATTTTAAAAGGATTTATTGAAAGAAAAATGTATTTATTCCTAAAAAATATTTGGGTTATCATGGTATGATATGATTAATGTGTTATGATAATGTGTTAGACATAAGTATTATTTACAATATGAGATATTTGATACTTATATATCCATTATATGCACTAGGTAAATATTTATATATCACTTGATAGTAATGGGAAACAAGATGATGGGATTGATCCACAATGGGAAATAGGCGTGTCTTGATCCACTGTGAGAAACATGTGAATCCTTATACACTATAGAAGTATGTTCATCCCAATAATCAATGGGAAGTAGTTGCATCCCGATCCACAATATAAAATAGGTGATTACTCATATTAAATTTGGCTTATGGTCTTGGTTGTTATCCTTCAAATCTGAAATTTTATTTCATTATTTATGGTGGTTCAACAGTTGTATAAAAACAAATTATGGTAAATTATTTATTTACGATGATTTATCACTCTTATGGGCCATGTTTTCTGAAATATTAATGTTTTATACCCTATATAATGTTTATGATATATGATTGGTTGGGTTTGATCTTCCTATGTTATTTTAATGATCACATAACCTTACACTTATCATATGTTTTATTATTATCATATATTGGTATCTATTATGATTAGACATACTAAGTATCTTAGCCCACCCTTTATTATGTTTCCTATGACAGGTTATAAAGAATGGTTTTACACGAGGTATTCTTAAGAGGAGTACTATGTGAGAAAATACTTTTCAGAGATGTTGAAGATTTTTTATGGAATATGAATATAGCATTTCATGCCTATATAAACACTAAGTTATTATGGTCCATAGCCATATACTTATGTAATATATAAAATATTCATTTAAAAAGATGTGATCATTATTATAAAATCCTATTTTTCTATAGTAGTTATCAGAGTAATGGTTTAGTCCCACTTTAGAGAATAGTTTTAGAAAAACATTAATGAGATCCATATGGATATTATTAAGTATATATATACAGGTATTTGTTTAGCAATTTCTATAAGGATAAATATAATGATAATTATATGTATAGAAAATATGATGGAATTTAAGTGATGGATATAGAAAGGGGATTCCATGTAATTAAACACCCTTCAAGATACTGAATATGTATGTTTATATAGAATATAGGTACCTTAGTCTAATGAATATAAAAAGGGTGAACTATGTTGGGATCGATCATTACATGGTAAATGAAAATTTGCAATGTTGCACAACAAATTTAACACTCCTCATTACGAACAATCATTATGGACAAAAATAATTCCAATTACTGGACTAGGTTTTACCTAAGGTGCTCATATTTTATAGTAGGTGTCATGATTTACGCATGAAATACATGATTTTTCATTATTATGTAGTTTTCCATTATGGATACTATTTTTCACATTATGGTTTTTGGTTTTAGTCAATGGATGGAATTTAAAGTAACCATGGTAATAGTCATTGTGATGGACAATGAAATTATTTTCATCCTATGAATGATTTGCTGAGGTATCCAAAATGTAAAATCATACTGTTTTGATCACAGTAATTGTTAATTATATGAAACATTTAAAACTTATAAATTGGAAAAGGAGTGAAAAACATTTTTTTAGTCATTCATGAGGAAACATACTTCTTTTAATAATGGGTACGTTGATATACTAGTTTCTATCAAATGGATCATTATCAATGAAAATATATTATCTCTTATTTTTTGTTCAGAGTATGAAAAATTCATTTGGGTTATTGATCATTTGGAATGTGAAGCAGATCAATATAATACTCATATAAAGAAAAAAGGGGACAAGAAAAAATTGAATCCATTGAATGGGATGGGAATAATGAGAATATTTATTAGTAAGAAATTATATGAACAAAAGTTGGGGAATTAATTAATTAATATTAAGAAAAAATGATAATGAATATATTGGTTCCTATCTACCTAATTTTACATGACATGTAAGGTAATATTTTGTTTTAATCATTTTCCATAAAAAGAATATTGATTGGTTATTTGGTGTCCTAAAACCATGCCTTTGAATGTAATTGGATATAGGAAACATTAGTAGAGACTGATAGGGAATTCAATGTGCAATGAAGGTAGAAATAGAATTTTCATATATTATTTATTCTAATATTTTGGATAATAAGAAACTGATCATGCTTCATAAAAACACAAATTTTGGAATGATATTATAGCCATCATCATGAACAAAATGTGGAATAAAACATCAAGGTAATTACATTAATGACATATGGATGTTATTTTAAAGTGGGAGGGCTTGTTATTAATCTCATGAATGTAGAAATTAAATTAATGGTTTGGTTAATGAAATAGAGTAGAATAGGATTACAAACAATTAACCACCCCCACTCTAGTGTTTCATTTTTATGGAATTTTGAAATATGTGAATCAATTCCCCAATCCAAGGGATAATGTAGATGATATGAAAAAAAACGTATGGAATCAAAAAGTAGACGTGAATGATAATGTAATAAAAATGGATGAAGTGAATCATGATTGTTAGGAAAAACATATCCTTTCCTCTATAGTGGCTAATTTTATGTTTGATTTCGTATGATTGATCCTTATGAAAATTTTATTTTTTATCTTTTAGTGAAAATTCATGTGATTGTATCCCACTAAATAGATTCTAGAAGAATAAAATCACATTTGATATTATATTATTACAAGGCTAAACACAAGATCCCAATTTTATATATAAGATACTATCTTATATAAAGAATAAAGGGTGAATTAACATCTTATGGTTATATGATTCCATGTAAGATTCACTTATGAGTTTTTGATAATAGAATGGGGTTATGAGTTTAAGGTTTATCACCAATTGAAATTCATTAACACACCATGTGAGGATTTATATGATAAGATTATATCATGATTAATTATATTTTATGATACATTTATAGAAACACAATCCTTTGTTTTTTATTCATTTTAGAGAAAAAAATTTATATAAGAGGAATGCCTTTACAGATTTTAGAAATATTATCAAGGGTACTAGTAACATTTAAGGTTTATCTTGTATATGATGAGGTAATTATGGGCTGTAGTCATTAAAATTATTATGCCATCACACATTATGGTTATCAATGAATATTTCTTTATATATCATATTTCTAAAATATATCTTAAGGATTTTAGTGTTTCATAGTGTACCACATTCAATTGTATCTCATCCGGATCTGTCATTTACATCGATGTATTTTTTATGTATTCCTTGATATCATGATACAGAGTTTTGTTTTGCAATAATTTATCATCCTTGGATTGATGGTCAGTCTGAGAGTGTATTTATAACCCTAGATGATATTCTATGATCAATGTTTTTTTTATTTTAATGGTGTTTTAGATCAACACCGTCCTCAAGTAGAGTATTATTAGAAAAAATAGAGTTAACTTAAGCATCAAGATGGATATCTATGAATCCCTAAATGAAAATAATTTTATAAATCCAATGTACTAGAATGATGTGGTAGAAAAAAAATATATAGATACTATTGATATCATATGATATCTTATAGATGTTTCGAGTCATTTAGTAACATGTATGGTCAACACAATGATGAAAAAAATGATCTAATAATAATCATCGATGTGATCTACAATTTTATGTTTGTGAGAATGTATATATATGAATTTTAATGTGTATGAAATTAGGGAAAACGTATTCCTAGTGAATCAGTAATTTTTGAAATAAATTATTATATGATGATATTTTATGACCGTTTAACGCTTACATTGAATTTCCCTCCGGTTCATGATGTGTTCCATGTACCTCTATTAAAAATGTACATACATAATCCTTCACATGTAACAAACTCATAGGTCATAACACTTGAGAATGATCTTCATTATAAGGAAAAATCTGTTGAGATTTTGGATCATTAATATAATGTGTTATAAATCAATACCACCCATATAGTTACTATTGTCCCACAAAATCACATCTTGAGGATGCCACGTGGGAAACATATGATATAATAAGTCAAGATTATCCTCAGTTGTAGGATGAAAAGTGAAAAATTTTAAGTGATAAATATATTTTAATATGGGTATAATGTAACACCATAAGAATTTTTTAAATATTTTTTTGAATAAATTAAATCATTTCAATATTTTGTGTTATGTGCATCACCAATTTTTAATGAAACATTACATAATATTATAATATTTTTATATAATTTGATTGTATCAAAAATGCCATTATAAGTGAGGGTATGAATATTATTAACTATATAATGAAAATATATTGTTTACAATTGTATTTATAATTAATTCCTTAGTGAATAATTATTTATATTTGAAAATTATAAATATTTGAAAATAAAGGGAATATTTTTTTGAAAAATTATTTTTATGCAGAAAAACATATTTTATTTAAAAAATTAAAAATATATACTTATATGAATTGATTTATGAAATTTATATGTTATATATTAAATAAAATGTTTATCATTTATTATATGATTTTTTAGACATCAAATAATAATAAATCCAGATTTATGCTTAAAACTGTATTAATCTAAAAAACCAGTTTTTCTCCTTTATGCACATATTTAAAAATTAATTTTTTCCTCTTCTAGAAAATATATTTTAAACAAATATTTTTTTTAAATAAAAACATATAATTTATCTTAAGGGTATTTTATGATATTTTTTTAAGAGGACTTTTATTTTGATGAATAATCAATAATTATAGTTTTGTATTTAGAATTTTACTTTCTATCAGAGCATTTAAAAAATATAATATTATTTCAGAATGTTTTTAAAGGAAAAATTTGTACATTTTTATATATATCAACCAAATACATTTCATTTAAATCAGTATGATATTGAATTTTACTATAAGTACTTTTGAAGCTTTTGAACATTTTCTCTTTGGAAATAAAATTTCTCATCGCACGTGTGTGATTATTTCTAAATTAAAGTATTCTACATCGTTTAATGAAATTTATAAACAGGGATGAAATATTTATACTGATTGTAATTTATATTATATAATAAGCTAAACAAATTTTTTTACCATAATTAATAATTAATACATAAAAAACTACTTACAATGATTAAGGTAATAATGGGGTTACATAGTGTTTAACTAAAAAGAAATGGGTTTAAAATGTTCCAAAACTTATCTAACACCAATGGTTTAATACTATTTCGGCCATATATCTTCTAGTGTCGATAATATACCATTTCATATTCTTTTACCATGTAAATAACATGGGTAGACCATTTTCTATTCAAAAATTAATATTTTTTCCCACAACTCACTTATAAAAGGCCACCCTAATCCTATCCACTTTACACATTCAAAGCACATTTTTTCATCCAATTAAATCACAAATAACTCCCTTAATTCCATCATATTATCCAATAAGCCTTATATTTTTTCACAAATCTAACGTAACAAATCATTTGGTGGAAACCAAATCAAGTTTTCTAAAAAAGTGGTAACATCTGTAATCGAGCACTTTATTTTATTTATTCACCAACTTCCATAAATTATTATTAACCCAATATTATATAATAAAAATTTAATATAAAATAAAATTTTATTTTATTATGTTTTTTTAATATGTTAAATCATTATCCTTTTACAAAAAATGGGTTACGAAATCATCATTCATGTTTATGGTGGATAATCGCCTCTTTAACCAATGCTATTCATTTTCCATAACAACCTCTCAAGTATGGATATAATGATACATTTATTGTTTATATGTGAAATTTATGATTTTATTATTCTTCTATAATAATGATATATAGTTTTTCTCCCTACCTTGATTTCCATTGGAATATGATAATGTCATTCAAGTGTACGGAGGACTACCATCTCACGAAGCAATGTTATTCATTTAAGCTATATATATAAGGTAAGATATAATAGTTTAAATAAAATATCAGGTATATTTGAATTAAAAATGATCCTATATTGTTAATATATTCTTTTCCATTATTTCTTCATTATTTTAATGAAAATTCAAATAACGTTCATGTTTACATACGACCTATCATCCCCAAGAATGATATATTTCATTTTCAATATCTAAAAATTATGGATAAATCTAAATAAATATATAAATACTATATATGATATATATATCATGGTAAAAAAAAATTTATATTATGGAACCGTGATCAATTTAAGAGGTCTAAAAATAAAAAATAAAATCATACATGAAATACAAACCAGTTAATGTCTAAAATGTAATTTTAACATGGAGTTCATAATAAATAGGTAAAAAATGGTTGTAAGTAAATAAAATGTGGTCTGATATTAAATTTTATTGTTCTATAATATAACTGTAATTAACTTATATTTATTATAAATGATTTTGATGATGTATGAAGGAAATTGAGGATTATGGTAAGGGATTTATATCTCACATTTATTATATATGAGACACATAATATTAACAACATGTATCTTTTATGTGTTTTATATAGTACCAATGAATTTATTTTTAGATTATATGAAAAAAATTATTGGTACTTAATTTTTCATTTTATGATCTCTCTTTCATAGGGTTTACGGTTTTGAGGATACCAATGTGGTACGAGGGGTTTTTTATCAATTTTTCTAGTTTGGGGCATATGTTTTATTTGGAACCCATATTATAAAATGAGGTTTATATAAATAACCTTTGACATTTTGTTTCATGAATTTATTTACTATAATCATATTATAAATTTAATTTAACATTATTCTTTCAGGGGGTTTAATATTAATTGATAATAATGTGGTAAGTGTTTTATTATACTATCTCCTCATTATCAGGGTTGTTTATATTTATTATTTGGATGATGAAATATTCAGATCTATATCTCTATTAACTCAATAATTTTATTCTCTTCTACTTATTTCCTGAGATTTCATGTTTTCCCTTTATTTTCCCCTCTTTAGGTTCTTAACAGTTCAATTTTTTTAAAATCAACGTTATTTATCTCTTCGATCAAAATACATTTTTCATCAAAAAAAATTCTAATATTTATTTTAAAAAATATTCTCAAATTATTAAAATGGTTTATTATTAATTATTTATCTTTGTTTTACTTCATAAATATTTATTTAAAGGGAATATTCAGGCCATTTTATAAATTATTTATATTTTTCTTTTACTGCTAATGCGAATGAAATATTTGTTTTAATATTTATTGAAATAATATAGTCTACTAACATCATGAACATTATTATATTTTAATCTCATATTATATATTTTCAATTATATTTTTAATGAAAATAGTTCTGAAAATGATTTTCATTTTAAAAATTATTTTTAAATGTAGTAATATAATTTCTTTGAGGAATGACTTATGTTTTTTTTAAAGAGTACATTATAATTTTACAAGGTTATTTTTAAAAAAATTATATTCTGAATATGTTATAATATTTAATATTCGTTTTTCAATGTTTAAAATAAATAATCCACAAGAAATTATCAAGTAAATCATTCAAAATAAATTTATGTCTATTGTAAAGACCCGTAATTTATGTGGAAATTGTTTTGTTAATACATGGGAATTTTACGAGTCCGTAGTTTCTGATGGCGCTGGATTCCGAGTCCCGGTGTCCCCAGAACCAATTAATGAAGTTTTGTGAGGTACATTAAGTAAATATACATGAGGGATTTATATCTTTTGAATCGGTGCTCAGAATTGAAATATGGGGACACCGTTAAACTCGCTTTGCATATATTCTCTTAAGGAGACCTTTACCACAGTTGTGTTTTATCATGAGTGGAAGATAATTTTTGGAGGTTTTTAATTGATTTTAATAAAATAATGTATTCACTTTATTTTATTAGTGGTGTTTAAAACCACCAAGTGGTGGTTGGAGGTGGGGGCCACCACACCAAAACCTCCCATGAGAGGTTATGGTGGTGGGGCAAACTCCCACATAACCTCCCTTGGAGGATTATTAGGTGGGGCCCACCCGAACACTCTAATTCCCTTGAACCCCCAATTAAGGAGGATGAACTCTTCACTTCCCCCATAAATTTTTGGATCCTCTTCACATTCCAGCTTCACTCTTTATGGTGCCAACACACCAAAGAATTAATTAATTCCAATTAATTAATTAGAAGTGATTAGAATTCTTTTGAATTCTTTTTTATTGAATGGAAATAATAAAATAATAGGGGAGATATTATTTTGTTTTGGCCTTGGTGATTGATTCATTAGTAGTGGAACTTTGGGAGATAATTGGGAGAATTCTTGGAGAACTACATCCTCTATAATGAAGAATGCACTATCTTCGATGAAGAACGAGGACGACACTCGAGCTCAGGATCAGCGGTGTGTGAAGGGCGCAACGTACGACGATGTCTTTGAATTCCTTTCCCACGCCATCAAAAACATTAATCGAATCGAGGTAGGGTGATTTGAGTTTTTTTTTAATATGATATTAATCCTCTTATCTTCATCTTACAAATTTATTGTTTGGTAAGCCAAATAATATAGCATGACGAGGAGGGTTCGGACTGCACGAACACAGACCGACCCTTCCAACTTTGTTTGTTTCCCTTTGATGAAAATGGTGGTGGACCGCAAAAAGGATCTGGCGGCGCAAGGCCGCCAGGTCATCACAAGGGCGCAAAACCTCCATGCTGCGCAGAGGAACCAAGTCGCGGCCAGGAGGGCCGGGACGGAGATGAATGGGTGCGGTTCCGTCACACCACGCCGGAGAAGAAAAGTGGCTGGGAGGGCCATGATGGAAGGAGAAGTGCAGCATCGTCGCGCAGCGCAGTGGAGCCAAAGGTTGCAGCCAGGACGGGCCACAGCGGTGGCGCTGAAAAAATGGGACCACTCGGTCCCTTGGCTCCCAAACTGGGGAAAAGCACCGTTTCCATTCTACAAACTGGTGGGAACCACCTCCCACGCATGGATGGCTGGGCGGCCCCACGGCCAGGCTGCCCCATGGCCCGGCCACCCCAGGGCTGGGCCGCCCCTCAGCTGGGTCTCCATGGCCATGCCAACCTCGGCCAGGCCGCCATGGTCGGGCCTCCCTCATCCAGGCAGCTCCTCGGTCGGGGAGCCATGGGCCGGGATGCCCCTTCAGCCCGGGCCGCACCTTCGTGTCGGGACACGCCTTCATGTCGGGTCGTACCTTCTGGCTGGGCCACCCCTTAGGGTCGGGCCGCTCCTTTGGTTTGGGCCTTCTACACAGTTCGGGCCGACCACTTAGGTCAGGATGCACTCGCAGACCGGGTCAGACCCCAGTTTCGGATAGGGTCGGGTCGGGTTAGTCTGACTGGGTCGAACTGGACCCGGAGAAACTACAACCATTTACACCTTTTAGCCCATATCTTGGGCAATGGGTGTCTGATCGACGAACTATCTAAGGTGATGGAATTCATGGAGAAAGGAAATTATTTTGGAATTCTCCAATTGATGTTTGGATATTGTTGGGGTACACTTGGGTTGGTTTGATCCTAAAAACCAACGGGACCCCAGGAATGGAAATGCCAATAACTAACAGACCATGTGTCTGATTGATGCGCCCTCTGTCGGATCGAGTTCATTATGATGGGATAAAACTATATAATACATCAACTCGAGGATTCATGGTATTGATGTATTGACACTTGGATTGAGGAGCGGACCCTCCCAGAATGGAGCATGATGTGTGTGGGAACCATAAAGCTGGGTGTGACTAAGATGACATGATCCTATGTGGGTTCGACATTGACTATACTGTACCAAGATCTTCCGTGGATTCGAAAACAATGACTTCTGTATGGGATCCTCCGTGGTTCGACAACGGTGACTTATCTACCGGGATCCTATGTGGGTTTGATAGTGATGACATTTGTACAATGATCCTGTGTGGGTTTGACATCGCTAGTATTTTTCCAGGATCCAACAGGGGTTCGATAGAGGAGATGATTCCGAGGCTACACCTAATCATCTATACCACTCTTCTTGTGTTTTATACCTATGTGAGTTATGTCTTGACTTTTAGTTGTTATCACTGAGGTGATCGACATTACTTCCTTTGTGGACTAGGTTGTGCTTGGGCTCGAGAGTTGGAGTCAGACTACGATTGGTAACATAGGTATATGTATGGTCATGTACATAATTAGGGTTTTTTGATACTTCGTGATTGTATCTTTATTCTTTAGTTTATCCTTAGTGGATTCCGGGAGACCTTCAGGGGTCTCGTGGTCCCCTACTGAGTATTTTTATACTCCCCCCTGCACGGGCTTCACCCGCACCTTGTTGTGTTCTGTACAGACGATGGTCAGTAGTGATTGATGCTGAGGGTGACGGACGGGAGGCAGCTCAAATTTGGACTTGATGGAATGTACTTTAGGGAAGATTTGTTAATTTTATGTACCTACCCTTCTGGTAGGATTTCATGGTGGATGATCCAGGTGTTGTTTTCCTGTTTAACTTGTACTTGAACATGTTGTTCAGTTGGGTTTGTATTCTGGCCCACTTTATTTCAGCACACTTTTCATTTCTATATTAGTACATGTTACTCCCACTGATTGTCTTCAGACTATGTATGTTTTAGGTGCAATGGCAATTCCGTCCCTTTTTATCGGGGATTCGCCTTTGGTTCTAGTCACCATCCCCTGGCCAATGTAAGGCAGGCTTGGGGTAGTCACGGCACGGGCCCTGATGATGGGTCGTGACAAATAGGTATCAAAGGAGTTGGTTCTACCACAGAAATTAGACTATGATTATTTTAACATCAATATTTATAAGGCTTTTCAGAGTGGATATCATTTTAGGTAAACCGGTATTGGTGCGGCGGCCGACGTATCCTTACACAAGGACTCTAACTTCTGATTTCCAACTCAGGGCACGAAAACACTGATTGCGTGTGTGTTTCTTTTGAAAAGTTTTCATCATGATTACGTTGTTTCAGCTCACCGGGTATATTGTTTTGACTTTGGAGCACCTTTTTATTTCAGGATGGCCCCATGAAGGAAACCAGCTAGGGTTCATAGTTTCGTACGAGGTGGTAGCCCACTGAGCGACGAGGACTCAAAGCAGGGCCCCATCACAGCGGAGGTACTGGAGGTACAACTGCACGCTGGGCCACCGATACCACCAGCTATGGAATCAGAGAGCGCATTACGTCTGAGTGTGTTTCACGAGTTCCATCTCCTGAGGCCGACTAGGTTCCGGGGAGAGACGGACCCACATGCAACTGAGGATTGGCTGGAGGATGTCGTGAGATTTTTCAGATTGGTAGGGACACCATACGAACTCATGGTGATCCTTACTGTGAGTCTCTTTCATGCAGTAGCAGTATGATGGTGGAGCCCGATCCTCCAACTGCAAGACGAGGCATAAATACCTTGGACAGACTTCTAGAGTCACTTCCGCTCAGAGTTTGTTCCATCCACCCTTCGTGTGGTGCAAATTCAGGAGTTACTTTATATGTAGCAGGGCAGCATGATAGTAGTTTAGTACTCAGTGAGGTTCACCCACCTCTCACCCAAATCCACAGATATGGTGCGAGACCCATTATTCAGGGCCCGGTCTTTCAAGAAGGTACTCATGAATGAGATCACGGCTTCAATGATCTCTATTAACATCTAGACGCATGCGGGGGTGGTAGAGAGAGCCCTTGTTATGGACAGTTTTCTTGTTGAGAAGGCACCACCAGTGAGACCCAACACAGGACAACACATAGTGGAGTCTTCTATAGCTGGCAGTAGATAGATGATGCAGTGGTCCATGTGGACCAGGCCATCAGGTGGGCGACCAAAAGTTACAGGTTCTGTTGTGCGGGGAACACGAGGTAGAGCCAACCATTCATGGAACATGCAGTGATATGCGTGCGGTTGCAGGGTCACATGGTTCTTGAATACCCGAACCGACATGCAGATGAGAAGCAGAATGTAGAGGGACCTCCAATGCAAAGGCATTGGTTTGACCATGGTGGTCCACAGGGAACATTTGGACATGGAAGATGAGCTAGCTAAGCAATAGGAGGTGGACGGTGAAGTGAGGCCCTACCACCACCACCACCAGGAGGTCCACCACGACCACAGGGAGCTGGCAGACTGAGGTGGGATCAACTCCGGGCAGTTGAGGGCTACGACCACGACACACATGAAATGATTCGAGGAATAATCTGTTTATACTCCACCTTAGCAATAGTTCTTATAGACACATGTACGAGTTATTATTTTATTATCGCTGCCCTTGTTTGGAGCATGGATATTCCGATGGAGTCGTTGGCTCAATACTTATGATTAGGGACTCCTACGGGTGTAGACTCGACAATTACGCACTGGTGCCGGTAGTGTGAGCTTACTCTAGGAGGTGAGAGCATTGGATGGGATCTCATTTTAGCAGCGTCGAGGCCTTACGTCGTCATCTTGCGTATGGACTGGTTATCCATAGTTCATGCTCAGATTTACTGCATGAAGTATAAAGTGTGGTGTGTTTGCGAGGATGGGATGAGGTTTACCTTTACCAGTGAAAAGGGAGCCTTTGCAGCATAGGATGGACTTATCCATAGGAGGGGGCAACCGATCATAAATCAGTTGGCTAGTCTCATCCTCGGAGCAGTTGATGTGCAGAGTCCGAGTTTTCTTGTTGTGATGTATCAGTACGCACATGTTTTCCCTGATGATTTTCTAGCACTACGTACTCACCGAGAGGTGGACTTCTACATTGACCTATACCCTGGGACAACACCGATATCTACTCCAGCGTATTGGATGGCTCCCGCCGAGCTTCGTGAGTTGCGGGTACAACTGGATGACTTGTAGGGGAAGGAATTTATCCAACCCAATGTTTCACCATGTGCATCACTGATTTTGTTCGCCAAGAAGGTGGATGGGGGCTTATGTCTATGTGTTGATTACCGTCGCCTGAACCAAGTGACCGTGAAGAACAAATACCCACTCCTGAGGATTGATGACCTCTTTGATTAGCTCAAGGGATAACTATGGTTCTCAAAGATAGACCATAGGTCAGGCTATCACCATCTTAGAGTTCGAGATGAGGATGTGAAGAAGACAACCTTCAGGTGTTAGTATGGCCACTAGAAGTTTGTGGTAATTCCCTTCGGCATAACCAACGCTCCAGAAATGTTCATGAGTCACATGAACAAAATCTTCCAACCTTACCTTGATCACTTTGTCGTAGTCTTCATAGACGACATTCTGATCTACTCGACTACTAAGGTGGAGCATGCCTACCATTTGCGGGTAGTAATGGACACACTAAGAGAGTACCATCATTATGGTAATCTCTCAAAGTGCCAGTTTTGGATCCGATAGGTTTACTTTTTGGGACACATCATCTCGGAGGCTGGAGTTGCAGTGGATCGAGCAATGATCGAAGCTGTACTTGCTTGGGATCCACCCAGGAGTGTGACGGAGGTACAAAGATTTCTAGGACTGGCTGGACACTTTTAAATATTTGTGCCAGTCTTCTTCAGAGTTGTAGCACTGCTTTCATCATTGATATATAAGGTGCAACCCTTCGTGTGTTCCAAGAGATGCCAGCAGAGCTTTTAGGAGCTGAGGCAGTGGTTGAATAGTGCACCCATCCGGAGGATAACGAAGGAGGGCATTGGGTACATAGTTTGTTGCGACACATCAGGGACCAGATTTGGGTGTGTCCTAATATAAGAGTGATTAGTGATCGTGTATGGTTCTCAGATGTTGAGATAGTATGAGTAGAACTACGCTACCCATGACCTAGAGTTAACAACAATTGTCCTCTCCATGAAGATGTGGTGGCACTATCAGATGGGGGAGCGCTTTAGAGTCTACTCTGACCACCAGAGACTCAGGTATATCTTTTCTCAGAGGGACCTAAACCTGTGACAACGGCACTGGCTTGATTTCCTCTAGGAAAATGACATCGAGATACTCTATACTCCTGGGAAGGGGAAAGTTGTAGAAGGTGATCTCAGTAGGAGATCAGGCATTCAGATCTAGGAGAAGAGACAAACCGGCTCGCCGCATTGCAGATATCCTTTGTGGATAGGGATGGAGTAGCCTTTCTAATGTCTCTCATAGTCACTCCCCCACTTCTTCAGCGAGTCAGGGAGGCACAGCATGGGGATGTTGACTATGAGACGTGAGGTGCTCAGATATCCACAGGGCATGCGCCTAATTTATTTTCTGAAGGTGGGGAGCATGTCATTATCTTCAGAGGATGTACCATGGTACCAGTTTCACTTCAGTAGGAAGTGTTGATGGTGTTCCACACTTCCCCTCTTGTGATACATGCATAAGTGGCGAAGATGTCTCAGGACCCCCGACAACAGCACCTGTGCCCAGATACAAAGAAGGCACTTTATGGCCAACCTTGAACATTGCCTATGTGCTGGACTGACCTAGGGGAGTCAGCACTTATGGGACCATATATTGTGCATGATATGACGGGGAAGGGGTAGATCATCCAGCAGCAGATAAAGACCGTATGGAGTAAGCAGAAGTCCCATCCTCATAGGAGACGGAGACCACTGGAGTTCGATGATGGAGACCACGTCGTTCTACAGGTCTCACCTCAATGAGGTCTACAGAGATTTTTCCAAGGTTTAAAGTTGTCTCCGTGATTCATCAGACCTTTCTAGGTACTTAGCAGGGTAGGCGAGGTGGCTTACAACTTGTCTCTTCCACCTCAGTTGCACTGGGGGCACGATGTCTTCCAAGAATCTCAACTGAGGAAATACGTACATGACCCGTACCACATCATCGACCACAGGGATCTAGACATTGATGATGGGGAGACATCCACTGAGTTTCTAGTGGAGATTGAGGATCGAAAGGAGCAGGTCCTACGTGGATGGTCGATACCATTGGTGTGTGTTCCCTGGTATCACTGGAACCTCCAGAAGAGCACATGGGAGGTGGAGGCTCATATGTGTGCTCAGAACCCACATTTTTTTCCTTATTGTGAGTTGTAGCTTATGGGGACGTAACACCCTAAGGTTGGAAGAATGTAAAGATGTGGAATTTCTGTGGAATTATTTTTAATATATGGGAATTTTATGAGTACGGAGTTTTTGACGACGTTTGATTCCAAGGCCCGGTGTGCCTGGAATCAAATTTTGATGTTTTTTTCAGGTACATTCAGTAAACTTACCTACGGGATCTATATCTTTTGAACTAGTTCATGGAGTTGAAATCAGAGAACACTATTGAAATCATAACACCGATGTTTTCTTAAGGAGACCTTTACAGTAGTTGTATTTTATCGTGAGTGGAAGATAATTTGTGGAGGGTTTTAATTATTTTGAATAATATAAAGTATTAACTTTATTTTATTGGTGGTAGTTAAAACTGCCAACTGGTGGTTGGAGGTGGGGGCCACCACACCATAACTTCCCTTGAGGGGTTATGGTGGTGGGGCCCGCCCTCACATAACCTCCCTTGGAGGATTATTATGTGGGGCCCACCTAACCTCTCTAACTCCCTTGAACCCCCAATTAAAGAGGATGAACTATTCACTTCCCCAAAAAAAAAAAATTGGAGCCGCTTCACTTTCCACCTTCCCCCTTTATGGTGGCAACAAAGCAAAGAATTAATTTATGCCTATTAATTAATTTGAAGTGATTTGAAATCTCCTAAATTGTTTTTGATTGCATGGAAATAATAAAATAATAGGGGAGATATTATATTATTTTGGGATTGGGGATTCTTTCATTGATGGTGGAACTTTGGGAGAGATTTGGGAGAATTCTTATAGAATGACATCTTCTCCCAAGGAGAATGCACTATCTCCGAAGAAGAACAAGGACAACGCTCGAGCTCGAGATTGGAGGTGTGTGATGGGAGCAACGTATGATGAAGTCTTCGAATTATTTTCTCGTGCCATCGAAAACGTTCATCGAATTGAGGTTGGGGGATTTTATTTTTTTAAAATATTTTATTAAACCTCCATTCTTCGTCGTACAAATTTCTGGTTTGGTAAGCCAAATGATATCACATAACGAGGAGGGTTCAGACTGCACGAACATGGCCTGACCCTTCCCCCTTTGATTGTTTGCGTTTGATGACTACAGAGGTGGACCACAAAAAGGATCTGGTGGCGCATGACCAACGGGTCGCCGCAAGGGCGCAACACCGCCATGCCGCACAGAGGAACCTAGTTTGGGTGGTGCCGAAGGGGCGTGGTGCGGTTGCACTGTGCCTAAGAGGAACCACATCTTGGAGGGCCGCGACGGATGGAGAAGCATGGGGCTAGCACGCCGCGTGGTGGAGCCAATGGCCGCGACTAAGATAGGCCGTGGCGGTGGCGGCGCGACATCGTAACGCCGTGCAGAGGGCAGTAGGACCGTGGTGCCATCTCTCCGTGGTGGAGGTGGAGAGGCGGCCGGCCTGGACGGCCGCCATGGAGCCGGACAAGTGGGAACACCTGCATCCTGTGGCTCCCAAACCAGCACAAAGCTCCATTTACATTCGACAAACCGGGGGGTGCGGCACCCCCGTCCCACGCGTGGCTAGCTGGGCCACCACGGCGTGGCCTCCCCATGGTAGGGTCGCCCCTCGGTCGGTTCGCCCCTCAGCCGGGCCACCACGGGCCGGGCTGCCCCTTGGGGAATGGATGATCCATTGGTTCTGTTCATCCACACAGGCCATGCTAACCACTCGGGTCGGGCCGCACCCGCAGATCGGGTCGGTCCACCTGGGTCGGACCAGACCCGAACCCGCTATGGTCATTTAAACCTTTTTGCCCGCATCTTAGGCTAAAAGTGTCCGATCGACGAACTGTCTATGGTGATGGAAATTTTGGAGCTTGTTGATTCTTTTTGCATACTCAACTTGACGTTCAGACATAGTTGGGGTACAGTCAGGTTGGTTTGAGCCTAAAAACCAACTGGGCCCCTGGAAGGGATTTTCCTTAAACTCACAGACCGAGCATCTGATTGACGCGTTGTATGTCACGTTGAGTTCCTTATAATGACACGGAACTATGAGATACATAAACTCGAGACTTATAGGAAGTTGATGTATCGAAACGTGGCTCGAGGAGTGGACCCTCCCGGAATCGAGCATTCTGTGTGCGGGAACCCTGGAGCGGGCTGCGACTTAGATGACAGGGTCCTCCTTTGGTTCGACAACGACGATACTATACTAGGATCCTCTGTGCGTTCAAAATAGATGACATACTTACTGGGATCCTCCATGGGATCGACAATGGTGACTTCTGTACCGGGATCCCACGTGTGGTCGACAGTGGTGACTTTTGTACCAGGATATTATATGGATTTGTCAACGCTGATATTGTTCCAGGAACCTACATGGTTTTGACAGAGGAGATGATTCAAAGGCTATATCTAATCATCTCTACCCCTCTTCTTATTTTTTATACCTATGTGTGCTAAGTCATTACTTTTAGTCCTTATCGCCAAGGTGATCGACTTTACTTCCTTTATGGACTGGGTAGTTCTTGGGCTCGAGAGTTGGAGCCAGACTGTGACTGGTAACATAGGTATATTTATGGGTATATACCTATGTAGAGTTGGTTGATACTTCGTGAGTGTATCTTTATTCTTTGGTTTATCCTTATTGGATTCTGGGAGACCTTCTGGGGTCTCACGGTCCCCTACTGAGTATTTTTATACTCCCCCCAGCACGGGCTTCGCCCGTACCTTGTTGTGTTCTGTGCAGACAACAGTCAGCAGTGATCGAGGCTGAGGGTGACAGATGGGAGGTAGCTCGAAGCTGGACTAGATGAGGTGTACTTCAAGGATGATTTTATCGAGTTCTGAACCTACCCTTCAGGTAGGATTTCCCGATGGACGATCGAGAAGATTTTTTCCCATTTTACTTGTACTTGTACTTATTATTCAGTTGGGTTTGTATTCTGGCCCACTTACATTTAGCACAATTTTCATTTATATATTATAACATGTTACTACCACTTCTTATATTCACACTGTGTCTGACACAAGTTTAAAGTCAATGCCTTCCCTTTTTATCAGGGATTCGCTTTTGGTGATAGTCGCCATCCCCTAGCCTATGGAAGGCAGGATTAGGGTAGTCACTGCACGAGCCCCAAGGATGGGTCATGACATCTATGATGACATAATTTGTGGTAATTTATGCTTTATCTAATATAATATTTATTGCTACCATCCTATTTATTTCTGTAGATAGATAAATTTTACATTAAGGAAATTTTTATAAAATCTATTTATTTTTCATGTGTAATTCTAAAGTGAATAGATGAAATGATTAAGAATTCTATTTTTATTATATAGGATATGATCTGATGATCTGATTAATGATTTATGATATTGTGTCACAAATAAGTATGATTTTTATTATAATATTTATAGCACTGATATCTCCATTAACTGATGCGATAAATATTAATATAACATAATATATCAATAAGAAACAAGTTGATTGGCTTGATCCACTATGGTAAATAGGCGTGCCCTAGTCCTCTGGAAAGTAGGTGCATCCATATCTACTTGGGGAAATAGTTGTCTAATAATACACTATATGAAATAGGTGCATATTGATCCACAATTGTAAATTGGTGCTAAGTACTCAAACACTATATTTATGATCTTGGTTGTTCACATTGATTATGAAATGAATTTTCTATTTTTATTGTGGTGGAATAATTTTTTGAAATGAGATTAGGGTTACGGAATGATTTATGATTATTTCTCACTCTTATGGGATATGATTTCATAAATGATAATGCTTTCTAAAATTACTCATGTTTATGATCTATAATAGGTTGGGTATGAATTTCCTATGTAATGTTCGTAATCACAAACCCTTATGCTCATATTATTATTTTATTTGATCATAGAATGATATCCCCAATGTTTAACATTACTAATAATGTGTTCTCAACCATTATTATGTTTCTATACCGATGTTATGAATAAAATCATAGGCATGGTATCCCAATGTGGAGCACTATGTGACAGGATCTTTATTGTGGACTTTGAAGATCTTTCAAAAAATATGATTTTTTTCAAGTACACAAATATAAAATATAATTATCTTACATGACAATGTTATTATAAAATATATTGAATATCCCTATAAAAATATGAGATATTTATGTATAGAATCGTGGGAACCTATAGCTATTGGTAGTGTACTATGTTTTTTTGTACATTTTTATTAACCCATTATGGAAATAATTAAAAAATTATAGATATGTATTCTAATCTTATAATGGTAAAAATTTCCATCAACATTAATAACCCTATGATGAATATTTAAAAGATGTAATCATTGAGAACATGTCACAAATTTTTTTTACTGAAGCTAAATTGTGGACGCTTTAGTGGTTTTTCCATGACATGGGAAATTGATTTTTATTTCATACCTCTTTATTTATTCTATATTGAATTTTATTTATGTTGATATAAGATATTAACTATTGAATTGTGATGATATCGAATTTAATAATGATATCATTTTGTAAAATTATATACTTTAAAGATATATGTTTAAACTTGATGGATATAACTCATAGATATTATGTTTATAAAAAAACATAACACCAATTTTAATCATTATCACATTATCTCCATGGAACCATGATAATATGAAATTATTGGTTAGTGATAATTAAAAATGTAATTAGGGTTCTAGAAGCACATCACTCATGGATCCCATTTGTCACAAATTTCCCATCTCATGATATATATAAAATATTAATAACTATGTGTGATATTTATTCACAATTCCCAACAATAATTTACAGTGGATAGATGTAGAAATCCTGAGATTGATGATCAGTTGGATACAAAATTTTAGTAGAATCATTTTGAATAAATAAGTGTAATGGATATTGCACTAGGGTTTTATTTGTTAGAGGATAGTACAATGGCACTGGTGGAAGATGTGCTTGATCATAACCAATTGTTTGTCTTTGGGAGATAGTGATGGAAATAATATTTGGTGATGCGGTGGGATATATGTAGGCTGGTGGTAGTGGTAGAAATTAATGGGAGGATCAGGTTTCTCAACATAATTTCTTTATTACATGGTGTGTTTTTATGTCCACGCATAGTGTTTTTCCACGAGATACTTATTGTGTTTCTACATCTATAATAAATATCACTTAGTGTATTCATTTAGTCCAAAAGTTGTGTTTGACTAAGAAATATAGACCAGGATGTACAATTGTACTACCCCAACCAACCTCTCTATCCACAAACAATGTATCCTCTAGTACACACACAATGTCGATGTGAGATACATAAGTTCTGATACTATACATACATCCCCAACATTGATGTGAGTACCACATCTCTTTTACCACCCACAAATTAGTCCTGAATGTTGACATTAAAAGGAATGATATAAATAATTCATGCTCATCTTCTCTTACATGATCATGCACCATGTCTGTTAAATTCCATGACATGTACTATGTGAATTACAGTTGGTTTTAATTTTCTCACCCATGTGTGAGAATTGTGAAAATAAATATATTGATTTTCTTTATAGATATATATTTTGAGTTCTTCTTCACAATCAGTTTCATTTTGGGGTTCTTGTTGGGTATCTAGATAATTTAATCAATGTAGAGTTTACAACACGGTTTGACAGATACATTCAAAGAAGACATGGAGTCAAAAACCCCCCATGATTTCTTCAAATTTTCTTCTTGGATTGTTAAATTACTCCCCTATAGGTATACTCATGACAAAGCACAACCAACAATATAATAGATGGATTTCATGGACTCCCCCATGGGTTGGGGCAAGATCTGCTTTACATTTAGTCAATTCCCTCATGTGATTTAGGGAACAATCCTCCATAGGGGACAATTACTCCCTCAATTTATTCTCATAGTCCAAAATGGGGATCGATTTCCAACATCAATATTAGAAGGTTATGTAATTGACGTTATAAGAGATATGTATGTATATTTAAGCTCATCAAACATGTCAATTACTTTGGTATTCCAATATGATATGGATATAATTATGTTATCTAGTCAATAATTACCTAAAATATTAATTTTCTTCTCATAAATCATATACAAGACCATTCTTATATATCTCAAACCATTGATTTTAGCTAACTGATCTTAATCGATCCTTTTTTAATCAATTGAATTTGTTGTGTATTGTCATACTCAACCCGATATAGGCTATTTTACCACACTTGCTGAGTTTTAACTAATTAATCCGAGTTCAATGCGGTCTACAATGTACACTGTTGAATCTTAAACCTGTTTTATTTATACGTAATAAATATTTATTGTCCATATGGCATCAGGGATACACCCTATAAGGTAATGTCTACCGACTATGTGGGAATCTGGGGTGTTTCAATGGGGTTATTATTCTCTTTGGTCAGAGTATATAGTAGTGATATATAAGAATGATAAATAGAAAAAAAACTAATAAATTCCCATCAATGGAATAATAAATCAACAAAATAAAATAAATATGATGAAACAAAATCTATATAATATACAAAATGTTGCTAATATCATGTTATATAAAAATATGGGAATAGTTTTATAGGAATGTACACCATGTTAAACAAAAATAAATAATTTAAATAACCTATATCCACTATAATCATGACAATTGGCTTATTCCTCTACTAATGTAATCCTTATCGAGTATACAATCCAGTATCCACAATAAAACGCTCCCCTTAGTCCCCAAAAAAATCCATAAGATATATTCATGTACTAAAAGTAATATTTAATAGTGTAAGATATAATCATTATCCTACCACAAATTGTGTCATGTTAAATATATATAGTTCAGATAAAACGAATATTGTGTATGGAACAACGTGTAAAACATATAAACAGTAAATGGTTCATCTCTGATTCCTAAAAGAAACTAGGAGACACTACTTACATTGGAATAAGATGGAAATCCACTAAAAAAGTGTCTATATATATATATTATATATTTTTACTAACATTTATATTCATATATATAGATTCAACTACAAACAAAGACCTAAGGCAAGGTCGAGGCATCCATTGATATTAGTATGAGTCTCATGGTATGTCAAGGGATTTCAAGCCAATGTTTCAAGAATAATATGGGTCTCCATGACCATGTATCTCAATGTGGAAATACATTCCTAATTATCATATTTAATTATGGGATCCATTCTTTTATATCACATTTTATTTCAGAAATCATTCTTATATATAAAATTTTATTGGGTCTCCAATCTTTTATGCCACTTTTAATTTTGGAGAACACTCCCATATATTATATTTTATCAGAGAAAAAATATCCATTAATAAAATTCCAATTGTAATCCATTCCCAAATATCACATGTTCAGGGGATTCCATGCCCAAGGTTCACAAGTATATGTTACGCCTTTCCGGAGTATCACAAACGTATGGTACACCATGCCCATAAATCACTTTTATATAATAAGACATATCATGCTTTAATTTATGCCAGAGGGTTAATTACAATTCATTTGGAATAAAATCTATTTATGTGATATATTAATAATTCATATTGGAGTGTCATGAATTTTTCACATAATAAAATACCATTTATTTTATGTTTTCACTTCACTTTGGCATCAAGCTAGGTCCACTTAGAAGATGTTTTTGTCGTATAACCGTTTAATAATTATTTAGAATCATATAATCACGCCATAAGGTGTTTCACTTGTCAAGGTGGGGGATATCCAACAATAAACAAATATATATGGGGATTTTTATCAATGGGTAATATTTTAGATGAAGGGAAATTAAAATTTGAATGATATTTGAAAAAAATTAAGCATATGGAATGACTTAATAGGTTATAAAATGTTATTTATTTTGGTAAAAGTACTATACCATGTAACATAGGTTGTTGTAGATAAACTTATGCAATTATAGATTCAAATTCAATGTAGTATGAGAGAAAACAGAAGAATATTTATTTTTTTCAAAATAGAGTGGATAGATCAAACAAGGAAAGATAGAATCATTATTATGATCTTACTGAATCACATCAAACACAAAACAACATTGATGAAATATGATCTTAGATGAAAAACCTATCTCATAATAATGTTAGGAGGAACATAAAGAGATCATGTAGAGGGATGACCTATTTTTAATGAATATATAAGAAAAATACGAAAGAAAACATTTATTATGATAAGGGAAACAATAATCTTAAAACATTTTCAAGTGGTTCATGGTTTAGACACACTATTTTCCAAACCGTTCAACTAAACATTGTCGAACTACTGGTTAAGAAGCCCTAATGGTATGACCGTATGATCATAGTTATAAATAACCCTGGGGTCCCTTCTATATCACCAAGAATACTCACATCGCCATGATTGTTGGGGTGCAGTTAATATAACCATGTTCCCATATCTAGTTTTCTATAATACCAACATGGTTGAGTTGCACGATTATCACTAATTATATTATAGTCATGTTGTTTATTTTGTGTTTAAAATATTTTGATACATGGGTTATGAATGAGCCTCAGACTTGCTTGATCTTCACATTGAAGTATTAGGAATAATAACAGTATAAAAAGAAATGTTTCATATGTAATATTATGTGTATAAGCCTCTTTAAAAAATTTATATGTTACAACCTCCCTTCCCATTAATAAATAATCATTTATTTTCTATTCTAATGATGGTAAACACCATTTATGAAATTATTTAACCACTGATCATTTAAAATAGCCTCTATCTCTGAGGTATTATTATGTATATAGTTTTTCTTCAATAACAACCATACTATAGAAATTGATCTTCCATTATGATCCTTCATTATTTTATCATCATTACAAACAATAACCTCCTTAATGGTTTCATCTTTGTCCATCTCAATATCCACATGATCATGTAAATGCGATGGGTTAAAACAATAACAGGGAAGTTTTCATAAATGGAAGATCTCTTGAATGACTATTTACCTCTAATGTAATAGTAAAAAAATATGACACTAGTCTGATTATCTATTTTATATTAATTTTCCAGATATAATCAGGTTATAACTATTTCTATCTCTGAATTTTTCCTTAACCCAATATAAGAGAATCCCACAGAATGATTTGATGTCCCACCAAGAATTCTTAAGGCCAGTGAGGATGATCGGTGTAAGAATTCATCATGTACTAGTCTATATCCATAAAATATGGAATATGATGCATCTATTCTGAAGTAACATAAAAATGATGGGGTCATAGTAGCACCGCATCGCCTATATCTTACAAGTATATGGTTGAATAGAATGTCCTACCGTATAGGGGATCATTGGGCCCATTTAAATTGTTTATAGAAAGAATTTATTATAGGGGAACTTGATGAGTGAAATTTATTTCCAAATGACCTAAAATATCAAGGATGCAAGCCCAGTGCTTGTCCTCTAACAACCATATCATAAATTCACACTTACCATTGATCTAAGGGTAGTATTACGTAGTAATAAGTACCTAGAAACCCTATGATTTCCACAAACCATGCCAGAACCAAGACGTTAACTGATCATATCTAACTAGTATGATTGGTTGGAAGACCCCAAAAAGGTCTAAAGTCTATTGAATTTAAAAAAAATCCCATGAACGTCTATTGAAATTATATCCATGATAGTAAAAATGTGTATGCACTTTTTCATCCTATCAATAATCATAGATATCACATCACTTACTCTAGGGGATATTATAAATCCCATAAAAAAATCCACGGTTACATCATCCCATTTCTACATGGAAATGGAAAGAGTATGTATAAGTCTAATAGAATTATGGTTCTCCAAATTCACCTGCTATTAACTGGAACACCACATAATATAACATGGAATCCTCCCTTTCATACCTCCCCAAATTATGGATAACATATGTTCCAATATATACTTTGGTAAGAGAAATGTATAATTCCCATATACTGACATGATAATATCATATAAATTTCTCTCATATATCATATGGTACCAAAAAAACATCCATGAATCTGTAGGATCTCAAACTCATTAATAACACAACTAGGTGGTGGGTGCTTACCTTATACACTCTCCCATAGGACTAAACCCTCAGGATATAAAATACAAATCATCCATTCCCATTCCAGAGGGGATGATATAAATTCTAAATATTCTAAAATAGGTTTCCAATTATATTCTTAATCCTTCATGTGAATATCAAAATATAGGTTCATCAACTGCCACTCAATACAGGCCTATTAAATGGACTAATTTTTTATTATTCCATCTAAGGGAATCAACTACTTTGTTTCCATTCCCTGGTGTATAACAATCTCAATATCAAAAAAATAAAGGAAATAAACCCACCGATTAATTATAGGATTCAATTCATTATTTATGGAAATGTATTTGAGATATTTATGGTCCTTGTTGATGATGACTCATTCCGAAAATAGATAATGACTCCTACAAAATAAATCACTAATAAAATTACCATATTTTTGGCCATGTGTAAGGTAATTCTTCAAATCAGGTCTCAGATTGTATTAATTGTGTCATATAACTCAACATCCATATTTTTTGAATTCTTATATAAAGATTCATAATGAATCATAATAAACTATATAGCATCTATATAGTTTTGGATGATTCGAGATTTCTCATAAAGTCAATTTATTTTTATACTCCTAAGAGGATTCCATGCATGATTTATACCAAACTATCTTCCCACCATTCATAGTGAATTCCATGAGAGGTGTTTATAGGATTGACATGTCTAGGATGAAACTATTATAGTATCAATTTATCTCCATGAAATTTCATTTGTAAAATATGTTCTTGGGTCATTCCCAAGATTCCACAATACTTACCTTCCATTTGTCAAAATATAATCCAACCTATGAGATGATGTGTCACTAAAAGTGAACCTTATCGATCCAAAAGTTGAATTTGGAATGAATACCATAAATCTGGTTGTCTCTCAATGTATTCATTGTGATATCAATATGATTGGAATCATCATGTTGAGTGTGAAAGTAAACATAATTGTCATCCATCTAATATACTAAAAAAGATTCATGATATAGGTTTCCATCCTAAATCATCGCATCTATAAATATAGTGGGTGTGTTATTGGGACCAAATCATAAAAAATTAGACATATTGTCTTAATCTACTATTAATGTTATCTGTGTTATTTGTAATTGTCTCTCATTCACCTGATGGTATCTTATCTTTAAATATATCTAAGAGAAAATAATCACTCCTTATAGTTGGTCATAGAGGTCTTCTATTCATGCAATTAGATAATGGTTCTTAACTATCAGATATTTGAACTAATGATAATCCACACAAATCCAAAAGGTTACATCTTCCTTCATGGTTCAAAGGATAGGTGAACCATATGGAAAATAATTAGGTAGTATCAAACCCTTAACTTACAAATCCATTATATTCTTATTATTCTTTTTTATCATTAGGAGGCATCCTATAAGGGGAGTGGTCACTAGTTCAACCCAATGAACCAGTTCTATGGTGAAAACCACCTCTCTCAGAAGAGGTAACCTGTAAATTTTTTCATGGAATATGTTTTTAAAACTATCCAAAATAGGCGGTAATGACATATTTAACAATCCATGATTTATAATAAAGATAATTTCTCTCTCTATGGTCAATATTCACAGCCCAGATGCTCTAGTATATCTAGAATCACTTAAATTTCCCACTCTCCCATGTAAATGTATGAAATTCCATCAAGTGATGAAAAGGATACCCTATGGTGATATAAATCAATTTGATCCTAATATGACACTAACAATTCTAATAAGAGTATGATTTCAAAACATGTCAACAAAAGGAAAAATATATTCCATATTTGTTGGTACCCAACTATATTATGGGGAACTCCTTGCACTATAATAAACTATCATTTCAAATCCCCAATAGTGTGCCAAGAGTCATCATACACCAGATGTTATATGTTAATATGACCATACATTCCATAATTTCAACATATATGAAGGAATACAGAGAGGATATATCAAAAAAACTAGATACTACATTGGAGGAAACTATTATATTACCTCTAACATTAGTAAGACTGATACTATACTCCTCGAGAGTAGAATACAATGTAAATATATTGAATAAAATGTAGCCTTGACATACAAATTGGATACCCTGAGTAGAGAAGCTCTATTGGCACTAAATTTCAATATCCTAGATGCCTCAACCAAGAACAAAACCTTATCCATAATGGAAAGTAGTACTCAACCTCATTTCATGGAATGGTTCAACAAATCATTTTCCAAAATGTGTACCTAATAGCGTTCCGTTCCCACTATGAAAAGATGGAAATGTCCTTCATTAAAATTTAATATTACCCAACGTACTGCACCATCAATATTCAGTTGGATCCCTAGTAAATTAGCTATTCTTATTCCTTGTAATTGTACACTAGCGATATACTATGTTACAATCAGTTGGATCCATCTAAAAATTGGTGTACCCACAAAAAAACTCGTAATGGTGCTTCCATGTATATAAAAAATAGGTTTCCTAGGAGAACATGAAACTACCCTATCCCAAACCATCAGTTTCCCTTATGTTGTATTCTGTGATGTGTAATGATTCACTATCTCCGAAATGGTGGTCAACCGAAAGACATTCACCAATTATCAGATGGAATAAATGAACCCATAGTTGAATTATCTCCTAGTCAACAACATGTCACCAGAATGTTTTGAAGTGAAGAATTTATGTCCAATGAATCAAGATGATTTTTTATTACATACATATCACTCTATTGTAGATTCATAATCTCCCTAAAATTGTCTTCTCATAGTGTTTGTGGACAAAATTATTCAATAACAGTTGTCTGGAAGTCAACCCAAACAATAACCTGATAAAAATTTGCCTAAGTAACCACATCCCACCAATGCATGGAAGCATCTCAAATAAGAAAAGTTTCAAGCAACATCATCCACCCCAGCGGGATCACTATATTCTCAATGACAGATAACATGTCTCATGTCCTTGAATTAGTGGCCTTGGGTCCACCATCCCAAGAGACTGTTGGAATATGTTATTACTGAAAATATAATGTTAGATTTTTCATTTTAGGGGCTGGTCATAGATATATTTTAAAATACTATATAAAATATATGAATATCTCTGACAAATGATCCTTGATTCCAAAACTATGAATAATGGGATGTTCCTTTAGTGTAACTGTAACAGGAAATTCCAGTTGTTATGGGACAATAACCTATAGTGCATGATTGTAACCACCTTCCCATAACATGACTTGAGAAACTCATGGTGTAATATGTCTATAATATCAAAATGTACACTTCATAATATATTTAACAACATATATGAGTGTAGATATCTGAAAAGATTCAGTACATAGACTTTATATGAAAAGGGATAAGACATCTCCACCAAATTCTAAAGCCAGGTCAATGTGATATGAAAATTCATAGAGGTCACTGGAGACAGAACCTACTTTCCACTAATATGGTTCATTCAGGGTCAATGTATCACATTACATATAGAAGGTCCTAGTATATGTAGCTTCAATATGATGTTATAGAGGAAAACCCCTTCATTTTTCAATTTAGATTACTATTTATTGAAAACCATTTCATTTTAGAGTTAATTTAATTTATGTTAGTAGTTATTTAAGTTTATATATATATATCATAGTAAATTTAGAATAGTCTACATTCCCAATTTATAAAGGCTCATAATATTTATAAATTATAATTGGTGTTTCTCGTAACTGCAACCCAACCCTTACAAAGGGTATGAAGTTGTAATAATTCATATATAATTAATCAATTATATTAAATTCCACTCACAATTTATTGAAGTACATACTTCATAAATTACAGTTGGATTTTATGTAATCAAATGAAATAAATTTTCATCATATGAAACTAGTGATCCATGGATATAACATGGAATAAGTTGTTAATTATGGTTTTATCATTAATATTTATTGGAAAACTATATTTATTTTGATAAAAACATGATAATTAATCCAATTATTCTATCCCTTCATGAAGAATTAATAATTTTATATTAAAATGACCGAGGAACATAAAGAAAACACATGAAATATATGAAATGAAATAAATGATATATACCAATATAGAATGTCATAATGCATGACATATGAATTCTCATATTCTTATAATGATGCATTAGATGTCACATATTTTACTTAATGTTCAATGATATATAAGTCCATAATAATAATATAAATAATAATAACACCACAAAATATGTTTTTTGCCCAATAATTAAATCAGTACATCTGTAACATGTAAAAACCCAAGACCCAATATCCCAACCTTGGTAATTTTGAGTTCCCATATACATAGTTTAGTTACTCCTAGGCATTGGATCAATACAAAATTATGAAATGTTCCAAGTCTCATATCTAATACCAAAAATAGTCAGATTAAAGTAAAAGAGCTCTATCACCACCTTTTAGCTTCCCACAAACAGTTTTCTCATATGAAACCAAAAAAAGTTTTCCACATATCCTCAATTAGTCCTCCCTATATTATAGAGGATTTTGACTTGTAGAAAAAACATATGTTGTGTTAGTAGTGAGATAATTTTTTGATTTCAGAGTTTATGAATACAGTATAAAATAAAGAAAAAAGTGGAAATAGAAATAAATAATTAGCAACGGAATAATAAATTGTCCAAAAAAATAAACAATATGGAAAATAATCAATATCATATAAAAATGATTCTCATTTCATGTGATTACCAAAAATATGAATAGTGGTAAAACATATAGATAATTAATTACAAAAATACAAATGTCCAAAACAATCTCAACTATAATCAAGAGAATAAGATAGCTCTTATACTCCTATACTCTGTCCTGAAGGGAGAATAATGCATGCATAACTGGATGCATCCCTTGGTTATTAACTACATTAATAAGATCAATTTTGGTACTAAAAAGCAGCCTGAATATGATGTGAGATATTCATAGTAGGCCACGAACAACAATTCATGATAAAATATAGAATATAGATTTATGATGATAAGTTTTTAGGAAAAAATATAGGAAAAATATAAACTATAAATGGGTCAGTTATAGTTCATAAAATACATCAGGGTGATAGTACCTATATTTTTATAAGTAGGTAAATCTATAAAAAAGTGTATATATTTATATATATATCTATATATTTGTATATATATAGAGTCCATATTTGTAGTAATTTATATATATATAATACTATCTACTTCCTGAGGCAGGAGTCAGGCATCCCCTAATAGTAGTTTGAGTCTCATAGGATGTGAAGTGGTTCCATGCCTAGGTGTTAAGAATTCTATGGGTCCTTATCCCAGTGTATCATAATGTGGTAATACATACCTAGTAATTAAATTTAATTAGAATCTTCATTCCTATATATCACATTTTATTTGGGTGTCGATGCTCATATAAAACATTTAATTAGAATATCCATGCCCTTATATCATATTTATTTTCAGACACCATGCTCGTATATCACATTTTTTTGGGGACACCATGCCCGGTCATAAAATTTATTTGGGACTTCATTCCAATATATGGAAAGTTCATGGGACTGTATTATTATTTATCAAATTTTGATGGTAATAAATTATTACATATCTTAAATGTATGAGATGCCTTTCCCATAAATAAATTTATATAATAAGGTCATTATTTATTTAATACATGCTAATGGATGAATTAGAAATCATTTGGCATACCATATATTATAGGGGAATCTTATTTATTCATATAGAAGTCAAGTGAAGTTGTTTTAAAATGGCTTAGATTTTTTAAAGAAGAATTATATCACCTACCCTATGTCGTTGGATAAACCCTTATCCATTATGAACATCAGATAAGATGTAGAATGGAATAAAATTCTAAAAAATATAAAAACACCATGAAAAAAGGGAATAATGTCTCTCAAAAAAATATCACTAATGATGGTGAGATATACTAATAATGGAATGAATATAAATTAATATATTAATGAAATGTATCCAATGAAGCTGATACTAATGCAATAATATCTCGAATGATTATTGATTGATTAAGAAAATGGAATACCTACTGTGTGTGAATGGTGTGGAAAATTAATGGAGAAACCATAAATTAAGGAAGGGGAAAATGGTCTTTTCGTAAAAATTTAAGAGGCTCACAATTTGGCCACACAATTTCCAAAACTATCTACATAAACCATTTTTCACCACCAGTTATGTTCCAGTACTGGTGGAACCCTAGTTACATTGTTTTGAAATACTTTTTGGAACCTAACCACCCACTTGAAAGATTGGAAATCATATAATGATCTGGGTGTGTCATTAAACTAACCAAGCTCCCCTATGTAGTTTATTATAGCATCCAAATGGCAGTGTCACATGGTTTTTAATAATGGTGTCCTAATCATGCTTCTCAGTCTTTCACTCCAATATTTAGAACTCTGGGATTCGAATGAAGCTCAGACACTCATAAACAACTCTTTATCCTCTTAATCACATAACTAGCATAAAATGAGTGTTTTTTATAGTAAATTTTGTATCATTAACTCTTCAATAAAAGTTATGATGTTACCTAACTGGAGTCAATAGGGAAATATCTCAGTCATTCTTAATGCGGGTTGTTACAATTAGAGCTTGTATTATGAGTTAGCATGATATAGAGTTCCCCATAGTTATAATTTTACATCAGTATTCGATTCTGGATTTTTGGACTTGTAAATTACCTTTTTATTATATAATTTAATTTTATATAAAATGTGGATGCTAAGTTAGTGTTTTATTCTTTATATGATTTAGCTGATTAATATATCTAAATTTTCATTATTTTTTCTATTCTAGATTGATGTGGTTGTTTGTAGATGTATTAGGCTAAGGCCTCCCATCAATTCATAATCCTTATTGGTGTTAATTACCAAACTATAAAATATCAATGTTCGGCTTGGTTTAGCATGCTCAGTTTTCAACTGAACAAGGTATGGTCCTAGTGAGTTATGTTGTGTTACTTTCCTTAATTAATACAACAAAAAAAATGCCCATGAAGACTTAAAACATATATTTTTAGGTACCATGAATATATTTTGGAATGAAACTACACAAAATTACCTAACAACGAAATTGAAGTGCCTGTAATTCCATTCAAATGATTTTTTAGGATATACATGTCCTTCATTCTCATAAAATTATAACAACATCATAGATCAGTCTACATGTTAAAATTAACCCCCCTTCAACTAATCAATATGATTTAAAATATTTTATATCTGATAAGGGGACTTCACTATCCCCTAGATCAATATCCTATAGTCTATACACAAACTCAAACTACCATTTTTCTTACTAATGAATAACACTCAATCTCCCTAGGGGTACTCAATGTACTAGATTAAATTATTATAAAATAGATCATTATTATAAATCCACAACTATCATAACTGAAGAAGCTCCATCAAATTTGATGGCATGTAGATAATATATACGATGTGCTGAAACATTATCTCAGAATTGATATATAATAAAGGGTATAATATCAGAATAAATTATTGAATAATATAAAAAACACATAATCATACCTATAAAATATTTTATCGTACACTTGCACAAAAAATTAGGAAACTTTTCTTTCAAAAATACATGAATGTGGATATAAATGTTGATGAAATATCATATGATCTCACTCACCAATGAACACCTGATGGTATGCTTTCTCAGTAAAAAAATATTCTACAGAATCAATAAATAAATATCCTAACAAATACATTCAATCCATACAAATAATGAAATCATATTACTATATCCTCATCAATAATAACTCTTTGAGAAACTAATATACAGTATATAAAACTCATTTTTGTGACACACCATAAAAGGATTAAATAGAACTCTAACTAGTTTTGTTACCACCAAGGAAAATATAAGCCTCTCTACATTGAGTCTCATATCCCAAACCACTACAGGTGAAATGAATTAGTATGAAAATTTTGAATAAAACAGTGCATATAAACAGATAGAAGATAATTATATGGTAACTTAGATGATATTGGACACTCTTGATGATGGATACTCCATAGCATGCAACTGAACATTCTTTAATCCTATACTCCACTACCCATAATGATTTCCACATTTATGAGTGTCATAATCCCTATACACTTGAGGAATATAAATTTTATAGTTCCACACACTACTAAATCCATATCCACTGTAGTTATTGAAAACCATAGGTCACTTCTACTACTAGTAATTCCTCAATGTAAAATACAACTAATAAAATATATGAATCTTACTATCCTCCCCATAATAATCACTATAAATAAATTGAAATCATAACCATTGATGATAATGTCCTACAAAACAAAAGAAAACTATAAGAATGTTTCTTATATTGTTTCAATATATACCATATGAAAAAATTGGATGAAGAAGTATAAGGTTGAATCCTTATCAAATATAATAGTGGATTCCAAAAAAATAAATATCATCTATATGTATTCTTATTCCATATTATGTTCTAATAACATCATTATTGAGAAAAACTGATCTATTATAAAATCTTCTCTATCAAATTAACTTTTCTTAATGTCTTAATAAATTCTAATAATGTAAATTTCATGACCTAGAACTCAATCACTAAATTCAACCACTCATTAAAATTTCATTCCCTCTCCTCCCAATTTGGAAATATATTATAGTAATAAAAATTCGCTCCATAGATTTAAATTTCATCTCATATTTAGTGAAATTTCCTATCAAATATAGAAAAAAATCCCACAACATCTCTTTATTAATAATAGATGTTAGTAACGTGACACAAAATCAATTTCAATACAATTCCTAAGATAACACTAAATCCTCAGAGTCACCAAGAATCAACATCCATCATAGAAAGATTACACCCCTTAATAAACTAATTACCAATGAGATCCAATCATCATTCAATGCATGGGTTAAACTGAATTTAATATCAATTCGTCCATGAATTTATTTTCTCTAGATTAGATATTAGTACGTCATAAATTTGAAATATGAAGCACTAAAAGCCATGAAATTCTTTCCATCAAGAATCACCATATATGGAATCAGCCCATTGATGATCAAATCAAGCATCATGCTACCCATCCCTCACTAGAACCACATTATCATAGCATCCCCCAGTCATGTCAGTAATATAATTCATAACTCCTAATCCCATGAATTTATAATATATTTTTAGTATAATTAATTTATTTCTATTAACCCTTCCATACAACCTTCAATTAAAATACATGCACAAAAAATCATGTTCTATGTACCACTCCTCAGTTTCTACCTTATAATCATAAATATCTGAGTACATTATATTATGTACAATTAATGTCATTATATCGGATCAAATGGTCCTCAAGTATTGTACCCTTGTAGGCCTCCACCTCCTATATCATGTCTAATGTTTGAGTGATATAGTTTATCTACAATCCCATTCTAATAATCACATGTTCCGGATGCCAAAAATCATCCCAAAAATCATTAATATATCTGATACCACTCTATCACAATCTATACCCACATAAACACCACATCATCTAGTAATGATGAAAAGAATAACCCATAATACCTACCTCTAATAATCCATGGGGGGTGGAAGTTAGCAATAAAGTTATCCAAACAAACATATTATTGGAATAAACCTAATAAACTTAAATAATAATGATGGAATAGTCAACAACCTCCATGTAATAATTTATAAGAAATCCCAAAATATTTCTAATTTTTTATATAAAAAATAAAATAAAATACCAAAAGCATATCATATGGTTAAAACAACAACACTAAACAGAAACACTGGGATCTAGTATTATGAAAACTAATCACCATATCCTTATTATAACCATAATATATATATATATATATATATGTGGTGTGAATAAATGTACACTCAATAGGTTCATCCCAATAATTTTTTGAAATTGTGGAATAGGCATAGAAATCCTTAATGACAATACATTAAAACCAACACATAACATTCATCCTATCAACTAATTCGGCAACCACCCAAAGTATATCTCACAAAATACACATATAAAATATTAATATAATATCAAAAAAAAGAAAGGTGCATGATATCCACTTACTCACTGAACTAGTCAATCACACACACCAACTGTAGAAATCCCAGTGCTCCCATATCTTCCATGTGCACAAATCCACATTAAATATCCAAATCATAGTCATAATGACATTAACATTACTACAAACCAAATACGAAAACTAAATACCACTTAATTACAACCATAAATCACATATCTTCCCCTTAACCACATCCTCATTCCACATGTCACAATATTTATTTCAATAAATATTGATATTGAAGGATATCATCTATGTTCCCTCATCACCATATATATCCCAATATTTTAACAACATAATTTTCCAACAATCAGAAAATATATCTCTATAACTATATATACCACCCTTAGGTTCACATAGCCTATACTTCATATAGAAGAGAGATCAAGGATGAGGGATTAGTTTTCTATCCGCATCACGTACATATAAAATATAAGGTAAAACACATGAAACCTAAGGAATAATATGGGAGTTAGTCATGTTTCCCAACTACGGAAGGGGTGTGTAATAAATCACATTAATATTTTTTGAATATAAAAATTCACATGTGACCAACCAAAGGGTTATATCTCAGATAAAAAACATTCACAAATATAACCAATAATAGTTAATTCATCATAGCTACCCTACACCAACATCCACATCAATTTATAACAATAAAACATTTAAACCAAACCCCCACCGCACAATTGTGATCAAAAAATTAATTTATTTCAAATTTAATATCTATCCCATGTTATTTATCTAACATCTATTTATAATTTATTAACTAATTTTTTTCTGTGTTATAATTTATTCTATTTAAAAAATATCATTATTGAGTCAATGAATCACTTATTTTTTAAAAAATATCAATAAAATATTTATCATTTTTATTTAAAATTATCATTTTTTGTTTTTATTTGTTTGAAAGAAACTAATTTTTAAATTACTGATTTTGTGATGATTTTATGATTATTATATTATAAGCTGAGTTTACAAATTAGAATATATTAATCATATTTATGAGAATTATTTAAATGGTATAATAGTTTTATCATGTGATGATGGGATAATATATGTTCATCAACAGATGATAACACAAAAGATGATATTATTACAACTGATCCTAAAGAAAGTGATAATATTATGTTGGAGATAGTTACAAAAAATATTATATATAGAAAAACAATTTCATGGAGAAGAAGAAAATACATTTCATGATGCTTTTAATGTTTATGGTTATGTTAATTATATGATATAGCTTGTTCCCTTGACATTACTTCAAGTCAAGGAAAATTTTCATTCCCGGAATTTTATCTATGAAATACAATTTTTTGTGGATTTATTTATAAAATATCTTATTTTTAAACATATAATAATTTATTATCAAATTGGTGATGTTGAGGGATTTTTATGAGGAATATATATCATCTGGTGTGTGAAGGGTACCATTGACCTATATGTAATGGGATTCCCTGGATAGGAAGAAAGAGCATCTAATTATATTTATTGAGGGAATATAAGGATAATATGACAGAGAACCTTCTGGAAAGATTATGTCAACTACATCTAAGTATTAGAGGTCATAGAACCCTTAGATATGATTAAATGGAGGACCACTATAGACAGAATTCTAGAACATTTCAAATGTATAAAATTTAGGATACAGAATTTTATTTTTATGCACATCATTTATACATAATATTAATGTGATTTTGTTTTATAAAATACCTTTATAGAGTGTTTATATTTTTATTCAAAACTATGTGAATCATATTAATATTATTTTTCTAATTTTCTCAATAATTTTATTTAATGTACTTTAATTTATGAATAATTTTTAATTTTTTTTATATGAAGACTCTGATAGTTTTATTTTTATTGGCATATAATATTTTATATTGACATAAATACTATGAGTGCATGAATATTTTATTTCCATAATTAAATAAAATTCACATCCCCAATTATTATAGTGTTTCATCCTAACATATTTTAAATAATATCAAGAAAAAACTCATTTCTTCAATGTCAGTTTGATTACCACATTTCTTTTAGCATCATTTATTTGTTTTGAAAACCATTTCTAACATCCAAAACCACACTATCATTTTTATGTTTACATAAAAACCATATCATATTACTAGGAAACTATAAAATATTATTTCATAAACCTATCAACACCTCAATAGAAATATGATCACAATTATCTACATATCCATTATCACATCATTATAATCACCACAGTGACACCGTCACTACCACATCAAAAATTATAGTCACATCGCATCATAATAATATCCCCAAAACAAAACGGTGTCCACACAACATTGACCATACCATATCCAAAATATAAATCATATTATTATTTTTCTTTACCAACCTAAATCAAGATTTATGAAAGAACAAAAATGTAAGAAATGAAATATTCTAGATTGTCATCCTATCAATATCATAAAATGTATAGGTTTCATTTTCACATTAATTAATTATTTTAAATATATATAAAAACATATTAAACAAAACAACTATGGTCCTAATAGAACATGAAATATATATTCGTAATAATATAGTTGATAAATTGGAAATATTAAAGAAATTCGTTCAAGATGATATCGCCAACAATTATTTTCACTTTATTTTGTTTGGTGTGTTATTAAATAATATTTATACTATATATCTTCCCATATTAACAATAATTATTATTATTAAAATTCATAATGGTAGATAAAAGAGAAATAATGAACCACCTAACTCAAATGGACCTTTAATTGTCACATCCGGAAAATAAAAAGAAAGTGATGGTCAATATCATTGAAACATTATTGAATAATCCATTAAACCTATGTATGAAAATAAATCATCATGAATATAAAAAAACATCAATAAAACCTTACCAAAACCCCCTCTTGAAGAAATAATAAGAAATTAACAGTGTAAAATTAGAGGGATAACACCTTGTATGATGATGGATTTGTCACTTAAATATAGAGGCGAGGATAAAGTAAGGGATTAAAATATCTACCAAACAATTCCAAGATACACCAAATTGTTCAATATATCATTATAAATTGATGATAATTTTAATGTATATTAAAATTAATATTAAAAACAAGAAAATAAATAAATAAAATGTAATTTATTGTGTCATGGAGAAAAGATGGATTGATCCACGAATAAAAGTGTCATATCCAAAAAATAGTAGTGTCCTCAAAAGTAGTTAAAATAAGTGTTCAAAAGAAATATCTTGAAATATCATGGACCCCCATAAAACAATTATTGAAAACCCATAAATAAAGGCGCAAACCTCACATATCCATCTGAAACCCAACATCCCCTTATAACACCCAAGAGATTCATAATATATTTCTATTTAAGATATTTATGTGTTTGATATATTTTTAAGCACTAGAACATTATAATTTTAAATTTTTATTATGAATTTATAAATTAATCAAATTATTTGTAATTTAAATTAACCATAATTGTGGACAATAATTTATAAATCATTTTGGAAATATTGTTCATCATAAATATCAAATTCAGTTTGTTTTATTTATAAAAACTATTTGTATAATATATTTTTTATTTAAATAATTAATTATGTTTTTAATAGTATGAAAATTTAATTTTTATGCATTAAAAAATTTAATTTATTAGATGTTAGTTGTTTTAAAATGAAACTAAAATAATTTGAATGTACAAAGTGATGATATTAGAAAAAACAACTTCTATGTGCACAACGAGTATATATATAATAAATTGAATTAATAAATAATTATTATTCAGATTAATTAAATTTTTGGATAATATATTCAATAAAATAATTTAACATTTATTTATTCATTTTTATATGTTAATCAATTGTAATAAATTAAATTTTATGCATAAATTGAATTTTTCTAAATATATATTCTTTGTGTTTTTAAGATTATTTTTAAATTATTTTAAGACCCGTATAGAAATTTTATATTATAAAATGTTTCCACATTTTTTTAAATTTTCAGGTCCCTCATTTTTATATTGGTCAATTTTATTTTTACGTATTTAGAATAGTAAACACTCAAAAATTATGACACATTGGTAGAGGTAAAAAGGGTCAATGAGGTGTTAAAATCAAGGTATTTGAGTTAGAATAATATAAAGACATTATTTATTCATATTGGTAAACTTTATTTTCACCAATAGTATATTATCATCTAAATTTTGTTTCTTTGGTTTCACCTTAACCATAAATAAAACATTATTACTTTTTTTAATGTTTTCAGTGTTAACAAGAGTGACACTCACCTCACTTATAAATGGATATTCTATACCACTAACTCATTCACACACTTTTTACCAAATTTTAAGATTATAATTAATCATATATCTTCTATAATTTGTTCCCAAAATCCTAGAGATTTTTGTCTTCCTAAAAGAAAATCTATTTTTGGATTATAGTGTAATCCAAATGAGGTTTCCTAAAGAAGTGGTAATATCAATTATTAATTTGTGTTCAGTTTCAATCGTCCTTAAAATCACCCAAATCATTTTTAAACATTATAAAATGGTTAAATAATTATAATTAACAGAATTTCTTTCACATTTAAATGATAAAATCATTTTCAACCTTAATTCTATCTTATGTGAAATGATAATGTTGTTTTTGAGTACGTGTGGACTACCCACTCTCTAAAGTGATGTCATTTTTTTAATTTATACCACACATGGATAATAATATGTACGTATTTAATGAATATATTTCATATTTATGATATTATAATAATTATATATATATTATTTATCATTATTTTTTTGAATATTAAAACACTACTCATGCGTATGTAAAGACTACCATCTCTACGCTGTGATGCAATTCATTTTTACTCATTTAATTATATGAATGTTTATAAAATTGTATATAATAAATTAATATTAAAATTATAACTACAATTTAAAATTATACTATGAAATTATGAATAATGAATAAGGATTGGAACCATCAAACAAAAATAGGCATGAAAAACCGACAACTTTTCACCCACAAATTAAATGTAATGAATAATTATTAATAAATGGAAAATAAGAAATTATAAATAAGTGTAATATTATAATATAAGTTTTAATATGATCCATATGTATAATTTTAATAAATATAAATTTATTATGTAGAAACATATGTGTGTATTTAAAGAAAGTAAGGACTTGAGGTAAGGGTTAATGTTGCAATCTCATTTTCAATCTTGATTTTTAATGCCTAAATCTCTTTTATAAAATTATTTTATATTTAACTCTTAAACCTCATATATTACATATCCCATGTTTGTTTATATGATTTATACATTTTCCATTATTTATCCTATTATTGGTACAAAAAATACTAATAAAATATTTTTATGAGAATTCAACATTATTTTCTATTTATTCGAAAAACATTTTATTCATTTCAATGTTCATTAAAATGTATTAACGAATGTTATTTTATATTATCCTATGATTATTTAAATACATTTTCAATCATATTTGACATTATTATAAAATTATAAAATAATGTTCTACATTTTTTTGAAAGGGGTAATATATGATTTTTTACTATAAGTGTGAAAGGAATATTTTTCACATTTATCACATTAATTGATTTTCCAACCACTATGATCATTATATTAATTGAATTTTCCTTTGAAATATTACATGTTTATTTTAGAATAAAATTACTTCCTCAATAATCTAGACAATATTTATTTATAATGTTATTATAAAAAAAGGATATTTTTATCATGTTTTCCAAGAAGGGTTTTAAAGTAATATTAATTTAATTTTTCATCCATATCATCATCTATTGATGTTTATAATGATTTAATAGTGATAATATTTAATGGTACTGTAACTTCATGGTTTCAGAAACCACCTAGAGGCGCCCCGTACCCGGTTGGTCACATGGCCTCAAGCGCATTTCCACAAACGCCAAAGGATGCTGACTAGATGCGAGGGCCTTGGGTGTGATAGTAGGGAAATTATGGCCTCATGGGCAGGGTAACACAACAGAAGTAAAACACCAAGAAATAGCAGAATCATTAGTACTACCAAACAAATGGAAACATGAGAAGACTGAGGAAATAAACAGCTATAGCACATATATATGTAAATGATTCCTGATACATATGTCTAGGAAAAATAGCCAAACAAGTCACCATACAGAATAAAGTACTAAACCAAAGTAAAAAACAAAATCAATAAACCCCACCACAACATCGTACGCCTATGCTTGGTCTCATGCTCTCCATCTCCAACATAGTCAAGTACATGATGTAGAAGGTAACATGGACTTATCTATACCAGCATAAATATAATATGTTTAAGCCCAACAGCATGGCCCAAACAAGGTGTGAGACTAAATATCAGTAGAAACCCACACAAGATATGTGCCTAATAGTCAGTGAATATATGATAGTAAATAATAAAACAAATGTATTAATCAACGAAGTACACATGGTAATAAATTCATAAAGTTTTAAAGAATTATAAAAAACTTGGAATGTAAGAATATAAACACCAAAACGTAACCCAATGGGATGTACTCACAACCTATCCCCTCTGGTCCTACCTAGTAACACAAGCTATCTGGTAACACAACAGGTATCCCTCTGGGAAGTACTCATAGCCTATACCCACTGGTTTAGCTTAATCATAGACTCTCTGAGAAGAACTGGCCTTCAATTCCTCCTATAGTCACATATCGTTAACAAAAGGCACTATGGGGAAGCACTTGCATCACATTCCCCATGTGTCCTGCATCGAGGAACTACATACACTCTGTGGAATCACTTAGTCCAAATCCCCATGTGGTCTCGAATCGTAAGTTGAAAAGACACTCTAGAGAAGTCATTACGCCCATTCTCGCTATGGTCTATACACCAGGTTCGTACAACCGCGTGTAAGTCAAGCAAGCATAGAAACACGTATCGGCCAAAGCAACCTCAATAACTACTTGGATAGAATTATAAAGCATAATAGCATGTAAGGATACAAACACCACATCCTACTATAGTAGTCATGGTATGTAAACAACATCCTAACCGAAAACTAGTCCCAATGGTCAAAAGAATAAATAATGCACGTGCACTCACTTCCAAATCATTTCAATTAACCCTATTCTCATTCAATTAACATCTACTCAAGAATACAAGCATAGTAGGAAAAGAATAGGGATATAACAATAAATATGCAATACCACATTCCTGGGTATTGGAGATTTTTCACATATACCTCAAATAAATTCAATAGAATGGCACAAACGACCACCCATAGTGTTGGGAGATTTCTATATGTGAACCTCAAGTCGTGAATCTCCCATGAACACCATAGATATATAAAAATGACTATACTATTAAACTAAGAATAACTTGATAAAGAAGATGAATTATGGAATGAATATTTTGAATAATGAAGAGTATACCGAGGAGATCCAAACACAATCATCGGCGGTTGAATCAGTGTTCGGATGATCACTCGGGGGATCAGAGAAGAATCGTGTTCGTATGGTTTATTCCAGACGAACTAGGTCATGATGGAGGAAATTCTACCAATTAGATGCCACCCTAGAATGTTTAATAAAAAAGAAAGTACACAATGTGCATGTTGGATGTACATGGCGTTTACTTTCCATTTCTGTACTCCTCTTTAGGCGACCTCCAGGTCACCCTCAAATGGTTGTGTGCACGACCGCTACATGGACAACACACGGCATGTACACATAAAGTACACGACCTGTGCTTAGGAAATTTCTAGAAATTTATCTTTATCCACAAAAACACCTGGAAAGAAAGAAATAACTGAAAAAGAAGATCTGGGTTCTTACATAATCCTCTCCTTATGGAAATTCGTCCCCAAATTTCCATTGAAAGGAGGCAAAGAAGAAGAAACCTCGAACAGCTCCGGCCACTATGATCGTACATCTACCTCCCTCTCCCATGTCTCGTCCTGTACATGCCCATGCTTCTATAGCACATGTACCAGAGGAACATATCGGCCACATAGAACTTTCTTACTTCAATCGACAATCTTGATAGGATGCTACTCAAATGACACATCCACTTCCAACCCCACCTCCTCTTATTGGAATACATGAGATGGGACTGATAAGTAAAGACGAAGCTGAGAAACGTAGAAAATTTCATGCATAGCCCGATACCTACGAGTTAACTGAAACCGATAGGAAACTATCCCAACTCTCTATAACACCTAAAATGTCTATATGAACCTCAACGAAAGCCTACCATGTCTCCTAATTCTTATGTGTCCCAACCTCAATGCGACATGCAGGAAAACCTGATCTCTGACCACAAAATCCAAAGTTCGTCTCTGCGGATCACCATAAGACTTATTTAGATACTGTGCATTAACTGTAGTTTTTTTAATCAACTATATCTACCATGTGGTCTCCTGGACAAGACGAGGTCCCGTCAAAGTTGCCTCCCCTACCTCCAACCAACATAAGGGTGATTGGCATGGCCTACCATAAAAATCCTCATAATGTGACATCTATATAGTTTCTTGAGAAATATTATTTTAGGAAAAATTCACATGAGGTATATTCTTCTCCCACAAACCTTTAAAATCTAGGATGCATGAATAGAGCATGTCTTCAAGCACTTGAATCGTACACCTCGATTGGCCATCTGTCTGCGGATGGTAAGATATACACATAAATATTTGTATACCCAAAGCCTTCTGAATCCCCTGCCAGAACTGAGAATTAAAACAAGAATCCATGTCTCAAACAATGGAGTGTGGAACCCCATGCAGACGTACAAACTATCAGATGTAAAATCGTCCCAGCTCATCAACACTGAAGGTATCCTTGATCAAAAATAAGTGATCATCCTTCGTGATTCTGTTAATGAAAATCCAAACTGCATCATTCCCTTGAGGAGACATCGATAAACCTATCACGAAATCCATTGTGACATCATTCCACTTCCACTCGGGAATAGATAACTGCTGCAAAAGCCATGCTGGTCGTCGAGGCTCCACCTTCACTTGCTGACATGTGGAACACTTCATGATGAAACTAGAAACATTTCTCTTCATACATGGCCACCAATACTGACGGGGTAGATCACGATACATTTTGGTGACACCAGGATGAACTTCCCAAAATGAGAGATGAATGTCCTGCATCATCTCCTCACATATGTATGCTAGAATCCATACGCTTGCCTAGAAATTCAAGATCTCATCCTCTCCCATGGTCCATCCAGGAATAGGCTCCTCTCTTGAAACGCTCTCCCAGAAGACTAGTACTTCATAATCTGACAGCTGACTCATTCACACTTGATCAAGAAGAGTATATGTAACAACTAAAGATGAAAGAAATGTATTCCCCTCTATGTAGTACACCTCAGAATGCATCTCATTGAATAGAGCCATAAGCTTCCACTCATTGCTAGCCTTCTGAACTACCTGTATCTGAGTCTTTCTGCTCAAAGAATTAGCCACAGTGATGCCTTTCCCAGGTGTATAGGAAAGCTCAATGTCAAAAGAATGAAGGTACTCGACCCACCTTCACTCTTCAAAATTTAGGTCACATAGAATGAGGATATAATTGAGAATATTGTGGTCAGTGAAACCCAAAAAATGCTCTCCCAAAAGGTATTGTCTCCTATATCATAATTCATGAACAAATGCATCCAACTTGAGATCAAGATTCTGGTAATTTCTCTCATGTGGCCTCATCTGCTGAGACCCATACTCAACAAATCATTCTCCCTCCATAAGCACAACTCCCAGCATAATATCTGATACATCACAATAAACAATAAATATCTTTCTTAAATTTGGAAATACTTGTATTGGTGATGATGAAATTCTCACTTACAACTCATGAAAGGAAGAATCACAAGAATCTGACCACAAGAACTTTTCACCATTCTTAGTCAAACTCGTCTAGGATGTTGTTAAGCGTGAAAAGTCATATATGATGCAGCTGTAGTATCCAAAAATCCTTAGAAAACTATGTACCACAAAGACGTTCTTCGTCTACTCCCAAAATAATACTGCTCTCACTTTATTTGGGATTATTGATACTCTTGTCTCAAAGACAAAATGACACATGAAGTGAATTTGGTCAATCAAAAAAGTGGTATTTTGAGAGATTAGCATAAAACTGATTCTCTATAAGTCTACTCAAAACGATCTCAAGATGTGTATCATGGTTATGTTAGGTGTGAGATTACACTAAGATATCATCTATGAAGACCATCATGAAAGAATCCAAGAATGGATGATTCACTCGTTTCATCCATGTAATTAAAACCATTGGCGCATTCATGAGACCGAATGGTATAACCACATACTCATATAGACCATACCTGATTCGGAAGGCATTAGGTGGTATATCAGATGGTCTAACGTGAAACTGATGGTAACCAGATCTCATGTCAATCTTCAAGAATACATGGGCTCATTGAAGTTAACCAAAGAGATCTTCAATCCTTGGCATGTTATATCGGTTCATGATCATCAAATAGATCAGCTTCTGATAATCTACACAAATACTGAGGGTATAATCCGCCATTTTCACAAAAAGGACAGGCGAACACCAAGGATAATTACAAGGTCAGATGAAACTCTCTACCCGTAACTCTTCCAACTTCTTCTTGAGCTCTGGAAACTCAGTTGTGGCCATCCTATAAGGTGTAATGGACACATGTGCCACTCCAGGAAAACGCTTAATATAAAAGGCTACCTCTCGCTTGGGAGGCAAAACTGAAAATTTATCTAGAATGAATTCTGTAAAAGGATCCACCACAGGAGGAATGTATAACTGTGAAGTCCCCTCATAATCAAGATATAGACTAGCCAACTGGGATGTAACTCCTCCCAACCCATTATTCTTGGTTCCGGCTCTACTTTCTTGGACATCCCATTACCGCTTATGAAGAAACTATCCCCATCTGGTGATGTGAAACTCACCCTACATTGATAACAGTCGAAAACAGCTTTGAAAGGAATTGACCTATCCATTCCATGAATGAGATCACAACCTATCATCTCTAGAACTTAAAGGCCTCATAAGAAGGGACACCAACCATCCTCAAGAGGGCACTCTGAGCACAGTCGCACAATAGACATTATTTTCCCCAATGGTGTGTCTCACATCAAGATATCAATAGAAGAAAATAAATAGAGCCCAATGCTCTCCACAAAAGCATGAGATAGAATGCTATGGGATGCCCCTATGTCGAGAATAGAAAAATATAAAACAAAGGAAACTGGAATCATACCTCGAACTATAGAGGGTCCAGGATCCTCCTCCGACAGGGTCTGCTCCACTGAAAAATTTTGGCCTTTATCGTGGCCCTGCGACCTTTCTTGATCACTCTAAGCTGATACAACATTCGGTCACTGAAAACCTGGTGACTGAATACGATGTACATGACCTCCACCTCGGACTAAATGGCCGGAAGAACTCCATTTCCTAGACTAGTGAGAAACTAGTGGTACTGCTCTTGAATGAGGATTCCTAGAAGAACCCATATCACCACCTGATGGTGAGTAGAACTGATAAAAGTGTGTAAGATGGACCATCTTGCTGCATGATCGAAACTCAACTGGGTCTCTCGGGAAATGTGGCCTCGTATTCCCACTCTTCCCTCATTATTAGAAGACCACCTGGCTACCAGAAGAGGAGTCTCACCTCCTCGGTTCTCAGTGTGTAGACTACCTACAGTGCTTCCTGCTTTTAGTATCAGGAATACTAACTCCAGATATCAAGCTTCCCTGGCTTGCAACTCCAAAATCCCTCATATTCCGCTTCGTGATCAACGTCTGGTTGACTATAATTGTGATAGAAGTCAACATAATGATGTTCACCTATGATAGGATGTCCTGTCTGAGAACATCCTCAAACTTCCATTCCATGAACAACCCATCTCCTAGTAGAAAGGGTGTAAATCAATGCTTCTTACTAAAACGAGAGGAATACTCCATAACACAAAGAGTACTCAGCTCCATGCTCATAAAATATCTGGCTTGATTAGCCCCCAAAGCCTCTAGGTATAAGTAGTCATAAAAGATATGATGGAACTCCTTTCATTAAACAACCTGCTGATGCCCCACTTATGAGTCTACATCCCACCATCTCTTGGCGGAATCCCACATCAGGTGTGTAGAAAGCATTACCTGCCTCTCTGGAGGCATTACTTGATGCCCAAAGATGGTCAGTATGTCTTCTAGCTATGACTCTACAACATGAGGTCCTCCTTCCCCTGACGAAGTGAGAGTATTCTGCTTCTAGAAAACCCACATGAATTCTGCATTAGATTTGGCAGATGGCGGTGCTACCTGGATGGTCTGCATCATCCACATAAAGCCCTCCCTGAACTGTGCATTAGCACTTGAATCTAGTATAACTGTTGGTTCCAAGACTGCCATGACTTGAGGATCCATTGGAAGTCACTGATTGCACATGTATGGTGCCTGATCGCTGCCCGAAAATTGGAAGACAACTTAAGGACCTCCCAGTTGAATGACTCTACAAGGTCAGGCGCACAACTCAGATCAAAATATCAATGACTAGAAACTATAAGTGTAATAGGGGAATAGGAGAAAGAATTTACCCATGTTTAACAAAACAAGGATACATGGCGTGTATGTCAACTACACTGTGTGTAATTGAATCCTCATCCCCTACCAGAGTTCTCCTACAAGACAAAGATACACGACTCTCCCAGATCAAGGAAACATGGCGTGTTAGTGCCAGACACGCCTTGTACTAGATGAACATCACCGACCCGTGTTTTTCACAACACATTCGGTTACATGACTCACACTACATGGTGTGCTTCAGATGGAGACAACGTGTACTCAGAAGATTTTTCTGAACTGTGTTGTTAGTGACATGGCCGGTTACATGGTTCTACAACACGACGTGTACATTATCAACACAGTGTTTCCTAACAAATATTATAAACCTCACATCCCTTACTACGTAGTCTGAGACACGGTTGTTGACTACACAATGTGTACATAAAGTACACGGCGTGTACTTAATAAAAGCTGTGTCATCCAAAACAGAAGAAAACATGGCGTGTATTTAACATTACACGCAGTGTATTCTATGTTTTTTCAGGCAGTAAGCCTAAGAAACTACTCTGGAACCCCAAAAAACACTAAAAAAACATTATGCTTCCAAATTCTGATCCTCGAGGTCCCATACTGACCACGAATAAAAGGTTAGAATCTTAGACATGTCATAAACAAGCATAATAGTGCAATGATCCACCAAATTCCGGTCCATGAAGGCTCATAACACATCAAGTACCAAATTTTGGTGTTCATTAACACAAAACCATACTCAATTTAATAATATATCAAATATCATGTATACTATCACGGAATCTATCAAGACAACATGCATATATAGCACAACTTCTATCACAACAACATTCAATCGCTAATGCACCCTTAATGGCCTGGAAAAAAGAATGAAATTTTATTTCTAACAAGTTCCTATATGATTTGTGAGATTGCATACCCTAATTTATCAGGATGCAATAGAAATAGAACCTTAATAACATCAATGATAACAGCACAAGGCATGTTGCTCACCCAATGGTGAAAATCAAAACAACAGTAAAATTGAAAAATTAGAAAAATTGCAATGAATGCGGTAGATTGGCTTTTCCATGTAGACAGGTTAACTACTCCCAGGAACAACTTATTACCTTGTACCTATTCCTTATTATCCCTAGAGAAGGGCTCCAAACTGTATGTCAAGAAAAAATAAAACCGTCTGATACCACTTTGTAACATCCCAGTTCCAGAATCTGCCCATAGGTGCCCCATACTTGGTTTGTTAGATAACCTCAAGTGTATTTCCTCAAATTCTAGACGATACCGACTAGTAGTGATGGCCTTGGGAAATATAGTAGGGAAACTATGCCCTCATTGGCAGGGTAACACATCATAAGTTAAAAACAAAGAAAAAGAAAAGGCAGTAATATTACTATACAAAAATAAATATTGGAAGACTGAAGAGATAAACAGTTGGAGAACATACATATGTAAATGATGCATGATACATATGTTTAAGAAAACAGCCAAACAAGTCATAATGATGAATACATCACTGAACAAAAGATCAGTGAAAAGCAATAAACAGCTCCATAACCTCACAAGCCTATTCTTGGTCCCATGCTCTCCAGCTCCAACATAGTCAAGTAACTAAAGTAGAAGGGAACATGAGCTTATCTATACCTGCAACAATACAATCTGTATGGGCCAAACAACATGGCCCAAACAGGGTGGGAGACTAAATCCCAGTAGGAAACTTCCATGAGATATGTGCCTAACAGTAAGTGAATATTTGGCAGGCAATAAGAAAATAAATGTATTAAACATGAAAGTACTCAAGGTAAACAATTCCATCCATTTAAAAGTATAAAAAACACATAGAAAGTAAAAAGATAAACACTAACAGGTATCCCTTTGGGATGTACTCATAGAATATCCTCTTTGGTCCTACCTAGAAACACAAGCAAGTAGTTTAAACAACAGGTATACCCCTTGGAAGTACTGATAACATATATCATCTGGTTCAGCTTAAGTATTGACTCTTTGAGGAAGAAATCACTGTCACTTCCTCCAATGGTCTCATTTCGATAAGTAAAGGTGCTCTAGGGAATCACTTACAACACATTCCCCCTGTGGCCCACGTCAAGGAAATACAGACACTCCGAGGAAGTACGTACATCAATTCCCCCTATGGACTCACATCGTAAGTAGAAAAAACAGTCTAGATATGCCCTTATATCCATTGTCCCTTTGGTCTATACACCAGGTTCTCACGACGTTGTGTAAGTCAAGAAATCATAGCATCAAATATCGGCCAATGTAACCTGATGATCTACTTGGCTAGTATTCTAAAGAATAACATCATGTAAGGATACAAACACCACATCCTAAAATACTAGGAATGTTATATAAAGAATATCTTAACAGGCAACTAGACCCAACTATCAAAATAAGAAATCATGCATGAGAAAACACTTCCAAAGAACATAAATTAATCCTACTCTCATTTAATTAACTACAACTTAAGCATACAATAATAGAAGGTAAACAATCAGGATAAAACAGTAAAAACACAATACCCTATTCATGGGTATTGGTGATTTTCACATATAACACAAATACATTCAACAGAAAGGTAAAATCCACCTACATCGGTGTTGGGAGAACACTATACACGAACCTCAAGCCTTGAATCTTTGAATAACATCATATATCTAAAAAAATGACTAAATTTTTTTACTGAGGATAACTTGAGAAAGAAGAATAATAACTAAATTGATGCTCTAGAAGAAGGAATAGCTTACCGAGGTGATCCCAACACAATCAATGGTGGTTGAATTGTAGATCGGATGCTCACTCAGGGGCTCGGAGAGGAATCATGACCTTATGGTTTCTCCTAGATGAAATTGGTCAAGAAGGAGGTCAGTCTTCCAATTAGATGCGACCCTGGTATGTTTAATGAAAAAAAGGAAGTACATGACATGTAATTTGGAAGTACACAATGTGTACTTGCCGTTTCCATAATCCACTTTAGACGACCTCCAATTCACCCCCACATGGTCGGGTGCACGACCTATACATGGCCACCACACAACTAAATGTGGTAACTGAGTACACATTGTGTGCTCAAAAAGTAGATTGCGTGTACTTAGGAAATTTCTATAAACTCCCTTTTTTCTACAAAAACACCAGAAACGAAAGACGTACCTGAAAAAGATGATCCGTGTTCTTATAGGTATGAACCGTATTATTCATCAATACTGATTATGATTATATAATGGTAAAATTTTCTAAAAACAATTTATATTGCCGGGTTTATACTATTATTGAATGATGAATATTTTTATGAAAATTTGGAAAAAAATGTATGGATTACATTATGTGATGGGTGGGTCCATAATTATACATCCCATCAATTAATTGGGTAATTATTACTATCTCATGAGTTAATATAAATGATGATTTGGATTTTACTGATCCTATGAATAATAAGAGGTTAGGGATGAAAACCATCTAATACGGGGCTTTTTCCACTATATGATAATGGTCACTTAAGTGAGACTGCAATAATGAGATGATTTTATTTTATTATTTTTGTTCCAAAATTACTAATAAATTTTATTATTTTTGTGATATTTTCTCAGGGATCATTATTTTTTAATGATCATTCCTCACTTTTATCACTCGTGTATTTTGAAATGCAAAATATTTATGAGATGACTCCTAATTAATGATAAAAGACTAATTGGGAATTAAATTCATAATTTATGATCAATATTTCATAAATTTATTCTTATCATATGATTAAATATTATAATCAATTAATGCCATTCATGTTTTCTCGTACAGGGTAACTGAGCTCACCCTTTCCAAGGATTAAATTTCCCTACGTTTTGAATAAAGCTGTTATGTATGAAATGTATATGTATGATACAATGGGAGAATAAAAATTCGGTATATTTTTAAGAGAATTAATGAAATTAGTTGATTATGTATATAATTTTAAAGTAAACAAAACTATTATGGTTATAGGGAATGTGTTGTCATGAAATGTTTTTAATGTTCATCTAAAATGAAACACTATTAATTTATATAATACTAAGGTATCATTAATTCTTGTTATATTAGGGTTTAGTTACTTATATTTAATAGGGTATAAATAACTCTATGACAAAACTTTACGTAATCTATGATGAATTGTAATTGATGTTGGGTTATACTAAAAGATTCATTGGTTCATAAGAATGTGTAATAATTTAGGATATCTCAATAATTATATTCAAGAATATGTAGTTTATCTCTTTTGATATAGTAACATGATGGTTAAATTATGTTATTTGGTTTTATTCAATGGATGGAACTAGGAGGAATCATTTTCAAGATGACCGTGGTGGATAATGCAATGATTTTTTTCATAACAAACATAATTGAAGGAATGATTGAATACAAAATCTTGTTGTCATGCATACAAAAATATATTAATAGCAGAATATTTTTTATCATCCAAATGTGAGAAGAAGGAAACAACAAAAATGTGTATTTTGTATAGAAATGCACACATTATTTTAGTGTGTCCTCTGATAATGTAGTGGCTGATAATTTTATCAGTACCACTGAAAACATAATTATCATTTTATAGTGCTCAAATTAAGAAATTTATTTTCATTATAGAGTGTTATAGGGATGGATAAGCACACTAATGGTAGAATCATAGAGTGGATGATATGTGTAAATTTCACAATATTAATCCACCATTTAGAATCACCCCAATGATGATCAAATAGATCACCCTCTTACCCATCCCACACAATAACCACTTGATCATAGCATCCCCCAATCATGTCAACAAAATAATGAATAACTCTTAATCCATTGAATTTGTTATATATTTGTTGGTTAATTAATTAATTTATTTAAACCCTTCCAAACCCATCATCATTTAAAAATACGTCCACAAAAACTCATGTTCTATAGACCACACCATGGTTTCTACCCTACAATCAGAAAAATCTGACTACATTATATTTAGCATGCTCAATTTCTTTCTTTCAAATCAAATGGTGCTTAGGTATTTTACCCTTTTTGGTCTCCATTTATTATATAATGTCTAATGTTTGACTAATACGGTTTATCAACCATCCCAATCCAATAATCAAATGTTCATAACTCAAAAAATCATCCAATATATCATTAATATATCTGATTCCACTCTATCAAAAACTACTCCTACTAAAACCCCAGTTCATCTCGTAATTCAGAAAATAATAATCCACAATACATACTTCCAATAATCCATGGGATGGAAATTAGAAATAAGATTATCCAAACAAACATATTATCAGAATTAACCAAATAAATACATCGAATAAAGATTGAACAATAAATAAACTCCATGTAATAATTAATAAGAAATCCCAAAATATATCTAATTGTTTATAAATATAAAATAAAAGGTTGATTCCAAAAAATATCCTATGGTTGCAAAAACAGCAATAAACAGAAACAACATGATATAATATTATGCAATCTAATCACCATATCCCTCTTAAAACCCTAATATATATATATATATGGTGGGAATAATTGTACACCTAATAGCCCCCCCATACTTTTTTCAAAATGGGAAAGAAGCATAAATTTTTTTTGATGACCATAAATTTAATCTAACACATTTCTTTCATCCTACTAACTAATTTGACAACCACACCAAAGATATCTCAAAAAATACACATAAAAAATACTAATATAATATCAAAAGAATATAAATTGAATGTTACCTAGTGTCCACTTACTCACTGAACTACTCAATCTCACACCAATTTTAAAAATCCCAATGCTCCCATATCATCCGTATCCACGAAACCACATTAAAATTTCCAAATCATAGTCATAATGACAAAACCATTAGTACAAACTATATACAACAACAAAATACCATATAATTACAACGATATATCATGTCTCTACCTCTTAACCACATACTCATTCCAAATGTCACAATATTAATTTTGATAAATATCCATCTTGAAGGATATCATCGATGTTCCCCCATCCTCATATAAAACAAAAAATTTTAAAAATGTAATTTCTCAATCTTCATCAAATTTATCTATATAACTAGATAAACCATCCTTAGGCCCACATAGCCTATTCACCATATATAATAGAGATCATAGATGAGGGATTAGTTATCCATCAATGTCACCTACATCTAGAATATAAGGGAATACACTTGAATATTAAATCATCATATGGGATCCAGTTGTGATTCCCAACTCGGGAAGGGGTGCATAATAAATCAAATTAAAATATTATGAATATAAAAATTCATACATGACCAACCAAAGGGTTATATCTCACATTAAAAAAAATCATAACTATAATAAATAATATTTTCATCATCATATCTACAATAATCCAATAACTACTACCATGTATAACAAAAACACATTCGAACCGTACCACCACCACACAATAGTAAACAGAAAGTTAATTTATTTTAAATCCAATATCACTCCCATGTTATTTATCTAAAATCCCTATATAATTTATTAACTACTTTTGAATATTTTTATAATTTATTGTATATTTAACATATCATTATTTATTCAATGAATAACTTATTTTTTTGGAAAATATCAATAAACTATTTATGAATTTATTTATAATGAAATTTTTGTAGTTTTAAATTTTTCGAAAAAAATAAAATTTCAATTATTGATATTATGATGATTTTCCATTTAAAATATTATTATATGATGTTAAAAATTAAATTATATTCATCATATGTATGAGAATTATATCAATGGTATAATAATTTTATCATATGTTAATGGGATAATATATGTTCATTAGTAGATGATAATAAAGAAGTTGATGTATTTACAACTAATCATAATGAAAGAGAAAATATAATGTTGGAGTTAGTTAGAATAAATATTATAAATATAACCCCATTTTCATTGAGAAGAAGAAAATACAATACATGATACTTTAATTGTTTTTGGTTTTGTTAATGCTACAATATAGCTTGTTCCCTTATCATTGCTTTAGATCAAGGAAATTATTCCTTCCTGGAATTTTATCTGTTAAATACAATTTTATGGGGATTTAATTATGAAATATATTAGTTTTTAACGTATATGAATTTATTATCATATTTTTTTATTGAGGGAATATGATGACGAACTTATATCATCTGGTGTCTGAAGGGTACAATTGACCAATATATAAAGGAATTCCATGGATAAAAAATGGAGCATATAATTAAATTTATTGAAATATTATAAGGATAATATGATAGAGAACCTTCTAGAAAGATTATTTCAACTACTTATTATGATAAAAAATCAGAGAAACCTTGGATGAGATCAAGTGGAGGACCATTATAAAAATAAATCAAGAATATTTTATATGTATAAAATTTAGGATAATTTTTTTTGATTTAGAATCATCATTTAAACTTAAGATTAATGTGATTTGGCTTTATAATAGGCTTTATTAGAGTATTTATAATTTGATTCAATTCTATGTGCACCATTTTAATACATTTATTCTAATTTGTTTACAAATTTCATTTGAAGTACTTTAATTTATGAATATTTTTTTAATGTATTTTATATGAAGACTCTCATAGTTTTTTATAGGAATATGATATTTTATATTAACGTAAAACCCATGAGTGCATAAAAATATTAATTTTTAATTAAATACAATTCACATCCCCAATTCCTATAGTGTTTCTTCATAATATGTTAGAAATATATTAGGACAAGACTCATTTCTTTATTGTATGTTTGATTAATACATTTCTTTTATCATTATTTATTAGTTTTGAAAACCATTTATTACATCCCAAACCACAATATAATTTCAATATATCTATATCAAACCTATCTCATATTACTGTGAAAAAATTTAATATAGTTCCATAAACCAATCCACACCTCAATAGAAATATACACATAATTATCTATACATCCTTTATCACATCATTCTATTCACCAAAATGATATCGCCACTACCACAACAAAAATTATAGCCACATTGCATCATAAAAATAGAAACACAACATAAATGTATCAACACAAAATAGAAAATATCACATCCAAAATAACAGTCCTATTATTTATATTTTTTCTTTATCAATGTAAATCATGATTTATGAAGAAAAAAAAATGTATGAAATGAAATATTCTAGATTACCATCCTATAAATATATTAACACGTATAAGTTACTTTTTCACATTAATTAATGATTAAAAATATCAATAAAAACATAAAACGCAAAATCAAGATGGTGATAATACAACATAGAATATCTATTAGTAATAATATAGAAGGAAAATAGGAAATATTAATGAAATTATTTCAAGATGATATCACTGTCGATTTTTTTATATGTTTGGTGTATTATTATTTTAGATTTATACTATATATCTACCCATTAAAAAAATATGATAATTCAACTTCAAAATGGTAAATAAAGGTGAAATAACGAATCTCCTAACTCAAATGGATCTTTAATTAACACATCCTACAAATACGAAGAATGTGATTATCAATATCTATTAAACAAGATAGAATAATAAATTAAACTTATGTATGAAAATCCTTCATCATGAATATCAAAGACATCAAGAAAACCTAACGAAAACCCCCTCTTGAAGAAATAATATGAAATTAGTAGTTGAAATAATGAGGGATAACACCCTGTATGATGAGGGATTAATCACTTAAATATAGAGGGTAGGATACAGTAAGGGATTAAAAGACCTTCCATACAATTTGAAAGTACACCTAGTTTTTCTTTATATTGCGATAAATTGATGATAATATTAGTGTAAAATCAAATTAATATTAAAAACACAGAAATATATAATTATAATATAATGTATGGTCTCACGGAGCAATTAAGTTTTGATCCAAGAATCAGGAAGTCATATAAAAAAATAGTAGTGTCATCATAATTTGTTAATATAGGTGTTAAAAATATTGATATTGAAATATCATAGACCCCCATAACACAATTATTTAACACCCATAAATAAATAAGGAACCTCACATTTCTACCTGAAACCCAACATCCCCTTATAACACCCAAAAATTTCAGAATATATTTCTATTCAATAAATTGATGTGTTAGATATATTGTTAAGCAAAAAAAATCTATTAAAATATTTAGTATGAATTTATAAAATTTTTAAATTATATGGAATTTAAATTAAACATAATTGTTCAAACTAATTTATTACTCATATTAAAAATATTTTCCATCCTAAATAAAAACATTAGAATATTTTTTGTGAAATAAATTTGTGTAATATATGTTTTATGTAGAAAATTAATTCCTTTTTTAAACATATGGACAATTAATTTTTATACATTAAAATAATAAATTAATTAGATGTCTATTATTTTAAAATGTAACTAAAATCATTTGAAGGTAGAATGTGATGTTCTTATATAAAACTACTTCTATGTGAATAAAGAGTTTCTGTATAAAAATAGAATTAATAAATAATAATTATTTATTATAATTAAATTTTATGATAATCTATTCAATGATATAATTTGATATTTATTTATTCATTTTTTAAATGAAAGGAATTTTATTAAATTCAATTTTATCCATAAAATTAATTTTTCAAAATACATTTTATTGTTTTTTTAGGGATTATTGTAAAATGAGTTTAACAACATTATAGAAATTTAATCATATAAAATGGTTTCAATTTTTTAAAATTTTCATTATCCACTTCTTTAAATTGATCAATTTCATTTTTGGGTACTATGAATAGTAACCACTGAAAAATTATGACACATTGGTAGGGGTAAAAAAGGGTCAATGAGTTGTTGAAATTATGATATATGGGTTCAAATAACCTAAAAACATTCCTAAATCCTATTGGATAACTTTTTTTACCAATAGTATCATATCTTCTAATATTACATTCTATGGTGTCACCGTAACCATAAATAAAACATTATTACTTCTTTTAATGTTTTAAGGGTTTACAAGAGTGACACTCGCCTCACTTATAAATGGATATTCATTACCCCTAACTACTTCCCACAAAATTTTACAAAAATATCAGAATATAATTAATCATATATCTTCTTAAATTACATCCATTAATCTTATAGATTTTAGTCTCCCCATAAGAACATATATTTATGGTTTACGGTGTAATCCAAATGAGGTTTCCTAGAGAAGAGGTAATTGTCCATATTAGTCTTTTTTGAGTTTCAATCTTCTTAAAGTCATTAAAATATTCTTTAAACTTCATAACTTTATTAAATTAGTATAAATAACATAATTTTTTTATTTAAATGATAAAATCATTTTCTTCATCTTTCTATCTTATGAGAAATGATAACATAGTTTGTGTGTACGTATGGACTACCGCTTCTATGATGTGAGGTCATTTTTTTCATTTATACCATACATGGATAGTAATATGTATGTATTAATGAAAATATATGATATTTATGATATTTTTATTATTCTATATATATTATTTATTTCAATTTTTTGGAATATTAAAACACAAATCATGCATACGTACTAACTACCATCTCTATGATGTTATGTGAATAATTTTTCCTCATAAAGATATATAAATGTTTATAAAACGGTATATAATATATGAATATTCAAATTATAACTTCATGTAAAAAATATATGATTAAATAATGAACAAGGTACAATGATTGGAACTATCAAACAAAAACAGGCATGAAAACATACTACTTTACACAAGAAAATTAAATTTAATGAATAATTATTAATAAATTGAAAATAAGAAATTATAAATAAGTGTAATATTATTATATAATTATATGTATGATCTATATATATAATTTTACTAAATATAAAATTATTATGTAGAAACATAACTGCATGTTTAAATAAAGTAATGACTCGAGTTAAGGATTTATGTTGTAATATCATTATTAATATAGATTGTTAATGCCTAAATCTCTTTTGTGTAATTATATTATATGTTTCTCTTAATCCTCATATACTTCTTCTACCATAATTATTTATGCGTTTTTACATTTTCTATTCATTATCCTATCATTGGTATAAAAAATAATAAAAACATTTATGATAATTTAACATTATTTTCCCTATTTCGATAAATATTTAATGCATTTCCAAGTTCATTAAAATGATTTCACTAATTTAATTTTATATTATCCAATGATTATTTAAATTTATTTTCATTTATATTTGACTTTATTTTAAAATTTTAAAATTCAATTTTTACAATGTTAATTGAAATTGGTAATATAAGATTTTTTATTATAAGTGTAGAAGGAATATTTTTCACATTTATCACATTAATTGATTTTACAAAAAATATTATCATTATATTAATTTAATGTTCCATTGAATGTTTAAATCATTATTTTCCAAATAAAATTATTTTCTCAATTATCTGGTAATTTTTATTTAAAATTTTAGCATAAGAAAATGATTTTTTATCCTATTTTCAAAGAAGGGTTTTGATGCTCTATTAATTTAATTTTTCATCCATATCAATATTCATGGGTGTTTATTATGATTTAATAGTGATAATATGTAATGGTACCAACCAAACGCTTCCTCAATATAGATTATGATTATATAATGTTTAAATTTTTTTGAAACCAATTTATATCCCAATGGTTACACAATCATTAAATGATGAATGTTTTTATGAGAATGTGGAAAAGATATTGTATGGTTTTGAAGATGTGATTGGTGGGTCCTTAATTATATTTCCCTTTAATTATTTGGGTAATTATTGTTATCTCAAGAGAAAATATCAATGATTATGTGGAGTTAAACCATCCCATGAATAAAAATAGGTTAGGACTGTACACTATCTAATGCGGGGCTTTGTCCACTATAAGATAATTGTTACATAAGTTTGCCTCAAATAATGAAATGATTTTATTTTATTATTAATGTTCCAAAATTAATATGAAATGTTATTATGATTGTGATATTTTCTTAGTGATAACTATTTATTAATGATGATTCCTCACTCTTATCCCCAGTGTATTTTGAAATGGAAAATATTTATGATATGACTCATGATTAATGATAAAAGACCAATTGGGTATGAAATTCATAAGTTATGATCATGATATCATAAATTTATTCTTATCTTAAGCCTTAATATTATAATCAATTATTATCAAGCATGTTTCCCATACTAGGTATCTGAGCTCACCATTTCCTTGGATAATATTTCAGAATGTACGAATAAAGTTGCAATGTATGAAATGTGTAAGTTTGGTACAGTGTGAGAAGAACTTTTTCATAAATTTTTAATAGAATTTAGGAAATTAGTTTATTATGTATATAGTTTTCAAATAAACTAATTTATTATGTTTCTAGGTCATGTATTGTTATGAAATGTGTTTAATTTTTATTAAAAATGATATACTATTAATTTAAATAATACTTAGGTAGCCTTAATTGGTGTTAGATTATGCTTTAGTTATTTTTATAGAATATGTTATGACTAATTTTAGGATAGAACATAAGGTAATCTATGATGAATTGTACTTGATATTAGGGTAACCAAAAAATTTTATAGGTTGATAAAAATGTGTAATAATTTAGGATATCCCAATAATTATATTCATGAATATGTAATTTATCTCTTTTATTATTGTAACATGATGGTTAAATTGTGTTTTTTGGTTTTTTCTGTGGATATAAAGCGGAGTAATCTTTTTCAACATGATTGTGGTGGACAATTCAATTATTTTACTCTCAATAAACTAAATGGAATGAGATATTGAATAAAAAATATTATTTTCATGCATACAAATATCTATAAATCCATTAATATTGTTTGTCATCCAAAAATGAGATGAAGGAACCAAAAAAATGTGTGTTTTGTATGGAAAACCACACCTTATTTTAGTGGGTCCTCTGGTCCTGTAGTGGTTGATAAATTGATTAGTACCACTACAAACATATTTATCATCCTATAGTGCTCCAAATACTAAATTTCGTTCTTTGTGGAGTATTATAAGGAAGGTTAAACAGACTAATGGTGGAATAATAGTGTGGCTAATAAGTGTACATTTCATAATATGATTTCACCATTTGGAATCAACGTAAGGATGATCAAATCAATCATCCTACTACCCATCCCTCACTAGAACCACATGATCATAGCATCCTCCAGTCATGTAAAAAAAATAATTAATAACTCCCAATCCCACGAATTTGTAATATATTTTTATCTTAATTAGTTCATTTATTTAAACCCTGCAAACCCATCCTCAATTAAAATACATACAATCAATCATGTTATGTGTACCAAACCTCATTTTCTAACCTAAAATCAGCAATATATGACTATATTATATTATGTAATCTTAATGTATTTCAATAATATAAAATGGTCCTCAGGTATTGTACACTTGTTAGTCACTATTTCTTATAAAATTTATAATGTTTGACTAATATGGTTTATCTACTAACCCAATATAATATACACATGTTTTTAACTCAAAAAATCATCCCAAGTCTCATTAATATATCAAATACCAATCTATGAAAAAATATTCCAACTAAAACACCACTTAATCTAGTTATTATAAAAAGAATAATCCCGAAGACCTGCCTCCAATAATTCATGGGTTCGAAATTATCAATAAGGTTTTCCAAACAAACTTATTATTGAAATTAACCTAATAAATAAATGGAATAAATATGAAAAAATAAATAAAATCCATGTAATAATTTATATGAAATCCCATAATATATCTAATTTTAATATATATAAAAAATGAAAATTCCAAAAACATTACATATGGTAGCAGGAACAACACTGAATAGAATCATTGGGATCTAGTATCATGAAAATTAATCATCATTTCCTTATTATAACCCTAATATATAAATATATATATGGTAGGAAGAAAATTACACTCAATAATTTCCTCCCCATACTTTTTTAAAAAAGATGAAGAAGCATAAAAAATTCATAATGACCATATATTAATACTAACACTTTTCCTTCATCCTTCCCACTACATCGACAACCATAGCAAGGATATCCCAAAAATTAAACATATAAAATATTAATATAATATCAAAAGAATATAAATATAAAGGCACAAAATATATATATTCTCACTGAACTATTCATTCTCCCACACAAACTATACAAAATGATATCATATCTTCTATAGCCACAAAACCATATTAATATACCCAAATCATAGTCATAAAGACATAACCAATACTACACACCATATACAAAGACTAAATACCACCAAATTACAACTATATATCACATCTATACCCCTTGAACACATACTCATGACACATTTTACAATATTCATTTTTATAAATATTCATCTTGAAGGATATCAGCTATGTTCCCTCATCCCCGTATACATCTCAATATTTTAACAACATAAATTTCAAATCATCAGCTAATTTATCTCTATAACTATATATACCATCGTTAGGCCCACATATCTTATACACCACATAGAATAGAGATCGAGGATGATGGATTAGTTAACCATAAACATACCCATCATATTGAATATAAGGGAAGAAACATGAAACCTAATTCATCATATAAGAGTTAGTCATGTTTCCCAACTCATGTTTGGGTGCGTAATAAATCACATTTAAATATTATGAAAATAACAAGTCACACATGACCAACCAAATGGTTATCTCTTAGATACAACACATTAATAACTATAACCAATAATATTCTCTTCATCATAGATACCCTATACCAACAACCACTACCAGGTATAACAAAAACTCATTCGAACCATACCCCCAGCACACAATAGTAACCAAAAACATAATTAATTTCAAATTAAATAACACTCCCATGTTATTTATCTAACTTCCCTATATAATTAAATAACTAAATTTTTTATTTGAATTTATTATATATTAAAAATATCTTTATTGTGTCAATGAATCACTTATTTTTTTTGTAAATATCAATAGACTATTTCTGTATTTTTTTAGAATGAACATTTTTTAGTTTTCATTTGATAGAAATTAGACTATATACATCATATTTTTGATAATTAAATCAATTGTATAATAATATTATCATATGTTCTTGGGATATGATATGTTCATCAGCAAATGATTACAAATATGTTGATGTAGTTAAAATTGATCTTAAGGAAAGAGATAAAATAATGTTGGAGTTTGTTACAATAAATATTATAAATAGAAAAACAATTTCATGGAGAAGGAGAATATACATTACATGATGCTTTAAAAAATTATAGTTATGTAAATGCTATGAAATAACATGTTCACTTGATATTAGTTAAGTTCAGAAAAAATTCATTCCAATAATGTTATCTATGAAATACCATTTTGTGGGGATTGAATTATAAAATAATTTTTTTACCATATAATAATTTATTATAAGATTCTTGATATTGAGGGATTATTATGAGGAACATATATCATCTGGTGTGTGAAGGGTGCAGCGGACCTACATTTAAATGGATTCCATGGATATAAAGACAGATCATATAATTTTATTTATTCAGGGATTAAAAGGAAAATATGGTAGAGAACCATCTGGAAATATTTGGTCAAGTACTTCTGAGGATAAGAGGTCAACGAACCGCTATAAGGGATTAAGTGGAGGACCACTGTAGATAGAAGTCTACAAATATTTATTTTTATAAAATTTAGGATTAAAAAAATATCGTTTTATGCAGATAATTTTTACTTACGATTAATGTGATTTGGTTTTATGATAATTCTTCATAGTGTGTTATATTTTGTTTATATAATATGTGCACCATTTAAATACTTTAATTCTAAATTTTTTAATAATTTCATTTGATGTGATGAAATTTAGGAATAATTTTTAAAGTCATTATATGAATACATAGATAGTTTTATTTTTATTGTAATATATTATTTTATATTGATGCAAAACCTATGAGTGAATGAAAATATTATTTAATTAATTACATAAAATTCAAATTCTACATTTCTATAGTGTTTTTCTCTAATATATTTGAAGTAATATTAGAAAAAAACTCATTTCTTTAGTGTCTGTTTGATTAGCACATTTTTTATATAATCATTTATTAGTTTTGAAAACCATTTATAACATCTAAAACTACACTATCATTTAATTATATCTATATCAAAACCATCTCATATTACTAGGAAATATTCTAATATTGTTTCATAAACATATCCACACCTCAAAAAAAAATATACATAGAATTATCTATACATCATTTACCACATCATTATAATCACCATAGTGACACCATCTCTACCATAACAAAATTATAGCCATATCACATCATAATAAAAGCCAAAAAACATAAAGGTATCTACACAACATAGAACATACCATCTCTAAAATAACAATCCTATTATTTATATTTTTTCGTTACCAATATAAATCACGATTAATGAAGCAACCGAAATATAAGTAATGAAATATTTTAGATTATCATCGTATCAATATATTAACATGTATATGTTTCTTTTTCACATTAATTATTGATTAAAAATAACATTAAAAACTTAAAAAACAAATGCATGATGGTCATAATACAACCTGAAATATCCATTATTAATAATATAGTAGTACAAAGTGAAATATTCACGAAATTCATTCAAGATTATATCATGATCGATTTTTTATCTTTTTGTTGAGCATGGTGTATTATTATTTTATATTTATACTATATATCTATAAATTTAAAGAGATTATGATTATTCAACTACAAATGTGTAAATAAAAGAGAAATAATGAATCAAATAACTCAAATAGATCATTAATTATAAATTCATGAAAATAATAAGAATGTGATGATCTATATCCATGAAACATGATAAAATAATCTATTAAAACTATGTATGAAAATACACAATCAAGAATATATAAAGAACATCAATAAAACCTAAACATAACCCCCTCTAGAAGAAATAATAAGAAATTAATAGTGGAATAGAAGAGGGATAATACCTTGTATGATGACGGATTATCACTTACATATAAAGGCTAAGATACAGTTAGCGATTAATTGATCTACCATACAATTCTAATGTACACCTAGTTTTTTAGTATGTCGGAAAAAATTGATAATAATTTTAAAGCACATTCCAATGAATATTAAAAATGGAAAAATAAATAATTATAATGTATTATATGGTGTCATGGAGAAACGATGTTTGGATACAAGAATCACATTGTCAAATCCAAAAATACTAGTGTCATCAAAAGTAGTTAAAATAAGTGTTAAAAGAAAAGATCCTGAAATATCATGGACCTACATACCACAATTATTGAGCTCCTATAAATAAAGATGCAAACATCACATATCCACCTGAAACACAACATCCCCTTATAACACTGGAAAAATTCTGAATATATTTCTATTCAAGAAATTGATATGTTAGATATATTTTTAAGCAAAAAACCTAATATTTTAAAATATTTATGACGTGTTTATAAATTAATCAAATTATATACAATTAAAATTAAACATTATTGTTGAAAATAATTTATATCTCCATTGGTAAATATTTTTCATCCTAAATAACAAAATTAGATTTTTCTAGGAAAACTATTTCTAATAAACATATATTTTTTTAAAAACTAATTCAATTTTTAAAATTTGGAAATTTAATTTTTAATCCTTGAAAAAATGAATTATTTATATTTTAATTGTTATAAAATGAAACAAAAATCATTTGAAGGTACACAATGATGTTCTTATAAAAATTTACTTCTATGTGCATAATGAGTTTCTATATAATAAATTTAATTAGTAAATAATTATTATTTAGTTTAATTACATTTCAGGATAATATATTAAATAATATAATTTAACATTTATTTTTTCATTTTTATAATGATTTTTTCTCTATACATTTTCATTGTTTTTTTGTGGGATTATTTTAAAATAAGTATATAACACATATATAAATTTAATCATATAAAATTGATTCCATTTTTTTAAAATTTCATGTCCCATGTTTTTTAAATTGATCTATTTTATTTTTGATTATTATGAATATTAACCACTCAAAAATTCTGAAACATTGGTAGATGTAAAAAGGGTAAATGAGGTGTTAAAATTTAGGTATATGGGTTAGAATAACCTAAAAAAATTCTTAGTTTATATTACATAAATTTATTTTTTTCCAAATAGTATATTATCTTCTAATTTTGGCTTCTTTGGTGTCACCTTAAAAATGAATAAAACATTATTACTTTTTATAATGTTTTGAGTGTTTATAAGAGTGACACTCACCTCACTTATAAATAGATATTCTCTACCCATAACTCCTTCACACAAATTTTTATCCAATGTTAATACTTTAATGAATCATATATCTTCTTAAATTACTTTCCTAAATCCTAGCTATTTTAGTCTTCCAAAAATAACATCTATTTAAGGATTATGGTGTAATCCAAAAGAGGATTCCTTGAGAAGAGGTAATAGTAATTATTAATCTGTTTTGTGTTTCAATCTTCCTTAAAATCATTAAAATCTTAAATAGACATCATAAAATGATTAAATAATTATAATTAACATAAATTGGTTTTATTTAAATGATAAAATCATTTTCTCCCATCTTTCTATCTGATGAGAATTGATAACCTTGTTTGTGTGTACGTGCGGACTACCACCTCTAGGAACTGAGGTCATTATTTTAATTTCTACAATAAATGGATAGTAATATGTATATATTTTATTGAATATATATTATATTTATTATATTCTTATTTTTATATATATTAATTATCCTTTTTTTGGGAATATTAAAACATTAATCATGCATACGTACAGACCACTGTCTCTAAGATGTGATGTAATTAATTTTTCCTCATAAACATATATTAATGTTTATGAAATTGAATATAATTAATTAATATTACCATTATAACTACAATTTAAAATATATGATGAAATTATGAACAAGGTACATTGATTGGAAACATCAAACAAAAAAGGAATGAAAACCCGACTACATTTCACTAGAAAATTGAATTTAATCAATAATTATTACTAAATGGAAATTAAGAAATTATAAATAAGAGAAATATTATAATATAAGTATTAATATGATCCATATATATAATTTCAAAAAATAAAAATTTATTATGTAGAATCATAAGTACATATTTAAAGAATGTAATGACTTGAGGTAAGTGTTTATGTTGTAATCTCATTTTTAATCGCGATTGTAAATGTATAAATATAGTTTCTGTAATTATATTATATTAATATATTAATAATCATATATTTCTTCTCCCATGATTATTTATGTGGTTTTTAAATTTTCTATTAATTGTCCTATAATTGGAACACAAAAAGACTGATAATTTTTTTTAAGATAATTCAACATTATTTTCTCTTTATTTGAATTTTTTTATTCATTTGCATGTTTTTAAAATTATTTCACGAATGTTATTTAATATGATCCAATTATTATTTAAATCCATTTTTTAATCATATTTGACATTATTTTAAAATTTTAAAATTAAATTTTTACAATGTTTATCCATAAGTGTAATATATAATTTGGAACCATACATGTAGAAGGACTATTTTTCACACCTATCAAATTAATTAATTTAACCACCACTACAATAATTATATAAATTGATTTTTCCTGTGAAATTTTAGATATTTATTTTCAAATTAAATTATTTTCTCAATAATCTGGTAATTTTTATTTAAAAATTTATCATAAGAAAAGTATATTTTTATCTTATTTTCAAATAAGGGTTTTAATGTTCTATTAATGGATTTTTTTCATCCACAAAAATATCCCAAGATGTTTGTTATGATTTAATGGTCATAATATGTAATGGTAACAACCAAATTATACCTCAGTATTGAATATGATTATATAATTGTTAACATTTTTTGAGCCCTATTTATATTCCATGGTTTATACTATTACTGAATGATGGATTTTTTTATAATAATGTGGAAGGAAAATATATGGTTTTTATTATGTGATGGGTTGGTCCATAATTATACATCCCTTTAATTCGTTGGGTAATTATTGTTATCTCATGAGATAATATTAATTTTGATGTGGAGTTGACCCATCCCTTGAATAAAAAGAGGTTAGGACTAATCTCAATCCAATACGGGGTTTTTTTCACTATAAGTTAATGGTCACATATGTGAGCCTCAAATAATGAAATGATTTAATGTTATTATTAATTATTGAAAATTATTATGAAATTTTATTATGCTTGTGATATTTTCTCAGGGATCATTATTTATTAATGATGATTCCTCACTCGTATCTCTCATAAATTTTTAAATGAAAAATATTTTTGAGATGACTCATGATTAATGATAAATAACTAATTGGGTATTATATTCATAAGTTATGATCATGCTCTCGTAAATTTATTCTTATCTTATGCTTAAATATTACAATCAATTAATATCATTCATGTTTTCCCATACAAGGTATCTGAGATCACCCTTTCCTAGGATTTAAATTTCCTAGGTTATGAATAAATGTGTTATATAAGAAATGAATGAATATGGTATAATGGGAGATGAAATGTTTTGTATATTTTTAATATAATTCAAAAAATTGGTTTATTATGTATATATTTTTCAAATAAACTAAAGTATTATAGTTCTAGGGCATGTATTGTTATGAAATTTGATTAATTCTCATATAAAATGAGATACTATTAATTTATAAAATAAATAGGCTGGATTAATTGGTGTTAGATAAGGGTTTCGTTATTTTTATAGAATAGGTTATAAATAATTCTAGGATAGAACATAAGGTAATCTTTGATGAATTATAATTGATATATTGGTAAACTAATTTTTTCATAGGTTGATAAGAATGTGTAATAATCTATGATATCTCAATAATTATATTAATTAATATGTAATTTATCTCTTTTGTTATTGTAGCATGATGGTTTAATTATGTTATTTGGTTTTATTCAATGGATAGAACCAGGAGGATTCATTTTCAACATGACTGTGGTGGAAAATGAAATGATTTTTCACCTAATAAACTAAATGGAATGACAGATTGAATACAAAATCTTGTTTTAGGCATGAAAAATCTATTAATCCAAGAATATTGTTTTTAATCCATAAGTGATAAGAATGAACAAAAAAATAGGGTATTTTTTATGGAAACACACACCTTATTATAGTGGGTCCTTTGATGCTGTAGTGGTTGATAAAATGATCAATACCACTAAAATTATATTTATCATTCTATGGTTCAAAAAATAAAGAATTTCAATCTATGTGGAGTATTATAGAAAAGGATAATGAGACTAATGGTGGAATCATATTATGATATGTGACCTTACCAGCCACTCTATAATTGGAAATGTCTTACTGTTTTTATTTCTACAAACTCTTTTATATATGAATAAATTTATAAGGATATCACATCACTACCTCATTAAATATTTGATTAATTATCATTGAAAACTTCTAATGGTATCATTAATTCATCTCAATATCTTTTTTACATCTTTGATAGAAATATTCCATAATTATATTCGTGAAAATATTATGATTTATACAATTGTTTATTTTGATATTATTTTCGACAATGATTCAATTTCCTTGTATTATTCCCATATAAACTAATAAGGAATGGAAGTCATGTTTCATTTTTAATATATACAAATAATTTTTTAGGTATAAAAAATGTATTTTAAAATAAAATGGAAAGTACAACAATTATATTGCTATTATTACATATTCATGAGGGGTATTTATCTCAAATGGTTTGGGAGAAGCTCAATATTGAATTTATACAAATTTTTTGGGAATATGTGAACATATTTATTGAAGAGTTTCAGTCTTCCCTAGAATCATGATGATGGAGTTTTAAATAGAACATATACTCATTGTAGATTGGATTTCAAATACACTATATTAAATGGCCCCAATTTAGTTACAATAATTTAATATGAAAATTACTAAAAATAATGAAAATGGAAATATTCATCCATGCACATACCTACTGGGTAAACCTGTTAATTTTTTAGATGAAATTTATGTTAATGTATATTTTCATTGATTATATAAAATTTAAAACCCCTTATTCTTAATCAATATTATGTTGATCCATAATTTATAAATGTTGACCTCTGATCTGCATATAATTAGTTTATGTTCAAACATAAGATATATCCAAAACATCCTTTTGTATATGGTATCGATTGAGTTAATTTATAGTGATGTTTTTTGGTCTTGTATATTCCTTAGATATAATATTTTACAAAGTGAATATAGTCATAATATATTATCTTCATAATTTTTTTATCATTTTATAAATTATATTATTATATATTCAAAGAGTGAATAATATCATGAAGATAATTTCTGAATTATGTTAAACGTATTATGGGTAGATAAGTTGTGTTACAAATATTATAACAATGAGATATCAATATAGATATTATTATTCATGAGTCACATAATTACAATAAATGGTATATTAGTTGATCCTCTAATGATATATGTCATTAATCATTCACCCAAACAAACCATGCTGACTAAAATCCATTGTTTTCTTAGGTTGGATGGACATTGTTGAAAAAATATGAGAAATTTATCATGAATATAATATATACTTACTAATTTAACATTAATGTGAGATAATATTGTTTGGATTAATAAATTAAAAAAGAATCCAAGGAACTGAATAGAATATTGATTAGTACACCTATTCTCACACTACAATACAATAGAGAATTGTTTGTGATCTATAGTTTTATATACAACAGTTTAATGTTATATAATGGTATTCATAAATTCATAGTAGTTGTTTATGCAATTGGCCAATAGATGTTTTATGGAAAACTGACTAGATTCATGATTCATTGCTATAAATGATATTCTTTTCATTGAAGATGTTGAGGAATTGACATTTTTTCAATATTGATACACTTATATCAATCAAAATATCATGAAGTATTAATTAATAGATAAAAATAATAATATAATCTATATACTATTGTTTTAATTGATAAATTATTTTTATCACTCAATATATTACCTTGTTAGGAAGGAGAATAGGGTGGTTGATATTTTTGAGTTTGGATGACCATGAAAGAGTGTCCATTGTGAGTATTGAAATAGATAAAATACATCTATATTTGAATAGGATCATGGCATAAGGGGATAATTCCAACACTTCATAAATGAATGTTCAAAAATCCATTCATGCAATGATTAATAAGGCATTGGAAAAATATGTGTATGAGGAAATGAATATATATATTGTTAGTTAAATTATTCATTATAATGATGTGATGATAAGGATCAATAACAGATTATATATCTCATAAACACTTTATTTGATGATAATTATATTAGAAATAAATCATTATTCATGATTATCTATTCATTATAAAAGTTGGAATATGTGTTGACTTATTAAATAATATTTCATGATGGATAACCTAGAGAGTTATATTTTGGAGTGTGTATCTCAGAGCAATCTATGAGAAAATTTTAAAAGATAGAGATAGAAGTTTAAGTGTATTTATTCACAATTACCCATACTAGAGTTAAAATGGGAAATAATACCCACGGATTTCATCTTGGGACTCTCCAAGATATACAATGTCCATAATTGTCTTTGTGTTACAGTTTATCACCATACATAGTCATTATATTTTATTTCAAATAGAGAATATTTATTTTTGATTCATATCACTAGTTTGTTAATTAAATAAGTGGTAGGGTTTTAAGGAGTATCACTATTATTAATATGACATTGATAACTGATGATTTCTAGGAAATTACGGAGATTTACTTAGAAATATTTGAATACATATGTAAGAATTAGAACTGTATATCATATGTAAATAAATGCTCAGTCTGATATAACTATTAAAAAAATAGAATATATGATAATATAATTCCCTTTATATTTCCAAGGATGTTGGGATAAACACCATTATTTGGTTTAATTTTTATGTAATAATAGCTTTCACTCAATCATTAATGTGGCCTATTATAATTCGCTCAATTTAAAGAAGTACATGAATCCAATATATTATTATGAAATTATTTAATGGAAGATATTGGATCATTAAATAATAGATGAAATGAAGGAAAAGGTATGATACATTCGAGAATACATTGGAGAATATTAGATATTATAGAAAATTTATGCTCATAATAATCCATGAAATCTAGAATTCTATGTTGGTGATATGGAATTCCTTTACATATCTCCTTGGAAGAATGATATGATATTTGTAAATAAGGTAAAGGTAAGTCAAATTTATATACAACCCTATGACATTGTTGATCATATCCGTATGGTAGACTATAACTAGGAGATTCCATTGAACCTTTCTGTAGTTGAATTTTATATATATATATATCTTTTTAGAATGTATTTACATGATACTTTACATGTAATAAACTCATAGGTGTTACCATTGGTGGATGATCTATAATATGTGGAAAAAAACAGCATTCCTAAAACTTAAAATAAAATATCTTCATTAAATAAACTATTATAGGTTAACTTTGAACCACACAACTGTCGAAAATAGAAGAAGAGTATTTGGCCTCATATGAAATCACAAGATCATTATAAGCGAATATTATAGTGAATGATCACTTCACCTTAACTAAATCTTCTCCAATATCATTTTCCAATTATTGGGGTCATATTAAATGAAATACCCAAATTTATCTAGAACTTTACACCATATTAGGATGTACCCATTCTTGTTAATTTTCTAGTTATTGAAACCATAATGAAATATGTGGTTTTTAATGTTGATACATTATGTATGTTCATCATTCATGTTACATATTATCTATTTTTTTGAAATTATAATGTCTTGTTTCTATGAGGCCATAATGGGAAAATTATAATCTTCTATATCTCCTCCACAGTTCATTAATATATCAATTTTGATTTATAGAAACCCACCCAAGCCTAGAGGGAGGTGTACATTGGTTGTTACATGCTTTGGGTCCGTCTCAACATTCTCTTCTTGATCCTTCTCATTATCTTATCGATCCTCACAGTCCATCATCTCCCATAAATATATCATTTCCATAAACAAGTAATATTTCACATCCTTACCCTTAAGCACTTTAGAATCAATATTAGTCTTATGAACATCTCTTCCACAAGTTTTTACATTCCATCTCATTTCTATTCCATAATACTTTAATTGTTCATTTACAATGTTTTTCTATTCTGATCTAGTGACTTTTGGTATTTTAAATTTATATTAGTCTTTCCTATATGGGATTTTCTTAATTTTGTTAACCTTATATCCCCCAAAACTATGTCTAGCCTTTTTTTCATCGTCCCCATCTATCCTAGATAGTTTATTAACATGTCACTCAATTTAACCTTATAATGTTTCTAGAGTAATGAAATACAAATATTTAGTATGCTCTTATGAAATTGTAGGATCCACTTATTCAATTACATTTCTTGTAGCATAATCAACTAATATTATGAACCAATTATGAAACCTATCAATTATAATATTTCCTTTCTCACCATAAGTGAAAATCATGTTTCATACTTCTCTAACATCTAATAAGAGAACAATGTAGGTCCAAAAATTATTTTATAGGAAACCAAACTCAACATAGTTCTAGTGATCATTCTTAGTGTATGAATCCTCCCATAAAAATACTCATATATATTAGAGAAATTCTTATTCATCGATAATGATTGAAAAAATTCTATTCCAATTTGAGAATGTTTCAAACAATATGGGGAATTGATGGATTTAGATGAGTATTTCAAAATATATAATGGCAATGATCATAATGGTTTTCAAGTATATAACAAAATTCATCAGAATAAGCCCTTAGTGACAGTATTTCAAGATTCATATTTTCACTTCAACCATCAATACAATGGGTGACCATTGGAGATTAAAAATTAATATCATTCTAATGTGAGCCTCTAGGAAAAATCTAGATATGATGACTCATCCTCTTTTAGGAAGAAAAAAAGTAACACCAAGATTCTACGTGCACCTTCTAATATAAACTGAGATTTACATCAACCTCAATACACACATAATCCACCAATAACATAATGAAATAAACTTCACCACAGATACATATAGAAATGGTATTGAATCATGTATTAATCATACATTTTATTATTAAAAAATGAATAACATGGTTACAAAACTTGTACAAAATGGATGGGTTTTTAAATGGGAGGGAATCCTAAATATCCACTGTCTAGGGGTCCTTTCACATATAAAATTTATAACAATATTGATAAATAAATATTCTAATATAATAAATGTGATGTTTCTAATTATTTGGTACACACATGTAAAATAAACATCATCAAAAAAAGAATCATAATTTCTTTCGGTCAAGAATCCCAACCATAAAAAAATATATCAACCCAAGAGGTATTTAAGAAGCTTTAAAGGGAGTCATTATATTTATTTTGGTGACTAAAAAACACTAGGGATAATCAATAACAATTTTATGTTATTTTTATGATATACGTAGCCTCATTATTACATTATAAAGCTAGGGTCCTTCAAAATCAGCAAGATTCCTATAAAATGAACAATGTTTTCAAGGATAGTGATGGGGGAAATCCCATAATAAGGGAATATGATGATGTGGATGGGGTTATACCATTGCCCTACGGTGGAGGTGAATTGGATTATGGACCATCATTGTATTTTGTGCATTACAGAATGATGACAAACAATTATTAGTTTTTTGAAAACTCGTGAAAAAAAGATTAAATCATGGTTTTTAGGGATAATGTGAAATGAATCATAATTAAAAACCCATTTATGGTTATATTGAATTATAAAAAATCAATTAATATAAACAGGAGTCCATGTAAGTGATAACATATATTTCTCCTCACCTGATTTCATCATACTAATAAAATATGAAGTAAATTGTCTTTTATGGAGGGTAGAATATAACACCATGATATTTTAAAATATATATCAACTAAATAAATAAATGTTCATGGTATCTTGTGAATAATAAATACGTAAAAATTATCAAAAATTCTTATAAATTTTAAAATTGATCAAATTATATTGTATTTAAGAGAATTTTAATTTTTGAAAATAATTGAAATTTTATTTAAAAATAAAATTGATCTTAAGAAATGATTTAATGTAATTATTTATGAAAATTATTTATAAAAGGTATGTATTTAAACGAATTAATTCCATGTTTTAATATTATTAATATTATTTTTAAGCATGAATAAAATGAATTTATTAGTTATGAATTGGTTAGAAATGAAAACAATTTAATTTGTGGAAAAAAGGGTGGTTTTTTTTGTGAAAAAATCATTTCTACCTGAAATTTTTGACTAAATAAATTAAATTATTTACAAATAATGAATTATTTTAAGTAAATTTATGATAATATATTCAATACAAAAATTAGTATTCATTTTATGGTTTTAATAAGAAATTAATTGGATTAAATTCATTATTAGTCCGTAAAATACATGTTTCTAAAATAATATTTATTTTGTTTAGTGTGATTATTTTAAAATTTATTTCCTACACTAATATGAATTTATTTTGATTAAAATGTTTCAATATATAGAAAAAAAAGAAATAAATTGGTAAATTGATTTAATTTTTTGTCATTGTTTATAGTAACAATGGTAAATATAATTTAATGTGATAATGGTTAACAGAGCTAATGAGGGGATAAAAAACAGAAAAGGGTTAAAAAAAGATAAAACACTTATAAAAAACCAATTTATTTTGTTTATTTTGAAACAGACTTATCTTATATTTAAATTTGGGTTTTTTTGTTCCACATTCTCTTAAATATGAGTTCATTATTTATCATTTTTTAAATATTTACCAAAATTCAACTCCAATAACATATAAAAAGAGGTCCTCTTTTACTTAGTACTTTACACACATAGTATTCAATATTTAAGAAAATACATAACAATATATTTTCTTAACATAATTATCTCTATCCTAGAGATTATGATCTTCCTATAGTACCAATCTTGGAAGACTAAAGGTGCCAGTCTAATGAGGTTTTCTATAGTATAGGTAACTATATTGACTGGTCTATTTTTAGTTTCGTTTTTTCTTAAACTCAAAAATACTATATAAACATATTAGTAAGATGAAATTTGAATCATTAACGTCTCAAATATTTTTATTTTTATTGTAAAATAGTTCTCTACAACGTTTTTATCTAATAGAAAATGATAAAGTTGTTCGTAAGTATGTGTGGAGTACCACCTCCACAAAGTGATGTGATTCCTTTTCTATCCTCCTTACATGGAATTATATATGGTTAGTTTTAATGTATACATATATATGATATTTGTGATAATATTTTAATTTTTTAATAATATATTATTATTATTATTTATTACTTTAAATTCGTTAGAAATTGAATATTGTACGCATGAAAACATATTGATTATCAACTCAATGAAGTGATGTAATTATTTTCTCCAAAACATATTATTTATTATAAAAGTGTATATAGTGAATCAATATGATAACTATAACATAATTTATATTATTTACAATATGAATCCATGCCCAAGGGGAAAGGACAGAAAACATAGAACTAAAACATGCTAGGAAACTTGAGAAATTTTCACCTGAATGTTGATTTTAATGAATAATTTGTTTTAAATATGTTATTGGAAATCAAAATGGAATTGAGTATTTTAACATAAGGATTATAATTTTATAATATTATATGTAAAATTAATATAAATTTAATATATAGAAACATAAATCTTGTAAAAATATATTCTACACATGTGGAAATAGATTATGTTTTAATATTTATTGTATTTAAGATTATAAATGATTGAATCTCCTTTGTGGAACATAAATAATATATATCTATTGAACCGAATTTACTTCATTTTCATATATTTATTTCTCTGGTTTTCTGGTTATCCTTTTAATCTCATATCTTTGGAATTATATGTGGATGAAAAATGTTTCTTATAAAAAAAGAGAACCTTATTTCCACATTGGTTGGTAAAATATTTATACTAAGTACATATTCTGCAAGAAAAATTCAAGATTATTATTTTTTATGACTAAATATTCATATAAATTCATATTAAAAAATATTTTAATTACTTCTCATTTTATTTAAAATAATTTCAATTTATATAATAGGTTATTTATAACTTTTTTTAAAAAAGTGTGAACGTAATATTTATTTTAATGACTATTGAAAGAAAATATAATTCCTCCAACATGAAATTTAATTGATATCAATCATTCATTAAAAATTTCAAAGGATATTTCAAAATAAAATATTTTTCTCAATATTCTGGAGATTTTTATTCCAAATTTTATAATATGAAAATGAATTTTTATATTCTACGTAAAGAAAAATTTTAATGTTATCTAATGTAATTTTTCATCAATATAAACAATATTTTATATTTATTATGATACGTTAGTGATACGACCTAATTATTCCATACATGTTCATTCCCAAATGCCATATCATAATGTGATGATGCTATGCTGATGAAAATAATTTTTACTATAGGTTATGAAAGGATGAAATGTTGAATGGTTATATGATATTATCAATAAAATATAAATAAAATTCATTATGTTATGGGTGGTTACAAAAATATATAGCCTTCTGATGCAATGGGTAATGATTGGGCCCCATTCATAGAAGGAAAAGGGGTTGGCGAGTGAACCCAACCCATTATGGGATTTTGTCCACAATTTAATGATAGATTTGAAAGAGATCGTTAACTAATAAAATGATTTTTATGCCTATGATTATTCTAAAATATCCTATGATATTTTATTTTGGATCAATATAGATTTTTGGTGATTCCTCATTCTTAAAACCCGGGTATTTCGAAATTCTAATGCATTATGTTATGAATCATGACATATGATTTATGACTGATTGGGTATGTCCATTATAAGTAATGGTCATACTATCATACACTAATGTTTATATTATTCTTGAAAATGATAATTTTTTTATATCTCTCATTTTTAACCTCATAGATAAATTGAACACACCCATTTTTTTTGTTTCTATTTTTTCTAGGATATGAAGTAATTTATTAAGTAAGAAATGAATAATAGGTATAATATAAGACTTGAAATTTTTTGAGTTATTTTTAAGACCTTTCAGGAGATAAATTGATTATATATCAATTCATCAAAGATTCAATATATTCATAATTGTAATACATGTATTATTATGAAATTTATTTAATATTCAACTCAAATGATCCACCATTTATATATTTAATAATCATGATACATCATTTATAAACCAAAACCATTGTAAAATAAGAGATTTAATGGAAAAATTATTCTAAATAGTTAAAATATAAAATACAATATTTAATTCCTATAAACATAAATTTTATAAGTGCCACCATAATTTCAACCCCAAGGCATGGGCACTAGGGCACCACGCCCGGGGGAACCCATGGGGCGAGCCAGGGCGGCAGGACGCACCCATAGGACACCGCATGGGCGCCTGGGGCACGCCCGGAGGAGCTCAGAGGGGCCGTGTATAAGCCCCGAGGGCACGCGGTGGTGAAGCCCGCGCACCCGTGTGTGCATAGTGGGCGCTAGAGCGCGCCCGCAGGAGCAAGAGTGGGCGCAGAGCGCGCCCGCAGGGAGAACACGGTGCGGGGCGGCACTGTGGAGGGGGAAGTTCAACTGGGCTGCTGGAGGGAGCGCCTGGTTGATAAGTCGCGGAAAATTCGGCCGCCATTTCGATGTGGGACGCGGGATTTTCCCGCGGAAGAGATCCTGGCCATCCGAGCCATCGCGCGCTTGATCTGCGCCGCACGATCCATCCGCGGCGCCGCGATCTAATCCAGGCCGTTGAAGATATGATCCGACGGCCCCGACCTCGTCCTCTTCCCCGAGCTCGGCAGAGGCCTCCCCGCGCATTCCCGTGAGCAGCCGCTGAACCAGAGCCCTCCGAGCACTAGTTTTCGAGTTCACGGCCACCTCTGAAGGATCTACGACCTCCATTGAGCTCGTTTCTCCACACCGAACCTAACCATGCAATAAAACAAGCATGCGTGCAATGTTTGGGAGATTTCGAACAAGGCCGAGGCAAGACGAAGTTGCCGAGGCCATGAGGATTATTGCTGTGCATAGTTTGTGCCTAAACGAAGGCCGTGCATGCGTTCCAAGTCGCATGCACGTAGAGGAGAAATTATAATGAACCCGCGTGAACAGAGAGAAGAAAACAAGATTTAAGGAAATCTTGAAATCCCGAAATCTTCGGGAGATTAAAATATATCCCACGCGGAAGATTTGAGGCGTTTCTCTGCCTATAAAAAGAGAGGCCGCGGCTCTCATTAAGCTGCTGATGCGCTGAATTTTTGAAGTCCCGTGAGCGCATATCTCTGCCTCGCGAAGAGTTTGAAGCCCCGTGCAAGTATCTTGCGCGGCTGAAGTTCCTTGCGCGCAACACCTTTGCGTGACAAGAAGAAGGGTCCCCTGCGCGCCTCACTTGAGCAGCAGGAAGAACCGGGGTCGCACCAAGCCTTGCGCGCCCTTGGTTGGAGCCCGCGGTGGCAGCACTTGCGCGCCCCACGACAGGAGTATCTTGCGCGACTGAACCCTCGCGCCCGCGAGGCTGTCCTTGACACCCTGCGTGCCCTCGCAGCATTTGCACCTTGCACCCGAGGAGATCACACCTTGCGCGCTCTCTTTGAGGCAGAAGGTGTTGTGTGTTCAAAGGAGAAGGCCGAGTATTTTGTGTGCAAGAATAAAGAAAGGCCAAGTGTGTGCAAGAAGTGGAACGAGGCTTTGCCTCTTATGTGTGCAAGGTAAAAGTTGAAGGCCGAGAGGAAGTGTGTGCAAAAGAAGAATGCAAGTGAAGGCCGTAGCCTTGTGTGGGTGAAGTGAAGACCACACCTCACTTGAGTGTGTGTGTGTGTGCAAATTGAAGAGGAACACCCTACGGCCATTTAAAGGTGTGAAACAAGAAGTGTGAAGGCTAAGCTCAAGTGTGTGCCAAAGTGAAGAAGTTTTGTGTACAAAGAGACAAGAAGGCCGAACCTAATGTGTGTGCACTAAGTGAAGTGAACACACTTAGAAGAAGGAAGGAAGAAGGAGACCTTCACACTAAAGTACAAAACACTTGTGAGTGTGTAAACAAAAAGAACAAAGTGTGAAGAAGGTTAAGAAGGTGTGTTCTTAAAGTGACTACACCCTTTGTGGGATTATTGCACCTAGAAGAAAGAAAAAGGGAGTGCATGCATGCATGCATGCACGTGCACACGTGAACATTGCTAAATCAGTGGTGTGCATCTGAGGAGACCAAGACTGAAAGTTCTTGAAGAATATTGTGAGAAGGCCATGCAGTCAGTGCATGAGGAAGAGGAGATGCCATGCACTCAGTGCATGAAGTTGTGATGAATTGAGACTGGACCAGACTGAAGTTAAAGACATCAGTTTTCTGAGTATTCAATAATTGAGAAAAGCCTGATCAAGTGAAGTGATCAGAAGTTGCTGAGCAAGACCAACAGACCTTATCAGAGGCTGTTGAAGATTCTTGAAGAGAGAGGCCAGGTCATCCTGAGAAGAAGGAGATAAATCCTGAGCAAGACGAGAAGACCTGATCACCACAAGTGATCAGAAGAAGAGCAAGGCCAGCAGCCTTTATCCCAGGCTACTGAAGTTACTTGAAGAACATAAAGTGAAGAAGAGCTACTCGTGTGACTCGAGGAGCCAAGAGAAGACCTTGTGGGACTCAGGGAGAAGAAGTCTTCAGTGGGATTCTGGAGCAGGCCAGTGGGACTCTGGTAACACTGTGGGACGCAGTATAAAGACCCTCCTGTGGGACTCAGGAGAGATACGGTGGGAAGCTGTATCGACCATTGTAATACTAACAGATTATAATGGGAGAATCCATGCTGGGAAAGCATGGCAAGGATGTAGGCCTTTGGTGCCGAACCTTGTAAATCCTTGTGTCCTGTGCCTTTTCATTACTGCATTATCCGGGAAAGGTTGAGAGATACAAGAAGAGTGGATCGAGGCTTTAACCAGCCATAGAGGTTTAATTGATAAGGAATCAATTAGTAAAAAGTTTTAAGGGATCACTGATTCACCCCCTCCCCCTCTCAGTGATTCACACTGATCTGGGCACTTCAATTGGTATCAGAGGGAGGTTCCCTCTAAAAGATCCAAGGGAGTCTTTATGAAGTGCAGATTTGAGGAAATGAGCGACCAGCCTCAAATGGAGATATCTTCCAAGACTCAGAAAAATAGAAAGAAAAAACAGGCCAAGAAGATGAAGAAAGCCTGTCCTAGCTGTGATGAAGTTGAAACAATGAATGATCTTCAGAGTGCACTCAAATATCTTCAGAAGACAGTTCCCATGGAAGTGGCAAAGTGTATAGCTACAGGCATCCATGATCTTCATGAAGAAAAATCACAGCTAGAAGAAGAAGCCAATGCTATGGAAGATCAGCTGGCTAAAAGGGTTGGCATAACCACCAATCTCAGAAAGCTGGTAAATGCCAAAGATGAAACAGTATCTCTTTGCAATGAAAGATATGAATACACTGCTGAAGAATTGAAAAGAAGCCTTTCTAAGAAAGAATTCTTTAAAGTAATAATCAAAGATGTTTACCATGCACTGGAGAAGAGGCATAGAGTTTCAATGAATATCAGAGATGCTCAACTTGAAGACAAAGTAAACAAGGTGAAGGAGCTTGACAACTCATTGCAAGAATTGAAGAAGGTTCATGAAGACCAGATGAAACAACTGGTGGAAAAATGGGAAGGTAGGCTAAGATTTGTTGAGGATGAGAAGAACTCCCTCAATATGAAATGCTTAGAACTAGAGGTGATATTGAAAAATCTGCAATCACCCAAAGCTGAAGCCTCCCAGTCAGGTGAAAGGAGAAATGTTGCTACTCAAGTATGCATTGAGCAGGATGATTCTAAGAGAAAGACATCCTCTAATAAAAGTGAAACATCTTCTAGAAAGAAGGTACCATCCATACCATCTTGTACTGATGCTTCTAATTGTGTTTCTACAAAAAGTGCAGGATGGAAGAATAATTCCAAACAAATATGGATGAAGACAGTAAAGAAGCAGAGCTCTCCTGAAACAGCACAACAGGTCAAGAAAAGTACCCTACAATCAGATGGACTGAAGAGGTCAAGATTTGTGGGTCAGTGTTGGTGTTGTAACAGGTATGGGCATTGTGCAAAAGATTGTATGTACAATCCTTTAAATTCAAAAGCACAAAGGAAGTTCATGCCTAGGGGGAGCAAGCCAGAAGGAAAGAAGCAACATCCACAGGTCCAAAAACACTTGTTTACTGCTAACAGATTTGGACTACTTAACAACATCTGGGATGGTTGCAAAAGTGGTCAACAAAAAGATACATGTCAATCTCCAACTGTATCCAGAGCTCAAAAGAAGAAAAGATCACAGAACCTGGCTAAGAGAGAAACCTTGGGAAGCAAGCAGAAGAAAGTGGAAAATGCTCCCAAGAAGTTTTTGAGAAATGAAGAGAAGTCCTTGGAGTCTAAATCCAAGAAGGGTGATGCATCCAGAAGGACCACCAAGAAGAAATGCTTCTACTGTGGACAGAAAGGTCATACCATGGATCTTTGCAAACAAGCCATGGAAATAAATAGAAGCCAACTGAACTCAATTAGACAATCAATCCAAAAGAAGCAGAAGGGATTGATTGAAAACAAGTTGCCTAAGAGAGGTAGCTTGACAGCATCAAAGGAACCATGTGAAACTTCCAGAACTGAGGCCACACTTCCAAATGACTCGTTAGTCATATGGCCAAATCAGTTGCAACTTGCCAAAGATCTGAAAAGAGCTGAAGATGAAGTTCTGGCAATTGCTAAGGCAAGAGGGAAGAAGAATATTTCACATGAAGATGTATTGAGATCCACACCAGCACAATCATCAATGAAGATCAAATGTGCAAGTGTGAATACTGGTGAAAATGGGATATCTCGGTTGAGAGAATCTTCTCAACCTTGTTGTTCACATTGATAAACCAAGGAGGTTCCATCTTATTCCCTTATACTATTGGTATTTACATGTGCTGACATTGCAGGGAATTGAAGATGATGATCATTCTCAACTGGAGGATGGTTTGGATTGAATGGAGTGCACCCCTTGAGGGGGAGCCAATCTGAAGAAGATGATGTTCTGAAATTAATATCATCTTGAGAATGTGGATGAAGGGGGGAGCTTTATCATTGCACTGAACTTTCTAATGAGTTTTGTGAAGTATGTGCAGGATTTAGCAATTCATTGTTATATCTGAGAAATTTTCAAACCCCTGAAGCATGATCTCACATGTGTAGAGAATTGTGGACAGCATTGAAAAATCCTGGTTATATCACTCTTGTTTTCTACACCGGGTTAGCCCAAGTATACTTAGAGTTGATTTACTAAAGGATCTTTGCTAAAGAGAACATGTGACATCATCCCTCTCTCAGTGTTTTTCAAGAAAATACTTTTCAAAGGGAGGAAGAGATTTTTGAAAGAGAACCACACCACACCTTTGCATTTGATTGCCAATAAGGGGGAGAAATATTGGCACACATATTGACCCATTCATATGTGCTGAAGGAGTGTATTGACAACAAATACAAAGGGGGAGATTGAAGTGCATTGTGTTGCATTTGTTGTCAATGAGGCATGAAGTTGTCTTAGAATGAATGGATGTCAAGAATTGTCAAGATGTGAATGCCAAAGGTTGTGATGGTGTTGGTGAGGAAAGGAGAATGGCCATGATACTAAGAGGCATGTCACTTAGGAGATTCACTAAGTGGCATAGGGGATGTGGTTGAAACATTCTCTAGTAACATCTGACGATTGTGGAGCTGATCTTTAAGTTCATAGAACTTGTATCCTGATGATACAAAGTCACAACAATATTTGAAGACCATGCATTGTAGTGACAATGCATGAGGAGTTAGAAGATGATCCATCCACAAGTTCTAAGTGGATGAAGTGGTTTAATGAAGTCAATGTACTAACTCTTAGTGCAGGTGAATCAGAATATGTTCCAATTGATCTCCGATTAGATCAATAAAGCTCATTGAAGATTCTATGTGATTCAAGAGCTCGGTTGATGAAGAACCTTCGGGAATTCCCTCCTAAGTGAAGATTATTTGTTTGAGGAAATTTGAGGAATTCTAATGAAGAAGAAGAAATAGAGAAGAATAGAGATGGGAAGAAGATGGCTTGAATGGAACTTGGTTTGGCAATTTTTATATGGAGTACTTTGTTTTTATACAAAGGATTCATTCATGCCTTTGCCAAAAAATTGGCCAGCCAAGGCACCTTGGGGGTTCAACCCCAAGGCATGGGCACTATGGCACCACGCCCGGGGGAACCCATGGGGCGAGCCAGGGCGGCAGGACGCACCCATAGGACACCGCATGGGCGCCTGGGGCACGCCCGGAGGAGCGCAGAGGGGCCGTGTATAAGCCCCGAGGGCACGCGGTGGTGAAGCCCGCGCACCCGTGTGTGCATAGTGGGTGCTAGAGCGCGCCCGCAGGAGCAAGAGTGGGCGCAGAGCGCGCCCGCAGGGAGAACACGGTGCGGGGCGGCAACGTGGAGGGGGAAGTTCAACTGGGCTGCTGGAGGGAGCGCCTGGTTGATAAGCCGCGGAAAATTCGGCCGTCGTTTCGATGTGGGACGCGGGATTTTCCCGCGGAAGAGATCATGGCCATCCGAGCCATCACGCCCTTGATCTGCGCCGCACGATCCATCCGCGGCGCCGCGATCTAATCCAGGCCGTTGAAGATCTGATCCGACGGCCCCGGCCTCGTCCTCTTCCCCGAGCTCGGCAGAGGCCTCCCCGCGCATTCCCGCGAGCAGCCGCTGAACCAGAGCCCTCCGAGCACCAGTTTTCGAGTTCCCGGCCACCTCTGAAGGATCTAAGACCTCTATTGAGCTCGTCTCCCCACACCGAACCTAACCATGAAATAAAATAAGCATGCATGCAATGTTTGGGAGATTTCGAACAAGGCCGAGGCAAGACGAAGTTTCCGAGGCCATGAGGATTATTGCTGTGCATAGTTTGTGCCTAAACGGAGGCCATGCATGCGTTCCAAGTCGCATGCACGTAGAGGAGAAAATATAATGAACCCGCGTGAACAGAGAGAAGAAAACATGATTTAAGGAAATCTTGAAATCCCGAAATCTTCGGGAGATTAAAAGATATCCCACGCGGAAGATTTTAGGCGTTTCTCTGCCTATAAAAAGAGAGGCCGAGGCTCTCATTAAGCTGCTGATGCGCTGAATTTTTGAAGTCCCGTGAGCGCATCTCTCTGCCTCGCAAAGAGTTTGAAGCCCCGTGCAAGTATCTTGCGCGGCTGAAGTTCCTTGCACGCAACACCTTTGCGCGACAAGAAGAAGGGTCCCCTGCGTGCCTCACTTGAGCAGCAGGAAGAACCGGGGTCGCACCAAGCCTTGCGCGCCCTTGGTTGGAGCCCGCGGTGGCAGCACTTGCGCGCCCCGCGGCAGGAGTATCTTGCGCGACTGAACCCTCGCGCCCGTGAGGCTGTCCTTGACACCCTGCGCGCCCTCGCATCATTTGCACCTTGCACCCGAGGAGATCACACCTTGCGCGCTCTCTTTGAGGCAGAAGGTGTTGTGTGTTCAAAGGAGAAGGCCGAGTATTTTGTGTGCAAGAATAAAGAAAGGCCAAGTGTGTGCAAGAAGTGGAACGAGGCTTTGCCTCTTATGTGTGCAAGTTAAAAGTTGAAGGCCGAGAGGAAGTGTGTGCAAAAGAAGAATGCAGGTGAAGGCCGTAGCCTTGTGTGGGTGAAGTGAAGACCACACCTCACTTGAGTGTGTGTGTGTGCAAATTGATGAGGAACACCCTACAACCATTTAAGGGTGTGCAACAAGAAGTGTGAAGGCTAAGCTCAAGTGTGTGCCAAAGTGAAGAAGTTTTGTGTACAAAGAGACAAGAAGGCCGAACCTAATGTGTGTGCACTAAGTGAAGTGAACACACTTAGAAGAAGGAAGGAAGAAGGAGACCTTCACACTAAAGTACAACACACTTGTGAGTGTGTAAACAAAAAGAACAAAGTGTGAAGAAGGTTAAGAAGGTGTGTGCTTAAAGTGACTACACCCTTTGTGGGATTATTGCACCTAGAAGAAAGAAAAAGGGAGTGCATGCATGCATGCATGCACGTGCACACGTGAACATTGCTAAATCAGTGGTGTGCATCTGAGGAGACCAAGACTGAAAGTTCTTGAAGAATATTTTGAGAAGGCCATGTAGTCAGTGCATGAGGAAGAGGAGATGCCATGCACTCAGTGCATGAAGTTGTGATGAGTTGAGACTGGACCAGACTGAAGTTAAAGACATCAGTTGTCTGAGTATTCAGTAATTGAGAAGATCCTGATCAAGTGAAGTGATCAGAAGTTGCTGAGCAAGACCAACAGACCTTATCAGAGGCTGTTGAAGATTCTTGAAGAGAGAGGCCAGGTCATCCTGAGAAGAAGGAGATAAATCCTGAGCAAGACGAGAAGACCTGATCACCACAAGTGATCAGAAGAAGAGCAAGGCCAGCATCCTTTATCCCAGGCTGCTGAAGTTACTTGAAGAACATAAAGTGAAGAAGAGCTACTCGTGTGACTCGAGGAGCCAAGAGAAGACCCTGTGGGACTCAGGGAGAAGAAGTCTTCAGTGGGATTCTGGAGCAGGCCAGTGGGACTCTGGTAACACTGTGGGACGCAGTATAAAGACCCTCCTGTGGGACTTAGGAGAGATACGGTGGGAAGCTGTATCGACCATTGTAATACTAACAGATTATAATGGGAGAATCCATGCTGGGAAAGCATGGCAAGGATGTAGGCCTTTGGTGCCGAACCTTGTAAATCCTTGTGTCCTGTGCCTTTTCATTACTGCATTATCCGGGAAAGGTTGAGAGATACAAGAAGAGTGGATTGAGGCTTTAACCAGCCATAGAGGTTTAATTGATAAGGAATCAATTAGTAAAAAGTTTTAAGGGATCACTGATTCACCCCCTCCCCCTCTCAGTGATTCACACTGATCTGGGCACTTCAAAGTTGTTATTGATATTCGAGGTATTAGTGATAAGAAATAGGATTAAATTGTAGTCAACAAATTTATGATTACCTTTATCGGTAGATTGACCGAAATATATCATATTTTGATTAAATACATGATATTTCTCTTAATTGTTTTCAAAAAAACCTATTTTATTATTATATGATAAAAATAATATCTTTTAAGAAGAAACATAAGGGTATTTTGATTTTAAATCCATGAATACAGTGCTGATCAAGGTAATGGAAAATGAGTTTTTAGTTAACCTTTATAGAGATGATGAGACTGATGAAAAATATATTAAACTTGTGGATCTGATATATAAAAACCTCAATAAAATAATATAAAAACAAAAGAAAATTTTCAACATAAATTTTTTATATGTGTAGGAATTGGGCACTATGTTTCAGTTTTTTTTGAAGAAATAGATAAAAATGCACATTCATTATGAAGATGATAGAGAAATATATAAAAAAATTTATAGTATTCATGAAATTAATATAAGGTTGATGGAAGATGTTAATATAATAGAAAATGCAAATTAAAATTAATGATTAAGATGATATAACTTCCTCAATAAATAAAAAACAGTATTTTCTATAACATATATAGAAAAAACGTGATATTAAAAAAGTAAATGGTACAACTCAAGTTTTGATGACAATGAAGAAGATGATAATGTATATATATGTCACATGTTAACGATATAATATGATGTATGTCATGATATAAATTGGTAACTGAAATGGGAGGCCAAATATCATATAATGTATATTGAAAATAAAAAATTGTTGAAAATTATTTTCATAATAATGCAAATGAATATATTTTTGAAATAAATCATCTCTATGTGAATACTTCTTAGTATGAAAGAGTTATAAAATAAGTTGATAATAATATAACATTCCTAAGGGAAAACATATTTTGAAATAATCAAGGTGTCTTGGAAAAAAATAGACATGGAAAAATAAATATTGACTTTACAAAATCTATTAAATTCATGGGTGTTCTATCATCTTATATTGGTAATCCTTGTACGTCACCTTAAGTAAAATATTCATTGAAAATTTCTCAAATTATATAATTTTACTAAGATAATAATGAATATTTTAGATACTAAACTATGAATAACGTAGTTGGATAAAAAATGATAAGGTGAATTACATATTAATGTGTGTGGATAATAGGTAGAATACATATGTATTGTTGTAAACTATGCAATGAGAGGATGATTCTGTGACAAAATAGAAAATATATATTCTGTAACATAACCAAAATTTTCTTAGAAGAACCAACTGCATATGATAATTTTTGTTTTATGATTTGTATGGTCATAAATCATATTGCAGTTGGAATAATATATCTCTCATTTGGATCCTTTAAAAGTCATAATTAAGGGGTAAATACCCAAAAATCCTTATCAATATATCTAGAATGAAGCAAACTGTGTGTGATAGGATATATATTGTATCTTATAGAAATTGTTGTTGTGGGATTGACGATATCATTAAATGATGTGACCAATATGATCATTATAAAAGTTAATGAACTATATTTTATGAAAACAATAATAAATTTAAAAATAAATGAAGGTATTAAATAAAATCAAGAATAAATTTATTTTTTATTGATGTAGATCTAAAATCTTGCTATAGTATTATGACTTATATCCAATATATAGGTTTCTCATCATACGTGACATGTGATACATGGTTTGTGAAATAAAATTGAGGAATAAGAGGATGGTGAAATTAATTTTTTAGATTAAGTGGAGGACCACTATAGATAGATGTCTACAAATTTTTATTTTTATAAAATTTAGGATTAAAAAAATATCGTTTTATGCAGATAATTTTTACTTACGATTAATGTGATTTGGTTTTATGATAATTCTTCATAGTGTGTTATTTTTTGTTTATATAATATGTGCACCATTTTAATACTTTAATTCTAAATTTTTTAATAATTTCATTTTTTGTGATAAAATTTATGAATAAATTTTAAAGTCATTATATGAATACTTAGATATTTTTATTTTTATTGGAATATATTATTTTATATTGATGCGAAACCTATGAGTGCATGAAAATATTATTTAATTAATTACATACAATTCAAATTCCACATTTCTATAGTTTTTTTCTCTAATATATTTGAAGTAATATTAGAAAAAAACTCATTTCTTTAGTGTCTGTTTGATTAGCACATTTATTATATAATCATTTATTAGTTTTGAAAACCATTTATAACATCTAAAACCACACTATCATTTAATTATATCTATATCAAAACCATCTCATATTACTAGGAAATATTCTAATATTGTTTCATAAACATATCCACACCTCAAAAGAAATATACACAAAATTATCTATACATCATTTACCACATCATTATAATCACCATAGTGACACCATCTATACCACAACAAAATTATATCCATATCACATCATAATAAAAGACAAAAAACATAAAGGTATCTACACAACATAGAACATACCATCTCTAAAATAACAATCCTATTATGTATATTTTTTCTTTACCAATATAAATCACGACTAATGAAGCAACCGAAATATAAGAAATGAAATATTTTAGATTATCATCATATCAATATATTAACATGTATATGTTTCTTTTTAACATTAATTATTGATTAAAAATAACTTTAAAAACTTAAAAAACAAATTCATGATGGTCATAATACAACCTGAAATATCCATTATTAATAATATAGTAGAAAAAAGTGAAATATTCACGAAATTCATTCAAGATTATATCATCATCGATTTTTTTTCTTTTTTTTTTGTGAATGGTGTATTATTATTTTATATTTATACTATATATCTATAAATTTAAAGAGATTATGATTATTCAACTAAAAATTTGTAAATAAAAGAGAAATAATGAATCAAATAACTCAAATAGATCATTAATTATAAATTCATGAAAATAATAAGAATGTGATGATCAATATCCATGAAACATGATAAAATAATCTATTAAAACTATGTTTGAAAATACACAATCAATAATATATAAATAACATCAATAAAACCTAAACATAACCCCCTCAAGAAGAAATAATAAGAAATTAATAGTGGAATAGAAGAGGGATAATACCTTGTATGATGACGGATTATCACTTACATATAAAGGCTAAGATACACTTAGCGATTAATTGATCTACCATACAATTCAAATGTACACCTAGTTTTTTAGTATATCGGGATAAATTGATAATAATTTTAAAGAACATTCAAATGAATATTAAAAATGGAAAAATAAATATTTATAATGTATTATATGGTGTCATAGAGAAATGATGTTTGGATCCAAGAAATACATTGTCAAATCCAAAAATACTAGTGTCATCAAAAGTAGTTAAAATAAGTGTTAAAAGGAAAGATCCTAAAATATCATGGACCTACATACCACAATTATTGAGCTCCTATAAATAAAGATGCAAACATCACATATCCACCTGAAACCCAACATCCCCTTATAACACTGGAAAAATTCCGAATATATTTCCATTCAAGAAATTGATATGTTAGATATATTTTTAAGAAAAAAACATAATATTTTAAAATATTTATGACGTGTTTATAAATTAATCAAATTATATACAATTAAAATTAAACATTATTGTTGAAAATAATTTATATATCCATTGGTAAATATTGTTCATCCTAAATAACAAAATTAGATTTTTTTAGGAAAACTATTTGTAATAAACATATATTTTTTTAAAAACTAATTCAATTTTTAACATTATGGAAATTTAATTTTTAATCTTTGAAAAAATGAATTATTTATATTTTAATTGTTATAAAATGAAACAAAAATCATTTGAAGGTACACAGTGATGTTCTTATAAAAATATACTTCTATGTGCATAATGAGTTTCTATATAATAAATTTAATTAGTAAATAATAATTATTTAGTTTAATTACATTTCAGGATAATATATTAAATAAAATAATTTAACATTTATTTTTTCATTTTTATAATGATTTTTTCTCTATACATTTTCATTGTTTTTTGTGGGATTATTTTAAAATAAGATTATAACACATATAGAAATTTAATCATATAAAATTGATTCCATATTTTTTAAAATTTCATGTCCCACGTTTTTTAAATTGATATATTTTATTTTTGAGTATTATGAATATTAACCACTCAAAAATTCTGAAACATTGGTAGATGTAAAAAGGGTCAATGAGGTGTTAAAATTTAGGTATATGGGTTAGAATAACCTAAAACAATTCTTAGTTTATATTAGATAAATTTATTTTTTTCCAAATAGTATATTATCTTCTAATTTTGGCTTCTTTGGTGTCACCTTAAAAATGATTAAAACATTATTACTTTTTATAATGTTGTTAGTGTTTATAAGAGTGACACTCACCTCCCTTATAAATGGATATTCTCTACCCATAACTCCTTCACACACTTTTTTATCCAATTCTATGACTTTAATGAATCATATATCTTCTTAAATTACTTTCCTAAATCCTATCTATTTTAGTCTTCGAAAAATAACATCTATTTAAGGATTATGGTGTAATCCAAAAGAAGATTCCTTGAGAAGAGGTAATAGTAATTATTAATCTGTTTTGTGTTTCAGTCTTCCTTAAAATCATTAAAATCTTAAATAGACATCATAAAATGATTAAATAATTATAATTAACATAAATTGGTTTTATTTAAATGATAAAATCATTTTCTACCATCTTTCTATCTGATGAGAATTGATAACATTGTTTGTGTGTACGTGCAGAATACCACCTGTAGGAACTGAGGTCATTATTTTAATTTCTATAATAAATGGATATTAATATGTATGTATTTTATTGAATATATATTATATATATTATATTCTTATTTTTATATATATTATTTATCTTTTTTTTGGGAATATTAAATCATTAATCATGCGTACGTACAGACCACTGTCTCTAAGATGTGATGTAATTAATTTTTCCTCATAAAAATATATGAATGTTTATGAAATTGAATATAATTAATGAATATTACCATTATAACTAAAATTTAAAATATATTATGAAATTATGAACAAGGTACATTGATTGGAAACATCAAACAATAAAGGCATGAAAACCCGACTACATTTCACTAGAAAATTGAATTTAATCAAAAATTATCACTAAATGGAAATTAAGAAATTATAAATAAGAGAAATATTATAATATAAGTATTAATATGATCCATATATATAATTTCAAAAAATAAAAATTTATTACGTAGAATCATAAGTGCATATTTAAAGAATGTAATGACTTGAGGTAAGTGTTTATGTTGTAATCTCATTTTTAATCTCGATTGTTAATGTATGAATATAGTTTCTTTAATTATATTATATTAATATATTAAGAATCATATATTTCTTCTCCCATGATTATTTATGTGGTTTTTACATTTTCTATTAATTATCCTATAATTGGAACACAAAAAGACTGATAATTTTTTTAAAGATAATTCAACATTATTTTCTCTTTATTCGAATTTTTTTATTCATTTGCATGTTTTTCAAATTATTTCACGAATGTTATTTAATATGATCCAATTATTATTTAAATCCAATTTTTAATCATATTTTACATTATTTTAAAGTTTTAAAATTAAAATTTTACAATGTTTATCCATAAGTGTAATATATAATTTGGCACCATACATGTAGAAGGAATATTTTTCACACCTATCAAATTAATTAATTTAACCACCACTACAATAATTATATAAATTGAATTTTCCTTTTAAATTTTAGATATTTATGTTCAAATTAAATTATTTTCTTAATAAACCGGTAATTTTTATTTAAAATTTTATCATAAGAAAAGTATATTTTTATCGTGCATTCAAATAAGGGTTTTAATGTTCTATTAATGAATTTTTTTCATCCACAAAAATATCCAAAGATGTTTGTTATGATTTAATGGTCATAATATGTAATGGTAACAACCATATTATACCTCAGTATTGAATATGATTATATAATTGTTAACATTTTTTGAGCCTTATTTTTATTCCATGGTTTATACTATTATTGAATGATGGATGTTTTTATAATAATGTGGAAGGAAAATATATGGTTTTTATTATGTGATGGGTTGGTCCATAATTATAAATCCCTTTAATTCGTTGGGTAATTATTGTTATCTCATGAGATAATATGAATTTTGATGTGGAGTTGACCCATCCCTTGAATAAAAATAGGTTAGGACTAATCTCAATTCAATACGGGGATTTTTTCACTATAATACAATGGTCACATATGTGAGCCTCAAATAATAAAATGATTTAATGTTATTATTAATGTTTTAAAATTATTATGAAATTTTATTATGCTTGTGATATTTTCTCAGGGATCATTATTTATTAAGGATGATTCCTCACTCGTATCTCTCATAAATTTTTAAATGAAAAATATTTTTGAGATGACTCATGATTAATGATAAATAACTAATTGGGTATTATATTCATAAGATATGATCATGATCTCGTAAATTTATTCTTATCTTATGCTTAAATATTACAATCAATTAATATCATTCATGTTTTCCCATACAAGGTATCTGAGATCACCCTTTCCTAGGATTTAAATTTCCTAGGTTATGAATAAATGTGTTATATAAGAAATGAATGAATATGGTACAGTGGGAGATGAAATTTTTTGTATATTTTTAATATAATTCATAAAATTAGTTTATTATGTATATATTTTTCAAATAAACTAAAGTATTATAGTTCTAGGGCATGTATTGTTATGAAATTTGATTAATTCTCATATAAAATGAGATATTATTAATTTATAAAATAAATAGGCTGGATTAATTGGTGTTAGATAAGGGTTTAGTTATTTTTATAGAATAGGTTATAAATAATTCTAGGATAGAACATAAGGTAATCTATGATGAATGATAATTGAAATTTTGGTAAACTAAATTTTTCATAGGTTGATAAGAATGTGTAATAATTTATGATGTCTCAATAAATATATTAATTAATATGTAATTTATCTCTTTTATTATTGTAGCATGATGGTTTCATTATTTTATTTGGTTTTATTCAATGGATAGAACCAGGAGGATTCATTTTCAATATGACTGTGGTGGAAAATGAAATGATTTTTCACCTAATAAACGAAATGGAATGACAGATTGAATACAAAATCTTGTTTTTTGGCATGAAAAAATCTATTAATCCAAGAATATTGTTTTTAATCCATAAGTGAGAATAATGAACAAAAAATAGGGTATTTTTTATGGAAACACACACCTTATTATAGTGGGTCCTTTGATGCTGTAGTTGTTGATAAAATGATCAATACCACTAAAATTATATTTATCATTCTATGGTTCAAAAAATAAATAATTTCAATCTATGTGGAGTATTATAGGAAAGGATAATGGGACTAATGGTGGAACCATATTATGATATGTGACCTTACCAGCCACTCTATAATTGGAAATGTCTTACTGTTTTTATTTCTACAAACTCTTTTATATATGAATAAATTTATAAGGATATCACATCACTACCTCATTAAATATTTGATTAATTATCATTGAAAACTTCTAATGGTATCATTACTTCATCTCAATATCTTTTTTATATCTTTGATAGAAATATTCCATAATTATATTCGTGAAAATATTATGATTTATACAATTGTTTATTTTGAAATTATTTTCGACAATGATTCAATTTCCTTGTATTATTCCCATATAAACTAATAAGTAATGGAAGTCATGTTTCACATTTAATATATACAAATAATTTTTTAGGTATAAAAAATGTATTTTAAAATAAAATGGAAACTACAACAATTATATTGTTATTATTACATATTCATGATGTGTATTTATCTCAAATGGTTTGGGAGAAACTCAATATTGAATTTATTCAAATTTTTTGGGAATTTGTGAACATATTTATTGAAGAGTTTCATAGTCTTCCCTAGAATCATGATGATGGAGTTTTAAATAGAACTTATACTCATTGTAGTTTGGATTTCAAATACACTATATTAAATGGCCCCAATTTAGTTACAATAATTTAATATGAAAATTACTAAAAATAATGAAAAGGGAAATATTCATCCATGCACATACCTACTGGGTAAACCTGTTACTTTTTTAGATGCAATTTACGTTAATATATATTTTCATTGATTATATGAAATTTAAAACCCCTTATTCTTAATCAATATTATGTTGATCCATAATTTATAAATGTTGACCTCTGATCTGCATATAATTAGTTTATGTTCAAACATAAGATATATCCAAAACATCCTTTTGTATAAGGTATCGATTGGGTTAATTTATAGTGATGTTTTTTGGTCTTGTATATTCCTTAGATATAATATTTTACACAGTGAATATAGATATAATATATTATCTTCATAATTTTTTTTATCATTTTATAAATGATATTATTATATATTCAAAGAGTGAATAATATCATGAAGATAATTTCCGAATTATGTTAAACGTCTTATGGGGAGATAAGTTTTATTACAAATATTATAACAATGAGTTATGAATATAGATATTATTATTCATGAGTCAAATAATTACAATAAATGGTATATTAGTTGATCCTCCAATGATATATGTCATTAATCATTCACCCAAACAAACCATGCTGACTAAAATCCATTGTTTTCTTGGGTTGGATGGACATTGTTGAAAAAATATGAGAAATTTATCATGAATATAAAATATACTTACTAATTTAACATTAAAGTGAGATAATATTGTATGGATTAATAAATTAAATAAAATCCAAGGAACTGAATAGAATATTGATTAGTACACCTATGCTCACACTACAATACAATAGAGTATTGTTTGTGATCTATAGTTTTATATACAACAGTTGAATGTTATATAATGGTATTCATAAATTCATAGTATTTGTTTATGCCATTGGCCAATAGTTGTTTTATGGAAAACTGACTAGATTCACGATTCATTTCTATAAATGATATTCTTTTCTTTGAAGATTTTGAGGAATTGACATTTTTTCAATATTGATACACTTATATCGATAAAAATATCATGAAGTATTAATTAATAGATAAAAATAATAATATAATCTATATTCTATTGTTTGAATTGATAAATTATTATTATCACTCAATATATTACCTTGTTAGGAAGGAGAATAAGGTGGTTGATATTATGAGTTTGGATGACTGTGAAAGAGTGTCCATTGTGAGTATTGAAATAGATAAAATACATCTATATTTGAATAAGATCATGGCATAAGGGGATAATTCCAACACTTCATAAATTAATGTTCAAAAATCCATTCATGCAATGATTAATAAGGAATTGGAAAAATATGTGTATGAAGAAATGAATATATATATTGTTAGTTAAATTATTCATTATAATGATGTGATTATAAGGAAGAATAACAGATTATATATCTCATAAACACTTGATTTGATGATAATTATATTAGAAATAAATCATTATTCATGATTATCTATTCATTATAAAAGTTGGAATATGTGTTGACTTATTAAATAATATTTCATGATGGATAACCTAGAGAGTTATATTTTGGAGTGTGTATCTCAGAGCATTCTATGAGAAAATTTTAAAAGCTAGTGATAGAAGTTTAAGTGTATTTATTCACAATTACCCATACTAGAGTTAAAATGGGAAATAATACCCATGGATTTCAACTTGGGACTCTCCAAGATATACAATGTCCATAATTGTCTTTGTGTTATAGTTTATCACCATACATAGTCATTATATTTTATTTCAAATAGAGAATATTTATTTTTGATTCATATCACTAGTTTGTGAATTAAATAAGTGGTAGGGTTTTAAGGAGTATCACTATTATTAATATGACATTGAGAACTGATGTTTTCTAGGAAATTATGGAGATTTACATAGAAATATTTGAATACATATGTAAGAATTAGAACTGTATATCATATGTAAATAAATGCTCAGTCGGATATAACTATTAAAAAAATAGAATATATGATAATATAATACCCTTTATATTTCCAAGGATGTTGGGATAAACACCATTATTTGGTTTAATTTTTATGTAATAATAGCATTCACTCAATCATTAATGTGGCATATTATAATTCCCTCAATTGAAAGAAGTACATGAATCCAATATATTATTATGAAATTATTTAATGGAAGATATTGGATCATTAAATAACAGATGAAATGAATGAAAAGGTATGATACATTATACAATACATTGGAGAATATTAGATATTATAGAAAATTTATGCTCATAATAAACCATGAAATCTAGAATTCTATGTTGGTGATATGGAATTCCATTACATATCTCCTTGGAAGAATGATGTGATATTTGTAAATAAGGGAAAGGTAAGTCAAATTTATATACAACCCTATGACATTGTTGATCATATCCGTATGGTAGACTATAACTAGGATATTCCATTGAACCTTTCTGTAGTTGAATTTTTTATATATATATATATCTTTTGAGAATGTATTTACATGATACTTTACATGTAATAAACTCATAGGTCTTACCATTGATGGATGATCTATAATATGAGGAAAAAAAACAGCATTCCTAAAACATAAAATAAATTATCTTCATTAAATAAACTATTATAGGTTATCTTTGAACCTCACAACCTTCGAAAATAGAAGAAGAGTATTTGGCCTCATATGAAATCACAAGATCATTATAAGCGAATATTATAGTGAATGATCACTTCACCTTAACTAAATCTTCTCCAATATCATTTTCCAATTATTGGGGTCATATTAAATGAAATAGCCAAATTTATCTAGAACTTTACACCATATTAGGATGTACCCATTCTTGTTAATTTTCTAGTTATTGAAACCATAATGAAATATGTGGTTTTTAATGTTGATACATTATTTATGTTCATCATTCATGTAACATATTATCTATTTTTTTGAAATTATAATGTCATGTTTCTATGAGGCCATAATGGGAAAATTATAATCTTCTATATCTCCTCCACAGTTCATTAATATATCAATTTTGATTTATGTAAACCTACCCAAGCCTAGAGGGAGGTGTCCATTGGTTGTTACATGCTTTGGGTCCGTCTCAACATTCTCTTCTTGATCCTTCTCATTATCTTATCGATCCTCACAGTCCATCATCTCCCATAAATATATCACTTCCATAAACAAGTAATATTCCATATCCTTACCCTTAAGCACTTTAGAATCAATATTAGGCTTATGAACATCTCTTCCACAAGTTTTTACATTCCATCTCATTTCCATTCCATAATCTTTTAATTGTTCATTTACATTGTTTTTCTATTCTGATCTAGTGACTGTTGGTTTTTTAAATTTATATTAGTCTTTCCTATATGGGATTTTCTTAATTTTGTTAACCTTATATCCCCCAAAACTGTGTCTAGCCTTTTTTTCATTGTCCCCATCTATCCTGGATAGTTTATTATCATGTCACTCAATTTAACCTTATAATGTTTCTAGAGTAATGAAATACAAATATTTAGTATCCTCTTATGAAATTGTAGGATCCACTTATTCGATTACATTTCTTGTAGCATAATCAACTAATATTATGAACCAATTATGAAACCTATCAATTATAATATTTCCTTTCTCACCATAAGTGAAAATCATGTTTCATACTTCTCTAACATCTAATAAGAAAACAATGTAGGTCCTAAAATTATTTTATAGGAAACCAAACTCAACATAGTTCTAGTGATCATTCTTAGTGTATGAATCCTCCCATAAAAATACTCATATATATTAGAGAAATTCTTATTCATCGATAATTATTGAAAAAAATTCTATTCCAATTTGAGAAGGTTTCAAACAATATGGGGAATTGATGGATTTAGATGAGTATTTCAAAATATATCATGGCAATGATCATAATGGTTTTCAAGTATATAACAAAATTCATCAGAATAAGCCCTTAGTGACAGTATTTCAAGATTCATATTTTCACTTCAACCATCAATACAATGGTTGACCATTGGAGATTAAAAATTAATATCATTATATGGTGAACCTCTAGGAAAAATCTAGATATGATGACTCATCCTCTTGGAGGAAGAAAAAAAGTAACACCAGGATTCTACATGCACCTTCTAATGTAATATGAGATTTACTTCAACCTCAATACACACATAATCCACCAATAACATAATGAAATTAACTTCACTACAGATACATATAGAAATGGTATTGAATCATGTATTAATCATACATTTTATTATTAAAAAATGAATAACATGGTTACAAAACTTGCACAAAATGGATGGGTTTTTAAATGGGAGGGAATCCTAAATATCCACTATCTAGGGGTCCTTTCACATATCAAATTTATAATAATATTGATAAATAAATATTCTAAGATAATCAATGTGATGTTTCTAATTATTTGGTACACACGTGTAAAATAAACTTCATTAAAAAAAGAATCATAATTTCTTTCGGTCAAGAATCCCAACCATAAAAAAATATATCAACCCAAGAGGTATTTAAGAAGCATTAAAGGGAGTCATTATATTGATTTTGGTGACTAAAAAACACTAGGGATAATCAATAACAATTTTATGTTATTTTTATGATATACGTAGCCTCATTATTACATTATAAAGCTAGGGTCCTTCAAAATCAGCAAGATTCCTTGAAAATGAATAATGTTTTCAAGGATAGTGATGGGGTAAATCCCATAATAAGGGAATATGATGATGTGGATGGGGTTCTACCATTTCCCTATGGTGGAGGTGAATTAGATTACGGACCATCATTGTATTTTGTGCATCACAGAATGATGACGAACAATTATTAGTTTTTTGAAAACTTGTGAAAAAAAGATTAAATCATGGTTTTTAGGGATAATGTAAAATGAATCATAATTACAAACCCATTTATGGTTATATTGAATTATAAAAAATAAATTAATATAAACAGGAGTCCATGTAAGAGATAACATATATTTCTCCTCACCTGATTTCATCATACTAATACAATATGAAGTAAATTGTCTTTTATGGAGGGTAGAATATAACACCATGATATTTTAAAATATATATCAACTAAATAAATAAATGTTCATGGTATCTTGTGAATAATAAATACTTAAAAATTATAAAAAATTCTTATAAATTTTAAAATTTATCAAATTATATTGTATTTAAGAGAATTTTAATTTGTGAAAATAATTGAAATTTTATTTAAAAATAAAATTGATCTTAAGGACTGATTTAATGTAATTATTTATGACAATTATTTATAAAATGAATGTGTTTAAACAAATTAATTCCATGTTTTAATATTATTAATATTATTTTTAAGCATGGATAAAATTAATTTATTAGTTATGAATTGGATAGAAATGTAAACAATTTAATTTGTGGAAAAAAGGGTGGTTTTTTTTGTGAAAAAATCATTTCTACATTAAATTTTTGATTAATAAATTTAATTATTTAAAAATAATGAATTATTTTAAGTAAATTTATGATAATATATTCAATACGAAATTTAGTATTCATTTTATGGTTTTAATAGGAAATTAATTGGATTAAATTCATTATAAGACCTTAAAATACATGTGTCTAAAATAATATTTATTTTGTTTAGTGTGATTATTTTAAAATTTATTTCCTACACTAATATGAATTTATTTTGATTAAAATAATTCAATATATAGAAAAAAAAAGAAATAAATTGGTAAATAGATTTAATTTTTTGTCATTTTGTATAGTAACAATGGTAAATATAATTTAATGTGATAATGGTTAACAGAGCTAATGGGGGGATAAAAACAGAAAAGGGTTAAAAAAAGATAAAACACTTATCAAAAACCAATTGGTTTTGTGTATTTTGAAACAACCTTATCTTATATTTAAATTTGTGTTTTTTTGTTCCACATTCTTTTAAAAATGAGTTTATTATTTATCATTTTTTAAATATTTACCAAAATTCAACTCCAATAACATATAAAAAGAGGTCCTCTTTTACTTAGTACTTTACACACATAGTATTAAATATTTATGAAAATCCATAACAATATATTTTCTTAACATAATTATCTATATCCTAGAGATTATGATCCTCATATAGTACCAATCTTGGAAGACTAAAGGTGCTAGTCTAATGAGGTTTTCTATAGTATAGGTAACTATATTGACTGGTCTATTTTTAGTTTCATTTTTTCCTAAACTCAAAAATACTATATAAACATATTAGTAAGATGAAATTTGAATCATTAATGTCTCAAATATTTTTATTTTTATTGTAAAATAGTTCTTTACAACGTTTTTATCTAATATAAAATGATAAAGTTGTTCGTAAGTATGTGTGGAGTACCACCTCCACAAAGTGATGTGATTCCTTTTCTATCCTCCATACATGGAATTATATATGGTTAGTTTTAATGTATACATATATATGATATTTGTGATAATATTTTAATTTTTTAATAATATATTATTATTATTATTATTAATTACTTTAAATTCATTAGAAATTGAATATTGTACGCATGAAAACATATTGATTATCAGCTCAATGAAGTTATGTAATTATTTTCTACAAAATATATTAGTTATTATAAAAGTTTATATAGTGAATCAATATGATACCTATAACATAATTTATATTATTTACACTATGAATCCATGCCCAAGGGGAAAGGACAGAAAACATAGAACTAAAACATGCTAGGAAACTTGAGAAATTTTCACCTGAATGTTGATTTTAATGAATAATTTGTTTTAAATGTGTTATTGGAAATCATAAGGGAATTGAGTATTTTAATATAAGGATTATAATTTTATAATATTATATGTAAAATTAATATAAACATAATATATAGAAACATAAATCTTGTACAAATATATTCTACACATGTGGAAATAGATTTTGTTTTAATATTTATTGTATTTAAGATTATAAATGATTGAATCTCCTTTGTGGAACATAAATAATATATATCTATTGAACCTAATTTACTTCATTGTCATATATTTATTTCTATGGTTTTCTGGTTATCCTTTTATTCTCCTGTCATTGGAATTATATGTGGATGAAAAATGTTTCTTATAAAAAAAGAGAACCTTATTTCCACATTGGTTGGTAAAATATTTATTCTAAGTACATATTCTGCAAGAAAAATTCAAGATTATTATTTTTTATGACTAAATTTTCATATAAATTCATATTAAAAAATATTTTAATTACTTCTCATTTTATTTACATTAATTTCAATTTATTTAATAGGTTATTTATAACTTTTTTTAAAAAAGTGTGAACTTAATATTTATTTTAATGATTATTGAAAGAAAATATAATTCCTCCAACATGAAATTCCATTGATATCAAGCATCCATTAAAAATTTCAAAGGATATTTCAAAATAAAAAATTTTTCTCAATATTCTGGAGATTTTTATTCCAAATTTTATAATAAGAAAATGAATTTTTATATTCTACGTAAAGAAAAATGTTAATGTTATCTAATGTAATTTTTCATCATTATAAACAATATTTCATATTTTTTATGATACGTTAGTGATACGACCTAATTATTCCATAAATGTTCATTCCCAAATGCCATATCATAATGTGATGATGCTATGCTAATGAAAATAATTTTTTCTATAGGTTATGAAAGGATGAAATGTTGAATGGTTATATGATATTATCAATGAAATATAAATAAAATTGATTATGTTATGGGTGGTTAGAAAAATATATATCCTTCTGATGCAATGGGTAATGATTGGGCCCCATTCATAGAAGGAAAAGGGGTTGGCGAGTGAACCCAACCCATTATGGGATTTTGTCCACAATTTGATGATAGATTTGAAAGAGATCCTTAACTAATAAAATGATTTTTATGCCTATGATTATTGTAAAATATTCATTGATATTTTATTTTGGATCAATATAGATTTTTGGTGATTCCTCATTCTTAAAACCCGGGTATTTCGAAATTCTAATGCATTATGTTATGAATCCTGACATATGATTTATGACTGATTGGGTATGTACATTATAAGTAATGGTCATACTATCATACACTAATGTTTATATTATTCTTGAAAATGATAATTTGTTGATAGCTCTCATTTTTAACCTCATAGATAAATTGAACACACCCATTTTTTTGGTTTCTATTTTTTCTGGGATATGAAGTAATTTATTAAGTAAGAAATGAATAATAGGTATAATATAAGAGATGAAATTTTTGAGTTATTTTTAAGACCTTTCAGGAGATAAATTGATTATATATCAATTCATCAAATATTCAATACATTCATAATTATAATACATGTATTATTATGAAATTTATTTAATATTAAACTCAAATGATCCACCATTTATATATTTAATAATCATGATACATCATTTATAAACCAAACCCATTGTAAAATAAGAGATTTAATGGAAAAATTATTCTAAATAGTTTAACTATAAAATACAATATTTAATTCCTATAAACAGAAATGTAATAAGTGCCACCATAATTGCAATACCTAGGTTAGGTGAAAAAAGGTTCACCATCATGTGGAATAATAATATAGCATGGATCAATATCTTTGACACAACTCATAACCGAACACTATGACCTCCTTGATCATAGTGTAAAATTATATTCCCATAAAACCTTTATCGTCTATCCTACTAATCACATAATAACTTATTTTTCCTAGAATGATTCTCCCTTCCAGTCAAAAGTTCCACTAAAAATTCAATTTTTCCCACTATTCACCTCATACATGCTTACAAACACCTCTAACAAATCTGATACAAATTTATAGGAACATGAAAAATCTACACATATATATTCTTTTTATGAATTTATTTATTCCGCACCAATTGATCTTATATGGATCTAAACCAATCCCAAAATTTTGAAGTTAAAAAAATCAAATGAACAAAATTAAATTAGTACTTCCAAAATAGATAATATTCCGAGTAAAAGATATTTAACTCTATGTTACCTTCCATGGTTATTGTTCATCTATATCACATTCATGTATTAGGGTATACAATAGTAATTGATGATCTCATTTATTAAAATATTTGTTCCATAAATATTTATTAGAATTAGAACATTATGACATATTATTTCTATAAATATCGGAATAAATACACTTATAAAAAGTAAAAAAAATCAATAAATTTTTACAAGAAATACCAAACTGATTAAAAATTATAATATTAATTGGAAGTAAAACATACCCCTAATAGTTATATTAATTAACACAAAATCCTATAAGGTCTTCTCTATAATGAATGTAATTATAATTAATCAGGGTCCCTATGAAAAAGAAATAACAATAATAGATTACACAAAATACAATAATATAAAATGAACAATAATCCACATCAAGGGAACATTATAAATAATAAATAAAATGTTATATACCCACACATAGTGCCTCAATAAAAATAAAATATTGTCCACTAGAAAATATTATTTGAAAAAAAACTCATAAAATACTACACTACTGAGAAAGTATTAACGTAAAACATTAATAGAGAAACGAACATTGGAAAACAAAAATATAAGGAACATAACCAGAATCTACAAAATATTACATAATAAAAAACTAAAAAAATACATAATCATAATAAGAAACATAAAATTGTAAAAACCATCACTGACAAACCAGGAATAATATCAACATAAAAATCAATACGACATAAGAATAATAAAATATGTATTCTTTATTTTAAAACATGATTGAATTGTATAATGAGATTTTTGATATGATTTTTTCATTGTATAGTTTTCTTGGTTTTATGTTGATGGGGTTTTGGATGAATTTGAAATTATATGGAACATAGAATTTTTGCCAAAGTGGAAAGGTGAATATATAAGTACAGGGGTAACAATGTATTTTAATTATTATGTTAGTGGATTCAGTATATGATAAACTATTTTAATAGATTACAATGTACAGGAATTTGAAATATGTAAAATGAAATAAATGCATTCAAAAAATGATTTACTGAGTTAAGGGATTACATGGATGACGTTCCACCGTGTAAGAATATTTAACATATATAATCATTGTATAAGGAGATATGAAACTAATTCATTATGTAATGGGTTAAAAAATACATCCCCACATAAGAGGATAAAAATTTGGGATTTTATGTATTGGATACCACCTATAGGGATCCATTAATTGAATTCCATGTTGAATATTCTGATAATAATCTATTAATCCATATGATGTTTAATGATCTACTCTTAAGTGAATAAAACATCATGATTATTCATTTGAAATGTGGTTCATAGAGATGTATTATATCACCATTATGATTTGCTAAATTATATGTTGATATATATATTCGATAATCTATTAAACCGTCTCATGATGTGTTGCATGAAAAAAATTCATTCTTATATGGGATATTTTAAATATTTTTTTGATATTTTGTGGAAGAAAAAATAATATTATAAAAAAACTAATGAGATTTTATATATGTATCCTTGTAATATTTTAAACATTTATGCAGGTTTATTTTAGTTATAACTGAATTTCATGTATATTTTAAATTCATACTATGTAATATCTTGGAATAGATATTACATTGTAGCTTCAAATTTTAAATTTGGGAAATGTTGAAAAATAATTTGTTAAATAATTTTATATATAAAGAAGATACATCAACACTCTATAAAATAATTTGTATCAAAGTAAGAGACAACAATAAAAGATGAACCTACACTACATCTAGGATCGCTTTAATGGTTCATGGAAATTCATTCATATTATAAAGTTTCATTCTCCTACTACCGATGATGAAGATGAAAACTTCATGAAAAAATGATCTCATTCATGAGTTGAATTTTCTAAATTGGTTGGTGTGATTTTTATCAACATATACTGCTATTTCTATCTATGTATTTCCATCAAAGTGTTTATATAATATGATAAATCATTTTATATCAAATAATAATATTTTTATTTGAATATATGTGTCAAGTAATGGTGTGAAGGAATAATTATGAGAAACATGTTATTACTATCTATATTATTCTATTTCATTACTCTAGAATGTGGATTATACCAGCCTATAAATAGAAGTGGGTAATTTTTTCTTGAATATTAAATTTCAAATTTATGAATTTATAAAAAAAATATTAGTGTTAATAAAACATGTTGTACAACCACTTTATGATCAAGACAAAGAGTGGAATATGGCATCAAGGTTTAACACTATAAAAACCACATGTTTATTGGATTCCATTCATATTATTACACAGAAGTGAGGAATAAATTTATTCTAGTGAATACAGACATTAATTACTCAAAAGGTTTTAATTAACAATATAATGTTTTGAAAAAAATGTGTACTATATATGCAGCCCCTCGATGTATTACTGTAACTATTCTAAGCTCTAAAAGTGGTATAAAATAAAAATAAGATCTCCTAATATTATTCTCACCATGAAGAGTAAAATTTATATGAACAATAGAGGTCTTCTTTGTTTAAAAATTAATTTCCATTGTTATAATTTCGAGTTTCTAAAATGTTTTATATCATGGGGGTTTTCACTGAGTGATGTTGTCATTGTGAATTATCCACCCATTACAAGATAAGGTGTTATAAGATTTTTTTAAAAATGTAAATTCAATGTGATATTATGGAATAAAATTAAATTTCATCTTCTTTTTTGAATAATGTCTACACAAGATTTCATTGGATGAAAACAAAAAAAAATGAATGTGGGATATACTAAAGAACATGTATAAAAGAAACATCAAGATAAATGTAACAAAATTTTATATATAGAGGGAAATTTTAAAGATATAATAATTTATTAATTTTATAACATTGATGTCCATTATATAAGTCTAAATGAAATTTTTATTAATATTTGAGGTATTAGTGATATGAAATAGGAATAAATTGTAGTCAATAAATTTATGATTAACTTTATCGGTGGATTGACCGAAATATATCATATTTTGATTAAATACATGATATTTCTCTTAATTGTTTTCAAAAAAACCTATTTTATTATTATATGTTTTAAGAAGAAACATACGGGTATTTTGATTTTAAATCCATGAATACAGTGCTGATCAAGGTAATGGAAAATGAGTTTTTAGTTAACCTTTATAGAGATGATGAGACTGATGAAAAATATATAAAACTTGTGGATCTGATATATAAAAACCTCAATAAAATAATATAAAAACAAAAGAAAATTTTCAACATAAATTTTTTATATGTGTAGGAATTGGGCACTATGTTTCAGTTTTTTTGAAGAAATAGATAAAAATGTACATTCATTATGAAGATGATAGAGAAATATATAAAAAAAGTTTATAGTATTCATGAAATTAATAGAAGGTTTATGGAAGATGTTAATATAATAGAAAATGCGAATTAAATTTAATGATTAAGATGATATAACTTCCTCAATAAATGAAAAATAGGATTTTCTATAACATATATAGAAAAATGGGATATTAAAAAAGTAAAGGGTATAACTCAAGTTGTGATGACAATGAAGAAGATGATAATGTATATATATGTCACATGTTAATGATATAATATGATGTATGTCATGATATAAATTGGTAACTGAAATGGGAGGCCAAATATCATATAATGTATATTGAAAATGAAAAAATTGTTGAAAATTATTTTCATAATAATGCAAATGAATATATTTTGGAAATTAATCATCTCTATGTGAATACTTCTTAGTATGAAAGAGTTATAAAATAAGTTGATAATAATATAACATTCCTAATGGAAAACATATTTTGAAATAATCAAGGTGTCTAGGTAAAAAATAGACATGGAAAAATAAATATTGACTTTAAAAAATCTATTAAATTCATGGGTGTTTAATCATATTATATTGGTAATCCTTGTACATCACCTTAAGTAAAATATTCATTGAAAATTTCTCAAATTATATAATTTTACTAAGATAATAATGAATATTTTAGATACTAAACTATGAATAACGTAGTTGGATAAAAAATGATAAGGTGAATTACATATCAATGTGTGTGGATAATAGGTAGAATATGTATGTATTGTTGTAAACTATGCAATGAGAGGATGATTCTGTGACAAAATAGAAAATATATATTCTGTAACATAACCAAAATTTTCTTAGAAGAACCAACTGCATATGATAATTTTTGTTTTATGATATCTATGGTCATAAATCATATTGCATTTGGAATAATATATCTCTCATTTGGATCCATTAAAAGTCATAATTAAGGGGTAAATACCCAAAAATCCTTATCAATATATCTAGAATGAAGCAAACTGTGTGTGATAGGATATATATTGTATCTTACAGAAATTGTTGTTATGGGATTGACAATATCATTAAATGATGTGACCAATATGATCATTATAAAAGTTAATGAACAACATTTTATGAAAACAATAATAAATTTAAAAATAAATGAAGGTATTAAATAAAATCAAGAATAAATTTATTTTTTATTGATGTAGATCTAAAATATTGCTATTGTATTATGACTTATATCTAATATATAGGTTTCTCATCATACGTGACATGTGATACATGGTTTGTGAAATAAAATTGTGGAATAAGAGGATGGTGAAATTAATTTTTTAGATAAAATATCATAAAAATAAAAGGATATTTCATAGCTCTCATTAATCTTAAAACATTGAGTTCCTGGTAGGTGGTATTTATTATTAGTCGCATGAAAATCCTATTGAGTCTTATTCTATTATGTGATGAGGGTTATGAGGTCATTATAAATTAGAAAACCAATATGATTGAATGATTTTAATAGTAAAGGATCAAAATAATACAACAATCAACCAATAAGAAATCATTTTATATTAGATATCCTAATTCATCCTATTATCTTAGTGGTAGAGAATAAAAATATATGGTATAGAATACAAGGATTCATTATTCAAAAAATCAAATTGAAATCTAATAAAATATTTTTATATATTTTCCATAATTTATATGATATAGAGATATGGTTTTTAAAACATATCAAAAGGGGTTGTTTTTTAAAGGAAGTCACAACATAGTAGAGACACAATCTAAAATATCCATTGAATTAATTCAGTCAAAAATATAATTTACCATTGAGAAAAAAATTAAAAAAGTGGTTATGTGTATTTTATAAAAGTAATTGATATATATAATATAATTAAAAGTGTTATATTCATTATTCACAGACCATGAGCATTGGATATTTTCATGTTTTATTAAAGTGGAGTTTAAAGGGAAATTTACATACACATCATGAAACGAAGAACTTATAACGGGAAAAGATAAAGTTGAAATGAAATTTAATTATAACATGGTATATATGAGATTAAAAATTAATATAAAACCCCATACACCCCTCAATATAATTGGGTTATTGAGATAAAAAATAACAATATTTTGGAAATGGAGTGAAAAATTCATTTAGAATTTTAAAGATCAAGTTTATTTTTCTAAAATGATGTTTTTAAAATTGTTCACATTCTAAATCAATGTTATTTTATGGATAATAGAAAATATAACATTATATGAAAAGTGGTATAAAAGGAATAATGTGGTGAGTTACAGAATAGTCATTTCCAGTCCTTACAAAATAAAAATCAAAGACCCGGAATAAAGAAAAAATTTATGAAAGAGCTGAGGTTATTTTCTTTCATGGATACAAATCTAATGGGAAAGGTTACGGACAATGGAATAAAAAATATCATTAGGTGTTTCATTATTGTGTTTTTAATCTCAGTGAATACAATCACAAATGAAACGTTATATATGTTGTATTTTTTTGAAGAAAGTGATGAATCTAGTGAGAATTAAATAGATAGATTTATGAAAAATATATTTAGTTTGATCCCTGAATAATATATGTGTACTCAAAAAAATGGAGAATAGTGGTTTTCTAATAATAACATATAAAAGATTCAATGGTTGATGAACTATTTTGATATAGAGAATATCATAGGAGAACAATGATTTCCAAAAAAGACTATAAGATTGATGAAATATGATAATATTTTGGCAGAACCATCTAGAATAAGGTTGAGGTCCTAGAATAAGTCCTTCCATATTTCATATATTGAATCATAATTAGTTATAAAATGTTTTAAAACTAATTATTTTTCTCAAGTCTATAGATGTGGAGTAGAACTAGATTGAGAAGAGTGAGTCGTGTGAACATTTTCTAATCCCTTTAGATAAGAATATAGATGTAACCATGTCAGGATTAAGAAAAAAATTAAATAAAAAATATGTGTGAATTAGATTATGGTTATACATTTTCAATGGGTAATCTCAAGTTAATGGAATTGAATTTAAATTGAATATTTAACCTATAATAATATTGGAACCTATCAAGATATTCTTTTTTTTTTGTAGAATATAGGAGGTATAAGATTTATCAAATAGATACCATTTACACCTTTTCTAATGGATAGATCGAATATGTGTTTTATATTAATTATTCAGATAGTTTTCTGCATGATAATTATTGGACAAGTGTTTTAAAATGAATAATGTATGAATGTGGATTAAAACATGCCACACGAGCCTAGTTATCAAAGATTGATAATTTATTAATTTAATTAAAATTTATGAAATAAAAAAGTGTGGAGACCTATATATAAATGATATGAATAAAAGTTTGCATATTTTAATTATATATTTTGCTTAAATTATATTACTGATGTGATCTTGATAATTCTTGTCAAGTGTTTTCCAACCAAATTATTCAACAATTGAAGATGTTCATGGTTAGTGATATTAGATAATTCTAGCGGGTATAATTCAATGGAGGTTATAATTTATTTTCTTTTCTCATGAAAATTATTCTATAAAAATATTGAAGAGTTTTGAGATATATTATTCAAGCCCATTACCTACAACAATTAATGGTGACTAAAATGTCTAAATATGTTTACGGTGAGAGTTTTAATACAATATAGTTCAAAAAGAATTGTTTTAATCCCAACATACCACCCAAAAATTATAATATATATTGAATATTTCATGATTCTATGTGGAATATAATATAGTGAACCCAAGGAGTAACATTTTTGTGATTCCAAATAGTTCTCAAAATAAATTAATGGATAATGACTTATGGGAAACATTATAGTAGAAGAAATAGTTTTCACATTTCTGAATTTTAGGATAAATACTAGTTAGGTGATCATGATGAGAGAATGTACACCTTATGAAAAAAATTTCTCATAGGGGAAATTGTGTGTGTTGACACTACAAGAAATAAATTTATACTACAATACATTCAATATATGAAAAACATATATTTTATACTAGTATGTGTAGTCAAATAATTTGAATGATGGATCAATTAATGTCTACTGGATGAAATATGACAAAAAGAAGAAATTATTTATTATAAATATTTTTCTATTAATCTTTATAAATGAAATGTGAAACACTCATCATCAAAAAATATAGAAATCAGATTTCATTTTATAAAAGAGTGATTGGCCAACCAAGGCATAAACATGAAATATTTTCAATATTAGACAATTTGGTTTATATTTTCACAAATATTTTTCTTAGGGTCATATTTCTATTGCTGAGGATAACCATGTGTGTTCATATAAACACACATTATTATAACCATTGGTAGGACCCCCAATTTACCTTGGATTATGTTTTCAAAATAGAAGAAATAATTTCCAACACCATAGTTGGTGGAGACAAATATCCCTACACAATGTGAATGAACAATACATGTATATTATATCCTTATATTATTATATAGTTTTTATTGTTATTGTGAGAAGAGGGAGAAAATACTAATTGTGGAAGTTCCCTTGTTATGATGGAGCAACTTATCACATCGAAAAAAAGTCTTGTCATCAATAGATATGTACCTCTCAAAAATACAACTCTAACATTTGAGTTGTGTAATGATTCATTAAATTGGTCAAAGTATGTGATTCATTTTCTCTAGAAAGAGAAGCCATTTTTTAAGATGACATGGATAATGAGTCTCATGGGTGGAAAAAAATCTAAATGGGGTGATTGAAGTGACTTTATGATTGTGTAAGAGGTTTTCCTTAGTTTTAAAGGTGAATAAAATGTATTAAAGGGAGTTTTGGAGGTGTTTTTTTAGTTGTTGAAAAATTTTAGAGTTCAGTTGATGACGTTTTAGAAGAATTTGACATAATTTGGAACATAATATTAATAAAATTGAAAATTCCAAATACACATATGAGGATTACAATGTATTTTAATCCTTATGTAATTAGATTCTGTATATAAATTTATGTATAACTGTATTATCGGGTATGAGAAATTGACATAGGTAGAACCATGTATATGTATTCCTAAAACGAGAGACCTCATAATGGATTCCATGAATAAATATACACCATATAAGTTAATTTACTATTTTTATCCACTATATAAGTGAATTCATAACTACGTAATTGTGGAAGGGTATCCATAAGACATCCTTATTTAAAGGGATTTATAATATGGGTTTGATTTATGGGTAACCATGTAAAGGGTTCAATTCATTTAATTCCACACTAAATATTACGATAAGAAATTTTAATATAGACATCATTTATTTCTATATTCTTAAATGATTAAAACATAATTATTATTCAAAAATGTTAGGATAAATGATGATATATTTGAGTAATCTACGTCTTCTTTAAAAATAATGAGAGAGGTCTATGTTTCAAGCTATTGTTCCACCCTGTGAGGTATTTAATGAAAAATTCAAAATACTACATAGAATATATTAAATGGATTTAAATACTATAGAATTCATAGAATATTCTATTTTCATATTGAAATATCATGTTGTGTTTTATTTACAATTTATTCAGTATATTTGAATCTTTTTCTTAGATGTATTGAAATATTAATTTAATGGATTAATATTCAATATAATTAAAATTACCGAAAATTATGGAAATGATTTTATGAGATATCAGATAATTTTAAAATTTATTTTTCGATGACAATTATTGCTTTTGAAAATTTGGAAAATTATATTGCACTATGATACTTTGAAAATTTTCTAAATCAAAGGAATAATTAACATGAGGATATAGACATATACTACACATGTGATATATTAAAGTGGTTGAGAAGAGATTTTTTACAAATATTGTTTCATGTTCTTAATGCTGAGTATAATGAATAATAGTTCATGTATGCATGCTTTCACAAAGTTGTTGATCCTTCTAAAATTTTGAGAATAAATCCAGTATAAATTTTCTAACTATTTTATATTGATCTTGTAGTAAAATCAATTCCAAATGATGATATATCATTTGATGATGATTTTCACTTCAATGATTTAAAATTAATTTTATAATATAAGTGGGTAGGAGGAATTTTGAGGAACATGTGGTCCATATCTAAATAGTGACATTTAATATCTATTGTAATTTGATGATACTCGATGCACAAAAATAATAACATACATCCAAATTACATAATTTTAGATAAAATTCAATACATCTCATAATAAATAACACTTTAAAACCTAATGGTTTAGTGTTTTGAGGGAAAAAATATTATTGTTTTATTTCAAAACTAATCACTCATATTTACCACAAATACTCCTCAAACATAATAACATCTTAGAAATATCATCCATTACAACATTATTCATAATATTCAGGAATGGATACATAATAATTGTGAGTTAGAATGTTCTGTATGTGTATATATTAGATTCAATAATGAAAGATCAAAACCGATGAAAATAAGATTATGAGAACAAAATCACCATACAAGATAATAAACAACCAAAATCATACCCAATAGATGATTGATCGTAAATCATGAATCATGGCACATGTCTCTGGATTAAATAAATATTGGAGTCATAAGATTGTTGAAATATCATTCAACCATGATCCATTAGAGAATAAAATAATTATAATAATATATATTAAAAGTGGTGAACAAAAATAAGAATATAAATTTTTTTTCTAACTCTTACAAAAAATATCATCATTAAATAGTGGATATAGTCCCATTGTTGATCAGGTTCAATCCAATTGTCCTTTAATTCATTCATGTATGGAATCCCATTATGGAATGAGTTTTCTCTTTAGTCCATTAAAAATTATCTTAGGATATATAAATCTTTTAACAGTTCATCTTATTGCTATAACTGACTAAATTATTACATAAAAAAATCCATAAAAATTTATTCCACCTGAACATACTATTATTTATCATTTCATCATAACATAATAAACTTATGGAATGATACAGATTTCATAAAAATTTACTAAAAACATTATCAAAAAAATTCTATTCAAAAAAATTTATTGGAAATAATTTTTTGAGTGTTTAATTTATTGAAAAGTCATTTAGACAATTCAAAATTTGATTTTTGATAACATTGGGGAACTTTTTTGTTACCCAAAACTGAGTTAGATTTGTTGAAAATTTGGACAAGGTGGTTTTTTGGGGATTGTTTTCAGTTGTAGATGCATTGAAATATACATGGAAATTGTTGACAATGATATGTGGAGGAAAATTGTTTTTCTAGATCTTAATTAACATATAATTATAATATATAAGAATAAATCCATGATTCAGTATTTTAATAGATCGTGAGATAGTCCATGATGTTTGTAATCTATTAAGATTACTGATGGAGTTAGTTCTCCCCAAATCAAAAAGTACAGTTAAAATCTTTAAAAGTGGATTAGTACTTATTTATATGAATTTCAATGTCAATAAATTATCCATTTTTCAAAATATATCAATAAGAAATAATTCACATCTTTAATTTTAGGGATATTATATAACTTTTATCATTAATGGATTTAATATATCTAGAATAAGAAATATAAGTGAAATTCAAAAATGAGTCAACCATGTAAGAAAATTCATTGTGGGAGGAAATGTTTGGGATATACCTAACATGTAGAGGGGGGTGAATCAGTGTTGGAGACTTTTTAAACTAATTACAACATTCTATACTTTTACCTCTTGACCTTCCAGGATATTTATTCTCTTCTTCTCGTTTCCATGTTGCATGCAATTATAGAAAGCATTAAAAATATGCAAAAGATATATTTAGAAGGTTCACCACTCAATAAGAGTAGCTATATCCTTTCAAGGCATGGATATAACCAGTGCACAGATTCTCCACTATGATGTGGTATGATGTTATAGTGGACTGTCTTGGAAAACAATCCTCTAGCTACTGTGAGTCCATACATTTTATAAGGGGAAATAAAAAATCCACTTCCCTAGACTGGTGATTGCATTGTCCAACATGCAGCCTCTATCTAGTTCTTTATACTGCCTATGGAGATAATGTTCTTCCTTCTTAAAATGGTAGGTTCTAATCTTGATCTTATTTAGTGCTCTTCACATGAATACTTTCAAAGAAGTTGGAAATAAATTTTTTCTTCTTTCATTCTCATCTTCCCAAGTGCAACACCATATGCACTGGGCTTCTTATTTTTTCTTCTTAGTGAAATAACCAACTTCACAAAAACTTCTTCACTCTTCTTGGCTAGAATCACAAACACAAATGTAATTATTGAGGATGTAATGTTGGGTTTACATGGCATTATTGGAATTAATTATGTTCTTCATGTTAACATATTCATGTGATCATGCATGAGACATTATGGATGAACTCTTCCTTCTCATTCTTCACATGTATGCACACACAATTTTTTATCATTCTCTTGAGTGTCATTCCAAATCCATGTTCATGCATACCCACATAAATTCATTCACCTAATCTTCTTCATGTGTGATAAACCTTAATGGGTATGATTCATTAATCATAAACACTCTTGGCCTCTTCTACACTTACTCTTCTTTCTTCCCCTTATTCTCCCTGCACAAGGTTAGGGTGTTTATTTTGGATTATATGTGAAAGCTTCTTCAATCCCGAATGGGTGAAACCCTTTCCATGTGAGAGAACCTTCTTCACACAAGTGTTCATGGCCTTGGGCTCCATCATCCATAGCACATGGATACATGCATGTATTCTTCCTCTTCACCTGAAAACACCTGAGCCCACAGTTTTCTTCAAATAAAACAAATAAATTCTTGAAAGTCACCACGTTCTAATTATTTCTTCTTCAATAATGAACCACTGCAGACAATAGAATTGAAATAAAAAAAATAGGAGGGTGTTCTCATCTTTCTTCATGAAACTAGGGTGGCCATGTGCTACTTTCTTCACGCAAAGGATGCACATATACTCTTTATGCACGAGGTGAAATTTTTTTCCACATTGCAAAGCTTAGTGAGAGAGTATCTGAAACTCTGGCTCATGATGGCATGGATTTCGTGAAGCACAACAAGGGTTTTACGAAACCTATCACGTGTTTGGGTTCTGACTATTTTAGAAGAAATTCAAGGGTGTGTTACACCTATTGAAGGCTTCCAGAATCTCTTTTTCATAGAGCCTTGAAGACTCATAGTGCTATGCTTTCTCTCCGCGATGTGATGTGAAGAGATACACTATTTTTCGAAACAAGATCTCTCAAATATGTGGTATCAACGACTCATCTCATCTCATGATCCTCCATTTATATGACATGGATTCTTCTTCTTATGTGTTCATAATATATGTATCGTACATTAAGATCAGGGCATTGAATGCTCGAGATATTTGGCATCATGATTTCAAAGTCATGGTTCAAGGATAATCCAAAAGTCTCAGGTTTTTTCATTTTTATATGCGACATCCAATCTTTATCAATGATGTCAAGAACACATGCACAATTCCCATTCATGAATCTATCTTAATCCCACATCACATCGATAACTATGTTTTCCTTTTCCGATCCTTCTTCTTTGAGATATCACATGCACACAAGATGTAGATTGCTTTCATGGTCTCGGTTCGATCTAGTAGCCTTCATGGTGCATAAATAATCCTCTTTGATAGTTAAGGGTAATCCATGGTGATCAGGCTTCTTCCCTAGTGAGATATAGTGGTGCTAGAAAATGCTAGAGGTTGATGATGAAGGCAAATATGATTCAAATTCATGGGAGGATCAGACATCGTGTATTGAAACGCGCAGGGTGCCAGATCAAATGAGCAGTGGAGATTAGATGATCGGGTGCCATGGATGATTGGATGGTCGACCAAGAAGCAAGACGATATGATCACCAGAGATTATATCCCCATTATTAAAATGTTGTCCCATATCGAAATGGACATGAAGCATAGGTGTGTTTTATCAATCCTCTCCTTCTGACGGTGGCTTAGAATTCTCATCTCCCCCCTTTTGTTGTCGTCCCGCATCAGTTCTTTGTAGGTGTGCTTCTGTGTCCACCTATACTTCTTGTGGGCACACTCCTAGTTCCAACCATACATACCTATGCACTGGTTGATCACCGTGTGTGCACTTCTATGGGCTTATACAAGGCTCGCACACACCTTTTATGCGTTGGATTTACCATGGCTTCTCCATGGGCAAGGTCGACCCCCTGTGGTCCCACATTTGCCTTGGGTTGTGGCCGGGAAGCTAGCTCGTGGGCTCGACCCAATTTATTATTAAGCCACATAATCAATACTTGGTATAAAAACTGATTATGCACAAAAATGCATATCCATCATTATATAAAAACCATTCTCAGACATGGACACCTTAAACCCTAATATGCATGCATGCCTACCACATTCACGTTCCAAACTCATGAAACTCCCTTATTTTATCCTTTTTACATTCCTTTTTATATTATCAAATCCAAATTCTACTTCAATGTTCTGAACATTGTATCACACATGATACAATAACCATAAAATTTTCAAGATCGGTGCTACAATCGTCTGATTTCTATCAACATGGAGAATTACTCAAGCATGGAATCCAATGCTATGAACCCAAACCAATTATACATATATCTTCACATCAATCAATATCCATTCACTTTGAAGTTCCTTCTTCATTTTGACCATTATTGACACTTGTTGACAAAAAATACAACTTATACACAAAGTGGTCCCAGCAATTTCCCCCTTTGACCTTGGTGGTCAATACCTTATGACTTCTCCAGAAATGAATGTTTTAGTGTCAAAACGATCTATTGTATCCCCTTGATTCTTTCATTTCACTTCTCTCTCCCTTATTGACAAGAAATAAAATGTTATTGGTATAGATGGTATCAGTTCATTCATAATCAATGTGTCATCAATAATTTCACTCTAAGTATACTTGAGAAATTATCGGTGTAGAAAACATGGGAATTTGTTTTAGACAATAATGTTTTACTTTATCCACTGAATGATGATAACTCATGAGATAAGTGATCATCCACTATTCTTAGTAACTGAGTAATTTAATTACTCCCTATTTGTAGAATAATCTTTATCTTCATTAACAATGGATTTTAGTTTTAGAAATAACCTACCTCTACCAATGACCCGATTTTCCGGAAATCATCATAGTAATTGATTTTTATACCAACTATTGTAGATAATGATTGAGATAATAACTCTTGATGCTTCTTAATGTGTATCCCCATCAAGGGGACACTTCTAGTGATTGAATCCTAGGTTATCCCCCTGAGAGCTTGCTTCAATTTAAATTTCCCTATAATATAAGAACAAATTAAATACACAATGATTTAAGGGAGTAAGGTGGATTCTTCTTACTCCATCAATGTGAAAAAAAAGGTTGAGAGGATTTTATTAACTCTGATGAACAATTATTCACCCATTAAAAATTGATCCTCAATGATGAATGTGATTGTGTGGACCATAGAATTTCTTCCATCTTTTTGTGTGTGAATATTCTTTCTTAAAGGGCTTTCAATTCTCTAGAATCTCACAGTGGAAAACCATTTTTTATGTAATTTTTCGTAGGATGGAGTAAATTCAATGCATCTTCAAATAGTATGACCAGCCATATTGCACGTCACACACATAAAATCATTGTCATCAGGTAGAATATTCCTTTATTATTTTACCTCAATTTGAGCCTATGAATCTTCCATCATTATAATTCTTTCTAAATCATCATTCCAAAACCACCAATACATCATTAGGGATAGAGGCAGCAAGATTGGATCATCTACATGGATTACTCTAAGTGGAATCCTTTTTATCAGTTCCATTGGATGCCCCACCCTTCACCTTCATGGATTTAGAATCTAATAACTTCTCAAATTTATTTCTTGAAATCTTCCTGGGAGAAATAGCTTTCACATTAATCATCTGATTCCATCACAAGGAATCTTCATCATTATTACCCAGATTTTGTGGTCTTATTTTCTTATCAGCTTTGTGTACCTGTTGAATTGAAAATGCACCATTCATGTTACCAATCCAATTTCATACCTCATAGATGTTAACTAACATTCCAAATATTTTTTTTGTATATAGATGCTTCTGGAACTTTGGATGTGGCTTCTTCATCACTATATTTCTCCCCCTTGATATGGGATTTCTCTATGCTTTTAAATGTAAGGGGTTATACCAATAATCCAATGCACAATGCCCAAATTTATTACAACACCAGCATTGACAAAAAAACCTTAAATTCATAAAATAATCATCATAAGGTTGCAGAATCATCTACTTTATTTTTGTGCTTTCTGTGGGGAGTTATCTTCCACACACTTTCCCATATACACCCTATTCATGGGGGTAGGTTTATTCTCACTTTTCTCCATACATACTTGTTTAAATTTTTCTTCCAACCTGCACTTTTTGTAGAATCAATTTTAGAAACATTTGTACAAGTTGGTATGAATGGTACCTTTGCATTCTCAGATACATATGATAGATCAATGAGTGAAGATATGATCTTCTTCTCACATGTTTGAAGGTTTTTGAGAGTATAATACTTTGATAAGAATTGAGTAAAAGTAGATACTATTTCTGTTATTTATGGAGACTCAATATGTTTCAGTTCAAGAATGGTTAACTGAACATCAAATTCTAGGAAACTAATATTGAGGATGACTTCCTCGTCTACAATCATTGTAATCTCCTATTTACAATACTTATTTAATAATTCAACTTATTCTTCAAGCATCCTTATCTTTTTATAATAATGAGTTTTGTTTTTTAATTTTCATGGAGTGTTATTCTAAATATAACTCTTTGACTACATTGCTCGTTTTCAGCTCTTCTTCAAGTGCATGGATCATCTCTTCTAGAGACTTGTTGAATCCATCTTTTTCTTCAACAATTTTGATCCAATTTAAAGAAAAAAACTTCAAATACCTTCTTTCATGCTTCAAAGACTCCAACTTGTTGAGAGATCTTTAAACATTAATCAATTTTTTCTTGTAATCCATTGTCCAAATAATCAGTTTCTTCTTCCAACTGAGTGATATTTTCCTACATGCATTGAAATACTCCACAAAATAGGGATTCAATTTCCTCAGGGTTACCATGCAAAATCATTCTTAATCAATCAACTTGTATTTATTGACATGTTCTAGATTGACCATCACCACTTGTGCTGGCATTTTCTTCATGATAATAATTTATAAATGTACCAACACATACCTCTTGATCCGTTGAGGTTGGAAGGTTTTCAAACTTCTTGGTTGGAACTTGATCCACCTTCTCATAAATTTCCATGTCCAGTGTGTCTTAAATGTTAGCTAGTTACAGAGAACCAGATGCATCATCTTCTTTAGATAATTTGTAATTTTTATTCAACTTTCTCTTCATATTCTTATTCATGGTCATCATGGTCATGATAGATATAGCATTATGATTTGAGATAACTGAATCATCACTAAAATTACACTTCATCGATAACTCATGAAAGAAACTATAGTATTAAAAATAGAATAAATTAACTGAAGAGAATCCAACAGAGGTGAACCTCTCTCTAATACCAACTGAGATGACTAGTTTGGGATTTTCTGAACACTGAGAGGGGGGTTTATCAGTGTTGGGGAAATTTTAAACAAATTCCATCTTTCATTCCTAGTACCTATTAACCTGTTAGGATCTAGATTATCTTATTCTATTTTTTACATGTGGATTTCAATAATAAAAACAAGTAAAAATATGAAAATAATATTTTTACTAGGTTCACCACTCAATAAGAGAAGCTACGTCCTTTCCATTCATGGATATGACTAGTGCATGGATTCTACATTATGATGTGATATGCCTGTTACTGTGGAGTGGCTAGGAAAAAAATCAACTATCCCTTGTGAGTCCCTACACATAAAAGGGGGGTGGGAAAAAATCCTATATCCAAGACTAATGATAACCTATTATAACATCCATCCTCTAGCTAGTTGTTTATACTGTTTATGGAAATTTTCATCTTCCATTTTCAAAAAGTAGTTTGTACTCTTGATCTTCTTTAGTGAACATCACTAGATTACTTGGAAAGTGGTAGGCAAGGAATTCTTCTTTCTTTATTTATCTTATTCTCTATTTCAATAACAACTGCACTAGTATTCTTCATTATTATTATTAGATCAACAAAGAAATCTCTAAAACATCTTCTCTCTTCTTAGATAGAGTCACATACACCAATTTGATTATTTAGGAAATTAAGATTGGTTCACTTTGCATCATCTGAATTAATTCTTTTCTTCTTGTTCACGTATCCATGTGACCATCCATATGATATTAGGGTTGAACTCTTTCTTCTCCTTCTTCAAATATATGCCCACATAATTTTTTTCATTATTTTGATTGTATTCACATATGCATGTGAATGAATTCACCTATTCTTATTATTATGTGATAACCCTTAATGGGTATGGTTCTTTAAGAACACACACACACATGGATTATTTTACTCTTCCTTTTCTTACTTCTCCTTATTCTCATTGCACCTGGATATGGTGTTTGTATAGTATATATGTGAATGTTTCTTCGATCCCAAATGGCTGTAATTACTTACATGTGGGGGATATTTTCTCAAACAACTGAACAAGGACTCGGGATCCTTCAACCCGAGAAAATGCATACATGCATGTATTCTTCCTCTTCACTTGAAAACACCTAAGACCTCAGGTTTCATAAAATCAAACAGATAATTTAAAGAAATTCACCACTTAAAATATCCTTCTTCTTCAAAAATTAACCCATGCACACAGTAGAATACAAACAAGAAAATAGAAGGGTGTTCTCACCTTTCTTCGTTAAACGAGGGTGGCCACGAGTCGCTTTCTTCATGCTTGGATGCACATATATTCTTTGTGAATTAGGTGAATAGTTTTTCCTCTTCTCAATGATCAGTGAGAGAGTATATTAAGCAATGTATCATGATATAATAGCTTTCGTGAAGCATAGTTAAGGTTTTAAAAAACACATCACAGGTTCGGGTTCCGATTCTTTGCGAAGAAATTCGACGATGCATAGAACCTATCTAAGGCTTGTGGGATCTCTTCTTCACTAATCATTGAAGTCTCATTGTGCTATATATTTTCTTCTTGAAGTGACATGAATAGATACTATGTTTTTTTGAAAAAATATCATTAGAATATATAGGATTAGGAACACTTCTCGTATCAAACTCCTCCTTTTATAGGTAAGGGGTACTTCTTATTCCTAGTTCAAAATTTGTGTATCAGACATTATGAGTGGGGATTTGAATTCCTAAGAACTTTTCTTAAATAATTTGAATATGAATATAAAGGATAAGCCACTAGTCTCTGTTGTTTCCTATTTCATACACGGGATCCTATCTTCATTCATGAGGTCAGGATCCCATGCAGAATTTCCGTGCATGAATCTCATTCGGAGCCATGTGGCCTCAACAAATACATTTACCTCATCAAATCCTTATTCTTCAAGATATCACATATATACATGATATATATTTCATGTGTGGTCTCAATTCCTTCTAATAGCTTTCATAGTACCGAAATGACCATTCTTTGATAGTCAGAGGTCATCCATGGTTATCAGGATTCTTCCTTAGTGAGAGATAGAGGTGTTATCATGTGCTGAAGGATAAATATGACAGACAGATTTATTGAAATACACAAGAGGATATGATGACCAAGATTCAAACATGTAGGTCACCTAATCTGATAAGCGACAGAGATCAGATGATCAGATATCATGTCTGATCAAACGGTCGACCAAGATGTGGAATGAGATGAGGGGATTAAATTATATCCATGTTTTTAAAAAAATTCCCTACATCGAAACAAACAAGCGGGAGAGGTGTGGTTTGTCAATAAACTCCTCCCGATGAACACTTATAATTCTCCTATCCCCCCTTTGGTACTGACTCGAACCGGTTCTCTGCAGGAGTGCTTCTACACCCACCTATTACTCCTTTGGGAGCACTCTAGCACCCACTATACATCAATGCATAAGGTTTGATCACCATCTATACATTCCTGTGGGCTTATACACTATCTGCAGGCGCCTCTTGTGGGATGGCTCTGCCTTGGCTTCTCCATGGGTGTAGTCGACCCCTTATGGTCTCGCATGTGCCTCAGGATGAGGTTAGGTAGTTAGCTCATGGTCTGGCCCCAATTTTTTAGTAATCCACATAATAAATACTAGGTAGAAAAACTGAGTATGACCGAAGATGCATGAAAATCATTAAACAAAAACCAACCTCTTGCAAGGCCACCTTAAAACATAATGAACATGCATGCATACGACCTTTAATAGCGATGATAAGGACACCCCCTCATTTTCTCCTTTTATTTCATTTAGAATTATCTAATCCAAATGTTAATTAAATGTTTTGAACATTGTATCACATATGATACAAGTACTTTGATATTTTCATGATAACTTCTACAACTGTCTGATTTGTAACAACATGGATAATTACTCAAGCGTGGCATCCAATGCTATGGATCCCAAAAAATTCCCCAAAAATCATCACTTCAATAAATCTTGATTCACTTTGGGGTTCTTTTTTCGATTTGACCATTATCGACACCATTTGACAACAAATATAACTTATACACAAAGTGATCAAAACACACCGATGTATAGATTTTCATACATGGTGGGATTTCATGAATCCATATATAGTGATGTGGGATAATCTGAATTCATGAAGAAGAATAAAAATATTAATCTTGTGGAATTAGAAAGTCACTTACATGATTTACTACATAGGTGAATTTGGCCTTGTATATGAATTTGGTCAATTGTAAGAGAATTTTAATCAATGTTGGGAAATCAACTTTTTTTAGTATTTAGATATTTTTTCCTATTGTGATTTTACATCAAAATCATGGAGATTTAGTAGTGGATCATGATCTATGTTGAAAATTTACATAGATAATTTTGGTAAGAAACAATGAATTAATTGAAATATTATTCACATTGAGGTGGAGTTTTCATATCCAAAATGAAGGATCCATACGTGATTTATAGTTTCTACATTAATCATGATGAAATTATTTTATTCATTCATGCTATATTTTTTGACAGTTTTATGTGTTTATATATATTTATTAATAAGATATTTTGGTTGTCCATTATTTAAATAATGAAAATTTGTCTTGGTGGTGTAGAGGTTGTATTGGACAAACGAATAGTGTGTATTCTTAATTACACATATTATATATCACATAAAAATATTTAATGATGTACAGAAATAGGTGTAGTTTTGGAATGGTTTTTTTATGATCTCTTCCCGGTTTTCATTTATGGAAAATCTGAAAGTACTTTGTGGTGATAGGTCTTAAAGTAGGATCAAGAAATAAAAAATAGAGATATTATTGGAGATAATATGTCCTGAATATATAAGAACAAAAAGGAATAATATTATATGATGATCTGGATATAATTTCGTAGACACATAATTGAGAATAATAGAGGCTGTGTTTTACCATGTCGTGAATGTTTACCGAAAATATTTCTCCATGATGAATATATAAGAGAAGTATTTCTTGCATCATAGTAAGTTCAAGAGGAAAGAATCACTTAAATTTAGTTTATATGAGAAGTTATAGGATTATTTTTTAAATAATTGTAATCTTTTTGGATGGAGTTCTGATGTGTCCTATGAATGACAAGCATATATGAGTTCATTATATCATCCATACAGAATTGAGGATATATTCATCCCATATTTTGGTGAATATGAATATATAAAAATGTATATAAATTTTGTGATTTTTTCCCACTATGTATTGATAATAATAGAATATATGTGTTGATAAATCAAGGATTACAACCACAGAGCAGTGCATTTATGAGGTGGAGAATGTTAATGAGCCTTGGGTGTTGGTGAGCCAATGGAAAACATTGTAAGGGAAGTGATTCGAGGTTTAGAGTTACCACAATCATTTCAAGAAGAAAAAATAGTGATCATAATGTTTAAATGGTTCATGAACAAACCATCTATTGAATGATACTTGGAGTATCCAATTATAGGTAAACATATTACAAATTAACTTATTCATAAATTAATTTCATATCTATATTCATATAGAAATATGGTGAGGTTGATAGTAAAGATACTAGTTGAACATTATTTCCATACACATGGAAAAATTTATACAAATTAAATTTGGAGAGAGGATAAAATTTTTAAAATATTATTTTTTAACCACCCCCCCTGAAGGTTCTTAAATAGGGAATAACAAGTGGTATCATAAATAATGGTTTTGACTATGTGTTCAGCCACATTTTTAAAATTGGATTTTCATTAAAAACTGATATATTGAAAAAGGAACTATTTTTTAGTGGTCATAAATCACATAGGAGGTAGAAGATGTTTCAGTACAACATGGATAATTCCCTGATATTCCCTCAATATTTTTGTAGGATGATATTGTTCAACAAAATGTCCAATGAATTTTATTTGATAAAAATTAATGAAATATATAAATTTGTTCTGCAACAAAAATTTATTAAATTATATACATAAATGGAATTTTATTTAATAATATTTCTCATTATATGGTCTCTAAATCTATGTGTATTCGTATAAAATATTCATTTTTCAAAGAACATAATCTGAAAGAATTTTCCCTTAGAAAAAAGGTAATAGGAGAATGTAAAGATAAGGTATCCATAGATGATGATTACTTTAACTAAAGAAATATCTTTTAATCTGGTTGCATTATATAATTTGTTCTCTGATTTTGAGAAGGTTACTATTCCACAAATTTCATACACTCCCATAGATCCAAAAATTAATATGTGATAATAGTTAATTAAAAACAATATCATGCTTTATTTTAAAGAAGATTCCATGAATCTATTAATATGTGGTGGATGAACCAAATATTATTCATGATTTGGATATTGGATTATTATAAGATTTTTATATTGAGAATAAAATACCTAAATGACACAAAGTGTCCTTGAACATGGATATCAACAAGATTAGTGTATTGAATACAATTTGAAGTTAAGTTATTGAAGATATTTGCTACAAAATTAGGAATAAAATATCCAAAAAAATAAATTTAAATGAAATAATTACATCCATCATGACACATCTCGGAAAACATGAAATAAAATATGTAATTTTTGGATATATTTAGGAGAAAGGATTCATAGATAAAGGAAGGTGATGATAAAATAAGGGAATCTAAGGGGAGGATAAACACCTTAAAAGAGAATATGATAATCCCTCCATAGGTAGTCTACACTTTTATAGATAGTGGTAATATAAATCCTAAATAAAAAATTAATGAAAATATAAAAACATAAAATGAATTGATGGACCCTAAATATTATAGATGAAATAAGATCCATAACAATTAATTAATAATATTTTAATTTTTTGGATTATTGGTATCATTATAAGAATGTGTATTTAAAAAAATCATAAAATTATAATGAAATCAGTATCATATATGCCTCTATCGAGAGAAGAACAGATGATTTATCATCTTTATAAAATATCATTGTTTTTATACCCTAGTCACAAAGAAAAGAATATAAGTTTTTAGGATTCATGGAATAAAAAATCATCCATTTGGAGACACTCTAATATTGTGACATAAATGTAATGAACTTATCTAGAATTGAAGTCATGTTGAGATAGAAAATAGGTTCAATAATTTTTATGAATGAAACAAACCATTAAATATTATGAATTAACCTATAGTATAATTTTACTCAAATAATCCATCCTCAACAAAGATAAAATAGATACGAAAGAATAAAAAAGAAACTTCTATATATGTGATATTGTGGATGAAAAAGAAAAGGGAAATCCACCATGAAATAAGAATTCTAATATGGAACACATGGCCATCAAGGAGGTGATACACAATTCAAGCCTATGTGACCTAAAAACCCACTATGAAGAAATAGATTAATATTAGTGGAATTATTCACTATCGGATAAAAATATAAATTAATGATGTAATGGAATTGAATTAATTATGGACATGTGAACATGTGTTGTTTCTCTTATAATAGGGAAGAAAACTAATCCAAGTAAGAATAAATCATCATTGCAGACGATCTAGAAGAAAAATAATTATCCAAAGTGAGGAGATTACTCTTTATTAAATTGTATAGGGGTGATGGAAATATGTAACGAAATGGGTTGGTCCACCATGGCCAGTCCCACTCCTCTGCTTTTGGAGGTATGTGGTCCCATTCTACCCATGACATGATTTTTTCTCACTATGATGCAGTCCTATAAGGGGGGTTGAATATATGCGATAATTGAGTTAGTGAAGATAATGTTTTGGATTTGATCCTCTGATATGTTCAAACCTAAAAAATCTATGGAACATGATATAGTTAAGAATATTTTAAATATCTTTTTTGAAATAAATCTTGAAAAATAAAGTCATGACTGAATCTGAATCATTTCGTGGGGCCAAGAATAAAATTTGGCACACAAAAAGTTCACAAAGAGGTTCCCCATAAGAATCAAATGTCAACTATGGGGCAAAAATATTCTCATTGAAAATAGAAATTTGGATAGTGAAATGAGTCTAAAATGAATCTAAAAGGTGATTCAAATCAATTTATAAGATAAATATCGTATGAAAAAGGAATTGACTGTTCTAAAATGGAATCTAGCAGAAAAAGGAGTGAAAATAAACCCTGAAAGTAAAGAGGACATAACTAGACTTCTATAAAAACACCTCTAATGTGAAACCCGAAGATATTGAATATAAATCTAACATTTAATGCATGAAACACTAAGTCTCTACAAAATGCCATTTTGTTATAACCTAGATAGTAAACATAGTTTTTCCACATCTGTGATTTGAATTTTAAAAAACATTCATGCACGAATGGTTTTAGTATGATATTTAGAGTTTGATAAGACAAACTGAATTTTGGGTCAATAGTAACTTTCCCTTAGGAATAGTATTGTGGACCTTATGAATAATTATGTACCCTTATGAACAGTAACATGACCCTTATGAATACTAATGCAACCATGTGTGTAGTAACATGACCCTTGTGTATAGTAATAAACCCTTATCAATAGTAACTTGAATCGTAATGTAATATAATGAATTGAAACCTCACACATGTAAGTAAAAATATAATTTAGACACCTTATAAATGAGGGTGAATTTTTTAAATATTAATAATTAAGTTTTTTTTATTGTTATGAGTTATAAATAATGAATTATAGTTTTATATTTAATAGAATATTTTAAAAGGTAAATCAATTTCATAAAAAAATTTCCTCAATCAATATTTTTTACCTATGATTATATAAAAATTTAATGACAATGTAGTTAATTTTTCAATGTGGAAAAAAATCAGTTATAATATTATAATTGGTATTTTTCGAGTAAATGATGATTTAAAATAAAAATTAAATTACTAATAATTATAAAATTATTATTTTTTAAAATGGAGTTCCATTTTGGATTCAAAAAATTGAAATATGGAATGATGAATTTTTGGGATTTTTATAAAATAGATAAATTTTTTTTGAATAGTTAATAATAAATTTTTTATAAAATACGACATTTTTCATGACATCATCATGAATTTATTACGATACAGAAATTATATAAACTATGTAAAAATTAAATAATTATTTTACATGTTGAATATTTTACCAAATTAACATAAAACATGAAAAGTATATTTTTTCATGATAAGTATAAAAAACATGGTTAATGTCGATGAAGTTCCCGAACAGTGCAGACAAAGTCAAAATTGGTAATTCGTATATAATAATTGAGTGATAAAATTACATTCATGAATTAGTTACTAACTATCATGTACTATTTATCTCTTTTACTTTATAATTTATAAATTAAGTGTTATATAACATGAGTATTATCCAAATATCTGTGAAATGCTTGCACAGTGCAAGAAAAGTCAAAATAACAATGTTATGAAGATGTTTTGTTTTGTATGAGAGTAAATATACATAATCAATAAATTTATAATTTTATTTTGAAACTAATTAATTTATATTAATTATATTATTTATTTTTTAGTTTTATATATTAAATAATTATCAATAATGCTTATGCAACGCCATTGTCATGCTCATGCAAGCATAAGAAAAATAAATAAAAAGAATTTTATTTAAAATATTAGAATTATTAAATGGAATGTATTTTTGATTAAAAATTTTATATAATCAATTTTAGACTATAATAAGGTTTTTTTATCAATTTGGGAATTTTTTTCCCAACATGAATCAATTTAAATCATTTACAATATTTTATTTCCAAAGGAAATCAAGTTGTAACATTATAGTATTAAAATTAATAATTTTTTATATGACATTTTCCTGAGGATTTATTAAAACATGAATGGTATTATGAAATCTAATAAAATTATATTTTTCATGAAAATTTATTTTCAATTTTTAGACAATAAATAAATTCAATAATGGAATCCAAAATATTACAGTATTAATTAAATTTATGAATAAATTAAATAAATGATATTAAAAATAATAAAATAAATATAATCTTATATTTTTAAGCTATTTCACGGATTCCCAATATGAATATGACTTTTATATGACACAATATTATTTTTATTTGATTTTTAAACTTTTTTTGATGTGTTTAAAGTCATATATATGAATAGTTTTTATCTTGAAAAAAATGTCATTCATGAAATTTTTTTTAATTATTTATAAATATCCCAATTATTGAACAAGTCCAAAAATGTTTATATTACTTCACAAATTGAAATTCCATTTTATTTTTTTGCTTTTTTGGAGTCCTAATGTCTATATTATATTTATTATATTTTAATAATTTTTGTGATTCCAAAGTTACCCCTCACCTCACTTATAATGGGTGGTTACTTCCTTCAAAAATTTCATAACCATAAGCCTTCTTATTCAGCCATCCTCCACCAAATTCCATCCTCCTCATCCCTTGACATGTTATTATAATCCTAATATAACAAAAATACAACTTCCAAGAGATATAAGGTGGTTTCAGAAGGGAAATCTTAAAGAGGTATGATTTCTTATTCTCTTTTTTTATTCTTTTTGACTTATACCTTCTCCCTTCCTATTATACAATTATTTATGAAAAATACGGTACCTTATATGTGCTGTATTTTTTATGATAATTTTATATTGCATCATCATTCCTTCTTTTCCCTCTATTTATACTATAAAATAGAACATCATCCAAGATTTCTTAATTATCGTGTTTAAGGAAGGCAGATTTTCAATTTACATTATTAACTTCAAGAATAGTCATTAAACCTTTAAAATGGTTTAATTTGATCATAATATATTTATTTTATCTTATTTTAATGTTATATAATGTGTATATAATCATAATTTAAAATAATAGTACAAAACAAGTTCATAATGCACAAAACTGCCTAGTTGATCCAAGCATTTATCATTAACTTTTATTTAATGTGTCATATTCATGGTATATATCCAAAATAATTATAAGATCACTTTTACCTCTGTAATGTCACTAATAATATATATTAACAAATCTGTATTTTTAACCACATTTGAAATGATCCACCATTTTTAAATACAAGTAATCCGATCATGAAAACAATGGAACAAAATGCATCCAAAATAACAAAAAGGAACCTCTTAAACCAATAGAAGGCCATAAAAACATAATAATGAAAAAAATCAATTACATGTAGATAAGGTTATAAAATTATTAATTAAATAATAAATATTTTATTATTATAGTCATTAATTTCAATCGAATAAAACATTCATGCATAAGGTAAGGGGTTTCTTCATCTCACTTACATTTTTGTGGGATATTCCGTTTTCACTATTATTAGTTATGTATGGTGTATGTATACATCCCATTGATGTTTCATAGCACGAATATTTTTTTAATTATATTCAATTTATCATTTAATCATTATAAATTAATGGTCATATGATTCAATAAATTACAAAGTTGTAAGGGTTTTCTACCAGAACCTCCAGTTTCATTCGAATAAGTATTATTGTTTACTCACCGCATTTAAATTATTATTTATTCACATGTAATCCTAATATATTCTTTTATAATTTTCAATATATATGTACCAACCATAATACAACATTCATTTATGTGTAGTTATAAGTTTTAAAATATATTTTAAAATTTCTTCATGAAATACATGTAAAATTCAAGGGTGTTTGTCAAATTCATTCCAATTTTTAAGGGAACTCTATAATCTGTATTTATCTAAATTTATCTTTATAAAAATAGAAATTTTATTATAAAAATACTAACTTACTTCACTTATTGTTTTATACATTGAATTTTCCAAAATAAATCAACTTTTCAAAGTAAAAGAGTAATAATATAAAGAATTACTCGATGGGTTCATAAGAGTATCTTCATCTGTTTCAACATTAAATTTAATTATTAAGTGTTATTGGTATTAATATTTTATGAAAGCATCAACCATATTTAATTTAGTGGTTTTTTAAAAGTTTTAATTTGGATGTTCTATCTTTAAACCATTAACCAATTCAGTCTGAATGGTTAGTGTTTATGATTAATGTTTGAGGAAAGTTATTTGCCTTGCATATGTTAGTTTCAATATGAATGTATATGTTGTGTATCCCCATACATATAAGGACTGAATTTAACATATTATGTGATGGGTGGGGCCTGCTATAGCTCCTCGATGCATCTGATTATATCATGAGACAAATATAGATGGCCATTGCCAAGGCCTTGCCAATTTTTAGAGATGGTTCTTGTCATGGCACTAACCATTATTATATATATTGGTTGAATCCTTGACATAGTGATTTATATTGTAATTAAAATACAATTCCCACATAATTATACAAGTAATTCAACATTCATGAGTTTATTCAACTATTACAATACCCATGTTTATGCTTTAATATGGCATTATTTATTCATCTCTTTTTCTTGTAATAATGTTTCAACGTTCATTTTTTCAATTCATGTGTATTTAGTTATTAATTGTGACTACTTTTAATGACTATGATATATTCATATAAATTTCATACCCTTACTGAGCATTTGAGCTCACCCCTTTATTATTTTTTATCCTTCCAGGTTACGAGTATGATTATTATATGAATGAATTGAAGGGTTGATCTGAGAGATTATTAGATTTTTAGTTCAATTTTTTATGTTTTTAGTTTTGTGTTGTAATTTCAATCACAAGTATGTATATTTTTCTATAAACTAGTAAAATTAGTTGTATTTTGGGATTTTTCTTCCTTGTATCTATGCCAATGTAATAAAATAAGGCACATAATTGATCTTCTAGAGTCAAGGAATTACAGTTGGTATCAAATAATTTTTATTAGAAAAGATAGAAACCTGTTTTAAAAATATAGATTACAGAAAATATCTATAATTTTGTTTTTTACAATATGTTCACACAAACAACCATGAACATTCATATTAAGTGTTTATGAGGATCCTTCTATAAAATACATTTTTATTTTGATATTACAGGTGGGTGTTGTTCTAGAACAGATGTACATAGGAGTAACAACTCTGACAAGGAGTCTCATACTTGAACTGGGGTATCCGGTTACACGACAATGTTCATTACTACGCAACTGGTTTGACACTCCCATGTGATATTATTAGGAGAGTTCTCATTTTTTACCCACAATTATAAAGGATTTATTCACTCAATGTTACCAATTTATATGGATCTAGGATATAGAATGAATTAAGTTGTGCTATGATTATATTTATATATATTTCATTCTTTTATGACCTAATATATTATATATATTTGATTATAAACGGTGAAAAACATAAGGAATGAAAACATCACCGATACACATGATGAAAAGAGTAAGAATGACTATATATTTTAGGGTCATAAGCCATCATTTAATTGAAAGATAGTATCCCATGTATCGTCATCATATGAGGATACAATATTACTTGTTAACAAGATATGTAATGAATTCTATGATTTGTATGGATTTGAAGGGAAGAAATAAAAGAATAAGATGTGTAAGAAAAATTTGGATTAATGAAATAAGTGACAGAAGGGTTTTCCCACATGTGAAAACTATGAATGAAATTACCTTCGAAAATTGTTGAAAGTAATGGTAGTTTCTTATATGTGTGGAGAAAAAGGAAACCAATTTTGTGATTATGAGGGTTAGAAATAGTTTTCAAATGTAAACTAGTTCATCTGAATGGAGATAGAACACAATCTGAATCAATTTCCCAACCGTCAAAGGAATATTATCCATATGATGACACTGGATAATGATAATGTTATTATGATGTTTCATATCATGTAGGATTATTAATATTCATAGTAATGAATAATTTAATTTGATTTTTTTATCATTGCACTGGTTAAAAAAATTATGGAATATATGCGGAATATTTGGAAATACATTTTAATTAATGATTTCAAACAATATGTTGAATGGTACAAAGAAAATTTATTTAGTGTTAAGTTAAACTTTTTGGAAAACACATTATTTTGAGAAATAAACCACATAATATATTTTTATTTATGAAGATAATGATCAAGAAATGATTCATTTGGATTAGTAATGGCTACCTCAAACATATTTTTGACTTTTTGACAAGTAGTCTATGCTATCATTGATGGAGTTTACATCATTTTTGGATATAAGGAATATATCCAATAGTATCTGTAAGGATTAATGCCTGTTTCCAATAATGTTTAATGGTAATTTTAGTTAATACCATATTTTAAGAGAATACACGAAGATGATATGCACATTTTTGGAATATGAAAATTTAGGGATTAATCATGTTGATTAAAGGAAAATAAGTAGGAGATTTACTGAGAAAGATATATCATGGAGTTCTAATCAAACGAGGACTTCTATGAACATATTGTACATGGATCTGGAATGGATGAATATGATAATGACTCAAAAGTTTTTGATCATGATCTTTTGGAAATGTAATCCATCTATGAAATGGTTTATGTTGTTCGTTGTGTGAGGATTTAGATTTTAATATCAATAAATGATGCAACATGTTCTAAGTGTTGATGTATACATAGTTCAGGGCACAAAAAAAGGATAATATTGTGTTTATGAAATAGAAATTTATATTTATACTATTACAGAGTGGAATAATTCTTAAAATCTAGGATAAGAGTCGTAAACAAAAATGTATCCAAATTATCATTTTTTTCATAACTGTAGTTTATGGTATTGTAGTATTGATCATTCTTCTGACCCGGTTCTCGATCCATTCCATCATAAGATGTTGATTTGATTATTCTTCCATGACCATACTATCCAATTATAATGCATAGTTTTGTAGTGACCAAGGAATTTCTTTTTCCCTCTTATTATGAGGATATTTTAACCATATTTTTTATGTGGGATTCCAATATGGGAATTATAATGTATCAACCATTATATTTTTAAATTCTATTTCGAAATTTTGAGGATAAAAGTTTTTTAAAGATGACTTAATGTAACACCCAAATATTTAGAAAAAAAATTTAATATCAAACGAATGAAACCCTGAGTGTCTACAAAACACACTTTTATAAAACATAGCCAGTAAACATTTTTTTACCACCTATGTTATTTGAATTTTAAAAAATTGATATACACGGTTGCATTCAATAAGATTTTTAGAGTCTAAAAAGGCAAAATTTATTTCCTGCGAATAGTTACAAACCCTTATGAATATCAATGTTATCCTTTTGATTAGTATTGTACCCTTATGAATATTAACTTGACCCTTATGAATAGTAATATACCATTATGAATAGTACATGAATTGTAGTGTACACATATTAATAGTAACTTCCAACATGTAAGTAAAAATATAACTTAGACACCTCATAAATGATAGTGAATATTTTAAAAATAATTATTAGTTTGTATTTTTATGAGCAATAAATAATTAATAAACATTTATTAATTAATAGATTAATTTAAAAGATAAATCATTTTCATAAAACTTATTCATTAATAAATATTTTATTTTCCTATTATTATAAGATCATTTTATCAGATTGTAGTTAATTTTATCGACAAGAACAAAAATCAGTTATAATATTAATATTTTTATTTTTCAATAAAATGAAGATTATAATTAAAAATTAAATTTATCATAATTAGTCAATTATTTTATTAAAATGGAGTTTCTATTTTGATTCAATTATATGTTTAAAGGTTTTGTAATTTTTTTGTTATTTTAATGAAATATTTTAATTTTTGTTGAATAGTAAAAATACATTTTTTATAAAATGCACAATTTTTCAAGAAATAAACATGAAATTGTTAAAATATAAAAATGTATTTAAACTATCTAATAAAAAAATAATATATTACAACTTTGATATTTTACATAATTATTTTGTCACATGAAAAGTATTTTTTTAAGGATAATTATAAAAATCATTGTCAATGTCGAAGCAGTGCCTATACAATGACGACAAAGACAAAATTGGTAATTTATATATAATAATTGTGTGCTAAAATTAATGTCATGAATTATTTATTAATTATTATTTATTATTTGTATTTTTTATTTAAAATTTCTATTTTTAGTGTCACATAACATGAGCATTATTCAAATGCTTTTGCAGTTCTTGTGCATAGAAATAAAATAAAAAATAACAAAGTTAAGAAGGTGTCTTGTTTTTTATAAGATTGAATATACATAATGAATAAATGTATACTTTTATTTTTCACCATGTTAATTGATATTTATTACTTTGTTTTGTTTTTAATTTTTATATTTGAATTAACTAACATTAATACTTTCGTAATGCCGATGCAGTGCTTGTGCATGCATAAGAAAAATAAATACCACATTTTAAATTAATATAATTAGAGTTATTAAATGAACCATATTTCAAATAAAACATTTTATAAAATATAATTTTTACTATTATAATGTTTTTAATCGAAATAAGGACATTTTGGTACCCACATGAATCACTTTAAAGCCATTATAATATTTTCTTTACAAAGGAAATCCGGTTATCACAATATAGTTTTTAATTTAATTATATTGTTGTATGAGTTTTTCCAAAGGTTTTATTTGAGAATTAATAGTATTTGGAAATATAATAAAATTATATTTCTTTTGGAATTTAATTTTTAATTTTTAGCCAAAAATAAAATACTATATTGTCATCCACAAAGATGATGCAACATTACTTTAATTAATGAATAAATCAAATAAATTATATTAAAAAAATAAAATAAATGAAATTTTATATTTTTAAGATAATTCGTGGATTCTCTATATGAATATATAATTTATATAATATAATATATAATTTTATTATATTTTTAAACTTTTTGTTAATTGTTTTAAAGTCATAGATATGAAATGTTTTTATCTTGAAAAATTTGTTTTTCATGAAAAAATTATTATTTTTAAATTATTTAAAAATTCTGATATTATTGAACAAGTCCAATCATGATAATATTACTTATAAAATGTAATCCATCTTTCATTTTAGGCCCTTTTATGGTCATCATTCCTATAATATATTTATTATATTTTATTAATTTTAGTGATTTCGGAGTTACTCCTCCCATCACCTGTAAAAGGAGGTTCCTTTCATCCAAAATTTCATAACCATAAGCCTTACTGTTTGTCCCACATCTTCCAAATATCATCCTAATAATCCAATAAAAAAATATAATGCCTATGTTCTCAGAAAAACTCCACTTCTAATAGCCTGAAGGTGGGTTCAAAAGAGAAATATTAAAGATGTTTGAATTCTTCTTCTTATCTTTTAAATTATTTATCACATATACCTTATAACTTCCTATTATAATATTATTCATGAATCTACAAGTACCATATATGTACTATAATTTTTTTATGATAATCTAATATCACATCATAATCTCTTCTTTTCCCTCCTTTTATACTATAAATGAGAACGTCGTCTGAGATGTATTAATTATCACGTTCAAGGATGAGTGGTTTAGAATGTGCCTTACTATCTTCAAGACTAGTCATGAAAACATTCTAATAGATTAATTAGATAATAATATATTTATTTTATATTTTTTAATGCTCATAAATACTTACACACTCATAACATAAAATAATAGTAAAAAACATGTTCATCATGGACAAAACTATCATGTAAGTCCAAGCATTTACCATTAACCTTGATCTAATGAGTCATCCTCATGGTATATAACCGAAAACAATATAATATCATTTATATCATTCTAATGTGAGTAATAATATATATTAACAATTATGGATTATTTAATACATTTCAAATGATCTTCTATTTATAAATTCAAATAAATCGATAATGAAAACTAAGGAACAAATTGCTTCCAAAATAATAAAATTTACCCTCTTAAACCCCTTAAAAACCCATGAATTAACCTAATTAGGATAAAATAAATCAATTAAATAATGATGAGTTTCAGGTATTGTTAATAAATTACGCTAAATATTATTATTCAGGTCATTAAGATCAAATGAAGAGCTCGTTCGGGCATAAGGTAAGGAGTTTCTTTATCTCACTTCCATTTTTGTGAGATATTCTGTTTTCACTAATATTACTTGTGGATGGTTATGTAAACATAATATTGATGCTTCATGTACCAAATATATTTTTTCATTATATTCAATATATCATATTTGGATTATTAATTTTTGAGGAATATTATTCAATTTATTACAATGTTGTTAGGGTTTTCTACCCAAACCTCCATTTTCATTCGGGTTACTCTTATTGTCTACATACCTCAATTAATTTCTTATTTAATAATATTAAATAATCATATATTATTTTATAATATTTAATATATAGGTACCAACTAGAAAAAAAGATTAATTTATAGAGTGTTATTTGTTTTAAAATGATCTTTCCAAAAATGTTCTGGAAATACGTGCCAGATTCAAGGGAATATCTCAAATTATTATGAAAATAAAAATTTATATGTTTTAGCTAGAATTATACTTATAAAAAAATATTTTTTGTGATAATACATCCTTACTTCACTTTTTATTTTCATACAAATACTTTTCCAAAATAACTATTCTTTTCAACGTAAAATAGTAATTATCTCATGAATTACTCGATGGTTTTATTAGAGTATCTTAATACGTTTCAACACTCTTGTTGATTATTATATATAGTTGGGATTAATATTTTATTAAATAATCTATACTAATTAATTTAATGGTTTATGATTACATTTAATGTGTTTGTTCTATCTTAAAACCACTGACCAATTTAAACGGGATGGTTAGTGTTCATATTTAATGTCCGGGGAATGTTATTTACATTACATATTTTATTTTCAATGTGAATATATATGTCATAAAGCCAATTTATATGAGGAATGCATTGGGTATATTATATGATAGTGGGGCCCTTTATAGGCCCTCAATGCATCAGTAGGTCTCATGAGACAAGTAGATATGGACATGGTTGAGGCCTTGCCGATTATTAGATATGGTTTTGGCCGAGGCCTTAATCATTTTTATATGTCCTAGACGAGGCCTTGAATTTGTGTTTCAGATTGTCCAACAAATTCAATTTCATACTAATGAAACGGTAAATTGAACATTCATGAGGATATTCAACTAGTATAATACCCATTTTTAGGATTTAATATGTAATTATTATTTTTAGCTCTTATTCCTTCCATAATGAGTTCAAGTTCATTTTTTAAAAGCATGTGTTTTTAGTTATTTACCATGCCTAATGTTTATATTTAAAAAATATTATACTCTATTGATTAACCATACTTAACATTTTATGTCACCCTTATCATTTTTTTATCCATCTAGGTTATGAGGATGATTAATCTATGAATGAATTGATGGGATAATCTAAGAGATTATTGGGATTTCTATTGAATTTATTATTATTTTTAGTTTATATGTATCTTATTTATAAAACTACGATTACATTATAATAAAATATGGAACCGACTACAATTTTCTCTGGTTGTGAAATTACAACTAATTTCAATGATTATTTTTATTTATGTGATTAAAATTTTTTATCAGTTATCTCTATGAATATGATATCCATTACTACAAACATTGAGATAGGGAAACCCCAAAATTGAGATATAAAGAGTTTGAAAATTGGTGTAAAAATATAATTACCCAAATAAAAATGGTGATGTATATTAAATTATTTTCAGCAATATTTTCATGAAAAATAGATCATATTCATAGATAAAGTCATTGTATGACTGAAACTCAATTTTTTGAAATAAATTATACAAAAAATTTAATCTTTAATGTGTGATTACAATCATAAGAGTTTTGTATATTGGATTATGTGGAAATAAAGATACATGAATTTTCATTGGAATCTTGAGTGAAATGGAAATGTTTTTGGTTCTTACCAGAACTCATATTTCATTCACCAAGATCAAGAGATGTATGATTATATAATTTTTTGATATCAAAAGTGTAAAATTTTAAATTTACTCAATTATTTTATTATCCAAATGCAATTTTTTGACAAGTGAAATGATATAATTATGAATTCGGACAGGAAGTGTCTTTCCCTAATTGGTAAATGCGAACATGATTTCCACATAAGTGAATCAAAAATTTGTGACAACAAAATAATTTAAAATTTTAGATAATATAAAATGATGTGTATTCATAAAGGGGGAGATAGAAAAAGAATGATAAGCCTCCTCATTATCAGAGGGGTCCAAACAAGTTATTGAGGAAAACCATCATGAAAAAAGGGAGGGAATATTTATTGGACTTTCTTCCCAAATATTAATGATTATTAAAATTATAATAAATCCCATGAATTGAAAAATGAGGTGATAAATATCTCTCCATATGAATAGATAAAGAAGGTTTCCCATTCAAAGGGTTATATTTAGTGTAAAATGGATAACCCTTTCATGAAGGGGGACATGATATAAGAAACCATATGGAGTTAAAATAATGTATCGAATCTAATCATATTTATCCCATTTTAATTCATTATAAAAAGGAGATGATTTAAATTGATGATTTTTTTCAATTAAGTCCATAGTGGGGATTATTGGAAACCCTTTGGTGAGGGTTATATTTTTTTTAAAAAAGTGGTTTAGAATAATCCATATGTGACTGGTAGAAATTATGGGGAGATATTTTGATACCCCTGTGTGATTTGGATTTATTGATAATGTGATCAAGGTGATTCATGGATTTTTGTTTAAAAATTCATATACATAGATATTTATATTGTAATTTTTGGAAAAAAGATTTATAGGCTGAAGGGTTGTGTAATATTTTAGTATAGAGATATAATGATCATATGAATGAATAATTCCATGCATCAACACTTGAAGATATAATGGAATGATCGATGAAGGTTGGATTCCATTTAAATATTACATGGAGGTATTCCATCCCAAATCAAAATAAGTAGTATAAACCCATAAAATGGTTATGTACTCACATATGTAATTGTCCCAAATTAGGATATTTTTATGTACTTGAATCCTACTTTGTAAAACAATATACATTAGGAATTACCTGTTCAAAATATTATTTCTCTTCGTGAGGGATTTCATGTATCCAAAACCCGAATTAATATTAAATTAAGTAAATGCCTAAACCACATTATAAAATATACTAATAAAATTAATTTTGGATCTTTGATGAGTTCATGTATCCATATATTATGATAGATAATAATTATTCTATGTGAATATGATCACATATTCAAATCATGTAACATATGAAATTTATCTATGTGATGGGAAAAATAAATAAATTTATTAACTTATAAAAATTTAGTCTGACATAGAGGAGTTTTTATTTACATATGGGATTATCATGTATGATATTATAGGAATTTCAACAAAATATTAAATCACTTAAGGTGATATAAGAGATATCTATAACGATTTTGATTTCATAAAAATATAGTTTGGAGGGATTATCTGTGTAAAAAAAATTGAGACATTTTTTGGTTTAGATATAGTGAATTAAATGAAATTTTATTCAGGATACAATGTATATTTCATGAAATAATTTAATGATATATCCACTAAGTAGATTAGAAATACTAATATAAAAGATTCAATTTTATTCATTCATGATAACTTTTTTGGAAATCATTATGTTTTTGTTGTAATGGATTTTGATGATAATAATTTTTTCCATGATGCATGTCAACAAAAATACATGTGGTGACATATAGTTCATAGCATACAGAAAAATTAAATCTATTTTTAATACCCTTTATTTCTACACATAAAAACATGGAATTATATTCATAATGAATAGGAGTTCTGCTATAGTGTGGTACAAGAATACTTCACGATTCATATATATGAAAAAGTGGAAATAACTCATGTTTATATCATTTATAGTATAATTGATAATGAAAAATGGTGATATAGGAGTATATATTATATGTTCAACATCGAAGAACAAAATGGAAGAAGAATATTTGATGATATGGACTAACTTTCATTAAACACCCCTAAGAGGAGTAGAAGAAGAGTTTGAACATGTTGGGCATGTTCAAAACAAATATTTCTACACATAGAAGATAGAATAATAATAGTTGTTTCATCGACGAAATATGAATATGATTCAAAAACTATATTGGAGTGAAGGATATATGTTTTAGTTCAATTTTTAAATAAGAAGAATATGTTTGATAGGGTGTTTATAATAACCCTATAATGGACAATAACATAAGACTTTATTAGTGTATATTTCCACAAATTGGGATTAATTAATAAAAAATGATTCTAGAATTGAATATACCTAAAATTCTGCAAAATGTGTAATTCCTATCATTGGATTATTTAGAATGGGAGAAGGAAAGATCATTGAGCTCAAGGAACCCCACCACATAGTAGTGTGTGAAAGACGAGGAGATAAGTATTAATCCTAGGGTGGTAGTGATATGACCAAAAATGTTCTAAGTGATTTGATACCTGTGATATAGTGAATAAAATCATTGTAAACACTATATAATATTAAGAATAATGATTAATTGGTGAATAAAAAAACCGTCAATTTTATGCTCTATAGAGTATCCTTGTGTGGTTCAACCATGTAAAGATCAACTTGTCCATGAATCAATTATATATATATTTAATGAGAATTTGGTGAGGTTGAGGGTAATTACACAGGTTAACCAAAATTATGATGCATTCAGTATCAATATCCATAAATACAAAGCTGTAATGTTGATAAAATGTTTTAAATTTAGTACTCCTTGATTCACCCCTATCAGGGTTTTTAATGATTTCCATTAACAGGTAGATGGTTTCCATAGATCATTTACTGACTGAATCCTAATTTTTATTAAATTATTTTTATATATATTAGAAACATCTTAATGAAATAGAAATGTGACTTAAAAAATAAGATGAAATATCATTTCCCTTTGGTAACATTTAAGAATTAAAAAAAATCACATAATAATAAGAATGATTTGTTATTTGAAATATTATGAATTCATGGCATGAAAAGTTCATAATTAAATAATTTTTTATGGATGGTAAATTAGGTCAAGTGATAAGCATTAGAAAAATATTCTTTTCATACATTCAAAAAGAAATGGAAAATCTACCCATATTGATAATGTTAATAAGATTACTTATATAATTATTATATTGATTGTCAAAGATATATGAAAATTACTCTAACAAATTAATTGAAATATATATGAAACATTTTTTATAACAAATATCAAAATGTAATAGAAATAGTTGGTAATGATACATCAAAACATTTAATGAAAATGGTATAAATAGAACCCCTTACGGATTTGGTAACCATTGAATAAAAATTTCATGAATGTGAAAACCATAGCTATATTTTGTAATACACATTATATTTATGAAATTTTTCCTAAAAGACAATAATTATTATTAAACACACCACACAAAGTAAATAATATGGTGATTATAGAACCCATCTCACGGAATGAAAATTGAGATGAGAAAAATATAAACCTCAATCTTCTATTTGGTTGGATATGTTCTAACCTCCTATAAATAAACATATAATTAATTTAAATATACATTATATCTTTACATAAATATATATATTACTAAATATCATTAACATATGATTTATAATGACCGATTTGTTAATAGTTCATTGTTTAATATATATTTTTTGGATAACTATTTAGTTTTTAATTTGTATTCTTATTTAGTATGTTTGGGCCATTCACTTTGGTCGAAAATTCAACATATATAAAATTTTAATTATTTATATGGTGTTATATATATATATATACAGTACCATGGTTATTTTATAGAACATATGGCGAAAATGTTCTTAAAAATCAGAAAAATCATATTTTATTGAAATTCTGGATCAATAAAGAAATTTATTTTATTACTAAATATATATATATATATATATATATATCCATTACAAAATATCTAAAAGATTAAAAAAAATTAAACACAATAAAACTAGTGAAAAAACACATCTTTAATCATTCATGATATAAATATTATAACATTGTTGTTGTGGAAGGTAAAATCAACCAATATATGATTTTGTATTGATGATATGATGATAAAAACCCATAATATTTTATAATGATGATATAAAATCTATAGAGGACAACTCAGGTGAAATATAATATATATATATATATATATATATTCCAATTTTCGTAACCATCTATGTAAGGTGGTGTTAAAAAATTCCATACATTGTTCATGGAGGCAGTAGTCTGCCCAAACACATGGGATATGTTTTTAGTTTTTAATGGATGGGAGTAAGGTAGGTAAAGGTTATTCAATAAAAATAACAACATTTATTATAAAATATATATTTAATAAATTATATTATTATTTTTATAACAAGTTTGGAGTATATGAAAGAAAAATGAAACATGACAGTACACAGATAATATAATTACCTCATCCTTCGATATACGCTTTTAATCCACACATTAAGCATTATTAGGGTGATATTTTGGGGATAATATAACCTATGAGACAAGTGTATGGGTTAATGTATGTGATTTAGGTATACTATGGTTGAGATAATGGGATAATTTTTTGTAGACATGTTATACATGAAGCGATCCTTTTATAGGTGAGAGGAGTGACCCCCTCGTAAAAATTTATAACTTTTAAATATAATAAATTATATTCAAAATTGATGTAGAACCAAGAAAACCAAAATATAATAATTATATAATGGTGGTTAAAATAAACTCATTCAATTTTAATAGATACTAAATTTTGGTTACATTTTATAACTTGTCCCATGGTTTTAACCCCTTTCAACCCATTTAACTTTTATCGTGATGACTTAACATTTACCATTGTAACTATTCATTGTGAATAAAAATTAAATGGTACATCATAAATAGTATGAATATTATAATTTCATATATGAAATTATTTCATTAAATTAAAATTTATAATGTGATGATATTTTATATAAATTTAAGTACACATAACAAAACACAAATGGTTTTTATAAAAACTATCATTTAAAACATAAAAACGAACCTAGACCAAAATAATGTATAATATTTGTTCACAAAATTTTTATTGGTTTCTATAAATAATATTCAATTATATAATACTTCATTTTTATATTTTTTTTAATATTAATCAGATAGTTTTATTAGGTATATTAAAAATAAGTAATTTTTAAAATCATAAAGCAAATTGTTTTAGCAAAAAAATTATATTATAAGGATTTATTTAAAAAATTATTTTATTTATTTTAGAATATTAATCTGATAAAATAAATAAAATTTTAAAAATAATTATATAAATATTTTCATTGGGTGATAAGTTGTTATTTTTTAGAAAATGTTTATTTTTTTCACTAGTGAAAAATACAGATTTTTGTAATAATAATTTTATTTTTAATAAATTATGAAATATTATATTATAAACATTTTTTTAATATTACTAAATGTATAATTATTATTATTTATTTATATTTAATCCATATAATTAATTTTAATATATATTATATTAGTTTTTGTAAAATATTGTTTTGGTGTTTAAAAATATGTTTCTCAATAATATTTTTTTGAAATTCGTAATATTTATCCATTTTAATAAATTAAAATAATCCCTAATGGGGAATATATAATGTTAATTTTATATATTATATATGATTAACAATATTATATTTTCATATAATGATTAATATTACATATTGAGTAAATATACAGTCATCTTTTGCATGAATAATACTCTTCATAGAAACCTTTTTCCTTACCACATTTATGAGATGAATATTCAATTAAGGAATTTCAAATATATGATTTTTATTGGAAAAAATGGATTACATAATTTTATTTTAAATATTTTTCATTTATGGTTGGGAAAAATTAATTTATTAGTAAATTAAGTGGTGAAAACGGTAAAAATTAACAGCCATAGTCAATGAAAAATGACAATAACATGGTTTGAACATGAATGATAAGGGTAAAAATGACTGATAAAATTTCATAAAATCTATTTTATATGGATATTTAAATCATTAATCATATAATGACTTGTAAATTTCTATTTTTGGAGCCTTTTGAAATATGAAAAATGCGACAGCACTCATTTATTTTCCAAAATACCATCTGTGTTCTATCCCATGCTTATAAAAGTTCACCTACTCACCTACCCTCTATACATATTTAAAACTCTTTTCTTGGGAATATAACTACAAAAATAATTTAATAAATTCCCCCAAATAATATTATAATCCTTATTATTGGAATAAATCTAACTTAGGAATGCATTTGGGGAAAAGCTAAGGAAGATACACGAAGAAGACGTAACATTCTTCAACAAGGATTTCTATATCATTTCTTTCTCCATCCCATTAAATTATACTCATAACATGTTTATATAATTTCATTATTATATTTTTTGTAATAATTTGTAATTATTTTAATTTAATAACCTAAATTGTTTCCATATTGCATCAAATGTGTTACGAATTCATCAATAGTGTATATGGTGGACTACCACCTAGTGAAACAATTTCATTCATTTTTCTAATCCCACCTCTCATGATTGGGTATATTGATGAATATAAATTTTATATAGTATATTTATGAAAAACATATACAAATGGAGTAATTATATAATATGGGCCGTTTTAACTTTCCACTCCATAGGGGATACGACAAAATCACTAATATGTATGAAGGACAACCTCCCCACGAATCGATGTGATTCCCTTGTCACTAATATATTATATGGAAGGTAATAAGGGTAAATATAATCAATATATTATATATATATGAAATATTTTTGATATAAATGAAAAATTTAACATTCTATAAATATAATTTATCATTTTATTTCATACCTTTTCACTCACAAAAAAATGATAATGTTATTCTAGAATGTGTGGACAGCCTCCCCCGCGATGCAGTGTGATCATTTTTTCCCTTACATCATACAATCTCAAACATTATCAAAACATATTTCAGATATAAACCTATTCTCATATAGATCCCCTTAGGGTGACATTTAATACTATAATTGAATGTATTTTAATATGATAGCCGTACCATGGTAATCTTTTGATACCAAATGCCTTAGATATATATTTAATTACATATAATAAAATCTTATAAGGTCTGAATGGGTCTCTAATTCTAACCGTCTATCTGAGGATGTTATGTACTATTAAAGGACTGAAATGTGTTAATTTTTTTTGATATATTCTCCATGACATTAATGTAAATCTCATAACATGATCAAATATAATAGAAATTGGTACTCCCTGTAGTCTTACCACCTCTATAATTTATATCATTATGGGTTTCTAGGAAGAAATTATTATATAAGTGAAATGAAATGAGTTATCATGGTATGTTGATCAACTAGATACCAAATGGAATTATGGACTTCATATCACATTGGATGTGATATAATGAAATATGTGGTAAGGTATTACCATTTACATACTATTTTTGTTATTGGATGTATCATACCATTATACTATTGATGTTTATCATTAATATTGTTCCATTCAAAACATCGTGATACACACTCATCAATATATATTTTCATATTACCACTCCATAAATTATTCTTGATATCCCTATTTAGCATCTTCCATCTATAATGGATATATAATAGTGTGCTATGTGCATCAAACAATATGTCCTTATTCAATTTTGGTATTTGTGGAAAACTTATTTATGTCTTGGACTATATCATTCCTTCATGGAAAAGGTTGAAAATAAGAACATTTCGTTCCTTCTCTTGGATGCTTATATCTTTTTATGTGTCTTGTTTATCATTACATGTATATAGAGATATAGGTACATTTTAGAATTATAGAATTCTTCACTTTTTCTTTTTAATTTCAATGTCCATCCATTAATATTTTCATTAGTATTTGATCATTTTAAATCCATATCATAAATAAGAATGCTTTATATTTTTAACTCAGTGAATTATACAATTTATTTTCTGTGTCATGGTTATAATTTTTTGGGAAATAACAATCATTGATAAACTCTATCAAATTCCATTGGTGAATATAAAACTTTATATGTGTGAATATATATTTTAATCATTTATCATAATTATATCACAACTTTCACACAAGAGATAATGCCTCCATATTTTATATTAAATAACCACCACTACCAGCTCTATATCGTGAGCATGGTAATCATTCACATAAATACCCAAATAAGAAATAATAATACACTATTACCATATAATTTTTTAAGATGACACATCAAAATCCTTAATTTAATGTATAAATTTATATAAAACTCTACTCCACTAGAAGGTATTGTTTGTATAGGTGCATTGAGTAACATATTATTAAGCTCCTTGAAGTTTTCATTGTATTCCTCTATCTAGGAAAAATTCAGTCCTTATAGAGTATTTATGGTTGTTGAATTTTATATCCAGGTTACATTTCCCAAAAAAATCTATATTATCCATCTAACCTAAGAAAACAATATATATTCATCAATGTAATCAGAATATTCCATTATTTAACAAATTTTTTTTGAATTATCCAAATATAAATTCATTCTTATGATTAATTATCCAAAAAATGAGGCTTTATAAAGATAAAATAATACATAATAAATTTTGAATATAATTTATCTTTCCGAATATTCTTCAATACAATGAATATAATTTATCTTTCCTAATATTCTTCAATATAATTTATCTTTCCTAATTGTTAAAGGTAATCTATGATGAATATCTTCATTAGATATCTGAATATAGTGGGTTATTATTAATTATAAAGGCAATTAATATATATTTATAGTGTATATACCTTGTATGGAATATTTTCTTGGATAAATAATACCTTTTGAACCACAATTGATGTTTTATAGGATAATAGTCAATCATTGAGACGTATTTATTTACTTATAATTGAACGTAAAAAACATTTATATGGGGTAGATGATACATATTATAGGTTATGATATTTTTTAACTAATGATAATAAATATAGATATTCATTGTCACGTCGTTATTCTTGACAAAAAAACATTTTTACCCCGTAGTGAATAACTAGATTGTATATATACCATATATAGATTACCATAGTGTTTCTTCATCAATTCATAATATTCGATTAGATCAATTTTATGTGGATTCATTGAAATTGGCGTAACACTAGGTATAAGTTCCATTATAAACATAACTTCATGATTTACTGTAATTCAAACAAACCCTCTATAAAATATTCACAATCTTTTGAAAATGATGTTCACTCTCAATTTCATTGATTGAATATTTTTTAATAAATAATTGCTGAAAGTGATTTCATATTAAGCTAATAGGGGAAGAAATACATTTCCATTTGGTATTTTCGATGTATTTTTTAAGATGGGTCATGAAACTATAATATTAATTATTCTTAAATATCACCTATAATAAATTTGTTGATTTTTTCTTACAATGATATAACATTAAATACTTTTAATTTCCTTGATTCATTGGGGACATCACTCTTGTTTTCTACACTGGGATTTCCCAAAAATAAAAATATTTGATTAATGTAATGTTCATTTCTTTTTTGAGTGTTATTTTATTCTTTTATAATGAAGTGATGTGCAAGAGAAGTGATATGTAGTAAGAACATCGAAATTCACTTTTTATTCATTGACAATAAGGGGGAAAAATAAAACCAAACATATTGACATATAAATATTGAAAAGAAATATAAATAAGATATTATAGTTCCTTATAAGTGAATTGAATTTAATTTTGATAAGTGTTGGTGGTTTTATAATTTTGGGTCTTATAGATATGGTATTAGGTCTGAATACGTGTGTCAATTATGATTGAGGATGACACATTTACCACAATATGTAATTAAAGGTCTAATGTGAGGAAATTATAAATGAATAATGACAAAGAGGATAGTTGGTTGTACATCATATGGAAGATGGATAAATTTATAATGGAGTGAAAATAAAAAATTAGGCTTACACATACCATCCAACTTAGGAGGAAAAAAACCACTACTTATGTGTGCTTTCTATTCCCTATCCAAGTAGCATGTTCACCTGAGTTTTAGAATATTCATAGGTTATCTATGAGTAGGATCTAGGGAGTAGCAGCGAGCCACCATGCGGGGAGACACTTCGGTGGATGGGAGGACAAACATGTGGTTGTGCCAACATTTTTTGTGAGAAAACTGATAACCCATTATGACTAGTCTGTAAGGTACCTTGTAATAAAATTAATATCATGAAATAATGTCATTTTGATGTGGGATATATTTCTTGTGGTTACTATATATCCATTTTAAAATCATAGAAATAATTAAGGTCACCTGATCTGAATAATGTGGACCATCATATCTACTGAAGTAGTTTTCTTTTACCTCAAGCTAGTAGGATAGATTTTGTGCATCGTGGTTTCTTCATTAAGTGAACTCTAATGGATCAACTCAAGACATCAAGGACCATATCACCGTCATATTTATTCGAATAAGATAAACTTGTAATGAAACAATGGATTCATTATTTAACAATGGTCAAGCCATTGATAAATAAAATAAGATAAATATGAGTTTTTGATGGTGGTGATATCACATGATGTACATTCTGAGTAAGTGTCAAATGATTTGATGAAATAGATGGATCTCTATGATTATTAAAAGTTTCATGTCGTTGGAATATTTTATATAAATACCATCTATGTAGTTCAATTTATTGTGAATATTTATCAGTTGTGAGAGAGAGAAGTGTGAGAGAGAATTTTAGGAATGAAGTGCTCTTATTTATGAGAATGTTTTATGCTTTAATGTAGTATTTTAGATCTCTTGATTGCATTATTATGGTGTGAGTTTTTAAAAACCAGTGTCAATATTTAGAGTTTGTTTTTAAATGACATATAAGATCCCATGCTTACATTTATTTGAGGAAGGAATTAGTCCCACATTCTCTAGTTATGTGATTTTTTTAACAAATTGATGAAGAGGTTTTCCAACATCAAGGAATTATCACATAATGGTTGTTTCGCATATGTGTTTTTATTTGAGAAGACATATTATCTGATTTGAGTAAGATAAACATCAAATGACCAAAGGATATGAGTTATTGTACATTTTTTGTTCCGTGAAGAGATACAGTTTCATGATCGTTTTTTAAGAAGGGAAGTAGTATTTGGATTTAAGAATGATGTGCAAATCATAGTATGAATTACATTTGTTATTGCATATGTTTTCACATTCTCGTTTGACATCGTAATCAAAATAATAAACCTAATGTTAGTATAGTGTATATTTTTTTAACACGTTATACATTTAATTTGGATGTGATAAATACATTTTTAGGCAGTCTATGTGTGCAAGTATTATACCACATTTACATTAACAGGAAATTACAGTTGGATAATGAGAAATGTTTAGAATACCGTCCATAGTTTTATACATTAATAATTATTGGTGATGCACCTGAAAATTAAATTACATGTACATAGTGAGATGTTAATTTTCATACTAAATCCTAGACTAAATATTAACCTGTAATTAATAAGGAATAAATGATTAGAAAACCGTCCATAGTTTTATGTGAGAAAACTGATAACCCATTATGACTAGTCTGTGAGGTACCTTGTAATAAAATGAATATCATGAAATAATGTCATTTTTATGTGGGATATATTTCTTGTGGTTACTATATATCCATTTTAAAATCATAGAAAAAATTAAGGTCACCTGATCTGAATAATGTGGACCATCATATCTACTGAAGTAGTTTTCTTTTACCTCAAGCTAGTAGGATAGATTTTGTGCATCGTGGTTTCTTCATTAAGTGAACTCTAATGGATCAACTCAAGACATCAAGGACCATATCACCTTCATATTTATTCGAATAAGATAAACATGTAATGAAACAATGGATTCATGATTTAACAATGGTCAAGCCATTGAGAAATAAAATAAGATGAATATGAGTTTTTGATGGTGGTAATATCACATGATGTACATTCTGAGGAAGTGTCAAATGATTTGATGAAATAGATGGAACTCTATGATTCTTAAAAGTTTCATGTATTTGGAATATTTTATATAAATACCATCTATGTAGTTCAATTTATTGTGAATATTTATCAGTTGTGAGAGAGAGAAGTGTGAGAGAGAATTTGAGGAATGAAGTTCTCTTATTTATGAGAATGTTTTATGCTTTAATGTAGTATTTTAGATCTCTTGATTGCATTATTATGGTATGAGTTTTTAAAAACCAGTGTCAATATTTAGAGTTTGTTTTTAAATGACATATAAGATCCCACGCTTACATTTATTTGAGGAAGGAATTAGTCCCACATTCTCTAGTTATGTGATTTTTTAACAAATTGATGAAGATGTTTTCCAACATCAAGGAATTATCACATAATGGTTGTTTCGCATATGTGTTTTTATTTGAGAAGACATATTATCTGATCTGAGGAAGATAAACATCAAATGACCAAAGGATATGAGTTATTGTACATTTTTTGTTCCATGAAGAGATACAGTTTCATGATCATTTTTTGAGAAGGGAAGTAGTATTTGGATTTAAGAATGATGTGCAAATCATAGTATGAATTACATTTGTTATTGCATATGTTTTCTCATTCTCTTTTGACATCGTAATCAAAAGAATAAACCTAATCATAGTATAGTGTATATTTTTTTAACACGGTATACATTTAATTGGGATGTGATAAATACATTTTTAGGCAGTCTATGTGTGCATGTATTATACCACATTTACATTAATAGGAAATTACAGTTGGATAATGAGAAATGTTTAGAATACCGTCCATAGTTTTATACATTAATAATTATTGGTGATGCACCTGAAAATTAAATTACATGTACATAGTGAGATGTTAATTTTCATACTGAATCCTAGACTAAATATTAACCTGTAATTAATAAGGAATAAATATCTGGGTTTTTAATATTCAGGGGGAAGGTCTTCAGCAAAAGAAAGAATTACTTCCGGAGTATTTTTTCACTATTTCCACTAATCAAATACTATGATTATGTGTCTTTTTGTAATGCCAACATTAGTGAAAAGTTAATGGAGGTTGTATATGATCCATTTTGATCTAGAAAGAATATATAGGAGGATCATCTAAATTTATTTATGTAGTGGATAACACCATATGAAGATGGCGTATATAGTTGGGGGCTTTAACCAGTTAATAAATATTAAGATTATGGTTCAAAAATCATTGAAAATAAGATGTGGTAGGTTGTTCAAACTATCTAATGATGACGGATTGGGATTGGTCATATAACAGATTTTTAATTAGGGGGTATAACTAGTTACTATTGATATCACCTAATATTATAGAACAAAATATTTGTTGGCACATCAAACAGACATGGAAATGAGTATGTATTTGTACCAATCCTTTTAAATCCATATGTGATGTGATTTTATTTTTTATAGCTTACATGATGAGGTTGTGTAATTAATATGGGTGATAGAGAATTTAATTAGTCAAAGAGGTGGAATTTAATGTAATTGAATTTGAAAAATTTTTACCACTGATTCACCACCCCCTCCCCCTCTCTGTTTTACATAGCCGATTATTGGATAGTACGTAACACCCATCCCCCAAACACTATATATGAAGGTGGTTACCAAACATTGGATAAAAAATACAGAAAAAGGGAGAGAATTTTGATTTTTGAAATTTCTATCAAAAAATTCATTGAGTAAACAAATATTACAGTTGAATTTTTTTTGGAAATTCAGTAAATAACAGGAATGATACATGGAGGACTGGATTGTGATACATTCTACTCAAAACGTGATTGCATGATATCTATGAGTAACATGATCATGTGACAACCAAATAGTTATGTGATTATATGAAGACCTCTTGGTCAGGTTATCATGTCTTGAAATTTTCCCATCCAATCAATTTGTGAAACTACATGATATATATGTCATTTCATGATCACTTGACCTCCCCATACATTTATGTGATCACTAGACTTATCACGATAATTTAATTTAATGACCCAACTCCTTTAAATGATCAAATTAATCGATGATATTTCTATTATCTCTAAAATACCAGTACAGATACATGAACCCTCTAATATTTTTCACTTGCTCCTAAATCACTATATTCCTCAAGGGAAACCACATTGTCATAAGTCCCTAATTCACTATTATTTCCTGACCACAGAATTAAACAATACACAGTAAATTAATCATCATTTCTAACCCCCCATTTGGTCGAGGATTTATAAACAATGAGGAATGTTACACCTATTAAAAAATAGGATATGTATGAGGACATTTTAATAATAGATACCCAAATCCAATAAATTTCAATCAATTTTTTCACATATAAATAATCCTCAGTAGGGTCGTAATTCCCTCATTGCCTCTAACATTACAATAACCCTCATGAAATCTTATTCCATTTGTCATAGATTAATATTCCCTATGATACTCATAATAATATTTCTGTAGGACTACCATTGTCTATAAGCCTCATAAAAATTCAAGCATACACTCTTATTAAGTGGTTATGATCTTCTATTTTATGTTTTTATCACATAGAGAACAACTCATGCCGAGTTATTGATTTTTCACATTCATACCATTATCATGATAAAATGACCCCAAAATGGTCCTCCCCCTTACGTGTAAGTCCAGAATTTAATTTTTTTTCATTAATGGGACATACTCATGATAAATCATCTCAGGTAATCCTTGGTGTGGAAACCCTATTTATATTCAATCATAATCTCTCATGAAATAGGTCTCGTATTTTGTTACATATTATTTCTCAAACCATGCATGAATTATATGAGATAAGATATTTGAAACGATCATGCCAATAGCATGAAAGAAGTGTATTTAACATGGGAACCCACATTAGGTGTATGTCCCGACTATATCAAATTATTCTTTATAAAGTACATAATCATAATGAATCATCTCAAGGGAGCCTCATATGGAATATCCCATCTTAATCAGCTGGTATTTCAATTATTATGATGCTGACAACATTAACATTGAAATAATGTGGACTCTAATTCTTATATTTACATAACATGCTGAACATCAAGGTAATGCTCAATCCCACATATCTTATATAAATATTTCCCCATATGAGACCTTAAAATATGACAATAAAATACATTGCATGGTATTATCACACAAAATTATAGTGTGTCTCACAAACTATATGGGATTTGATTCCTATCTCATCGAGATAGATTTGATGCCTCAATATAATTAAAAATATATATCATGAAACATTCACCATCAGTATCATTAAGTCATATAGGATGTGAGGTCATTTAAATCCTTCCCCCACCTTACAATATTCTTACAATTATAGACTTCATATCAACTAAGGTTATATTCCTCATGGACCATATTCTTTTTGTGTATATTCCTAAAAAAACCTTCCCCCACTCGAAGGGAAATATTCCCTCTAGGACCTACTTTATAATCCGCATCGGAATATATTCTCATTTTAAATCACTGTCACAATTCCATATTCCTTATAAAATCAACTTATCCTCATTTGGACCTATTCCCTTTTAGATCAACCATATGGGGATAGCCATGTGTAAGTCCTATACAAAACATTTCTAGGATCATTTTTTCATAGTCATCCTCAATGTATGACATTATACTACATGTATAATCCTTATCGCATGACCATAAAAGGTACAATGTTTCCTGTTAATGGGAACATAACTATGAGAGATTTGATTCGTTACACCAGAATACATAGAAACCCCCTTTCCAGGGATTGATCTTCACACCATAAACTGCTACGTCCTTCCAAAATAGAAATTACCTCTAAATATCTATGAAGTATGGATTAAAAACATAGTAATCCACCATCAAATATTGTAATGTAATAATGCGTATCAATATGGAGAAACTATTATAGATTAAAAATTTATGATCAGTGGAGAACATATAATGCATACAAATGTTCATAACCATGGAATATCTATGATGTTTATTGATGTTCAATGAGACTAGTTATACATTATACGGTAAATTTTCACATTTCAAAAATAGAGGTGGATTCACAAAGATGACTTAAGTCTATTGAAGAGTACCAAAGTACACAATAACACACATCAAATTTCATAAATGAGCCAAACATCCCATCCAATATAACAATATATATTATTAAGAATAATTGGTAAGGAACACAAATGATATCTTTCAATTGGAAAGTACACAATTAGCACATTGATGATGTGGGAATCATTAGGTAGTTTTAGTTCAACAAATTAAACCATATTATATAACATCCTTGATAGGATCCATTCCACAAACACAATGATTCCATATCCTAGGCCAAAAAATAAATAGTGAACACGACATGAATATATTGACGGAAAATTTGGTTTACTACACATTAGGCCATTTAGATTCAACACATTCTAAATAGACAAAGTGGGTGTTCCCAATGTGTATCATTCATCAAAATGATTAAAAAATAGAGTTTCCTACAAATTTCATGTTTATAATGTTCCTTATTTATAGTGTTGTACTGAGGTATTTACTTGTTTCATAATGTCTTTGTTACTATAGATTCTTTTATCCACAAACTAAGATTGATTCCATGATAATAGAATCATTATCAACTAAATGTTCTAATGTTTCAGGTGACATAAGAGTTGCATCCTTAATGAATTAAAGGATGATATCACATACTCAATGTCTCCATCACTGGGTTGTGACTATGATGTTCAAGGTATATCACAACTTTAGAACCATACAAGATAACGAGGATGTGTGTTAGGGTATCTAGGCACTGAGGCATGTTAGAGTGCCTTTCCCAAGGAAGTCCTTGATGATTATGGTCATGCCTATAACAACTCCTATAATCTTAATGATATTATCGTTGAATAACAACAATCATTTAGAAACTTATCTTAGGATGGTGGAAGATGGAATTTATTATGACTTCAACACAGTTTAATAGTCATCCATTAGTGTTTTGGCCAAACACCATTACTATTATATTCACTTAATAACCACCTTCTAGTCTCATACTAAGGGAAATGCCCAACAAATCACCTCCCCAGTCATTTAGATTCGGTAATCATGGAGATATTTATAGGAATTGTGAGTGGAGGGTCACATGGAGTATGAGTATATCCACAATTACATGAATTAGTCTTCCTAACATATTTTGAAAATATGTAATGTGGAGGCATATATGTCTATTCACATATATCATGTTTGCAAGTATATTCGAGTAGAAAGAATTGGTAGGGTTATATTATTTCATCCACATAATAAATAATTTGGAATATACAAATTTAAAATATAGGAAATGATTTCTCATATATCCCCATATTAATTTAGGATGTATACCAAAATGTTATAGTGAATAAAAACATACATTTCTAAATTTCTTTACATACCGTATTAAAGTGCCAATATATTCACGAAGCAACAATGTGGCTCCATAGGAATATTCTCTTGATATTGTAGGGGTAGGCACATACTCTATTTTGTAATTTATCGAAAAACATATTAGAATTATTAATGTGACTAGATATATACTCTAGAGTAGTTGCATAATCTTTCTCCTATTTTTGTAGATTATTGGTATATTTCTATAATGAACTATGGGTAAATTATAGATCATAGCTCTATTTTAGATAGGGTTAAATAACATGATTTGGAAGTCATCATAGGACATTTGTAGGTTTCTATTGAACAAGGCTGATAAAAAATTGAAAATGTAGACTAGGATTGAGCTCACAATATTACTCTAACTGTGGTTCATTAGAATATTAGACCAGTCACCTAAGTTAAGGTGTATATCCCTACATAAAATTGAACTAAAAACAGTATATTCTTGTAGTTGACATGATCATAGATCATATTTCTAAAAAAAATATGAAGTACTATATTAGCATCATTTTGATGTTTTATAAGAGGAGGATCACACTCCTTTAATTCTAGTGGTTTTTGGGAATTTTCCATCATGAATTGAAATATAAATTGATATTATAGTTCAACTTCAACTAGATATAACTGATGTATTCAAGTATCAACTCAAATGCGGGATCATATTTTTTCTAAAAATACATACTCCTACAAGGATACTACAAAAAAATCCTTGTAGGATGTCTATATACCATTAAGAGGAGAAATACATCGACACATCCTAGAAGCCACTATATAGTTGGACCATACTCCTACTCAACCTGAAACAGTAGGCCATAATATTACAAGAATTATTAAATATGATACTTATATTACTACCCATATTAATTCATTAATCCTTGAGTCCATACATTATGTATCTAAGATATCTCAAGGATCCACTAACTATTTATATAAATCATAAGTCTATATGTACCATGATACCCATCTTTACGGTAGTATAAAGACTGATTATTGGGTTCATAACCCTAATATCTAATGTAGAAAATCCCATGTGGCGTTATTATAAATAATAATGGGAAACCATCCATTTTAGGAAATCTTATCATATAGATTATCTTGATTCCACAAGTTCAACCACATATAGTTCCCTGTCAATCACCAATAACAACTCACCTTGTTCAGCCGGTGGCCTAGAACAGTGACCACCATCCCAACCATTTACATGAAATGGTCCATTTTAAATATGAAATGAATGATTTTTCTCTGACATGATATGTGAATATTCATTCTATGTGGAGGAATACGACATGGTCATGTTGAAGGATTTTTTCAAGAATAACCTACCGATTATGTTCTGGTGAATTGCCACATCTATCTACAACATCCTAGATGATCTAAAGGTAGAGATCATGAAAAACATATTTTAGGGCCTATAGTTAACCATTAAATTTATAATTTTTAGAAAGTTAGTTATCATGTATATAGATATCATCATTAGCGGTTGAACATGATCTTCTACAAGATACACCTTACTACTTTCTATCTAGCTCAAGAACTGAGGGTATAAATAATTTTTTAGATTTTGTAACATTCTTTACTCAATTTTTTTAACATCTATATGAAAAATAGTCATTGAATCCTTTCTATATGTATTAATTTGTGATTGGTTTGAGTATAAATAATTTCACTTCAATAAATCCCTATGTTAGTAGATTCCCCAATATTGGACAACCTATAAATTATTTATTTCATTAGAGGTTATAGGACCAAACAAAGCATGTTTGAGTTAGCTAATCTAGGAAACTATTCCCATATCAATGATGTGAAATTACCACAAGCACATTAATAAATCCACAGATGGGATCTTAGTGTATTTCTATGAACATAATTAAAAAGAATTATCAATTGATAAATATGAAACATCATGATAGAAGAAAAATCAACATGGGTATTATCTAATAATTTGAGTCTGTTATATACCTAACCCACACCTAAGTGTAAACGATTGAGATTAAGAATAATGAGTTAGACGCATCCATTGAATCTATCTAAAAGGATCCACAGTCATTAGTAATATGATAACATTTTCCATCACCTCTATCAACAGGATCACTGAATCTATATAGGTCCTAGATGACATTTTTAGGGGCTCTAAATTGAGAATATTCTATAAGGATAATGTCCTTTTACCATAACAACCATATCGTGGTATCATCAATCCCTAAGTAGTTTATGATGTAATGGTGGTAGCCCGGTATTAGCCTCATCCCTTAATAAAGGAGAATGGTTATCATACCATTCAATGATATCATTCTTATCCATAATAAGAAGTTGATACTAATGGTTGACACACAATTTATTCCTCCCATCATTATACCAAACCCTTTCATTTGTATCCCACCTATTCTTCATAGTTAGATTCTCCCTCAAGGTCACTATTCACATGAAAAAATAAGTGGTACATCTAAAAAATCATTCCATGCATGTTTCGCAAGCCAAAAATAGCCATGTGATAGAAATGGTTAGTGGGGAGTCCTTAGTGTAACACTCAAAGGGAAGTGATTTATTCATAGTAAACATATTAGAATGATATAAAAAATGGTTCTTTTTACCAAAAATACCTAATTGAACATCAACACCATCAATCTGGTAGATGATATATACAATATGTAGATGCCGAGGCATAAAATAAGGAAATAGTACCTCAAGATGTATGATAGTCTGATTCATAGTGTGAGGATTCATGCATCAATAATAATGTATGATCCATAACATGGAAAACCAAAAAATATTTTCTACCCCAAGAAATTATCCCTCCTAGAATAAAGTGAATTTCATTGAAATATCCTATTTTTCACTAACAAAGGCTAAAGTCCCTTCCATGGATGAAATGCAAGAATAATGGGAGGCTATATAATACAATCTCATAGGGACTGATGAGTAATTTTATAGGGGAATTATTTTCAGTCAGAATCACCTCGATGGGGATTATAATACCACTCCTCACTCTCATTTGGAGGTAGTTAATTTTCCTAAAATGATGGAATAAAAATATCAAAATGAAATTGGATTTATATACACAGTCTATCTAAACATGGGAACTAAGGAAATACATGTTTTTTCACCAGTGGGGTGACATCCTCTCACTTGTTTGGATAATCATATCATACCAATTTTAACTAGAATTCAAAAATAAATTAATATAAATGGACACCTACAAGATCCATCCAGTGCATATACTCATGTGTTAGTTCAAAAAGTGATGCCCCTAGAACATTGTAACACAATCGAGTTTCAGGTTGCACTAATGGAATCTTTGAAAGGGTGGATCACACCATGAAGTTAGATAAAAAAATGATAACATAAATAGTTGGACAGAAATATAGCCCCACCAAAATTGGTTAGTACTATTTTATTGGATTTTGATGGAATGAGAGATTATGAGAAGTATGTATCACAATATGTATCCCTTTGTAAAACCATGTTTGGCCTATAATAATTACAATAGGTTTAATAACTGAGGTGATATATGAATAATCTAATAGGGATAGATTTACTATGGTATATCGTCCTCCTATGGTGGTCCATCATAGGATGGGAATACCTTTTTTCAATTCCGATAATAGTTGAGCTCCATGATAAGGAAGAGAATGATCGTTTACCTAATCAACTATAACAATCATGAAAATGAATATTTCAATGAATTATCTCATGGTCAAAAATCCTGTATTACACACTTAGTATTTAAATCCAATGTGAGTAGTTATTTTATCTATGATCAGAAAATATTTTGATAAACTCCATACTCTTTTAATCTAGGTGAAATATTTTTTTGGGTTCCATGAGATTAAAAACACAATTTATTATCTAGGGGATTCTATTCACCAAACTGGGGAAAAGTCTTGGATGATGAATTTGGATCATGTGTAATGGTCTATAAATGAATAAAACATTGCTTTCACAATTAAACTAGTTTCAATTATTATTGGAGTGCGTAGGCTGGACCTGCACCACCCAATGACTCCCACTAAGTGAAGAAAACTGAAAATCTAACCCCAAAACAATGAAAAAATAGATCATGTTTTCTAATTATTTAAAGAATGTAAGAATATTATATATTCATATTTTTTCTCATATCCATAGAAAAAACTCATGAATCTATCGGATCCAAAGAACCATATAGATCTCATTCACTGATATCATCAGGAGTATTTTTATTTTCATTATAGGTAGGGTTACATCAGACATGAATTCGTTATGGTTAATGAAATAATTTAGGCTATGAATGATTATAGACATTTAATACTGGGAATATCCCAAGTAAAACTGTCCCATGTTTCCACAACCATATTAGAAGTAAAATGTGAGGGATAAGAAGTTCCATCCATGAGTGAAAAAAGTTCAAGAACTAGAAAACAAAAATTATAGTCGACCAGTATCATGACATTCTAAGGGAATAAATTTTCAATCAGTCAATTTCCAAAAAACATCTATTTTATCCTAGGTGGTTTAATTAGAATCCTCTTTTAGAGTTATATGTAATAATGAACTATATAATAGAGCATGTGAGGTATATCATTATATAACACTTAAACTGAAAATGACTCACAATGATATTTCTCTCCCCATACAATGTATGGGTGGGATTCCACTATACGTGGACTCATCAAACAAAGAAAAACTATCAAGTATGGATATGAAAAATCATGTAATTGACCCATTATCAAAATAATAATATATATATATATATATATATATATATATATGATCCCAAGTTCCTCGTACATGATCGGGGATTAGGAAAAAAGGCCATAGAATCAGAGGGAATAGTGGGATATGTGATCATGGGTGAGCCTAAAATCTTGTATGCATCCCCACCGAGGCCATGTATGTTGTCGATTCACATGAATACATTCCAGAGATTCCCCCGTGAGAGTATGGAGACACCCCAGAGTATTCCAATATTCAACTAAACCCAATTTTTAGTATGACTGGCTAGTGGGTGTGGAACATCATTATCATGCTTGGTGAATAGGTAGATGACATTGACATAATATTCCAACATTAGTAATTCCCCAAATTTTTTCCATGTTTCAAATCTACCTACCTCAATAACATCACCCCATGTGGTTCATTCTATGGGTAAACATGATTTTGGGAAGCATAGACATCTAGTAAAAAATTATGACATTTTTAGAAAAGTTGTGGTTGCCCCTACCATGATCTAGAACCAGGACAATCCTGATCATTCCAATTTGCTATAGGATATGATTGTTGAGGAACATAACATTCACTAAGAGATTGGGAAATTTGTATTCATTAAAAAGTATTATTGAAAAAAATCACAGTTGAAAAATGTCATGAACTATCTCATTCAGAAAAAAATATTGAGAAGAAACCATTTAGAGAAATATCATAATTTTATCAGATTCAGGTAATCTCAGAAATATTATCATTTAATGGGATCTAGTTTAAAATTTCACTTTGATTAATCATATCCCAACCTAAAAATTTGTAAAATTGGTACTAACAAAGGATACATTATCTCCCCCAAATATGATCATTCAAGTGTATGATAAATGTGAAAAATACAATTATAATGAAAAATTGAAAATCCCAATATAGGGACCTATTTTATAATTCAATACGGTAGGACGTGACATACAATTTTTTTCTTAGGATATCATTGTTCATTGGAATGAACTTGTGCCATCATCATATCATCAATACATTAAATTACCCATCAATGGAAAATTTGGAATATTATTTAGTGATAACACGCCTTTTAAATATTTTGAATCCCTGTATGCTAAGGGTGTTTTCCACAAGTCTGAGGGATATAATAGATGATGGAGAATTACATGTATGTTCCATTTCCTAAGGGTTTGGGAACCTCTAATATAAGCCCCATTATATTTATTATAAATTATTATATTTTTTCCATAAACCTGGTCAACCTAGATGATTCACCTCTATCATGACACCAAAATCAAAAAACATCATTGGACCATTTTTATTAAATGAAGGTCATTCTATAGGAAGTGGTTTCATAAAAATATATTTAGAATAATATCTTCTCTAATTAATAAATTTTCCATCTACCATTGATGGAAATTTAGAATGACCCCCTGTTGTCCCATTAAATTCGGGATGTTAATTTTACTTTTAGAAGTCTATTATATTATTTACTAGTCCTGAGGAAACTTCCATTATCATGAAGGTGGAAGAAAATTCTAATGACCTCAGGGGAACCACTCCAAAATTTTAGGAAGGCATCCCCAACAACATAAATTAAATAATATAGTTAAATATGGTATAATAAGAGTTCCCTTAGCCAATATTTATAAGTTCCATCTTGATTCTAGATGATAATGAGATGTACATATCATTTCGGAAGAAGAACCACTATTTCTTCACCTATAATTATATAGAGATTCTAGTGTTTCAACTCAATGTGGCTACCTATCACATGTGCCTTCTAGATGACCATCGAGATATCAAATAGTCATCTAGGAGAATAGATCCCCCATATGATTCCAATGTACAGTTTGATGTTGATTAGATAATTAAATCTATATCTTTATGAAAGGTATACACAAAATGGATTTCCAAAAATCATTCTAATTATGAATAAAATTGGAAGATTATAATTTCCATCGATTCCAGATATCAAAACTAATATTATCCAAACCATGAATTTCTAATTCTTTTCATTCAACTACTGATCAATGAAAATATAGGTTTCCCGAACCCTTCCTTTATAGATGTGTATTCAGGGTTTAATCCACCATGATATCCCATGAAGATTAGGAATCCACTTCTTTTAGATAACATCAAGCGATATTTTCCTATAAGGTTATTCCATTTGGTTTTAGTAATTTTTCATCATGTACTGACCTTCTATTAATCAAAATTTAGATAAATAATTAAGATGAATCATATAATTTTATGTCGATGATTTGGTGGTTAAGACATCACTATATTCATTGAATTACAGCAACACATCATTATGATTTTCCCTTAACAGATAAATTTTGAGTACCCCCAAGAAAAATCGTTGTCTTTTGGGTAAAAAAACCTTATTTGTTGTTTATCCAAAGAATACAAGTCTAATAATTGGAATTCCAAATCTGTTAATTAAAAAATTGTTGATATGGATTTAGGGATTCATCATTTATATTATGAATTTCGTAGAAAACCTATTTTGAAAATTCCACATGATGACAAGGTTGATAAAAAATGGGGTATCCTATAAATGGTATGATGAATTCCATTAAACCTTCAATAACCTCAAGAAATATCAACTACATCAACTAGTGTTAATGCCACCTATATAAGAGAGGATTTTGATACTATATGATGCTCTAATAGAGTGATTTCAGGATACCGTTATCACATATGATAGGGATGAAAAGAATAAAAATATTCACTACTATAATACAGGAACAATAATGGATATTAATAATTGATATTTTGATACTGATAGAAACTATATTACAACTATTTTAGCTATGAAAAATCTAAATCACTACTTACTGAAACAAATATTTTGTTTGATATCCTATATATATAAACTCAAGTGCATTATCATATTACCTATACTAAGGGGGACACTAGCCTAATGGGTGGACATTCTATAATAATATAACATTAATTTCATGTCATAGAAGGCATTCAACGAATAGGAGACAACTTATTTTGACATACCAAATCATCCTAAAAAATTAGAAAATTGTAATCACTTAGAGGATGAGATATTCTATACATATTACAGTCCCTATACATGCGATATTTAATATTATAGACCATCTTGAAGTCCTAATGAGAAATGAATATAATGGAAAAATATAAATTTGGTAGATTGTGGATTGTATTTTTTTACACAACCTTGGAAATTATTATATATCTATTCTTGATATCAACAATCAACACCAACAATGAGGTTGAGTAACAAGCCCATATCAATGGCCTATATATATACATATAGTTGAAAATATTCGATCTGATTATTAAATGTGATTCACTGGTGGTGATTAGAAAAATAAATAGTGTATATGAACCCAATAATGAATAATTATCCTATATCATAATTTATGATTGGGGTTCGATGTAAAATTTCCATTTTGAACCAATTTTGTGTCATGTCCCTTGATCAGAAAACATATTTGCCGATGTGTTGTCTAACTCTACCCCAACCCTGGTTCATCCTACCATAAATGAAATAGTCATCTTTATTACTCATGGATGGGTGGTATCCCCATTAATCATCAATGAAATGAGGTATATCAACTTGATCTCCTCTAATTTTACACTTGAAGATCAAAAATTCTATATTGATAATATGATTCCTATAATGGACTACATCCAAAATTGGTCTCTCTATTAGGCCGAGAAAAAAAATAGATATTATAGTTGGTAGTAAAATTTACCCTTCATGATGATCTGAATGAAATGAAATTCATATATAAATTGTGTTATGATAGAGTCCTCCTTATATATATCTTAAAAGGAGGGACACTCATAATATTACAGAAATTCCGTGTAGGCTACTATGGTGTTCATTGGTTTAGAATTAGTCTCTACCACCAAATTAGAGGCTTCATTATTTCAATACAATAATTATACAAGATTTCACAGAATTCACTAGAACATGTGATGCCTATCAAATACATGAAAATTTCATCAGTCTGGGCATGGATTTTTCCCATTCTACCAAATACACCTAGTCATTTTCCAGGTGCAAAGTGGATGTCAAGGATATATATCCCCTGCTACAAAACAAACAATTCACATATGTAATAACATCTACTGACTTCTTACCAACATGGCCTATGTTATACCCATCATGGATGTCATTATAAAAAACATCATTATCTTTTTGATGTATAATATCATCACCAAATTTGGTTTTCATCATAAAATATTTGAAGATAATGGAACCATCATCTATTATTTTAAATTTAAAAGGATATACCATGAGCATAATATTATATACAACTATAAATCTTGATATCATGTAGTGGATATTGAGAATCTATAGTTATTCAATAAAAATCATTAAAATGTACTCTAAGATGCTGAAATATTACAGGAAATATTTTCCATGAAAACTAATTAATGCCTTGTGGGCCTATCATACAATAATACATACCACCACATAAAAAATCTCGGATTCATTTTTTTATTAAACATATGGGTTTTTCGCATCAAATTCAACTTACCCTCACTCTAAATCATTATCCGAGGACAACTATTATAGGATAAAAAGTAATAGAAGAAACATTATGAGTTATAATTACATTATGATAATATTTTTCATGTATTTCATGTCTGGACGTCCATCATAATTTTATTGTATGATACTTTATAATGAATATCCACCTCCACTCATTCCTAAAATGAGATTTGGTGTTGGTTCCCCATACCTCAATGATACCTTGTTAAAATCCCCCCAATATATAAAAAAATATGCATAGAACATATGTCAATCATAAGATAAATTGAAATGAAGCTAAATAATTATCCATAATTATTGTGGAATGCATCACCCCCCCCCCACTACTGTGAGGTATCTCCATAAATACATTTAACAATACTAACAAGAGTACCCAAGAGGTAATGACTTCACACATCACATGATTGTTAGACTCATCTGAAACTAATCAAAAGTAATGGAGGAATGAATTTCAACTTCATAGAAAAAAATTCCTCACCATATGACTTCAAACTATACATGCATCATCCCTGATTCATAATATTAAACTATGGGGTGGAATTACACCCTGTAAGACATTAAATTTCCCATATTGGCCCATTTTTTCCCTCTGTCTCACCTACATTGGAGCTCAATCCATGTATGAGTCATTGACACATGTTTGGATCTTCCCTCAAAGAATTAATACCGCTTATTTCCCACATGTTATCCATATTTTTCATGGAATTATTTAACATATGAACAACATGTAGGATTAATTACCATCACTATGGGACATTTATAAACATATAGGTGTACTATTATAGACCCATACATCAATCCCACAATAAAAACGTGAACTCTATGCCCCCTTCTGCGTATAATATGAATCATAGAAGGATATTTTTACACTAGATATCTCATTTGATAAACTATGATATTAATAAAATTCCACATCCCCTTCATATATGTAAAATATCTGTGTGGTGACCTTATGATTTTGAAAATTATGTGTGACTTGAATATTGTTATCACATGTTACATAGCTACGAAAGGATCCTCACATCTTAGTAGTATAAAAAATAACTAAAATAACAAATCCTTTTTAATATCTCATGTATATGAGTTAGATCTTTGAAGGGGACACCATTATCATTAGTAAATATAAGTGGATTGATTACTATCCATAAATGATATCATGTGACACCTAGATCCCGGATCCTTGGACAAACCACAATTTCTAAAAAAATGGCATCTTCTTGCATGAGAGCCTCATCTACATAGTAAAATTTATATAAAATAACTAAAAATTGTCTGATTCATTTTCAATCGGTATATATATATTGATTCCTAGGTATATTATCTGAGGCCCGGTCAGGGGTTTATCATTGCCACAACCCTATACATTTCATTGATAATACAAAAGTTTTTCATCCCCTTTTGTTAAAATGTTGAATATTATTCCCCTATAAGAAAATGCATCTCCAAACATGATATCTCTTCCATTTAATAATAGTTTGAGATAAATCACTAGGATTTCAGTGGGTACCTTCACTTTGAGAAACATCATGTATATTTTCCTATTATATTATTCATATATGTGTAGGTAAACATTATCTTAAATAACTATGTCTATATTGATTCATTTCCATATAGGATATGTAATGACACATGAATTATCTATCCTTAACCCATATATAATCCTCAGATAATAATACACCCATATTCCCATTATGTAATCCATATATTTTTTGGATATCATCGATCAATTATTCAAACTACATATTACATCATCCAAAAAATAATATTCAAAAATAACCCCCATCACCCCAATGTATTGGCCTATATTTCATTATTGAATAGACATGTGTTAATGTGAAACACATGTTCATTACCCATTCATATAATGCAAATCAATGTTGAGGATATTTCTCTCCATGAACTATTCATTGATTTTCTTTTGTAGACTAACATGATAGTTAATGTTGTACAAACCTCCAATCTCAATTCAAACCATAAGCATCAAAAAATTATCCCATTCTACCTTTGTTTTTTTACCTTTATAGTGATACATCACTTCACTATTTCACATGTACTAATACAAGAAATAATTTTCATTCCCTGCACAGGATATGGAAATTTAAATAGGAAACCAAAAAATTATTGTGTATGGATTGATAAAAGTACTATCTCCATACATATCTGTAACATTCATATAGAGAATAATAAAAAACTATGTGTACCTTAATTCTCATATGTATAGGATATGTGGTGATGATCAAATTTTCTATATTTGGCCCAACCACAATTCATAAAAGAAATCACCTATATTTATATAAAATCCAAATCTATGTAGAGTATTTTATTGGAAAAAGATGTATGTGGATTGATTACAATCTATACATGAGACATAATGAAACCTATATGAGTCCATTGATAGAAATTGAAAATTACAACAACTCAACTTAGTTCCCAATCAAATAAGTCATCATTCACAATATTTTTCATCCAATATTAGCACTAATACAAGTTGATTTTACTTCAAGAAAAAATAAATTCTTTGTAAATTTAAAAACATCAAATTTACCCCTTTAAACATATGATCTAGATCTTCACAAGAATCATTAACATGGTTTTTCATATCTGTAGACCTGTGTTATGGTAATACATCCAATGTATTTCATGTAAATCTTTTTTACATACCCATAGCCATCATTGTATGGGTTTTTCTTTTACCACCTCTTATTTCACTGAATGAGAATGACTCACATGATCTTAGAGTCCATGGTTTACCCATTTGACATGACTAAGAGTATCTTGAAAAAAGTGATAACAAGTAATGGTTCACCTTGTAAGACTATAAACTACCCAAGAGTCATCTAAACACAGGTATCCACTCTATAGATATATATGAATATGATCTAAATGAGGGCCATAAAATATTAATATTTATCCAAAACCATATAAATGGATAAAAATGGCCATGTATCTCATCCCACTTGTGTGCCATTATACTAAAAGTCATAAGGTCCTATTCACCTAAAACTAAACTATAGATCACTCATGTCTTTACAACATAATGTTTAGTTGCATGATAGTTTATACCCTATTGCATGATGATATAATTCACAATATTTGAAAGCTTTTTTCATGATGTTAAACTAAACAGAGCATCAACCATTATCACATCTTATCAGTTGGACACAATATCCTAGATTTGATCAAATTTGGTTTGGAATATGTTAATAATCCTTTTAAAAATATCATTCTTTGAACAACACTTCATATCTTGAGTATCTTGTATTGTATAAAAACCATTCACATCCCTTGGAATCGATCATTTCAAGTATTAATGGACCAATATTCTTAACTATTCGTGTGTTGAGTCTACATATGATCCCATGGCCAATCAAAAATATGTGTATATTCCATGGAAAAACGTCTTCTATTCCTCATTATCCCTTATAACATGACAATTTCTGAGTCAATAAGGTTTCTGTATGAATTTTTCATTCCTCTATGATATGAAAATCACAATCACCCTATCCTAGGAATAATTATTTTTTCATAAAATTTATCTTAATAAGGAAAATTTTATTTTCTCAGGAATATTTTATCCTTTCCCATGTTTTCATTATTTATTTTATAGTTTATATAAATCTAACTCTTTTTATTAATACATGATAAAATTAGAATTCATATATAAAACCACATAATCTTATAAATCCTTGGTTATAGAGTATTATATATTCAAACTCCGAATGCTTTAAAAATCATACTCCATATTCTACAAAATTTTGACTCACAATTCTCTAAATTTAGACCTCAAATTCTTGTAAATTCAGACATTGAATTATTTGAAATTCAGGTTTCGAATTCTCTATATTCAGACTCTGAATTATTTCAAATTAATATTCTGAATTCTCTGAAATTCGCACAACTAATTCTCTAAAATTCAAACTCTAATTTACAAAAAATTCAGACTATGAATTCCTCAGAATGCAGACTCGCATTTCATCAAGAATCGAAAACATAATTCCTAGGAATTCCAACTCCAAATTCCTCCGAATTCAGACACTGAAATCCTAAGAATTCAGATTCTGAATTCATTAGAATTCAGATTCTCATGTCTTTAGAATTCAGGTTCTGAATTCTATGGAAAATATAATATGAATATATATAATTTATAGTCGTCAAATTATAATTTTCTTTGACCCCAAAAATTTATTTTTCCTTAGACTCTGAAAAAATATTTTTGGTTAAGAAACTTTATTTTACCTACAACTATTATAGTTATTAAATGATGTCGTACATTCTGTTTATAATTAAAAGTTGTTTGAGTGACATTTGTACATGTCCCTATGAAATTCATGGAAAAATATGACAGTTGGAGGAGGGAGACGACCGTTGGAGAAGTTCCAATAAATAGGATCTCATTTAAATGAGATCAAAAACAAAAATGACCCGATCACTATAGAGATGGAATGATGCTGAAGTGACTTCTAGAGAGAGAGACTCTCATGCTTTGTGCGTACGGAACAACATGTTCATCAATCTTCGTTCTTCTCCAATTGCTGCTGTGTACAATAGTGGAATTTTGGGGATAGGAAGGAAGAGGTTCCAACTACCTTCAAGTTTTAGGACATCATTACATATAAATACAAAGGTTCCGACTACCTAAAAGTTAGAAGGCTTGTGAGGATAGCAAGACATATTCTTTTATTTATTTCAAGGGAATAGCATAATGTGGGAAAGACAGACATTCTTGAATGTATAAATCAAAGGACCATTATCCAAATTTGATGGATATCCTACTCTTTGGGTTAAAATAATTCATACTTGTTACTTTTTTTGTTTCATGTTTATTTCCACTATATTTTAATAAATAAATGCATTATAAACTTTTTATACTTCCATATTCTTTTGTATACTCTGACAAGTAAGATTATCTATGCTTTAAGATATAATATTTTTCTGGTAAAAATTTATTATGTTTATTTTCTGAAACCATATTTTTAGAACCTATAATATTTGTAGAACAAAAATTGGGTTTGTGAGTTTACATTGACTAACCATGTTAAATATCATTTTCCAAATTGTTAAAAATGGGTGTTTTTAGACTTAATATTCACTCCTCTTGTAATTGAGCTTCTAAATTCCTATTTCAATCCTACAATTGGTATTGGAGGAGGTATCTAAAATACATATATTCACATATAAGATTTCATGATCATGATTTCATTGTTCTAAATATTTTCCTTATTTAGGAATTTTTATCTTTGTTTAAATACATTTACTATTAACAAGTTTCTATGGAATGATATTTTCTATTCGATGTCAGGAATGAATGTTGGTTCGATTGGAAATAAAAATCCAACTAGACCACCTATATTTTATGGGAATGATTATGAATATTGGAGAGATCATATGGAGAATTTTGTTATTAATAATGGAGTGGAAAATTTTGTTATGCTTACTGAAGATTACAAGATTCCTGATAAGGATGTTCTGACTTTTACTAATCATGAAAAGTCAGATTATCAACTAAACATCAAGGTATGCAATACTCTATTGTGTTCCATGATAAGGAATATATATATTATGATTCCTTCTTGTGAATATTCAAATTTTATTTGGATAAAATATGAGGTTACTCATTTTATTACATCCATGGTTATAGAAACTAGAAGAGGTATGATTAGAGGAGAATATCATGGATTTATAATTTTTTATGGAGAACCAGTGTGCTAGGTAAAAAATTAGATTATGACTATTTTTAATAGTTTACAATCCATGGGCGAGAAAGGTTTATATGATGGGGTACTTGTGGACAATATTATAGATATCATTCATAATGAGTGGGAATCTAAGAGAAAAAATATTGATGAAAATATAAATGTGTCTCAAATTACTCTTGATGAGCTTCTTATAACTCATCTCCAACACGAGAAATGAATGAAAAGTGATGATTATATGAATATAAAGAAGAATGCAATTGGAAGTGTAGAATTTAATACTACTAAATCCAAGACACTTGAAAGGGATACAAGATCTAAGTCAAAGAAAGTCCATGTTTTATCTAAATATAGTGAATGTGAACATTTTGAGAATGAGCTAGATAATCTTTATCGAAGGATCAACAAGATAGTTGGGGAGAAAGAATTTCAGTATAGATTTAATAATAATTAAATAATGGACAATAAAGTCACCGAAGTCACTTGTTATGAATGCAAATGAGCAAAGCATATAAGTCAAAATTGTCAAATGCTTGAGAAAAAAGATAGAAAGGAAAAACATTTTGAGAATTTATGAATGAATTACTAAAAGGCTAAATTAATGAATTTTTTGAAATCTAATGACACCTAGTGTGCGAGTGTTGGTGAGACTTATTTTGAATCCTTAGTGTATGAATCTTCCCGTCAGAAGAATCTTGGTATTATTTTCAATCTACCTATTGAAAATCATTGTCTAATGGCCAAGGTACACAATGGTGAATACCCACATAATATATCCTTAAATACAAATTATAGTGATAATAAATATTATGAATCTTCGGATGAATAATTTTCTTGCTGATGAAGATAATATATTAACTACTTATGAATAATTATTTAGGTTTTCTAAACTTAAAGATAATGAGTATACTAAACTCAATAAATAAGATGATAAAAAAATTATAGAATTAATATTCCTACTAAATAAGAATCAGATCATTCTGAAGATCTTGATTTGGAGATTTATTATTATTAATGTATTTCTAAAAACACGAAGAAGTTAATTCTGAGAAGGATAAAATTTATAAAGATCCTGGAAATGAAATTTCATAGAAAATTATTTTTGAGAATAATTATTGTTCTAAGTGTAATGTTTTTAGAATATATACATAGTTGTTAAACTGAAGTCTGGAATATTTTTCATGAATCATTTCTTGTCAAACGTTACCTTAGGTATAGATAATTTTGATAAAATGTATTCCCAAATTCAACCTCAATGGGATATTTATCGATTTGGTTATACATTTTTTAAACCAATTTTTAGTAATAATTATTTTGTTCCTAAAAGTGATCCATTTATCACAAAATGTTAGTGTTTTGGGAATTCAGAAAATTATTATTATTTAATCAAAACTCAGTATTTAGGTTTTCATAAGGCCTATTTTTCTAAGAATATGCGCATACCTAAAATTTAGCTTTCATAAGTTTCCGGATCCAAGAAATTTTGGGTTCCAAAAGTCAAACTCTCTTATTTTCAGGAAAATAAAAATAGTACCCACAAAAATACATGGTACATGGATAGTGGATGTTCTCTATAGATAACTAGTAACAAAAACATCTTCCAATGAATTATACAGATGAAAGGTGAAAAGTAACTTTCGGAGATAATGCTTGGGGGGAAATATTGGTATTTATAACATTGTTCTTCATTAAAAAACATTTATTTCAAATTTTTATATTTGTCAATGGCCTTAATCACAACCTAATTATCATAATTAAATTATGTGATAAATGTTACCTTGTGAATTTTTGTAATGTTAAATGCATAGTACAAAATTATAAGGATGAGTTTATTCATTCTGGCCACATGAAAGATAATGTATACGCACTAAATATAGAAGACCTTAGGAGCCAGGATGTACCTTGTCTTAATGAAATATAAGATGAATATTGGTTATGGAATTGAAGGATAGGAAACTGTATCCTTTGGAACTTATGTAAACTCTCCAAAAAAGACTTGTTAAGGATGTACCAGAGCATAGATTTGATTCTTCAAAAGTTTCTAATCCTTTTTAATATGGAATGAATCATAAATGAAGTTTTAAATCAATTGGTCAAGTATCATCATCTTATGAATTATAGTTGGTTTATATGGATTATTTCATTCCAACACAAAGTAGAAGCATTAGAGGCAAATACTATGTGTTTTTCATAGTTGATGATTACACTAGATTTACATGGGTCTATTTTCTAGCAACGTAATCTGAAGTGACTTCTTATTTCAAAACATTTGGATCCCGAGATAAAAATGAGAAAAACATTCCATTAATAAATATTCATAGTGATCCAGGTAGAGAATTTCAAAATTCAGATTTTGAATCATTTTGTAGTAGAAAAGTCATTATTCATAACTTCTCATCACCAAGAACTCCTCAACAAAATACTATTATTAAAAGTAGAAATCAAATTATTCATGAGATAACAAGAACCATGTTGAGTGAATATTTGAAAGATAAACACTTTTGGTCTGAAGCTATATGTTCTTCTTATTATACTACAAATCGAGTGTTGATTAGACCATTTCTTAATAAAACCCCATATGAATTGTGGAAAGGTAGAAAACCTAGACTTTCCTACTTCACGGTATTTTGATGAAAATTATTCATTCTTAATACAAAATATAATGTATATAAATTCACTCCCAAATATGATGAAGGAATTTTCTTAGGTTACTCCACAACTTCTATGGCATATAGAGTTTCTAATAAAAATATTTGTACTGTTGAAGAAATTGCACATGTTTAATTTTATGAAACTGATACTTTTTTTAAACAATATCAATCAACATCTATATATGTTTTCTCAAAAACTGATTATCAACCCTTAATAGAAGATCATTCAAATAAAGAAAATGTTTAAGAAAATGTTTATAAATAAATTACTCCCAAGTATTTCCTACAATTTGTTGATGAATAGGTTCTCAAAAACCAAAATCAGGTGTTTCTTAAGAATCATCCCAATGATAGTATCATTGGTGATGTAAATCAAACCATAAGGACTATAAGTTCCTTAAGAAATGATGTAGAACATCTAGCTGTCCTTTCTCAATTAGAACAAAAAACATTGATGAAGCTTTAGGTGATGATGGTTGAAAAAAAGTCATGCAAGATGAGGTAAACGAATTTGAAAGGAATAATGTCTAGACATTGGTTGAAATACCTAAGGAAACATTTGTTATTGGAGTTAAATGTTTCTTCAGAAACAAGTGTGATGAAAATGGAAATCATAGTAAGAAATAGGGCTAGATTAGTTGCTAATGTCTATAATCAATAAGAAGTAATAAACTAAGAAGAATCATATTCTCCAGTTGCTAGACTTGAATCTATTTGTATTCTACTTTCCTTTGTAGAATTCATTATCTTTAAAATATTTCAAATAGATGTTAAATTTGCATTCCATATTTTTTATGTTCAACATGATGTTTTTTTTGAACAACCTCCTGGTTTTGAGGATACAAAACATCCTGAATATATTTTCAAACTTACCAAAGACTTATATAGATTTAAACAATACTATAGAGCCTGGTATGATAGACATACAATTTTTTTTACAAAAACATTACATTAAGGAAAATATTGATCCATCCCTCTTTATAAAGAGAGGTATGAAAAATGTTATGATTGTTCAAATATTTGTTGATGACATTATATTTGGTACTACTCAACAATCTTTAAATGATTCATTTTCAAATATAATGAAATATGAGTTTGAAATAAGTATGATGGGTGAATTAATATTTTTCCTAGGTTTTAAAATTTCTCAAAAACTGAAGGAACAAATATATCCCAACTTATATATTTTAATGATCTTTATAAAATGTATGGATATGAAAACACATAGTGTATTAGTACTACCATTGGTACCTCAAATTCACACGATCTTGATGAAAGCTGGGAAACCAGTAAATCAAACCTCAATTAGAGGTATGATAAGAAGTCTACTATACTTGATATCTAGTCATCAAGACATAATGTTTTCAATATTCTTATGTGCACGATATCAATCAAATCCTAAGGAAACTCATTTAAGGTAGTGGAAAAAATATTTCTCCACTTAAAGGGATCCATGGATTTATGACTCTTTTTTACATCTAGAAATTATTTTGTTGTAAAAATATTTTCAGATGTTGAATTTGGTGGATGTAGAGTGGATATGAAGAGTACATTCGATAATTTCTATTTCATTGGATATTCATTAGTTTCATGGTCCTGAAAAAAGCAAAACAGAGTAGCACTTTATACTATTAAAGGTGAATATGTAGTATCTTGATGTTTTTGTGCTCAATTTTTGTGGATGCAACACACAGTCACATACTATGGTATGAGTTTTACCAAAACAAAAATATTGTGTTATAATTATAGTGTCATTTCCTTATATAAAAACTCTACACATCACTCTCATGAAAAAAAACATAGATATTAGGCATCACACTCTTAGGGATCTCACAAAAAAATGAGATATAATCCTTTAATTTATCAGAATGCAAGATCAACTTGCTGTTATTTTCATAAAAATTTACCCTCCGATAGATTTGAATAAATTAAACAAATTATAGGAATGATAACCATAAGGTAATCTTCCATATTAACTTCATGTTGAAACCTATCTCTTTATAGTCAAAATCCCCTTTTCATAGTGAAGTAAATTTTCTTGTTAGTAAAAAATTTTCTTTTCTTTATTCAAAACATTCTTAATAAAAATTTTCATAATCATTTTATTTGTAATAAAATTTTTGTAATCATATTTTTTTTAATCAATTGTTTTTGTAATCAAAATTTTTTGTAATCAAATGTTCGTAATCAGATTTTTTTTCCATATTTAAAATTTCCATAATCAGATTTTTTTGTTATCAAATATTGGTAATCAGATTTTTTTGTACTCAATTTTTTTAGAAATAATAATTTTCTTTAAATTTATTTTAAAATTTTAAAATTATAATGTTCTTAAATAATAATTTTCCGCATTATAAATAATATTCCTAGCAATCCAGGAGGTATTTTTTCTTTTTGAATTTTCATAATATTATTTTCCATGTTGGTAATTTTATCTTGTTTATTAAAATTTTTCAGATACACTTTTTTTAAAATTGGAATGTTTATCTTAACAACATCAGTGGATCGGAACCTAACAAATCTCTTCTTCAACTATCATCTCAATCACCGTATATGATCAAGAGTTCTCTAATCGTTAGAGCAATCAAGGATATTGAACCATCTTCTCAATGCCTAAATAAGGGCCCAGTGTTGGTTGTCCCACATCGATCATCAAAGCCTTCGCATGATGATATTTTTCCCCTACTTAATGTCGTTACAGATCTTCAGATTTTCCTCAGTTATGAATGTCTTTTGAAGCCTCTCCTAATAATGAATTGTTGACTATAATGTAAATATTTTAATGGAAGATATACATAGAAAGGATTGTCGATCGGAATTTCATTGCAAAGTATGATTCAATCATTCCAATGAACATCAATATGAATGTATTGAAAATTATATGTACCTAAAAACTAATGGCATAAGATCCGGTTAATCCGGGGTTGTTGGTTGAATTTTATGAATTAGTAAGTTTCTTCAACGAAGAGGAATAGATAAGTTTTCCATCATGAGATATAGAAAGACATACTTCCATTCCTAAAAAAAGGCTGAAAATCTGATTAGAATTTCTTATGAAGGTGATGATAAATTTTCCAAAAATAAATTACTTGATGTATCATGTTCATTTGAGTAGAAAGTGGCTTTATACTACCTTGTCTTGAAAAAAGTAAAGACTCCAAAGATTATCCATATATCTGCAAACTTTTAGATTCTTGAATTGTGGTTTCATGGTTTAATCATTCCATTTAATGGGGATAATTATTCATTGAAAAAAAGTGACATATATATTTTAGATATCAGGGTGAACATCAGAATGATAAAAATGTTCATGTATAACTTTTTTACAATTGAGAATATCAAGAATGGAAATTTGATATCTCAAATTATGATATATCCGGGAATCCTCTCCATGAAAATTTTTCTTTGTCTTCAATAGTTCAAAATTCCATTTAGTTCTAAGCCATGAAATTACATGGTTAATATGATTTACGATGATACCTTGAGAATGATAAAGGTTGGATTCAGATGTTAATCTCGAGATTTTTATGATTTTTCTAAATCAAAAATAGAAGCTCTATCAAAGAAACCAGATGTGGCTAAGGCTTCCAAAAAGGGTTCAATGAAGAGGAATGAAAAGTAACCTGAAGAGAATGAAAAAATCCTTGCGGTTAAGGAAACTCAAAAAACACCCCCAAAACCAAAGAAGCAAAAGACATACCCTGATGAAGTATTGGCTAAGTAGAGAGAGGAAAATAATAACAAGAAGGAAGGGGGGCCTACTTTTGTCTTGGACCATGATGAGGAAGATGCTTTAAAGTTAATGTTTGCTGAAGATCATGGGAAGCAAGAGAATGAAAAGAAGCAGAGGAACAAGATGTCAGAGGCTGAGATAGTTTAATCACTTCTTAATGTTGTTGAGAAATCCATTGAACCAATCCAGGTACCATAATCGTCTTTGAATGAATTACTTCCTGTGACTTTGGGAAAGAAGGTAGAAATTTAGGAACGAGAATAAGAATATGAAATTGTTCAATAAGAATAAATAGGGTAAGAAGTTAAAGAAGAAGTTCTATATAAAAAGAAAAATAAGGATGTGTTGATACTGAAGAGATGATTAAGAAAGTAGAGGAATATAATGAGAAGGAAAGTCCTTCTAAGAAAATATTAATATGAACATATGAAGCTGAATCTTAAAAACATTCTAATATAGTAAATGAATAAAAAGGTCTAGAAGAAGTGAATAAGCTGTATTATAAATAATATAGAAATGATGACATCATTCAGAATGATAATATTGTTGTAGGTGCTAAGAAAGAAAACCTTGAGGAAGATAAAATCGTTTAGTTATTTGATAGTGAACATGAATCACTTAAAGTATAAGAAGTCATGTATTGGGCATGGTATTCATCTGGGCCTTCGGGTAATGTATTACGGGTCATGTCTGGCCTTGTTCCTTGGGCCTATGGGTCATGTTCGGGTTCCCCTTAAACCCTTAAAAAGGGGGATTATCTGTAATAAAATAAAAAAGAAGGCCTTCAGGACATTCAGGAAAAGTAGAAGAGGTCATTCTGATAGATGATATGGAATAAAATGTGTTGGTTGACACTCCTAGTAAATCCTTGCTAAAAAAGATTGATATTGGTGCTTTATCAAAAAGGACAGTTGAAGATATAGAAAAATAATCCTCAACAACCAAACACTCTGATTCATAATTGGACATTCATGTCCATGATATTGTGGTACAATAATTGAAGATGTTGGTTAATACAATTCCCTTATTATGGAGTTTAGGTTCGAGGTTCCAAATGATTCGGCACTTGTTTAATCAGCAAGAAAATTAAGTCACCATTCTTATGGATATGTTTGTAAACCATGAGACAAATTTTACAACCTTCTTCATTGAATATGTAACTCATAAATGATCGTTCAAGAAGATTATAATATGTTCATGCAAGACAATCGATGAACTGAGAGACTTTGATGAATTTCATGATAATGTGAAAGTTGCTTTTGACAACAATGATGGGAAGCTTAATGATATTTCTAAGAGTTTTGTGGAAAATATGACTCTAGAACAGACAACCCACAAGCAAGAAGTCATAGACATAAATAGAATGCTTAATTATGTGGCTATAAATTAGAATAAAGAAAGGGATATATGAATTGAGTTTGATGAAAATAATTTTAAGAAATAAGAAGTTTTGAAGGATCGGGAAGATATTATTAAGGATCAAGAATAAAAGATAAAATCCTTAGAGAAAAAAATGAAGATTTGGATCAGCTGCTCAGGAGTATGGAAGAAGATAACAGGGTGATAAAGAAGATAAAAACAATTTTCAAGAAGATAATGACAAAAGAGAAATTAGGATAATTTTACCCCATTCTGAATTTTTTTTGTCTTTTATTATTTGTAGAAATTCATTCAATCATAATGAAATTTTTGTTGTTCTTCATATATATTTGGTTGTTTAGTACTAATTTTACAGGTACCATATTTTTTTCCCATTAACATTATTCCATTTTAAAAACCAAAAAAAAGGAGAATGGAATGATAAAAATAATTCAAAGTAAAGAAGAGATTCCCCTAGGTAAGTGGGTGTTCATCTAAGGGGAAGATCTTATCAAAGAATATTATCTTATGCAAAAAAAATGTAAAATCTAATTATGAAAATCAATAATAAAATACTTAGGGATTTCAAAACCTAAGGGGGGAGTTGGTCGTATTCAGTATGATTAATATGTAAAGGGAGATAAGTTTTATTTTATGTTCATAATGAAAAACTCTATGTCTTTATATTCATTTTTTAATGATGTTTGTACTTTCCAAAATGGGTGAGATTGTTCAATCAAAAAGGCTTCATTATGACTTTTCCATTCCTCTATGTTTTGAAAATCACAAACACTATTTCTGAAGAAAAATTATTTTTTCCGAAGAATTGTCTTAATAAGGATAATTTTCTAATCTCATGGAAATTTTATCCTTACACATGTTTTCATTGTACATTTTATTTTTTTCTATAAATATAACACTTTTTATTGCTAAAGGGTAATATGTGGTTTCATATCTAAATCCATGGAATCCTATAAATACGTGGTAATAGAGTATTCTGTTTTTAGACTCTCAATTCTCTAAAAATAAAAATCTGATTTATTTGAAATTCAGACTCTGAATTCTCTGAAATTCAAAATATGATTTCTCTGAAATTCAAACTCTGAATTCTGTTAAATTTATTCACCAAATTCACTGAAGTTCATGTTTCGAATACTTTGAAATTCAGAATCTTAATTCTCTAATATAAAAATTCCAAATTCTCTGAAATCAGTCTCAGAATTATCTAATATTCAGACTCTGAATTCCTATGAATTAAGACTCCGAATTCCTCAAAATTACGACCCTTAATTACTCAAAATTGGGAGTCTGAATTCTTGATGATTAGAAATCTGAATTTCTGCTAATTCAGACTCCAAATTTATCAGAATTCCGACTCTGAATTCCAAATATTTCGGGTTTCGAATTCATTAGAATTCAGACTCTGATGTCTATAGAATTCATATTCCGAATTATTTGCAATACAGAATTTAAATATCAGTGATTTATAGTCTTAAAATTATTATTTTCATAGACTCCGAACATATATTATTTCCACAAACACCAAAAAATAGATTTGGTTAAGAAACCTTATTTCACATACCTCTGGTATAGTTATGAATTGATGGCATACATTTTGTTTCTAACTAATCGTTGTTTTAGTGACACGTGTACGGGTCACTCTGCAATTCAAGGAAAAATATGACGATTGTATGATGGAGCCGGCCATTAGAGAAGTTTCTATAAAGAGGAGCTCATTTGAACAAGATAAAAAAACAGACTCGATCACTATAGAGAAATCATGCTGCTGAAGTGATTTCAAGAGAGAGAGAGAGACTATCATGCCTTGTGCATACTGACCATCTTGTTCAAATTGCTTCGTGCTACTCCGATTACTACTGAGTACAATCATGGTCTTCTAGTGATAGATAGACCATTGTGCTGACTACCATAATGTTGGAGTACTTCCATGGATTTGAAGACAGAGGATCTGACTATCTTAATGTTCGAGGGATTACGGGGATAGCAAGACAGATTCTGATATTTCAATCGAGGGATTACCCTCGTGTGGGTAAGACAAACATTCTTGAATGTATAAATCATGGGGTCTTTATCCAAGGCTGCTTGATATCCAAATCTTTTGATTAAATTATTTCAGACTTGTTACTTATTTTGTTTCAGGTTTATTTCCATTGAATATTGATATAGAATGAAATTATAACCTTCTTATACATTTTTGATCTTTTTAATATTCTTATATGTAAGATTATATGTGCTTTAAGGATGAATCTTTTTATAGTAAACTTTTCTTAAGTATTATATCAAGAACCACATTTCTGGAACCTTTATACTTTGTAGAACTAAAAGTGGTCTTGTGAATTTATCTTTTTAACCTTGTAAAAAAAGTTTTTCCTTAAGGTTAAAAATGATTGTTTTTAGACTTACAATTCACCCACTGTAGTAATTGGGAATATGCATTCATATTTCGATCTTATAACAACAGATTCTATCAAACCATACAAATTTTTGGTCATCCCATATATTTTTTTCATTTCATTACCCATTATCCAAGAACCTTAAGTGGTTATTTATAGCTTATTCCAGACTCATTCAAAACAAATAAGTTGATTTATTCTAGATCGATGTAGTCTTAAGTTGGATATTTTTTCCCACATCACCCTCATACCCAATCAACACATCATATCCATAAACTATGTTTACTTTTTTCATAGATGAATTACCATAATATCTATCCCCAGTTTGTAAAAATCACAAGACTCTATGCTTCTAGTGAAATATACATAAAACATTTTGAACTAAACACCCACAAAGGGATGTTGAAGATTAATTCATATCTATTCTCGCTAATCTTGTAATCCTCAAACTATTTAGTAAAATTTGGATAAAAAATAAAATAGAATCAAAAAAACCATATGGTATCTCTTATAACCAAAGAAAATATTTTATATATGATCATTGTACTCTTTATTTATTCTAAATAGTTATATAAATGATTTACCACATCCCTCCATTCTGATAACATGTTCGGTTTTTTATGAAACATATTTTTGGGTTCCAAAACCCTCTTGGGATAACTTTTTATATATATTATACTTCAATTATCATGTTTTTAAAACCCCATAAATCATACATGTCCCCTGTTGAGTAGTGTTACCATCCTCAAGAGACTCCCCTTCATGACTATGCATGATTTGGATCTATATACGAGCTTATGGCCTATCAACCAGAGGCATATCTATCATGAATAAAAGGACCTTTAACCATTTAAAACAACAAAGAGGAGGACTTAAAACCACAATTATTTAGTTTCAACCCTGGAATACTGATCACATATCATTATCCTCTATTAAAACTCCTTATTAATGGTTTTCATAGCCTAGAATCCAACAATTCATGAGGATTTCACATCCTCAATGTTATGTCATAATGTAAAATACCAATGCTCATGGAAAGGACGTGTTTTCTTATTCATGGCCTAAGGTTTTGAACCATAATATGAAATCTCCCTTCTCAATGGTATCCCATAAACTATCTATAGGGTTCCAATACACTAATTTTATATCCTCTTCGCATACCCAGCCTCATTTCTTATGTTTATGACCCTCCTCAAATCATCCATTGCCCTTGGTAAAGAGTGTATAGAGCTTCAAGGTAACCATATACTTTAGGATTTGAGAATTGAATTTTTTATGAGCCACTTCCTATAAACCAAAGGTGACATTTAAATGAAAAATTTACCTATGATCCCTATGATTTCTAACAACAGTGATGAGGATCTTTTCACCCAATAGTGACTTTCGAGCATCTCTAAGATGTTTGTCCCATATTATCATCCACCGATCAAATTCATTGTGTCGAGATTTATACACCCCATAATCTAACCATTTGATTGGATCAACATCCCCAACATTATATCACCTTGTACCTCACACATTATTTAATAAAATAATGAATGGTTTTAGAACCTTTCATGAATATTAATCCTATATGACCCACATCATTTCTTGTTTTCCTGGACCACCCTAATAATAATATATGTATCCTAATGAGGTGTGTACCACACTTCATAAGTATATCCATTTGAGTATTCATTCCTTCACCAAGAACATAAATATAATCCCCTTTCGTGGTAACTAAAGGTGCTTTCACCTTCCAAAAAGGTCTTTAAATCCTCGTTGTCCCTGACCAAATCATAGTTGAACTCATCAACCATGAGTTATTCAGGGTCATACACGGAATGAATTTCCGATCTCATCCCGCTAATGCAATATCTATATAACATGACTTCCCACATAGGTGAGTCTAGCATTAAATCCACTATATTTTTCACAAAACATATAGTCCAAGTTATATGACCTTAAAAACAGTAATATATGTGTCATTGTTGTATAACCTATAACATTATCATCATTGGTTAAACATATCTTCCCTTGAACATTATAAAATAATAGACATAGTGTTCATGAAATTTAAAACCCATAAATGGAAGTCTAGGAAATAGTCAAGTATCTTCACTCATTACACAATCATTGTGTGGTCTAGTGAACATTTATCACTGAAGGCAATGGATAAAAACCTATTAGGCACCCCTCACAAAAAGTACGCCAAAGTGAAGTATAATCCATTTCCTTCTAAGCATCATGGTTAGTGGTTTAGGAAAAACAAATTTATTGAAAAATGAAAATACATTAAGCTTCAGGGCCCCATCATATGGCCCCGAAAGTAGTCTAGTTATTCTCACTAGAACTATAGATTTAGATAACGATGGAAAAATCACTGTACATGAAATACTCACCCAAGAAACCAATTTTATCCAAATAACCAATGATTATTTTGATTGACCGACTCTATTTCATTGGTAATGTTGCTAATTCAAATAATTATCTAAAATATATTCTTTGTTATAAAATTATTACATTTTATCATTTACACCTCCACAAATATTGACATAATATTTTATTATAGAGACAAAACGTGTCTTAGTGATTTATGAATATGAAATCATCTGGATTCTAGAGATAATAAAAAAGAGATAGAATATAAGAACCTAATATAATGATATAGAATTCATGAAATTTCAATTTTCAAAAATCACATATAAAGAGGGAATATCCATGGAATGGAATCTCTCCCACAATACAAAAAATAAAACGTGGATTCTAAATGTACTAAATAATATTATTGTCCACTCAAAATTCTACATGTATTCCACCAACATTCATTCTATGGAGAATCTGAATTGGTATAGAAAATTTACATATTCAATCTTCACCTCTATATCATGTTTTAAAACCCCTTCCCTATTAACAAAATCATGTTATCCCTTAAAATACACTTTTATGTGCCTCCAATTTTCTAAAACATTCTTCTTCATAACATTAAGCATGTATTGTAGGTGGGATAGCTCTATTGGAGCCTATAAATATAATATCTACCAGCATTGAAAAAAACTTACTAATCTATTTATGTTGCATGCTTGGAGGCTTTTCTCGTGTTATATTTTTTATGTTCATCGAATAATTATGATGTCTCCATTACTATTAATCATTGCTCAATTAAACTCTTCTTCTATCTCTTCTAAACCATCACCCTTACAATGGTATGGATTTCCCAATAGCCGACTCCTCTGTAACCAAGGTCTGTGAACCTATACTAGTGGTGGCCCAACAATTCTGTTATTTATATGTAGTGGAACACTTTTATTAAAAAGGATATACCCCTCACACACACATGATGCCTCATTTATAGATCAAATTATATTTACTATAATCCATGATAAAGGAATGAAATTTAATTTATATGTATTCGAAAACATAGTCATAAGCTGGGGGACTCGTAGTCACATCCCTTGATGGGATTAACAAGGGACTGGGATGTGATTAAATTAGCTATGAAGTCTAGGATGATGAAGTCGAGGAATCAAAGACCATTGATCATTATTTGAAACTGGTGTAATTACAAAATAATTTCCTTTTAGTGAGTAGATGTAAATCGTGTTGTTAAGTTAAAAATCATGATAATCACTGAAAATGTAACATAATCATCCACAATAGTATGTAATTATCTTTATGAAACCAACCCATTAGTGGAATTATCAATTTCTATCTATTTTGTGTGACATTGAGGGGATAAAATCACCCCTTCTATCGATATGGTTTATTCTTCAACTAAAAGGTACATAGGCATTAATATATATCCATATAATGGATTACATATTCCCCTAAAATTCAAACAACACTAGGACCTGATAATGCTCCCAATTTTAGAAGACACAATTACCCTTGCCTAGTGATACCTCCAATATTGACATGTTAGTAGAAGAATAGATATCAAAATCATGATCATCAAGGGGAATGTTCAACTATGCTGGGTCAAATGGATCAAGAACTAGTTCATCTACCTTGGACATCAAGTCTAACCCTACTTGGGACCTAGACCCTTACACCTCTAAAATGGCCTTATACATTTTCTGTGGTCCTGGCGGAGGGATGTAGGTGTTTCTCCCTAATCCAAAAAATTCATGAGGGGGCCTAATGAGAATCTTTATAATTAAACAGGGATGTATAAGTGACTGAAGTTATTCAGTGGCATAATTCAGTAAGAACAACACTTAAATGTTGGTGTTGTGTGATATTTTTTAGTTGATGAACATTCCTACTTCCTCTTCTATATAGGTTTTAAAGAATTACCTTTAGAAGGAATTTTCACTATAGGTTTCAAAGTTTAACTCATAGATTCATTAGTAGTGTTGGTTCTTTATCGGCAACCACATCCTATAATATCCCTATATAACTAAAACAGCCCTGGTCATCCGACTCATTTTCTCCGTCATTTTATTCCTTTGATGTTGTTCTCCTAGAATTGTATATGAGGGGGGAAATAGGTGACTAGATCTATCCATCCACCTAAAATAACCAAAAAATATAAAATAATTCAAGTAATAAACAATTTTTATGAGCGTAGTGAAGTAATGTATCTTACCTATACACATGAGCTATGTCGAATTCATTGTAACACCCCAATATTTTATGAGATAGATTCTATTAAATTTCATTGATGTATTGTGCTGTAAACTATTAAAAAATTATCATTCACTATATTCAACATCATTTTAGCTTAAAGTGTACGCAACACTATACTTGGATTGTGTTACACAAGATTTCATGTTCATTGGGTATAATTAATTTCCTGTAACATTGAGTATAGATTTTTTTCAATGTATATAAGAACTATGTGAGTATTATGTAATATGTAACACCAAAGGATGCTTTCACTACAAAAAACACTGACTTGTTTTGAGTAACATGAAAGAGTGAGCATCCCCAATAACTTTAATTGTACGCAATATAATGTTTCATTAAACAATGAAATATTATGAAAATATTATTATTTATTACGATATAAACTAGATGTTAGGAATATTATTATCCACATTTTGAATTTTTATATAACATTAATATTAATCTTATTTATTTTCAAGACATGATATAACATCAAATTATTTTTTTGGATAAAATATTTATTATTAAAAAAATTCTCTTTTGCCTTATTTTGATGGAGCAAAAATTTTAAATCTAATTTCTAATTTTTTTCTTTATTTTATAAAATAGACTTATTTTTTGGAATAAGGACATAAAAATTTACTTTGGATTAATTTTTGGTATTTTTTTCTGATAGTTATATATTTTAATAAATTGTTAAAAATACAACATTTTAATTCAAAACTGTCTTTTTATCTAATTTATTTATATATTTATATTATCATTTTAAATGGTTTTAATGTTTAATTGGATTAAATTTTTATAATTTAATCCAATTTTGGTCATTGGAAGTAATTTCAAATTTAAATTGGACATAAAAAATTGTCTATAATTTGATAGTTTTAATTTCATAAAAACCAGCTTCCTAGTTTTCTAAATGGGAATTAATTTTATATTAACTATTGAAACATTTATGTATTGAATATAGAATTTTTTCCATATTTGGAATCATTTGGTCGAAATTATCTTAATAGTTTGTTTTTTGGATATTATGAATGGTATCTACAGTAATTTTTATTAACCACAGTTTAAGGTAAGTTGGTTAAATTACGGTAACAAACAATATGATAAATAATATGAAATTATCCTAAAACCTGAAAAAATCCAATTGGATTAATTAAAGTAGAACATTATCACATAATGGTTGGAATTGATACATTTAATAGACGTTTTTCCATGAATGTGATCTAATTATAATTAATACCAATGAAAGAGACAACATATCACCCAATAATATCTTATATGTATAATAACATGAATATAGTGATAAAATTCAGAAAACATTGATTATAAAAATTATCCAAAATGGCAATGAAATTATATATGTCAATTTTTTTATTTTTTTAGATTCTATATGATTGCAATTAATGATGACACAATAGTGATATAAAGATTATTTTTTTGATAAAAATCTCAAATAAATGGTTTTAAAATATACTAAAATAAATATCATATGAACTAATTAACGTGATACACTAATATTTTAGGTTACTATGTCATGTTAGGAGTTTATTAATTTTTTTAGATATTATCTTTTATGTGTATTTTATTTATATTCAAATAATAAAATATTATCAAAATTGACTAGATTGATATTTTATAAACATAACAGATTCTTTATTTATATAAAAATCAAAAATATATTTCAAATTTATAGAGTAAAAATTATATGGTAGAAAATATTATAATTTATCTAATTATGTATAATTTACAACACATAAGTAAATATTTATAAACATTTAATTTTTGGAATATTATTACCAAAGATAAAATTAAATACATTATATAAGGATAAATAAAAATTATATAACTAAAATAAAATAAAAACATGTCTATATTTAATTGGTTTATATAATTTATATCCATAGTCATTATATCTTCTAAATAAATGAGTTGGGACTACTATAAACTGAAAATAAATTTATAATAAATTAATATTTGAATATATTCCTAAAGTGCCCCACCTCCCTCTTGTAAAAGGCCACCACCTCTACCCACTTTCTCAAACCTTTCAAGACATTTTTCTCTTACAAACTATAAGGAACCGGCCTTAAAACATTACATAATAATTAATTAAATAAATAATTAACATTGAGGATCTTTTCAGGTTTAGAGTTTTAGAGAATTAGGACATAAATATTACATCTCAAAAAACATTACACAGTGGACACTTCTACTCAGTTTCTATTTTTTTCATAAAATAAAAACTCTTAAAAAGAAACATGTCTAGTTCCATGTTTTAGATAGAATGTATTTCCATGATCCAATCCTTGACCCTATTCATCTTTATGTCCAGTGAAAAACATTTCAAAAACACGGGATGAGCATAAAAAGCTCAGTAAGGGATATAAAAATATGGAAAGAAAACATTAGTCCATGTATACATAATAATCAATGAAATCATATTTTACTAATAAAACCTAAGCACTATAACATACCTCATGAAATCATAATATTTATGAATAACTCATAGAAAACATAAGACATAAATATAACTTGATGCTTTCATAACATTATTACGTAAGGAGTAACCCTCATTGTTATATTTGAAATACCCATCACAGTATATTCCATAAATCTCTTCAGAGAAACTATAGAGGTTAAATCCTTTGAGTACCCAATGCATTGGAGAGCTATCTCGGTCTCACCCACCCTTAGTTTATCATGGAACCACCCGACTTCATAAACAATGGCAAAGAACTATAACAAAATCGTATCATATAAAACATTCATAAAGGAAACATAACATTTCCACATTTCAATCACAAGATATAAATACAAATCATTGATATATTCATAACATTATCAGATCCATTTTTAATACCAAAGTAAAAGAAAATTTAAACATGTTATTTATTCTTCACATAAAAATGTTATGTCTTATAGAGGAAACTAAAACTCAAATAACAGTCACAGCGGCGGAGAAGTCGTTGGCGCCTCATACGTAAGACAAAAACATTCCATTTTACATTTAGTAAAATGATTCATGTAAAAATATTCATATTGAATGAAAATAAAATTCAAAAGGGTTTTATACATCGTATAATTTAAATTCTTGTAGAAATCAAAAGATTCCTCAAAGAAAGGAGATTGAGACGAAGTCACGTACAAAGACTGTATCCATAGATTAAAGATAAATCAATTACATAATTATGTGTGAAAAATATAAAAACACTCAATATAAGTGGATATTATGTTTAAAACAATCAGAGGTCATCCACACATATTCAGAGCTTGAAATAATCATGAAGTAGAGGTTTATTCCAAATAATTAAAATTGGGTTAAGAAGTTCCCTTACAGAAATTCGACAGCCGAATGTCGTCACATTAAAATTCAAGAAATGAGTTGATGTGAGATAAAAGGGGTATAACATCACTTGGACATGAAATTTAAAGAAATATGGATATATAATAAGATATCACAATATAATAAGATGTCAAATAAAAGACCTATCAAAAACAAGTCTTTCAAAAAGAGGAGGGTGAACAGTTCCCTTACCGATTAGTGTAACATTCAAAACGTACACCCAATGAAAGAAGGGTCATACAATGAAGATGTAAATACCCATAAATTAAATTATATTACAAAAATAATACAATAATGGGAATTACATACAGAAAACAAAAGGAAATAGTGGAAAATGTAGAATGAATCTCATGGGAATAAAAATTGAGATAAAAAACCCCTTAACTTGTTGTAATAAATCAAGTCCTATGACCAAATGATAATAAGAACCAAATAAATCACAAAATACCATGAATAAAGATAGAATAATGATAATATATATCAAATTTCAGTACACAATACACAACAAACTATAAATAAGTGGTGAACAATGTAAATCTCACGGAATTAAAAGTGAGATAAGAAATCCCTTACCTCATGTCTGACTTGTCTTGATCATTTCTTTATATTACTGAGTAATAATCCTTGGTAAATTTATAATTGATTGAGGACTTCCTTTAAATTTTATTATTCAATTAATATAACATATTATCATGTTATAATAATTAGTTAATTATGGGAGTTCATATCATACGTTTTGTCGATGTTCGGTACACGAGTGAAAAATGATTTTGTTTGAAGAGAATTGTCCATGTAGTTATAAGTACATCATCTCCGGAATGGGTTTAATGATTTAAATATAATATATATGAAGTATATATGTATTTAGTAATATTCCATAATGTTTGTAGATAAGAAATGAAATGCACAGTTCATTAACACGATAGGTCGTACGTAAGCATGAACACTACATTTATTTTTTATCATATTAATGGACTTAAAAACTAAATGAGACATAGATATATTGTAATTCCAGTATAATATGTATTTTATATAGGTAAAATAAGTTCATTAATTACATTATTTATAAATTCCATGTTTGGTATGAACGAGTCACATCACTTGAGTGGGCGGTTGTCCACCCTTCCTCATATGAAATTATCGCATTTTCACAACATGCAAAGCACAGAGGTATGTTTTAAATATAAAATACAGGAGAATAGAGAGGACATAAATATAGTATATATCATATATAAATATAGTTCCATTATAATGTCTGTAACGCCCCAACCCCAGGTACCCAGAGCCGGTGCATTACTTCGTAACATTGGCATGATCACAAAAGATCAAGTCTCGAAAGACCGATTAGTTTAGTATCCTTGGAAACACTAGATACATTCATAAATGTTACATTACATCACAAAGTGAAAAACTATAATAACATAGTCTCCATAGTCCACACTTCTATCCTCTTCGGACTATCCCTGCAGGTCATTCATAAAATAATTATTCACATCCTGGAAAATATTAAAACATTGAAAGGGGTGAGCTCAGATGCTCAGTAAGGTTAACAATATAGAGGAAGCTTTCATAAATAAACATTAACATTTAAGGCAATGTATAACTAAAACAAAAGCCGTTTAAACTTGAACTTCAACATAATATGGAAAAAGTAAAATGAGATAATTCCATTCACTTCTTCACATGGATATTCTACTGGTCGAATAATCACATGAAAAATCAATAACCACATTCCTAATGAGTGAATGTATAATGCCGGACATTCTGAAACATTTTGTCAAGGCCTCGGCCAAGACATCTAAAATGATTAAGGCCTCGGCCAAAACCATAAATCAAATTGGGAAAGGGCCTCGACCAATTCCACGTCTAGTTGTCTCATGAGACCTACCGATGCATCGAGGAGCTATAGCGGGCTCCACCCGTCACTTATTAAGTCCAATACATTCCTCATATGAATAGGTTTAAACATATAATAAACCATAACATAATTGTATCACATAAAACATGCATAAAGGAAACATAACATTTCCACATTTCAATCACAAGATATCAATACAACACATTGATATAATAAAAACGCTTTCAAAACCATTTTCAATACCAAAATAAAAGAATGTTAAAACTTTGTATTTATTTTTCTTTTAAAAAAAGTATGGCTTGTAGTGGAAGCCGAAACTCAAATAATGGTCACGGCGGCGGAGAAGTCGTTGTCGCCGCATAAGTACGGAAAGAAAAACATTCCCTTTTGTCATTTCGCAAAACGCTTCGTATAAAAAAGATTCCTTTTGAATAAACGTAAAATTCAAAGGGGTTTATACACCGTATAAAAGAAAATTGTGTATAAAACCAAATATGCCTCAATGAAAGGAGATTGAGACGAAGTCCATAAAAAGATAATTTTTAAAATAAAATAGATCGATTTTGTGTATTCACTATAGGTACACATGAAGAAAGTAAAAATACAAAATAGGACATAATAACATCGACATAATTTGAAAGTGGGAGATTAACCCAAAGAATGGAAGTTTGGTTTTGAAATTCCCTTACCTCGTGTCTGACTTGACTCAACCATTCTTTAACCTCCTGAATAATAAACTAGAGTTAATATATACCCTATTAAGAACCATTTTCAATTTCATTATCCTTATTATATCACTTATTACAACGATATGAACATTATGTAATTATTTATGTTAATAACGGTCGTTTTGTCGATCTTTGGTACTTGAGTCAACAATAAACTTCTTATAATGACAAGTTGTTTATGTGGTAGAATATCCATTATCTCCAGAATTATATTCATGATTTAGATGTCATATATATCTTATATATCCAGTATATACATTCATTTATAATATTACGTAACATTTAGAGGTAAGAAATGAAATGCACCGTTCATGGAGACGGTAAGCCGTACGTACGCATGAATGCTACTTTCATTTCAATTTCATATTTAATGGAACGAAATCATAATGATATAAATTTATAATATAATTCCAGTATAACATAGTGTATAATACCATTTACTCCATCCTTTATACATCCCACATATGGCATTAACGATTCAAATCACTTTGAGGGGGCGCTAGTCCGCACTTCCTAAAATGAAATTATCGCGTTTTACCCATAATGGAAATCATAAATTATGCCATAAATGAGAAATACAGAAGAATAAGTAAAACATAAACATATTATATATCATATATAAAAATAGTGACATCTTAATTTCCACCTTTGAAGGTGTTATATGAGTGTTGAACAATCATCGTTTCGTGAGGCAGAAATTCGCCATCCACAGAAACCGTATGTTCTTTAACCATTAGATGTAGGTGTGTGTAAGTGTAGCTCAAATAATTATTATAAAAACATCCTAGTATATTGAGGATACTGGTGTTATTACAAAAGAAATGAATAAAAAGAGTTTAGGGGGTTGGAGAAGAAAAATAAAACAAAACAACATTAGAGAAGACTTTACCTCAAAATCGGGTAACTCTTTTTGATTTGAGCCAAAGGCTTCCTTGAGAAGAGTTCTTCCCAAAGTGAGGCTTCTAGGAGTAAGAGGGGGAAGTTGGTAGAGTATTTGGGCAGAGTTTGGCCGAGCCAAATGGCTTGAAAGTGTGAATGAGGTGGTAGAGGTGGGGGCCTTTTATAAGTGGAGAGGAGGGGCACTCTTGGAATGTAAAGAAAAGTTACTTTATTATAAAATGAGTTTCGGATTTTAGAGGTCCCGAACATATATAATTCTAGGATAAGATGATAAGGGTTCGAAATCTACTCATCCAATAGTCTTTGGTCAAGTGTAAGCCTTGGATTTTGCATTATCTTCTCATTTTATTTAAATCGTTAAATAATGAGGTCATCCCTGCATCATAATGATTTCATAAAACATTTAATTTATTTAATGTCTAAAAATTATAAAGAAAAATTCTATGATATAGAAAATCTTTTTAGCTTTCTAATGAATATTTGTAGTAAAAAGTTAGACTTGTTTAACCTCACTTAAAAACTGTTTTAGTAAAACAATTCATGTTTGTGTCCATTTAATTTTAACATTAAATAAATATATATTAATGTCATTTTCCAACTAAAGTGGCTCCATGGGGTCCCCAAGTTGACCCATGGGTTTTATTGGTCGGCCATGACTCATAAAATAGGAGTAGGACAAGTTTCATGCTCATCTCATATTATTAAAACATTATTTGTACCTTAAACTACACTAATTACCTCTAATCGCGATTAAGAACTTAAAAGTTACTATTCACCAAAAATTTATTTTAATCTCATTGAACCACATTTTACTTCTTAATGAAAACCATGTATGTCGGATTTTTTAAAATCATATCACAGAAGTGGTAATATTTCATTTTGACGAAAAATCAGTTTTTAAAAACCACTTAGTGGTTTCACTATTCATCAAAAATTGAAGTTTTTCAGAACAAAGCCAAAATTTCACCCTAAGATATAATTGATATTCCGAATTCAAAAATTATGTCTATTTTACAAAATTCCAAACATATAAGTTGAATTAATTAATTTTATAATTAATTCCCACTGTCACAACAAATAGCGTGTTTTTAAGAAACAATTTATATCAAAAGATTGGCAATTGTTTATGTCCAATTTCGATGTTAAATTAATTCTAATGACCACCATTAGATAAAATGGTAAAAATATATTCTAATTATAATTTAAAACCACTAAATAGTATAATTTATCACAATAAATTATTTTGATTAAAAAAGTGGTTTTTAAGTATTTTTCACTATTCATAAAAAATTAGAAGTTCTCAGAAAAATACCAAAAATTCAACATAGGCTAATGTCGATATTATGAATCCAAAAATGAAGTCCATTTTGAAATATAAAATTTCTAAAATTTTAAAAAGTGGTTTCTTACTACTCATAACAGCTACTTTGATTAGTCGCGGTGTTTTAGAACTCGAAGTTGCGTACAATGCAAGCTATTGCATTATTGAATGAGAAGCGTATCGTGGAAGCTCGGGGTGTTACATTCTCCCCTCCTTCAATAAATTGCGTCCTCGCAATTTGAAAATTTTCTTTGAAAATAAAAGGTTGAAAATAGAAAATACCTTTGTGGAAAACCCACATCGAGAATAAGGTTAATAAATATATAACATTAAAAGAAAGCAAGATAAGTGCAAAGGTCACCCGATATAGCCCATTCTAGGATTATATGAAAATATGGATATGGAGGAGAAACAAACCATCATGGTCTGATGGAGAGTTATAGAAAACAGAATTAGGAGAAAGTTTAACCACAAGAAAATCACAAACTTGTGATTTGTTAAATGGTCATTGAATCCCCAGTTGGAAAAGTTAACCAACAACATTTTTGTTTTAAGTTACATTTTATAATGTTGAGGAATTTATTTAGTAGATTTACTAAGAACGTAAGGGAATATACATACTTGTTATGTATACTTTCATTCATTAATAAATTTTTTACCACAAACCCAACTTTTACTTCAAATGGTAACAGAACTCAAAAATATTCTATTTATCCTAATTGTATAAGGTTCCAAATGTTAACACATACCATTTAGATTAGTAAAATTATTTTTTAATAACCAGGGACTTCCTGTAGGCTAGTGGTAGGAAATAAAGGCTTGTCGCACTATGATTGTGGGTTTGATTCCTGCAGCTTTGTCCGACGCGATGGGTTATGCCCCACCCTGCAGGTTGTCCTTTTCCTAAAACTATAGTATCATAATATTCCAAAAATAATCTTCATAAATTTTTTATCCTTAAACATTACTTATCCAAAGATCAACTTAATCCACTCCAACCTTTGTAGTTATCCAAAATACCTCTGTCCAGACTTTCTCTAAAAGGTCCCTTAATTCCAAAATCAATTTATCAGATTCCCTAAACAAAGTAAAGTTTCTCTTATTGTCACATACTAAAAATATAATTACCTTCATCATATTAAAACCTTACTGAAATCAAAAAGTACTGCAGTAAAATCCTTATATATATATCACATTATTCTAATAACCAGAATATAATCCATGAGTCCCAAAGCACCATTACATTAGTTATTCTGGTTCAACTGTAGTAACAGCATAAGATTGTCCTTGATCCCTTGGCCTTTTCTGAGGTATGTTTCCCTGACTCCAAGGACATTCATTTGCATAATGACCCATTTCTCTACAATTGTAGCATTCAACTTTAATAGACTCTTTCTTCCCCTTGCAATCACGAGCCTGGTGACACTTTTCTCCACATTTATAACAAACTCCCATTCCTTTTAGGCAAGTACCAGGGTGATTCTTCCCACAATTATCACATAATGGAAAATCCTTCTTTCCCTTTTTCCCTTTATCTGTCTCTTGTTCCACCATTCTCTTCTTCTCTTGCTTTACTTTGTTGTCATAAGACATAGAGAATTACTTTTCTGACTTGATAGCACACGAGACAATATCTTCGTATGATGAGAAAGATTGTGATACTAGAGATCGACGGAGAAATGGTTTTAACCCATCAAAGAAACGATCAATCTTACCTCTTGGGTTACGTATATAATATGCAGCATACCTTGCTAACCTTGTAAAGTTGGCCTCATACTTTGCGACATTCTCATCCTCCTTTTGTCTCAGACTCAGAAATTGCCTTTCCATATCCGCTCGATGGTCTCGAGGAAAGTATTTTTCTAAGAACAACTCTTTGAACTCCTGCCATTCCATGTTTGTTAATTCATTATCATCCTTTGTGTTTTGAATTAGTGACCACCATTGATCGGCATCTCTAGTGAGGCGGTAAACTGCCATGACAACTTTCCCCCTTTCACTACTCCCCAAGGCATGGAATATTTTCTCTAAGGAATTTATCCATTGCTCAGCTACTATAGGATTTGTACTCCCATTGAAGGTTGGTGGTTGTTGCCTCATGAAACGGTCTAGCATTGATCCTCCACGTTGCGGATCAGGGTGCTCCATACGAGTAAGGTTATTATTCATAACCTGAGTGACTTGTCCCAGTATGATAATAAGTTGATCAGCACCAGTTGTATCTCCAGATCCACAATAATTATCTTGAGCATGAGGGAAATCCCTACACGGAGTTCATGCATTGATACGGTTTCCATTCCTTCCACTAGGCGCCATTTCTAAACAATGGCATAAACTAGATTAATTTATGAATCAAAATACATAATTCCATACTTGTAAAACACTTTACATAAATTGAACTATTTATGGATATAATCCATAATCATAAAAAGAAATGTTTTCTTTGAGGAAGTATATATTCATAACCCTTCATAGTGGTTTGTAAATAAAATGATAATTATCCTAAGAATATCCCCCGAGAGTGTCTTAACTAAGAGTGCAGCAAGGCCCGTTGTCGTGCACCAGTTCCCGTTCGAGTCTAGCTCAAAGCGGTGTTTTCAGGTTTTACCCCTAGGTACATCTGTTCCAGAGCCACCTCTACCTTCTCGTATCCAGACAGGGATGTATTACTCGGAAAACTCACAAAATCTCTTCAATAACAAAATTCTAGGAAGTTCTTCTATACTAATCCTCAAAGTCTATCTTTGGGATATGTTCTCTAATCAGAGTTTATCTAAATATAGCTTCCAAGGTTAGTACTAAACTGCCTCTGATACCAACTGTAACGCCCCAACCCCAGCTACCCAGAGCCGGTGCATTACTTCGTAACATTGGCATGATCACAAAAGATCATGTCTCGAAGGACCGATTAGTTTAGTAGCCTTGGAAACACTTGATACATTAATAAATGTTACATTACATCACAAAGTGAAAAACTATAATAACATAGTATCCATAGTCCACACTTCTATCCTCTTCGGACTATCGCTGCAGGTCATTCATAAAATACTTCTTCACATCCTGGAAAATATTAAAACATTGAAAGGGGTGAGCTCAAATGCTCAGTAAGGTTAACAATATAGCGGAAGCTTTCATAAATAAACATTAACATTTAAGGCAATGTATAACTAAAACAAAAGCCTTTTAAACTTGAACTTCAACATAATATGGAAAAAGTAAAATGAGATAATGCCATTAACTTCTTCACATGGATATTCTACTGGTCGAATAATCACATGAAAAATCAATAACCACTTTCATAATGAGGGAATGTATAATGCCGGACATTCTGAAACATTTTTTCAAGGCCTCGGCCAAGACGTCTAAAATGATTAAGGCCATGGCCAAAAACATAAATCAAATTGGGAAAGGGCCTCGGCCAATTCCACGTCTAGTTGTCTCATGAGACCTACCGATGCATCGAGGAGCTATAGCGGGCACCACCCGTCACTTATTAATTCCAATACATTCCTCATATGAATAGGTTTAAACATATCATAAACCATAACATAATCGTATCACATAAAACATGCATAAAGGAAATATAACATTTCCACATTTCAATCACAAGATATCAATACAACACATTGATATAATAAAAATGCTTTCAAAACCATTTTCAATACCAAAATAAAAGAAAGTTAAAACATTGTATTTATTTTTCTTTTAAAAAAAAGTTTGGCTTGTAGAGGAAGCCGGAACTCAAATAATGGTCACGGCGACGGAGAAGTCGTTGTCGCCGCATAAGTACGGAAAGAAAAACATTCCCTTTTGTCGTTTAGCAAAACGCTTCGTATAAAAAAGATTCCTTTTGAATAAACGTAAAAGTCAAAGGGGTTTATACACCGTATAAAAGAAAATTGTGTATAAAACCAAATATGCCTCAATGAAAGGAGATGGAGACGAAGTCCATAAAAAGATCATTTTTAAAATAAAATAGATCGATTATGTCTATTCACTATAGGTACACATGAAGAAAGTAAAAAATGAAAAATATGACATAATAATATCGACATAATTTGAAAGTAGGAGATTAACCCAAAGAATGGAAGTTGTGTTAAGAAATTCTCATACCTCATGTCTGACTTGACTCAACCGTTCTTTAACCTCCTGAATAATAAACTAGAGTTAATATATAACTTATTAAGAACCATTTTCAATTTCATTATCCTTATTATATCACTTATTACAACGATATGAACATTATGTAATTATTTAAGTTAATAACGGTCGTTTTGTCGATCTTTGGTACTTGAGTCAACAATAAACTTCTTATAATTACAAGTTGTTTATGTGGTAGAATATCCATTATCTCCAGAATTATATTCATGATTTAGATTTCATATATATCTTATATATCCAGTATATACATTCATTTATAATATTACGTAACATTTAGAGGTAAGAAATGAAATGCACCGTTCATGGAGATGGTAAGCCGTACGTACGCATGAATGCTACTTTCATTTCAATTTCATATTTAGTGGAACGAAATAATAATGATATAAATGTATAATATAATTCCAGTATAACATAGTGTATAATAACATTTACTCCATCCTTTATACATCCCACATATGGCACTAACGATTCAAATCACTTTGAGGGGGCAGTAGTCCGCACTTCCTAAAACGAAATTATCGCATTTTACCCATAATGGAAATCATAAAGTATGCCATAAATGAGAAATACTAAAGAATAAGTAAAACATAAACATATTATCTATCATATATAAAAATATTTACATCTTAATGGACACCTTTGAAGGTGTTATATGGGTGTTGAACAATCATCGTTTCGTGAGGCAGAAATTCGTCATCCACATAAACCGTATGTTCTTTAACCATTAGATATAGGTGTGTGTAAGTGTAGCTAAAATACATATTATAACAACATCCTAGTATATTGAGGATACTGGTGTTGTTACAAAAGAAACGAATAAAAAGAGTTTAGGGGGTTGGAGAAGAAAAATAAAACAAAACAACATTAGAGAAGACATTACCTCAAAATTGGGTAACTCTTTTTGATTTGAGCCAAAGGATTCCTTGGGAAGTGTTCTGCCCAAAGTGTGGCTTCTAGGAGTAATAGGGGGAAGTTGGGAGAGTATTTGGGCAGAGGTTGGCCGATCCAAATGGCTTGAAAGTGTGAATGATGTGGTAGAGGTGGGGGCCTTTTATAAGTGGAGAGGAGGGGCACTCTTGGAAAGTAATGAAAAGTCACTTTATTATAAAATGTGTTTCAGATTTTAGAGGTCCCACACATATATAATTCGAGGATAAGATGATAATGGTTAGAAATATACTCATCCAATAGGCTTTGGACAAGTTTAAGCCTTGGATTTTGCATTATCATCTCATTTTATTTAAATCGTTAAATAATGAGGTCATCGCTGCATCATAATGATGTCCTAAATAATTTAATTTATTTAATGTCTAAAAATTATAAAAAAACTACTATGATTTAGGAAATCTTTTTGTCTTTATAATGAATATTTATAGTCAAAATTTGGACTTGTTTAACCCCACTTAAAAACTGTTTTAGTAAAACAATTCATGTTTGTGTCCATTTAATTTTAACATTAAATAAATATATATTAATGTCATTTTCCAACTAAAGTGGCTCCATGGGGCCCCCAAGTTTACCCATGGGTTTTCTTGGTCGGCCATGACTCATCCAATAGGAGTAGGACAAGTGTCATGCTAATCTCATATTATTAAAACATTATTTGTACCTTAAACTACACTAATTACATCTAATAGCGATTAAGAACTTAAAAGTTACTATTCACCAAAAATTTATTTTAATCTCATTGAACCACATTTTACTTCTTAATGACAACCATGTATGTCGGATTTTTGAAAATCATATCACAGAAGTGGTAATATTTCATTTTAACGAAAAATCAGTTTTTAACAACCACTTAGTGGTTTCACTATTCATCAAAAATTGAAGTTTTTCAGAACAAAGCCAAAATTTCACCCTAAGCTATAATTGATATTCCGAATTAAAAAATGATGTCTATTTTACAAAATTCCAAACATATAAGTTGCATTAATTAATTTTATAATTAATTCTTGCTGTCACAACAGATAGCGTGTTTTTAAGAAAAAATTTATATCAAAAGATTGGCAATTGTTTATGTCCAATTTCATTGTTAAATTAATTCTAACGACCACCATTGGATAAAATGGTAAAAATATATTCTAATTATACTTTAAAACAACTAAATAGTATAATTTATCACAATAAATTATTTTGATTAAAAAAGTTGTTTTTAAGTATTTTTCACTTTTCATAAAAAATTAGAAGTTCTCAGAAAAATACCAAAAATTCAACATAGGCTAATTTCGATATTCCGAATCCAAAAATTAAGTCCATTTTGAAATATAAAATTTCTATAATTTTAAAAAGTGGTTATTACTACTCATAACGGCTACTTTGATTAGTCGCGGTGTTTTGGAACTCGATGTTGCGTACAATGCAAGATATTGCATTATTGAATGAGAAGCGTATCATGGAAGCTCGGGGTGTTACAATTTCCCCCATTAGAGGTGTCAAAAGAAGAGTTACCAATCATCGTTTCATGAGGTAGTAATTCGCCACCCACAAAAACAGTATGTTCTTTAACCATTAGAGGGAGGTGTGTGTAAGTGTAGGTATAATCCTTATCATAACAAAATCCTAGTATATTGAGGATACTGGTGTTATTATGGGATCAAATAATAATAATTTTAGGGGGAGTGAAGAAGGAAAATACAAGAATGGAACTCGAGAGAAGACATTACCACTAAATTGGGTAACTCTTTTTTGATTTGAGCCAAAGGCATCCTTGGAATGACTTCTTCCCAATGTGAGGCTTCTAGGAGTAAGAGAGGGATTTGGAGAGATAATATGAGCATAGGTTGGAAGAGCAAACTTCTTGAGCGGTGTGTGTAAGTTGGTAGAGGTGGGATCCTTTTATAAGAGGGAGGAGGGTCACTTTTGGAATGTCTTGAAATGAGACGTTATTATAAAATGATTTTCAGATATTAAAGGTCCCAAAATGATATATTTTTAGGATAAGGTTACAAGGGTTCTAAATACACCAATTCAGTAGATTTTATAAAAGTTTATGTATTATACTTTACCTTATCGATTCATTTTATTTAAATCATGTATTAATGAGGTAATCACTTCATCATCAGGGTGTCTTAAATTAATTAATTTATTTAAAATCTAAAAATTATATAAAAAAGCACGATTTCGAAAATCTTTTAATATTTCCAATGATTATTTATAGTCTAATATATCATTTATGTAAACAAAATTAAAATTTATTACTTAGGATATACAAACCATTGTTATATTTCTCTTCTTTTTTAAAAATAATGTCATAAATGTCACTATCACACCCATGTGACTCCATGGGCTCTAAAGTTTGGTATAAATCTTCTCATGGTATTACATGACTAAAAAAGAAGGATTTGGACAAATTATGTGGTCATTTTATATTATTATGATATTATTTTATTACCCTTAACTACACGATTACTAATTTATCGCGATAATTAATGATAATTATCGTCATTACTATTCATAATGTCCAAAAACAAAATATTATTAATTTCATAATTTGTAACTTTTGATTACAAATTTAGAATCCATTTTACCAAATTCCAAACATAGAAATTTTAGTAATTAATTTAAAAATAATACATGTTGTCAAAACTAAAGATGGGTTTTTATGATGTAAAATCTATCAAAGATTGATTTGTTTTTACATCCAATTTAAAAGTGAAATTACATTAATTGACCAAAATTGTATTAAATCATAAAAACATAATTAAATTACAACTTAAAACCAATTAAAATGACAAAATAACTATATAAATAAATTGTATAAAAAGAAAATTTGAAATAAAAATGTTTTATTTTTAACTATTCATTAAAAATGAACATTATTAGAAAAATACCAAAAATTCACTCTAAGCTATATTTGATATTCAAATTCAAAAATGATTTCAATTTTACCAAATTAAAAACATAGAAGTTTCATTAAGAAATTATATAGTTCATTCCCATCGTCAAAAAAATAGCGTGTTTTTAAGAAACAATATCTATCAAAAGATTGACACTTGTTTATGTCTATTTTCAAAGTGAAATAAATTCTAATGACAACCATTGGATTAAATGGTAAAAATATACTCTAATTAAACTTTAAAATCAATTAAAAAGATAATATAACCATATAAATAAATTATATTAAACGGATGTTTTGAATTAAAATACATCATTTTCACTATTCATTAAAAATGATCTTTATCGGAAAAATACCAAAAAAATTTAAAAAATAAATTTTTATGTCTTGATTCTATAGAATGATTTTATTTTGTCAAATATGACATATAAAAGTGAAAAATGTATATTTAAAAAGGGTTTTCCATCAAAAGGTGGTTAATCAACCTTTTAAAGAATATTTGAATATTTATTCTTAAAATTAGATTCATTCACATTTTAAGCCTCCATCATTTATTGGGTAATTGTAAAAATATTTAACAAACATATATAATCATTTTTAGTTAGTCTTGTTCATTACCGCCATTGCAATGGCTATGCGTTAACTAACATTTTAAATAATATTATTATATTATTAGTGTGCAATGAAAGATTTCATAGAAACTCATTGTTGTGTATTGGGTATGCCATCGAACATAGCATTCCCATTTAAATAATATTAACATTTTTTTTACAAATATTAATAAATATGAAAATGTCATATTCCTTATTTACATGGGATGTTACATCTTTCCCCCCTTTTGGGAATTTCATCCTAAGAATTTTAAAATTGGGCTTGGAAACTTCATCGAAAGTCCCACATTGGAAAAAGATTCAGTAAAACTATCACTTTAAAAGAACGAAAGAGAAGTACAAAGGTCACCTGAGTTAACCCATGCTAAGATTCCATGTATGAAAAAATGGATATTGAAGAGAAAACAAAGGGTCATGTTCTTGATGGAGAGTGATAGAAAATATGTCTAGGAGAATGTTAACCACTAGAAAATCACAAACATGTGATGGGTTAAATTGTATTTGATTACCCAGTAGGAAAAGTTAATAGACAACATTTTTTTAGTTACTTTTCATTAAGTGTTTTATTTATAAGCTTAACTAAAACATAAAGAAACATACTTACATGTCATGTAGACTTCCATATCTTACTAGATTCTTTACAGAAACTCATATTTTCTCCAAAACAGGAGTATTTAGGATTAATTTTTAACCTTAATAGTGCTATAATCAACTTCTTGAGAATCTCCTAACCCAAAAAAGATGGAATATATATTTCCCATGTCATTAGACCATAACAGAAACCAAAATTGTTAGTAAAAGATCAGATAATCCCCAAAAGGATAATCCTTTATAAACATTGAATTTGATACATGTTGGGGTCCTTTTATATTATTATGATATTATTTTATTTCTCTTAACTACATGAATACAAATTAATCACGATAATTAAAGATAATTGTCGTCGTTACTATTCATAATCTCAAAAAACAAAAGAGTCTTAATTTCATAATTTGGACCTTATAATTCCAAACATGGAATCCATTTTACCAATTTCCAAACATATATATTGTATTAATTATGTTAAAAAAAATTCATGTTGTCAAAACCCAAGACGGGGTTTTAAGATGTAAAATCTATTAAAAGATGGATTTTTTACATCCTATTTAAAAGTGAAATTACATCCAATGAATAGAATTGTATTAAATGATATAAAAATTTTTTACCTTAAAACCAATTTAAATGAAAATCTAAATATAGAAATACATTGGATGAAAAGGCAATTTTGAATTATAATGTTGTATTTTTAACTATTCATTAAAAAGTGAACATTATCACAAAAATAAAAAAAATTCACCCTAATATATATTCGATATTCCAAAATCTAAAAATGATGTCGATTTTAAAAAATTTAAAACATAGATGTTTCATTAATAAATTATATATTTAATTCCCGCTATCAAAACAAATAGCGTGTTTTTAAGAAACAATATCAATCAAAAGATTGACACTTGTTTATGCCCATTTTCAAAGTGAAATTAATAATAATGACCACCATTGGATTAAATGGTAAAACTATATTCTAATTACACTTTAAAACCAATTAAAAAGATAATCTAACCGTATAAATAAATTATATTTAAAGGAGGTTTTGAATTAAAATACATCATTTTTCCATATTCATTAAAAATGATCTTTATCGAAAAAATACCAAAATATTTACAAAAATTAAATTTTGATGTCTTCATTATAAAGAAGGATTTTTTTTTCAAATATAACTTAAATTTTTTAAAAAACTATATTTTAAATGGGTTGGCCATCAAAAGGCGGTTAATCAACTTTTTAAAGAATATTATAATATTTATGCTTAAAATTGGATTCATTCGCATTGTAAGCCAATTTTATTTATTGGGTAATTGTTAAAATAATTAACAAAATATATATTCATTTTTAGTTAGTTCTGTTCATTCTGGCCATTACAACGGCTTGGCATTAACTACCATTTAAAATAATATTATTATATTATTAGTGTGCAATGTAAGATTTAAATGAAACTCATTGTCATGTATTGGGTATGCCATCAAAAATTACATTCCCATTATTGAAATATTAACACTTTATTCACAAATATTAATAAATATGAAAATTTCATATTCTTTATTTACTTGGGATGTTAAACAAACTCTGCTCAAATAATCTCCCAAAGTCACCCCTTACTCCTATAGGCCCCACATTTCGTAGAAAGCCAATGCTGCAAGTCCATTTGTGTAATCAAATAGAGATACTCGAATAAGATTTAATTTTTTAATACCTCAATCAAAATTATTTTATTTTTCTACATTTTTTTCTTATGTGGTTTCTATACTAAAGTATTAATGAAATTATATTCTATATTCTGAGATGTTATTATAACTATGGGACAAACTTATACCTCATTTTATCTATCCCAAAAATTATAATATCACCGTGTGTGCCTACATAAGGCTTCCCGTCTCCATGATGTGGTGTAATTTTTATTCAAACATTCATGTTTTGGATGTGTATATTGATAGGTTTAATGGACGTAAAATGAAAATATAACATAATTATAATTCTTTTCAATTAAAATTCTGTTGAATTCTATACTATTTAAACATCAATGGAATAATATCATCCCTCATGCGTTTGTATGGCTTACCGTCTCCACGACACGATTAGATTCATTCCACACTTTAACCATAAATTAATGATTATAAAGTATATATAATTAATAATAATGAAATATATGAAATAATAATTCTACTAGATATATATATATATATATATCATTTACAATATTCCATGAAATTCAATAAGGAAACAGAAACAACATTGATGCTTACGTACGAACTATCGTCTCCATGGGCGGTGTATTCGATTTCATTTATCTATCTATTATATATATTTATATACAAAATATATATGTTATATAAATATTTTTTTATATTTTAGAAGTACTGAAATAACTATCTATGTAATAATATAATGATTAAAAGTCAAAACATGTACGATTAAAAAAATTATTACCCAAAACTTTGTATTAAAATGGAAATAATAAATGAATGGGTAATATAATGTCATAAGTGAATCATATATGTTGTAATAAATATAACAATGGTTCATTTAAGAGTTAATAATATATTTTGGAACCTCAATATCAGAGTTTCAGATACATATGGAACAAATCAGACCTAAGGTAAGAGATAATATTGCAATTTATTTATTATCCGAGATTGTTTATTTTTATAAATTTACTAGGGTAAATTTATCATTCATGTACATGTTTAATAAATATATAATATTATTTATATTCATATACTATTTTTTAAAATCATTTTTAATCTGTTGAATTATTTATTAAATGGATTTAAAGGAATATTTCTTTCATTTTCCATACGAGGTATTTTTTGACTTTTTCCTGAAAAAGTATGAGGATAATGATTTTTTACCTTATACTAAATTAAGGGATTTTTATAGTTTCCAATTTCCTTATTTCCATGAAGAATATTATACAATATTTTATTTTTATTTATAACTAAATTACTTTCTTTAACAATTTCATTGCATTTTGAGAAATGAAAACATTGTTAAATAAGAAAGAAACTCTTCCTTCAAAATTATGTTCAAATATTTTATCAAAATTATTTTCCATCTAAGATGAATATATTAATTAAAGATATGTTTCTATCACTGTTATTACATTTATTTTATAATGTTAATAATGGGATGATATTTTAGATGGATTTCTTTATTATGGAATGATGTTTAATAAACCTATTTTTTTCTCAGGTTATGCTATGATGAATGATTTATGTTTTTGTGGAATAAGTAAGAATAAATTCATTATGAGATGGGTAAGACATATATCTGTCTCCAAATTATTGGGTAAGGATTTATATCTCATAATATAGACATGACTTGAAGGGCACATAAATCTGGTTCCGTAATGCAGAGATAGAAAGACATGTAAATCTTGTTCAGTAATACATGGCTGGAATGACATGTAAACTCAGTTCAGAAATGGACTTTGTCCACTATGATGGCCTTGGAAGCAATGAATTAGGTATAATAGAAATAATATTATGTGATAATTGTTTCTTAATATTCCATGTTTTATGCCTATTCCATTTTATCAAATCCAATGTTCCATTATGAAATATGCCTTACGTACTACCATGATTTATTTCATCACTCAATATTCTAGTTTTTTTCTGAAGTTATGTTTATGTTTTTACATTATCCTGTTTATGTTTTGTAAGATATTTTACAAAATTACCCTTATTGAGAATTTGATCTCACCCGTTTTAATGTCTCCTTTTTCCAAGGATTTGAAGAATGTTATTAAGTAAAATGTGTAAAATGGTTGTTCTAGATATGAAGGATAAAATAAGTGACGAGGTAGATGTATTATGAACAAGTTGTTCATGTTTTCCAATTTACAAAGGCACTAATCTAATAAAGTGTTTTGGAATCTATTTGTGACATGTATTAACTGTTCTATAAAAGTAATGTAATGTTTGTGCATGTCAATCACGGGTATTTAGAGTTGGTATTTGATCCAAGCTTTAGTAAACCTATGGAAACTAGGATTAAAAAAAAGTATTAAGATCCCTATAGATATTTCAAAGGATATGTCTAGAGATTTCTTAAAGATATGTCATGTATTGGTTACAAACCTAGGTTTTTTATGATAATAATGTATAACCTAGGGTTAAACCAAATATATCATAGATTGAAATATTATAAGTAATCTACCTTGCTTATTTGTTTTGATAATATTATATCTATTTACCACACATCACTTTCATGTCTTAGTCAATAGAAAGAACAACACATTATATAGTAAACCATTGATTGTTTCATATGTGGAAATTTTCGGAATAATGAAGATCAATTTCATATGATCAATTCTCATGAATAGAATCATGACAATGGTATGAGTATTGGAAATATTTATAAGGATAACAAGATTGTATACCATATCTGAAGAGTATTTTATGTTGTTTTGGTATTTTTTACAAACATTTAAGAAGCTTGAGGTTAAGAATCCTTAATTCGTGATTTGAATTTTAGGAAAGACAGAGATGGTGGATCCTGAGTAATGGTTTAGAAATAAATTTGGATGATTGAGGTGTATATGTTTTTCAATTCAGAGATTATGTTATATGAATCATGAAATATGTAAGTGTTTTCAGTATAAATTTTTCATTATGTATTTTAAAGGATAGGTTGAATAGTTCTACGGAGACAAAAATGTGATTTAAGGGTATGGTGATAAACTTATAGAACACATAATTAAAGGTAATATAACCCTTAATATGTCTCATATGTTCATATGGAATTTTTTGGATAAATATATTTTGGATTTGAATAAGTAAATTGGATGATTTTCGTTTCTTTTAAACTAATTAAAGATTTATTTACAAGTGGGTTTTACTGTCATGGATTAGGTATACATGTTTTTGGGACTTATGGAATATATCCAATAAATTTTGGAAAAAGGAAACTATAATTTTTTCAATAAGGATATATGGTAATTTTGTTTTTTACCATGGATCAAAATAATGCATGATGAATCCATTAAAATGTTTGGAATTTGACTAATAAGATATACCATATGATTTAAATGTAATCATGTGATTTTTTATATCTTTCTTGTAATTCTGTTTTTTGTACCGAGAGTTTGGATATAGGTATTTTAGATTATCCTAAAGGGTTGAATGAATTGTGATGGACGTAGGATAGTATATCTAATGCTAAAAAAAATTTATTATTATTTCTAGAATGGTATAGTTTTAGAAAAATGAAAAACTACAGGATAGGTGACAACTCGTCATGTCAGACAAGGCTATGGGAATCGAACCCGCAACCAAAGTGTGAAAAGCCTTTATCTCCATCCACTAGCCTATGGGATGTCCCTAGATCATATAAATTTGTTTTTTTACGTGGTATGATAAATTATTTATACAACCGTTTTTGGATCCATATATTAGTAATCTCCCCATAGGTGGACTTATTTATATTTGATAACTTATGTTAGACTTTTTGCGATAAAGATAGATGGAATGGCCAATAATTTTATTTCTGGGTCGCATGATCTTCTTACACTTTTTTAATGAAAACAGAACATCATTTCTTTGAATAATTGATGAAGTTGAAATTGTTCAAGGCAAGACCAATGATGATATTGTACTAAAATCAAGTAAGTATTTCATTATGTTTTCTTCAACATTAGGAAAATAATCATGAAACCAAAAAATATGTTATAGTACATTATTATCCAATGAATTATATGGTCCCATAAATAACCATATATTTTTGGATTTTTTGTTTCAACATTCTCCTAATCCTATTCTATATCACTCTCTATCAAAACATGAGAATTAGATTTCTCTCTCATATCCATGTTTTCACATCCCACCCATGTTCTGCTATGTGGAAACCTAGTGATGAGTTACATTGGGTAATCGTTGTGTCTCAAACATTCCATTTTTAAAATAGAGTTTTATTATTCCATATTATGTTGTGGGATTCTATGAAAGAATCCTTCATGTAGTAAATATTTTATATCCCCGATGACTTTCAAAGGAAAAATTAATTTAAAGGGGGTATAATGTAACAACCCAACACTTTAGGAGATATATTTATTTCAATTTTATTTATTTATTCTATTTTACACTAATCCAAAATTAAATTTCACAATATGAAACATTTTATTAGCATTCAGGGTATGAAACAATATAATTGGCTTGTTTTACACACAATTTCATTTTCTTTTGATAGATTTAATTTCATGAATCACTGAGTATATATTTTTTTAAATGTAAAAAAGTAGAATGTTATGATTATGTTATAAGTACCACCAAATGATGATTTCACTACATGAAATATTGACATATTTTTCATTACATGTAAGGGTGACCTTCCTCGATAGTTTGTGTTGTATGCAATACTGAGTTTCAATAAACAATGATATATTATTAAAATATTATTATTTAATGGAATATAAACTATATATTATGAATAGTATTAAACACATTTTTTATTTTTATATAACATTAACATTAATATTATTAATTTTCAAGATATTATATAAAAAAATTCAATTTTCTGAAAAAAAAGAAGTTTTATTCTGAAAATGTAGTTTCACCACCTTTTTATGGAACATGAATTTTAAATCATGTATTAAACACATTTATATATTATATTTGAAAAAATAAACATGTTATTTTGAAGTGGGGCATCAAAATATACATTGGTTGGATTTTTTTGTATTTTTATGGAAGAATTAATATTTTATTGAATAGTAAAAAATACAGCATTTTAATTCAAAACATCTTTTTCATATATTTTAATTATATAGTTATATGATAATTCATATTAGTTTTTATGTGTAATTAGATTATATGTTTTTCTTTTAATCCAATTTTGGTCATTGGATGTAATTTCAAATTTAAATTGGACATAAACACATTTCAATCAATTGATAGTTATTATTTCTAAAAACCCCACTTTTTAGTTTTGATAACATAAATTAATTTTAAATTAATTAATTTAACTTCTGTGTTTAGAATATTAGAAAATGGATTCCATATTTTTAAATAGTGGGTCCCAATTATGTTAATAGGTTACTTTTAATTTTTTATATTATGAATAGTAACTACGGTAATTTTAAATTACCACAGTTAAAGGTAAATCTGGTAACTTATGGTAACAAACAATATGATAAAAATAATAAAATTAACCTAAAACATTCCAAAATCCAATTAGATGAATTAAAGTTGACCCATATCACCTATGGGTTGGAATTTATTCATTTAATGGACTTTTTCATTGAAATTTATGTAATTATAATTAAAATAAAAGAAACTGACAACATGTCACTCTCGTATATCTTATGAGTATAATACTTTTCTTATAGTAGTAAATTATATGTAAAATTGAAACAAAATATTTTTCAGAAATATAATGAAATTATATACATCATGTCAGATTATTTAGAATTTTTAGAGACTAAATAATAACCATTAATGATGACACATAATGAAGTGGAAATTATTTTATCGATAGAAATGTCAAATAAATGGTATTAAAAATATTAAAATAAATATCCTATGAACTAATTAATCTGATACAAGTATTTTATAGGAGAATATAACTTGTTATTAGTGTGTTAAATATTTTTTATGGAATTTAACTTCTGTTAGTTTTATTTAAATTCAAATAAATGAAAACTATCAAAATAGATACTATTGATAATTTATTAAAATAATATATTATTAAATTAATATAATAATAAAAATAGTCTGAATAATTAAAAATTAAAAATTATATGATGTAAAATTTCATAAATTATCCAATTATGGAAAATTTACTATGCATAAGAAAATATTTATAACCATTTAAAATTGACAATATTAATAACAAAAATTAAATTAAATAGATTAAATATGGATAAATAAAAATAATAATGAATAAAATCACATCAAATCATGTATAAATTGTATTTATTTATAGAATCTAGACCCATATTGATTTTATATTCAATATAAATTCATTTGGGAACATTATAAACTGAAAATAAATTTATAATAAATTAATATTTCATTACATTCCTAAATTGTCCCTCCTCCCACACATAAAAGGCCACCATATCTACCCACTTACTCACACCATTAAAAGATTTTTTTCTTATACAACCTCTACTAAAATAAGCTAGAACATCCCCCCATCCCTCTTATAGGCCATACATCTTGCACAAATCTATCATAGTGATACTTTTTGTGAAAATAAAAATAGATACTTGAAAATGAGGTAAATGTTTTATTCCCTCTTTAAAAATACATTTCTTCTTCTAAATCATCTTCTTATGTTGCTTCCATATTAAATTAATAACTACAATATCTTGTACATACTATGTTGTTATTATAATTATGGAAAAATATTATACCTCCATTTATCCCTCCAATGAATAATAATATCACCATGCATGCGTACGTACCACTTATCGTCACCACGCTGTGACACAATTCTTAATAAAAAATACATATTTTGGATGGGTATATTGACTTATATAATGGATGTAAATTATGAATATAACATAATAATTATTCATTACTATTCATATAGCATCCTATTCCACACAATTTTACCATCAAAGGAATGATATCGTCACTCGTGCATAAGTACAACTTACCATCTCCACGACGCAACAAGATTCATTTTCAACGTTAACCATTAATGAATGATTATGATGAATATATAATAATTAAGCATTAGATATATGACATAATAATGATTCTAGATTTATTTCTATATATATTCCATTTACTTGCTTCCATTCAATTCGATGAAGAAATGGAAAGAGTGTTCATGCATACATATGACCAACCATCTCCATAAGTGAATCATATATAATGTTATAAATAAAACGATTATTACCCAAAACATTACATTAATATGGAATAATAAATTAATGGGTAATATAAAGTAATAAATGAATCATATATGATGTTATAAATATTATAATAGTTCATTTAAGATATAATAATATGTTTAAACCCACTATACAAGAGTTGGAGACACATACTGAAGAAATCATACGAATAGAAATGGATAATTTATCAATTTCCTTATTATTCAATATTATTAATTTGTAAGTATTTACTGGGGTAAATTTATCATTCATGTCCTTATTTCTTAAACTAATAATATTATTTATATTATTATACTATAGTTTAAATTAAATTTTACCCTTTGGTGACTTTTTTTATTAAAAGGTATGGAATGAATCTTTCATTCCTTTTCCATACGAGGTACTTTATGACTTTTCTTGAAAAAGTATGTAGGGATTGTTTTTTATCTTAATTTCCTAGAATGGATATTTACAGTATCATGATGAATTATTTCAATGAATATTCCTCTAAAATATTTCATGATTATTTTTAATTAAATTATTTTCTTTAAAATTTTCATGGCATTTCGAAAAAGTATTTTTTTTTAAGAAGAGAGGATATTTTCTTCCAAAATTAAGTTTATGTATTTTATAAAATTATTTCTCATCTAATATGACTCTCCTAAATAGGATTCTGTTACTATCCCTTGTATTAAAATTATTTTATTGTGTTAATAATGGAATGATAATTTATATAGATTATGTTATGATGGAATTCTGTTTAAGAAACCCATTTTATTTCCTAGGATATGCTATGATGAATGGTTTATATTTTTGATGAAAATGTAAGAACAATTTCATTATGTGATGGGTGGGACCTATATATCTCTCTAATTCATTGGGAAAATGTTTATATCTCATGATATAGACCTTACTTGAACGACAATTAAATTTCATTCAGTAATGCTGGGCGGAAACAAAAAGTAAAACTGGTTTATTAACACATGGCTGGAACGGAAGGTAATCTCGGTTCAATGATTGGATTTTTCCACTATAATGGTCTTTGAAGTAATGTCGTGGATACTATTGAAATAATATTATCTGGTTTTTTTCCACCATTCCATTTTTTATTCCAATTCCATTTTATCATGGATAATGGTTTTTATGATCTATGCCTTATGTGATGCCAAAATTTATTTCTTGACCCTAGATTTTGGTTTTTTATTCAAGAAGTTCTGTTTATGTTATACAATATTATGTTTATATTTTGTAAGATATTTTATATACTTACCAGTTTTGAGCATTTGAGCTCACCCATTTTTAGTTTTCTTTTTTACCCAGGATTTGAAGAATGTTTTTAAATAAGACGTCTCAAAAGATGGTTCTAAATATGAATGATAATGCCGGAGATGATGTTGATGTTTTCTGAAGCATTTGTTTATATTTTTCATTCTCCATAGGCAGTAAACTAACATATTCTTTGGGATTCAATTTGTGTCGTGTATTAATTATTCCACAAAAGATATGTAATGTAAATGTACAATAAGCTCGAGTATTTACAGTTGGTATCATATCAATGTTTTAGTCACCCTTTGGAATCTAGGATGTGAAAATTTTATTGAGATCCCTATAGATATTTTTTAGGATATTCCTATGGATAATTGAAGTATAGGTTACAGTCCTAGGGTTTTTGTGATAATCATGACTAACCAAGGGTTAAACTAAAGATATCATAGATTAAATTATTATAATTAATTTACCTTACTTAGGTGTTTCTATTCCCTGAAATTTATTTCTCACACATCACTTTCTATTCTTAGTAAATTTATAGAACTACATAAAACATTTTAAACCATTGATTTTTTTAGATATGGAAATTATGGGAAAAATGAAGTCTGATTTCCTAATTTGAAATACCATAAAGATAATCATAACGATGGTCTAAGTAATTTTAAAAATTATTAGGACAAAGAGATTATATACCACATGTGAAGATTATGTGACGTTCTTCTAGTATTGTTTACATTAAATATAAGAGTCTTGAGTTCGAGAAACCATAACACATGATTCATATTTTTTCAAAGACAGTTATGGTCGATCCTGAGTGATGGAATAAAAATAAACTTGGATGATTGAAGTGTATCTGTTTTGGAATTAATCGATTATGTTATATTAATCATGAAATATATATGTCTGTTTAGTATACGTTTTGCATTAATTATTGGAAAGTGTATGTAGAATAAATGTAAGGATCCAACATGGTGATTTAAGTGTAAGGTGATATACTAATAGAACACAGGATTAAGGGAAATATAACCCTTAATATGTCCCTTATGTTCTGATAATGATGTTTGGATAACGATATGTTATATATGAATAAGTAAATTGGATGGTGATGGTTTCATTAGAACTAATTTTGGAGTTATTGAAATGTGGTTATACTATCATGGATGAGGTATACAACATTTTGGGACATAATGAATATATACAATAAATTTTGGAATACGGAAACATGAATTTTTTTCATTAAGGATTATTTGTAATTAAGGTTAATACCATGACTCAATATAGTACATGATGAAGCCATACAAAAGTTTGGAATGTGACAAACACGATATATTTTATGATATAACGGTATTCACGTGTTTGTGTTTTAACCTTTTTTGTATTTTTTTGGACTGTGAGATTGGAAATAAGTATTTTGGATAAGACTATTGATTTTAATAAATTATTATGGACATAGGATAATATTTTTAATACTAAAACATTTTTATTATTATTTCTGAAATGGTATAGTATTAGAAAAAGAACAACCCGCATGATGGGTGACAACCTGTCGCGTTGGACAAAGCTTTAATATTCGAACCTAAAACCGATGTGCAACATGCCTTTAATGACTAGCACTTGCTTATTGGAAGTCTCTGGTTAGTATAAATTGGTTTTATTTTATTAAAGTGGTATGATAGATTAATTATATATCTATTTTTTGAACCATATACAATTAATCTCACCATAGATGGACTTATTTATATTTGATACCTTGTACTAAAATATTTGTGATAAAGTTAGATTGAAGGAATTATCATTATTCTTATAGATAAAATGATATTCATACACGTTAGGAATGAAAAATTAAACTTCATTTATATTAATAAGAGATGAAGTGGAAGTTTTTCATGGCACGACAAACAATGTGTATGTTCTGAAATAATGTATGTATTTCATCTCGTTTTCTTCAATAGTAGGAAATTTACATTGAAAAAAAAATTATCCTAGTACCTTCATATACAATTAATTATATTTCCCCTTAAATAATAATAGATTTATGGATTTCTAGTTGTCTAATTTCTCCGAAACTTCTTTTTTATCACTCTCCATCAGAGCATGATGGTTAGATTTGTCTTCCATGTCTATGTTTTCACTTCCCACATATGTTCTCCTATGTGAAAACCCCATCATGAGTAAAATTGGTTAAAATTTATGATTATGAAATTCATTTCTAATATTATGTTTTAGCATTCTGTTTACCGTGTGGGTTTCTTGGAAAAAAACATTCATGTAGTTATTCTATTATATCCCAGATGAATTTTGAGGGAGAAATTAATTTTAAGGGGGTTATAATGTAACACCCCAATATTTTATGATATATATTCATTTTAAATTCATTGATTTTATTGTGTTTTACAATAAAGAAAAATTAACTTTCACTGTTCGCAACACTTTATTATCTTGTAGTGTATGCAACACTATATTTGGCTTGTTTTACACACAATTTCAGTTTCTTTTGATAAAATTCATTTCATGAAACACTTTGTATAGATTATTTTATATATAACGAATATGTATGTTGTGTTTATTTTATACGTAACACCAAATGAATCTTTCACTACATGCATCAATTATGTTGTTTGCGTTACATGGAAAAGGGACCTTCTGTGATAGTTTGCATTGTATACAATACTGAGATTCAGTAAACAACGATCTATTATTACAATATTATTATTTAATGGGATATAAAATAGTTCTATTGAATATTATTAACCAAATTTTATATTTTTATATAAAAATAACATTAATATTATGTTTTTTCTCGATAGGATATAACAACAAATTCAATTTTTTTGGATAAAACACATTTTATTATAAAATAAAATATTTCCACATTTTGAGGGAACAAAAATTTTAAATATAGTATTTACCAGATTAATATATTATATTTGATACAATAAGAATCTTATTTGGAATTGGGAAATAATTTTTTTTTAAATTTTTGGTGTTTTTCTGCAAAAAAATTAACATTTTAATGAATACGGAAAAATACTGCATTTTTACATCAAACTGCTTTTTCATCAAATATATTTATATAGTTAGATTATCATTATTTTTGGTTTTAAATTGTAAATAGATTATATATTTTTCATTTAATACAATTTATTTCATTGGAAATAATTTCACATTTTAATTGGACATAAACACATGTCAATCTTTGGATAGTTCTAACTTCTTAAAAACCCAATTTCAGGTTTTGACCATAGTAATTAATATTAATTTAATTAATGAATCTTATGTGTTTGGAATTATTAAAAATGGAATCCTTATTAAGAATCAGTGGGGACATATTATGTCAAAAGTTTTATTTTATTATATTTGGATATTATGAATAGTAACTACGATAATTTTTATTTAACACAATTAATTTTTTTGTTAAATTAGGTTTACAAAAAACATGATAATGATAATAAAATTATCCTAACAACTTCAAAAAATTTATTGGATGATTTATAGTAGACCGATATCAACTAACCGTTGGAATTGATCCATTTAATGGGATTTTGTCCATGAATGTGATGTAATTATAATTAAAAAAATAAAGTGACAACATGTCACTCTCTTATATCTTATTACAATAATAATTTTAGTATAGTGGAAAACATTATTAAATTAGAAAATAAATAGCATCTAGAAATATAATGAAATTATATACATCATGTGTATTTATTTATTATCTTTAGAGAGTAAATAATTAACATTAATGATGGCACAATAGTAATGAAGAAATTACTTTATTTATAGAAATATCAAATAAATGTTTTTAAAAATAATAAAATAAATATCATATGAACTAATTAATGTGATCCACGAATTTTCTAGGTGACTATGAAATGTTTGGAGTGTAAAAAATATTTTTTTTCCAATTTATCTTATGTGTGTATTTTATTTAAATTAAAATATATGAATAGTGTCGAAATTAATAGTATTTATATTTTATAAAAATAACATATTATAAAATTATTTAAAAATCGCAATAATAGATAAAAATAAAAAAATGAAAATTATATGATCTAAAATTTCATAAATTATCCAATTATAGAAAATTTAAGAAACATGAGTAAATATTTATAACAATTTAATATTTAGAATATCATTACAATGAATAAAATTAAATAGATTATTTGAGTAAAAATCAAAATGATATGGTTTAAAATAAAATAAAAACAAGTATAAATTTTATTTTCTAACTTAATTTGGACCCATACACATATTATCATTGAAAGAAAATAATTTGGGACCATTATAAACGAAAGTACAATTTACAATAAATTAATATTTCCTGACATTCCTAAAGTGACCCTCCTCCCTCTTATAAAAGGTCACCATCTCTACCAATTAAAATACACCTTTAAAGCCCTTTTCTCAAACAAAATCTACCAAAATATGTTCCCAAAATCCATAAATTTCTCTTAGAGGCCATACATTGGTAATAAATCCATAATATGGAGTTTTTTGTTCAAATCAGAAGAAGATACTCGAAAAAGAGGTAATTGTTTTATCACCTCTTTCAAATTTTGTTTATTCTTCTACTTTCTATTCTTATTATTCTTCTATTCCAAAGTTACAAATCCAGTATATTATACATTCTATGTTGTTATTATAATTATGGGGAAACATTATACCTTCTTATATCCATCATATGAATAATAATATCACTAGAGCTGCATACGTACGACCAACCATATCCACGATGTGGTGTAATTGTTTTTAAACAATAAAAATTTTGGATTGGTATATAGATCAATATATTGTATTTAAAATATGAATAATACACAATAATTATTCTTGTAAAATTCATATAGCATCCAATTCTATAATATTTAACCATCAAGGAAATGATATCGTCACTTGTGCATACGTAAGACTTACCGTCTCCACAACGCGATGAGATTAATTCCCCGTGTTAACCATTAAAGAATGATTATAAAATATATATAATAAATAATAATGAAAGATACATAATAATAATTCTACCAGATTTATTTATATATATATATATATATGTCATTTACTTTATTCAATTCAATTTAATAAATATACTAAATCTACGGTCATGCATACGTATGACCTACCGCCTCCAGGAACGGTGTATTCAATTTCATTTATCTATCTATTATATATATTTATATAATGATAATATATTTTAAATAAATAATTTTTATTATTCTAAATATAAATTACAAACTATGTAATAATATAATCAATAATAAGTCGAAACACATATGATAAATTAAAAAATTATAACCCAAAAAGTTGTTTCAACATTGAATTGAAAAATTAATGGGTAACATAACATCATATGTGAATAATATATGATGTCATAAATATTATATTGGTTCATTTAGATGTTAATAATATTTTAATCAAACTATACAAGAGTTTCATACACATACTAAAGAAATCGGTCCTATGGTAAGTGATAATATTGCAATCACATTATTATCTGATATTGTTTATTTGTATGTTATTACTGGGGTAAATTTACCATTTAATTACATGTTTCCAAAACATATCCTATTATTTCTATTCTTATACTATTTTTTAAATTATATTATACCCATTTTGGTGTTTTTATTAAATAGTATGGATAAAATATTTCCTTTCTTTTCTATACAAAGAACTATTTGAATTTTCTGAAAAATGAATGAGGAGAATGTTTCTTTTATCATATAAAACATTAATGGATTCTTACAGTATCATGAATCCTTATTTCCATAAATATTACACTACATTATTTCATGATTATTTTTATTTTTATTAATTTCTTTTTAAATTTCATGGAATTTGGATAGACGAAAATTCTTTTGAATAAGAAAGGATTTTTTCAACAAGAATTAATTTTCTACTGTTTTGTCAAAATTATTTTCCATTTATGATGACACTCTTAAATAGGGTTATGTTTATATCCATTTCATTACTATTATTTTATTGTTTTAATTATGGACTGATATTTTTATGGATTATGTTATAATAAAATGATGTTTAAGAAACCCATTTCTTGGATTAGGCTGTGAGAAATGATTTATATTTTTATGGAACATGTAAGAATGATTTAATTAAGAGATGGGTGGAACCTATATAACCCTCAAATAGATTGGTTAGTGATTTATATTTCATGAGTTAGATATAACTAGAATGGAATATAAATCTGTTTCAGTAATACAGGGCTGGAACGATAGGTAAATCTGGTTTAATAATACATGGATGGAACGACTAGTAAACACAGTTCAGTAATGGACATTGTCCAATATTATGGTCATGATAGAAATTCCCTGGCTTCAATGGAAATCATCTTATGTGATTATTTGTTTTCCACAACTCTACATTTTATGAAATGGCCATTTTATCGTGGCTAATGTTCCTTTATGGTCTATTCTATACGTACTACCATTATTAATTTCATGACTAAACATTTTTTTATATTATGTTCATGTTTTTATATTTATGGGTTTATATCTTGTACTCTATCTTCCACGGTTACCATTACTTAGAATTTGAGCTTACCCCATTTCAGGTTTCTTTTTCCCCAGGATTTGAAGAAGGCTATTTAGTAATGTGTGTTAAAAAGGGGTTCCACTTATGAAGGATGAAGAATGAGATGATATAGATGTTTTATGAAGAATTTGTTCATGTTTTTATGTTTTCAAAGGCTGAAAACTAATATGGCATTTGAGAGTCACATACTATCATGTATTATGTATTCTACAAAAGTAATGTAATGTTGATGTACATAAATCTCGGGTCTTTACATTCCCATGTCCTCTAGGTCCACTATTGGGATGGGAATCATCATTCACAGCACCCAAGGCATGTAGTGGACTTGAAACGTCTTTATAAAGAACATAACCTAAAGAGAATCTCAAACAGGTACCTTGATCAAATTTCCACATACACTAAAGTCGTTCCATATCCCCATGAAATGAATACATCAACTCCGACATCAAAAAACAACTAGAGGGAATGATTTCTACCAACCTAAAGGTATAACATGAAATATATATGTATGTAATAGATATATATTGTCTAATAAATAAACATATTCTATAACTGAAAGAAACTATAAAAAATTATTTAACGAAAAATGATGGTGAAACAATATTGAAGAGACAAGTCCATGTTGTTTATAGTTACCAAGAACCAACTTTTATATACATTAGGATAAACCTCATTCATAGTTATGAATATTAATAAACTTCTTACCATATCACCATTTTTACTATACATAACATAGAATGTGATAATGTCTTAAGAGTACCTATGGAACAGAAAGGTTATAGTAGTTCCTCTGTATGATGAGAATCCAAATGTGTCAGGAATGTATTCATAAATATAAGTTCTAAAACCATATGATATCATTTTAGGGACACAAATGATACAGTTTATCGGGGGTGAAGATTACTAGGGAATTTATGAACCATCACATTTTCCATGACCATAGTAATATCGAGTATAATATATTATGAGAATGAGACACATCAGTAAGAAATCCATATATATATGAGCCATTAGATATTTCTATATATGGGCATGTGTATTGATAATTACACTTCGATATTATTTTCAATTAGTATTCAATGTCCTGAAATTTATTTTATTGATGAAAACACTGACAACAAATGTTCACAACACAATAGGAGACATTGGGTGCATCATGAGTAACATTACATTAATGAATAATGTGAGAAAGTATTTATACATTCTCTTATTTAAAATAAGTTGATATCTCATTCCCTTTAATGTAAATGATATTTCATATACAAATCAATGTCCATGGGTTTCTATAGGTTGGTTTGATTTCTAGAAATTCATATAAAGGGTCCTTTAATACATAGGTTGATGGAACCATAATGCAACCTACTTGATTAAAGATAACATCATAAATGGATTGTAATACAATGTTAGAATCTATATGTGGTATTATGTCATTGTGGAATTAAATTCCCTCCCTATATGTGTCATGGACTTTTTCTAGACCCAAACCTTGGTCTTTAGGCTACATCACTTAATGTCACTAAGAAGGAGGCCTAGTGGGTTACACACTAAGTATGTCCAAAATCTCAATGAAAGAATATATAATTATTTATTATTTATCATGTTGGATAAATATTATTATCACATATCATTTAATAATTATTCGTGTTTTCTTGATTGCATAAATTATTCCACTAGTTATTTGAGAAAATCTTATGTGAGAGGAGTATTTAAAAAATATTTAGTTTTTATATAGTGAATATAATATTTATTTATTTATTAGAGAATAATGTTGTGATATTAATTTATTACATAAATAGTTATTATTGAAGGATCGAAAAAGGACACGGGGGAATGGAGAACCATGTTTTTTGGTCTTTTTATAAACAATTTATATTGAATATTATATAAATAAATAAAATATAATTTTAATTCATGAGTTTATCCCATGTTAAAGAATAATAGTATTATTATTATTGACATGGGGTTCCATTAGGATTAAATAAATATGAAATCTAAATTATTTGAGTATTTATTTCTATACCATATTAGTATATTAACAAAATCATATTTATTTGGATGTATAATTATTTTTTTATGAACAATAAATCATAAGAATTTTCTTAAAGCCTTATAAGGATCCCTTTTCTATAAACAATTCTGTTAATAGAGAATGATATTCCTCTATATTCCACTGTCATGTTTTGAGAGATCAGGGAGACTTTTTTGAAAGATATCTTAATTGATATTAATAGCAAATGATGCAAGGGATAGGATCTTCCCTGCAATCCCCCAATCATTCATACAACGTTGTTTGGAGATATGTGGACCACTTTTTTATAACTATAAGAGGGTGATTTTTCTTGATTCCTACAATGAAACGATGTTATATTGTTGGAATATTATCAAATCTATCAATGATGAAATAGTTCTCACAAGGAAATTCATTAGTTGAATAAATTAATTATAAATAATATGCTATGATATTGTGCTCCAGTTTAAGTGTTTTTTCCATTGTATTTTTTCATTAATTCAATTCAATTGATCACAAAATTTATCAATGTAATTCCTAGATTGGTCATTGGTCTTGAAATAAAATGTTGGGATTGAACCATAGCATTCTTCTGTAGTGACTATAACCAAAAATATGTATCAGTGTGGTACCATAATTATTTTTAATTATTTATTTATCATTGATTGACTTACACATTTTTCTTTTAGTTTTCAATTCATATATTATCATTCATTAATCCTAATTATGAGATATTCTTATTTTCTCATTCATTTCTCATTAATATAATATAGTTAATTAATTTTGGAAATTAAATAAAATTAAATATCTCAACTAGAGGTGTTGAGGAATCTTTATGGATGACACAAAAGTACACACCTTTTAACTTGGTCGTACATGTCATGTAGTACTATTTAATTAACTAAAAATTAATTAATAATTATTTCAAGGAATGTTCATGTATTACACATGGTGAATTTAATTATAATCCTTGATTTTACAGGGCCATCCTAGTGCATGTATATGAGGATTACATGGAATGTAACTGATGTATATAATATGTGGCCATTTAGTCACAGGTGTGTCGTGTATCTTCTAACATGGCCTACCTAACTCGTCACCATGTAACTCAGAAATCACATGACATGTATACTACATATACATTGTGTCCTCTATATTTTTCCAATGCATGACTACAAAAGATGTCAATAGCAATATTATGTGGATAGATAATGATAAATAATACCTTTCGTGTAGCACTAATGTACACATCATATACTTTTACAAAAATACAATCCAATTAGTGTTAATTTTTTATGCAGAGAAAACCTTACCATCATGTACTTGTGTGCGTTCATTAATTTAATAAGACACATAATGTGATGGGTTTTAATATATATATATATATATATATATATATATATATATATATATAATAAATTTCTATGTAATATAGAAAACATCATAAAATATATGGGCCATATTATAGTTATTACTCTATGAGTATTGAAGCGAGACATGTGGAAGTAAAACCATGTAATATATAAGATCATTATATTGGCAGTACATGTCATGAATGTACATTATAATTCATGTATCCCTAACGTTTAATGATTAAAAATTATTTGATTTAAAACTTATTGGGTAGTTCAGATTGGTAATCACTGTATTTCCTCCATGGTACATTTATGGACATAGTTGATTTTAAATAAATTTATTAACAAATTTAAAACTTTTATGTATAAGAATCTCAAAGAAATTTATATAAAAATGGGATAAACATTTATTTAATTAAATAATATAATTGATGGATTTTATAGTAATTTACCTTAAATAAGGATAATTAAAATTGAATTTTAATTTTATTAACTACATAATTCTGAGAATGTGTATGACCATAATCTTAGACTTGACCATTGTATGTAATTGCCTTATATTAATTTATTAATAAATTTTATTATTAGCCTTCATGTAATCTAACATTTTATTATTTATTGGTTTGCATGACCATGGTTTCTCTTATGTGAACCTTTTCCCCTCACAAGTGTGTGAATAAATGAAATTGTAATGGATGGAGCTCCCATGTTAGTGGGGACGGTTGAAGTTTGGAGTTTGGAAGAAAGCAATCTAATAGAGATACATAGGTGGAAAGGTGCAAGGCTGCAAAAAACATTAATGGGTTTAATGTGTTTTTTCCCTATATCGATAGTTATTTTATATTCTACTTGATAAACAAGTCACTAGTTAAAGATCAGGATCATAATACTTCATTATTTTATTTCTATAAAGATGCACAATTATTTCCTTCTGGATGTATTTTCATGATCTCATGAATTAATTAATTAACTAGAATGAAATATAAAACTAAAATTGTATTTTTCATAAATATTACCTAATACATGGTTAATAACATAAGTAATTCCATATAATATTAACAAGCATGTGATAAAGATAGTAAATGGAGATTTATGTATAAATGATAAAATCCATCAATATAATATTAAGTTGGTATAGACATCCATAACTACAATTAAAATCATATTATAGTTAAAATGTATTTACCATCTAATTTTTTGTGCTTTCAATTGTCATGGAACCATATCTTGACGTAATGGGAAGACTTATCACAATTCTCACCAAGGGTTGTCTTCTAAAGCAAGTCTTAGTCTAACTGAGAGGTTAGTGTTTAGGAAAACCAAATTAAGGATTTCAGGATTGGTGATTCCACTCAATATATCATGGAACTTTGAGTTAGTACATTATTCATTTGGAATACATACCTAAAACCATTAAATTTGATTCAAAAACCAATGTTGTGGTAATGTGAAGTGAGTATGGATATTTGTCACTAGATTTTCACAATAACAAAATGTTCTAAAGATAATTCTTATAACTATTGTGTTTTGATAAAATAGTTTGAGATTTATATATATAAAATTTATTTATTTGGATAAATATTTCATAAAATGCATTAAAAAATTTTTAATCTTATTTGTATAAATATTAATAAAATTACTTAAAACGTAACATTGTGATCCATAATTGTGAATGATTATCTTCTCACCAGCACAAAATTACAAGATTTGCAAAGGCACTTATGTTCTATCCTTCTCCATGTAAGGAAAATGTATGTGCTGGGAGATCATTTTCCTATTTCAACTATTAATGATGAATGGGATAGATATTTAACTCTATATGAGAAAAATTATTACGATTCCACGTATATTCAGTGTTTCATGTTATCATCCATGAAAAATTGAATTCTGAAGAAACAAGAGGACTTGAATGAGAATATCATGATGTATCACATTCGGTATCTTTATCAAGAGATTGAGAGACATGAGATATATGAGATATCCAATCAACTATTTAAAATTAATATTGGATTGATAGTTCCATCTATGCCTCATGTAGTTAATATTATTAGCTACCTTGAATGCTTAGACATCGTAGTGGTTAAATTCCGGGATAAGTTCTGAACAGATCGCATACATTCAATACTACCCCAGACGTTCACTAGTTTTATTTTTAATTAAAAAACTAAAATTAATGGTAAGAATCTTTCATAACATATAACACTGATTCTCCATTTATATAAGGATGTGTTGCGTGACAAACCCATGGTAATTTTGGTAAATATGAAAATAAAGAACAAGGATAAGGGGACTAAGAATAATAACAAGTCTAAAACACCAAAGCTCCATCCTTACCAGAAGAAGAAGATATAGTGGTTGGGAAAAGAAAGGACATAATTATATTTAACTGGTTACAATAAAGAATACTAACAAATGAAATTCACCCAGAAGAATGGTGAAGTTAAAGGGATGTTCATTATGAAGTGTAATCATTCAATATCATCATATAGGGTATTAGATACAGCTTATAATTATCATATCTATTTCAAAACTATTCAAATATATATATTCCAAAATATTTATAGAGTAGATGTGTATTTTCAAGCTTCCAATGGTGTCAAGTTGGCTTCCTTAACCGCTGTTCACTATATTCTTTCATAACCAATGTGAATGATATTGGTTTTAAGAGATTATTATTATCTATTAAGAGTTAAAAATAATATAATTTATGTATCATGGATATCTATAGATTATTATATTTTGGATTTTCAAAATAAATGTATTTTAAAAAAAATTATGGTATGGGAAATTTAAATAATGATCATTATGTATTTAATTATGAAACCAAAGTGCTGGAAATAGATAAATAGTCATGTTCACATGACTCATATAACTATTATTTATGAAATCAAAAAATTGGATATGTAAATCATAAGAAATTAAAAAGGTTCTATAAATATGGTTATTTACAATATACAGAGCTAAAACAACTTGGAATATGTCATGATTGTTTACATGTAAAAATGGGCAAATCTTCATATGGTGGACAATGTGAAAGGGCCACATTGTTTACATAATTGGTCCACACTGAGGTGTGTAGACCATTTTTAATAAATTTTATTGGTGAATATTATAACTTTTACAAATTAGTTTAGTAGATATAGAAATTTATACATAATAATGTATATGTACGAGTCCATTGAGAAATTCAATGGGTGAACCCCTAACAGTATTAATTGATGATACCTATTACTAGAAACTCCACAGAAGTAACAAAGGATTCCATTGCGCTCTATTTTTTCAAACTATTCCATCAAACCATTTAATCAAACCATGGTTTGAAATGATTTCATAGAACATTTTCAAAAGGATTCTAAAGCCCATTTAAAATTATCAAAACCATGGGAAAACCATATTTTAGAAGAAAAAAATTCTACACACCCAAATAAAATCACTGAATCATTGCATTTCATTTATAAAATATTTTACCCAAACCCTAGAAATGTGGATCGCCAACATGGGCTAGAGGTAGATCCACTAACCTCAAACTCAGATCATACATGCCTGAAATAGACTCCAACAACTAGTAATAACATACTGGTGAAAAAATTCCCTAGAATCTATCCACACATATCAGAATAAATTCAATTTAGAAAAAAGTTTAGTGGAGTGGATGGATCACCACATACCTTAATGATACTCGAATTGTGAACCACAACAATTGTAATGGTTATCCTTATGAAGAAGATCACATGAAGAATCGACATCTCAGATCAAAAAATCCAATAACAAAACATGACACAACTTTTGTGATCAAATTCAATGAATAAAAATAAATTATTACTCACATATAGAGATACAAGAAAACCAAAAAATAATCAATTGTCGAATGAAATAATATAGAAGGGTTAAAGGTATCTCAAATCACCTGGGAGATCACCTTGGTTGAGAACCAAGATCTGGTGGGTGAATGAATGAAGAATCATCTATGGAGAAATATAAAATCCCAAATCAAGATTTTTAAATTGTATGTAAACTAATTAAATTCTGTGAAATTCAAAAATATAAAATATTTTGAAAAAATAATTGCCTTTTTATTAAGAACCCGACTTTTACCATTACATATCATGAAAGAAGTACATGGCATGTTTTCCATTCACATTATCAACCAAACTCATGGATTCTACATTTAAAATATTACATGGTGTGTAATCCCATTACACATCATGTGTTTCTCCTACATAATATGGAAAGTAATTTTTTCCCTAGAAAACTCCAAAACACCGTATACATTCTCTGAACATGGGTAGAACTCCATAAAGTCCATACATATTTAAACTGATACTCCATTAATAGAACAAAAATACATCCCTGAACATTAAGTCATCTTCCTGAGAAAATTATCTTTATCCTCAAGGGTCCCAAGATGCATCCAAACAAATAGGAAAACAAATTAATTGAATGTAAATACCTAAAAATCAGTTACATGGTGTTACAACCCCCCCCCCCTCCAAAACCATCACTGGGAAGTCGTGTGGAAGAATGAATCCATGAAATGAGCTCAGGCGACTCTTCCGTCATAAATGACACATGCTCTAATTTATTCTAAGAATCCAATTCATGCATTAATGATACTCAGGCCAACCAAATAGACTTCCATAGAATAACAATTGTGTTATGATTCGATGATCTCCACTGGCTACTCCACAATAGAAACTATTCACTCTAACTTGATCTCTTAAAAATTCAGAATGTGAGAGGGATTTAGGTGGTATTTCTAAATACATGATCCATGGAAAAAAACACGAATTATTGACAAATGAACCCTTAATTCCCTCCAAAAGGCAACCATACCAAACCTCTTAGTGGACTCAAATTGTCCAAAAAATCTCAGATGCAACATTTCATATTTTCCAAGATGATGGTGATCTAACTAATGAGAAACATAAAAAATACCCAATAACCTATGATGAACTTCAAAGAACGCTAATGCTAATAGGTAAAATATTTTTTTCGACTCTGGTCTATAACATGGGGTCAACGTAAACTATATATCCCCACGGATGTCTTGTAAACAATACTTAATTCCACCAAAGAAGATCCACCCACCTCTTCCCAAATAAGAGGTGACTAACATGTGTTACCATATTGAGCCTCAAAAGGAACCATTTTTATCAATGAAATATAATTATTTTTATAATAAAACACAAGAAGGATCAGATGGATATCCCATTTTACATAAAATTACATGACATTGGCACAAATTATATCATAAAAAATTTGAATAGCAAGACCGGTCTGACCATCTTTCTATGGATGATAAGTTGTTATCATCCAATCCTGCTCCCTCATCGGCTCATCGAGATTCTCCCTAAGCCTCATTGTAAACCAAATATCCTAGTCTAAAATAATGGTATAAGGAACCCCATGTAACCACACAACCTCCAACACATACAACATACCCAGATCATAAAATTATATGGTTTCTGTGATTTTAATGAAATGATTTTACTTTTTCATTTGATAGATAACCACTCGGATTGTATCCCTACATTGGGGAGTCCATGGTAATCTAACAAAAAAATTCCTGAGATACCTCTTTCCTTTTTTTAACCAACACTTAAAGGGAATGAGTAAACTCTATTTTGAAGAGATCTATAAGTCACCATAATTCACCTCATGATTATAATGTATAATAACACTACCTAAACCACTAGTAGAATCATTAGAGAAAACAAAATACACCTTATAAGGCTCAGTACATTCACAATTGGATTTTATGTCAGAAGTCATTTTAGCACTTTAAAATAAAATGGAAACCTTGCATCCCATGAGAATATCACCTGTTTCATAATAAGAGAAGTCAAAGGTAACAAAAATTTGATAAATCCTTGAACAATCATTAATAATAACTAAAAATAACAAGGAAGATATAAATCTCAAATACAATATGTGGCTCTTTTCATGAAAGGATGACCATACCCTTTCAGGTTAAAATGATAATTCATGATCAAAAATCACATTCCCTATGAAAATAACTTCTTAAATATAGAAATATCACATTGAATTATTTCAGTACAAAATATTTCTCCTTACGATTTCTAAAAAAACTAATGGTGCTCATCACCATGGTCGGATCTCAAATAAACCAAAATATCAATAATGAATACTACCACAAAATGTGTTGATATACCGATGGAATATCTGATTCAACATAGGCACAAAATATGTATGAGTGTCAATTAGACCGAATGACGTCCCAAGATATTTTTAAAGGCCATACCTGCTTCTGAAATGTATATTTAGTACATATTACTCCCAATATATGAGCATATGATAAAAAAATAAAGATCAATATTTGATAACCAATTTCCCCCCATTAACTGACCAAAAAAACACCCACCCTATTTAAAGGGTACATTTTATTAAATGTAACCCAGTTTTATTTTTTGTAGTCCACACATACTCAAATTTCACTATTTTTTTCATATAAAAGGGCTTCAAGGATGACCATGGAGAAAAAATATGGTGAGAAAATACTTTTTCAAATTGTCCATCTAATTGGATCTTGATCTCTTTCATCTTCTCTAGTTCTACTCAATTAATGTTAATTGAAATAATATTTCTATCACGAACTATATATATTACAAATTCTACCTCTCTATCATGATGAAGATGATAGAAAAAATCAAGGAAAAAAATTAAAATCTAAAAAAACTAGATGAATATAAAAAATATATGAAACATAATTGGGGTAAAAAACTAGTCTAAAAAAATCTGGAGCTCTTGGTGGTAAGGTCCTACACAAATAGGACTTATATCCATATCTTTGTAAAACACATGTGACCTTCCATGAGTCACTTGAAATGAGGCATGATGATAATAAAAATCAACCTTATAATGATGAGAGACAAGCCAAACCATCAAGATGATCAGGTTAGTCCAGATTGAGAATGAGAAAGTATCAGAAAAACTACACATCATATATTGATAGCGAACAAGAATTACCCTGATACCACTTTTCATTCCTCTTCTTTTGAAAATGTGTTGTTAACTCCAAAAATTGCGTGTGATATTTTTTATGTTTTATGATATCAACATAACGCCAATATATAAAGTAGTAGGAAGCATGAGTACTAAATAATACAATCACTACAAAAAAAGAAATAAATATGGTACCTCTCACTGTCGTTGGACCCTCATCTACCTCTTCTAGAAAATCATATATTTCATGAAGGTTATTCAATCTATTGGAATGAACCTTCATCCCAATAGTATATGAAGAATATGACTACCCTATAATATCTATTAGATATGATGATCAAAAAACATAACATAATGTAGACATAGTCTAGTAGACTCACTGTAGATTGTCATTGTAACAAAAAACATTAAACATATTTTCAAGTTTAGGATAATAATGTCGATTGTGTCTACCTTTTAAAGATGGAAAAACTTTTGAAAATAATAGTATCTATGAATAATGGTGTAGTGGATGTCTGCTATTGAGAACCACCCCGACCAATCCTATGATAATCACTCCAGTTCCTCTTATCCCCCTTGTGTCCCACTACAGCTTCCACTAGTTTGAAGACAATGGCCAGAATGACCAACCCATCCTACCATATTTATTTCATCAATCATCACTCAATCCAATATCTCTACATAGGTATAAATCATTTCAATATATACATATGATATTATAATTTTTCTTAATCCCGACAAGTACATCTGAGATTTCGACTGGTCACTCATTACTACCTATGATACAAAATGAACTATCTCTACAAACCGAATGATGTCTGCCGATAATAAATTCTCTCCCTAATGTAAATAAAGGAACTATAATGACCTCACCATAATTAGTGACTATGTACAAAATTTCGGAAATATAATCACCTTGAAACACTTTAAATCTAATCCCATATGTCAATCCGCATGTACTATGTATTCCAACCATTTCTAGTCGAGGAACCTTATGTCTGAACATATTAGACTTCACCATGTTACAAATAGGTGTATACAGGATTTAAAATATTTGATCGATGTTATCCATCTAGTCCTCCTACAAAAAATTTTCATTCATACCCTCATAGGGTGGTGTCTTCTCATGAAATGTCATTCTTGATATGTCCTTATCTCTTCCAATAACCCATGGATATACCTCAACAAAAACGTTATTTACTTTTGGTATATTATATTTGATAACACAATATTCCGTCATTATAACATCAATAAAATTACAATATATATTGGGATTCCTTTGAGAAGAATCACCTCGACCAAATAGGAAAACATATGGAAGATGTCTCATAAGAGTATTGTTTTACACCAAATCAAAATAAATGATCTACCAACAAAATAATCTTATTTCAATCTATGAAACTGTAAGAAAAATTGATATTAAAATGAAATAGTGAAAACATGAGAAAGACATCCCAATATCACATGGTAACAGGAGTCTCATTATTGAAGGATCTAACAAGGCACTGACAATAATATGCATCTCGTGTTCTGAAAATACTATCTCCATTATACCAAACATCCCAATACAAGGACTATTGGGGAAAACCCATCTCTAATAACAAAATATGATGAACCTGGCCGAGATACCTTGTAAAACATGTATCCAAAATGAATTTTTACATACTAGAAGTGCATTCCCAATCCACACAGGCTGAATAAGTATACCATGGTATCAAATAACTACTAGAAGTGTCAATTTCTCCCAAATAGAAGCCACAACATGGCATATATATATATATATGAAATAGAGATAAATAATGGAAGAAAAAACCATTTTCCCTAACTGAAAGAAAAAATTGGAAAAGATAAAACTCAAACTGTAGAAAATCTATTTCTCAGTGACATGTCCAATCGTCAATTGAAAAAACTAGGATATCTACTTCAACTATCTATGATTGATAGTATGGTAATGCCTTCACAATCTCACATCAGATACCCAGAAATTGTTGAAAGAAATCCTCTACGCATCACCATGATCCCATGCCTTTCCCTATATTTAGTGACATAAACCTGTATATTCACCACTATAGAGGTTATTAAGGCGTGAGATAATAGACTCGTTAGGATCCCACCAAGGCATTCTATAAAAAAACTATGTATAATAATCTAAATAAAGTGTAGAATTAATGAAAAAAATGGAATGATATTCAATTTAAATTTTTTATATGATAAGAACTGAAAAGCATTTAATTTCACAGGTTTCCACATTTCCAAAATAATCCAGCTAAATTAGATTCAAACTATTTTACATATATAAAACAATCATTCATCACATGTCATATCAAATCCATGGACGTACAGTTCAATAGTTCAATCCAAACATTCAAATAAGGAAAATCAAAGCACATGTAACATCATGCCAAGGACCACAAATGGATGGGTTATCTTGGACACTCATACCCCCAATATTGAAAATAATGTACACATCAAGCCCCTGGACATATACATTGAATCTAGGTAGCAATATAACACCCCAGAATGTGAGCCTACGAAAAATTTATATCATGTCCCTAGAAAAATAGGCTTACGGAGTACGAAGGAATCCCATGAGTGAAGACCTTAACAATATCAATGGAGTGGGATTATTATTAAACCATCTACCTAAATACCCATGTATACCTAGAATCTTAATTTTTTAAAATTATTTCATCAAAATATTATTCAATTTTTTTTTTCATAAAACAATTTCATAGTTATTTGAAAAAACCTTTTCAATTACAATATCCATTGTAAAACCATATTTTATTCAAAAAATAACTTCAACATGCACAAATCGAACCATTAAATCATTTAAATTCATTTATAAGTATTTTATACCAAAAACAAAGTAATGTAGTTCACCAACATGTGCTAGAGAAATAACTCCTACCTTATTCTTAGGTTTCGCAAGACTGCAATGGAATCCACCAACATAGATGAACACAATGACAAAAATAGATTCCCTATAATAAATCCATGCTTCTTAGAATCAATCCAATATAAGAAATCATTCAATGAAGATGATAGATCACAACATACCTCCAAGAAACACACACACCACCACACAACCAATCCAAGGGTTAGCGTCTAGAGGAAGATCACATGGTGGATCTGGAACGAAGAAAGATGAATCATAATACCAAATCAATTGATGAGATAACAAAATGAGATGATGCTTTTATAATCTTTGGAAATGATGAAACTGAAAGTACTTCTCCCTTTGAAATATGCACTAAAACTTCAACAAGGATCAATCACCCAATTAAATGATTTAGAAGGGTTAAAGGTCTCCAAAATTTCCAGGGAGAGCTCCTAGGTAAAGATCCTAGATCATGACAGTGAATGCATAATGAATCATCCGTACATTTCTCTAAAAGTGAAAATTTCGATAATTACATGGATATTAATCTACTTATAGATCATGTAATTCTTGAATCTCAGATATAAAAAAAACCATATCATATTAATTAGAAACCTGAAATTTACCATTATTATGAATGAACCTAATACACAATGTATAATCATATCACAATGTGTACCGAACTCATAGATTCAACACATAAGGCATTTTAGGTGGTGTAATCCCATTACACGATGTCCATTTCTCTTAAAAAAATGAGAATACTAGTTTATAGAATAAATTACAAACCTCTTCATAGATTTCCCGAACAATGGGAGAACCCCAGAAATCCATTACACTTTTATACATTGAATCCATTAATTCAAACATGTATACATTCCCAAGAATAAAGAAATTTTACCCAGAAACTTTTTTCCATCCTCAAGAGTCACATGATTCACCCAGACAATGGTAAAAACGAATTAAAGGATGGGAAATACCTAAAAGATAATAACATGATGTCTTATTTGTGGAATGAATCACTGCATCGAGGTCCTAGAATAGTTCCTTGACATTAGTGGGTTGTTGTTTGTGGGGGATTCATTTTGGACAAGTAACATTCCCAAAACCCTAAAATTCTACATAATATTAGAACAACAGCCTCCAGGCCTGAGTGGTTGAGGTCTTAATTCTCTAATAATATTATTCCTATAATGTAATGGGAAATATAGACACAAATGGATCAGGAACCCCCTCATCCAAAACATCATTTGTAGGTACCCACCCATTGATGTCACATCTATCATGACCTTACTCGACAATGGAGTTGACCCTAAATTTATTATTATTTTCTAGGGAATATTTGGAGCTACATATCTAAAATATAATTGCTTCTTAGTGGGACTCAATCTTATTGATGCCACTAAAATCACAACAACCTCAACTCTTGGTGTTACTAGATGACTTGTGGCCTCCATTACTAATGTATCCAATTATATTTTCTTTTGTGATTTGTCTTAGGACTTTGCATTGTTTGTTTAGATATTTAAACTTGCACTAGTCATAGGGATGTTTGCCTGATTAGCTAACTATTACGAGACTCATATCTTTCTCCTATGAGGATTCTTCTATGAATGTATTCTTCTTTTTTTATTTGGTTCGTTATGTGAAAAATAGTATCGTTAAACAATATTGGTTTTAAATTAAATTTAAAAAGAAATGGCCTAAGAAGTGGTATCTTTTAACCATTCTTATTAAATAATAATTCAAATTTTTATCCCCTAATTTTCTATCTAGTAAAATAAAAAAAAACTCAATTATCCCAATCTAGAAATTTTGGATTAATTTCAATGATTTAATTTTCCTTGTAACCATTAATACTTTCTATCTCAATAATTGGAGATATCTAATTAAAATTAAGTTGTCTAACTAGTCATGATATCATGAAATGGTGAAGACCTATGTGGAGGGTGTGTGTAATATAGTGAATAAAGGAAGATAAATTAAAAATATAAAAATGAGGAAATATTTTATTGTCAACACAATTCAAATGAATCAAAATATATAATCTGATGATATTTTACTATTAAAATTTCAAAATCATTAACATGGGATAAAGAGAATCTCTTCGACTCAATCCCAGACGTCTTTGTTTTTCATCATCCGAGTTATTAAAAAAATAAATTAATGAAAGTAAAAAATAGTATCTTGTTTGAGTAATTTTGAAATAGCATCCGAGTTTGAGAGAGAGATATTCTGTCACTAGAGAATAGCTATACATTTTTTGAAGAATTTTTGGTGTTTTTTATCTATTTTGAAATTTACATCGTCAATAATATGAGTTCCTTAAACACTTCCAATTGAATATATGAATGATATTATTAATTTCAATGACTAGTGTATTATTCATCCTTGGTTTATTGACAGGTGACAAGAACCAATGTCTTGGATAAATACATTTGAGCGCATCTTTATCATTTTATCCATAATAAAAATTCCTCCCATGATCAGTCTTAATACCTTAAATACTAATCCTCAAATATTTACACAATTTCATCATAGAAATTTTTTATTACATGGTCTATTTTGGGTGCTTGGTAGATGCACACTTATTAACACGGTCTTGAAAAAAAAATTGGATTGACTGATATATGGGCCCACATGAAATAGGATTGGGCTTGTAGGTACTTATTTTTTCTATATTGACACCTGTAGTCATGAATTAATTGGAATTATATATAAATGTTGTGATCATAATCTCTAAGGTGTTGATTTTTCAATCTTTCACCTGATCTGGGAGAGATTTTCTTGAAAGGATAAAATGAAGTGTTTTCATCCTATGGAGAGACCACGTCCTACTAGTAATTAGAGGTGGGTGAGTTATAAGGTTCACTCATTAATATTCTAGTGAGCATAGACTATGTAGAGATTAATGTTGAAGTGTTTTTGGACTGAGAGATCGGGCCATCACTAGACTAGGAATAAGAACTACTGCATTGGTTTGAGACATGTTGTTACCAGTTATAATGGTGAGTCAAGTGAGATTGAACATGGGGTATTAAGTTTGTTCAGAGGTGGTGATAATAATTTCTATATCACACTATGAATAGGGTTTCAATAGTCATTTGAAGTATGGATAATGTTTTCTTAAATTTGGTCATCTTCATTCATCATTTTGTGTATATGGAGGTTAGCAAGGGAGATTCCTTTGTAGTATACCATTGAACATAATATGTTCATATATTCTCTATATGGATGAAATATAATTGGGGGTGTCTATAGTCACCTCTTTTCTTCCTATAACTATAGAGGAAATTAAACAAATCCATCAGAAAATAATTTATATCTGGGATGAACTTTCTTATGATATTTCCCAATGTTTAGGATCGTTTTCAGCAGGGAGGGTCGATGTAATTTTGGCGATTCAGTTCTTACTCTTCTGAGCACATGTGTATTTGAACATCTTCATCTTAGTTGTAGGAAATTAATCTTCCTTATCCCCTCATGGCATCGGGTTGATGTACTCCCACGAGAGGGGGGAGGTGTCGTTTGTAGTAGTATTGGGGATTGTAGAAATTTGGTGTACCGAAATAATAAGATCCTAATATGATTATTCTTGAATGGGTAATCCAATTGAATAACTAACATTGAAAATCAATTTCAAAAATAGATTTAATTTCATCAATTTTTTATCATAATAAAATGAAATTTGAAAACCTTAAATTAAATTCATATGAATCATTTAAAAACAAATTGTTAAATTTTTTATGGAATTTAATTTTTTTTATTCAATTTTTTCTTCAGTTTATATTATATAACCAAAGATTTTTATTTTTATTAAATTTAGAAATGAATAAATCATTAAAAGAAAAAATAATAAAATCATTAATGAATGTTATTTCTAGATTTAAATAGAATACATTAAATTTTAAAATCCAAAACAAATTTAACTTTATTAAAGTCAATGTATGGATTCTCCTTTATCACTAAAAAATTATTAAATAATTAAAAATATTCAAAGAAACCAATTTAAATTTTAAATTTTAATTTCATCAAATTAGTAAAAGTCTCTATCTTACCCATGATGTAGTTCAATTGGGTGGATAATTTTTAAGAAAAGATGTCATTTTTTTAAATTTTGAAATCACAAAACTCTCAAACACAATAACTATTTCACTTCTCAAATATTTTAACATTTACATCCTATAATATGATTATCCTGCATAAAAAAAAATAAAAATATCAAAAATTAATGATATAAATGAATTTTTTCACATAATATTTGTTCCCCCTACATGAATTTAAGAAAATATTTTATTTCAATCCATATTTAAAGGTATTTTTGATGAGTTAATTCAATTTATTTAAGTAGAATTATAATTTTTTTAATTTTTTACATTCATTTTTCTCTGTCTCATATGATTTATAAACCATATTTCATTCTCACACATCATTTATACGTTCTAAAAAATATTTTTATAAACAAACTACTCCAGCTAGGTTCAATATTCGCCTCACCTAAATGAATTAATTTTTGGAAAATTCATAATTTTTTTATTCTTCAAATTCATGTAGATAGTATGAACTATGAAAAAATATTTATTGAATATATTCATTGTGATTAAATGCACATACCCACAAGTGATATTATAGAGATTCATTGTGGGACTCTAGTTGACCGTTTTTTTTTCACGTTCAAATGAATTGTTTTACTACATTTTAGGGAGGCTACATACGGTGGTATTCAATAACTAAGGTCACATCACATGAGATGATGTTCAAAATTATAGTGGCCATATTTTATAATTTTGATTCTATAATAATCTATTCAGTTCTCAATCAATTTCCATTTTTTTCAAAAAAATGCATTTTTTTGTTCACTATAAAATCAATCATATAAATAAAATCATTATTGTACATCAATCAAGAATGGTAAATTAAGTACGAAGTGTAACACTAATATTAAATAAATTTTCTTATCTTCTTTTATTTATTTTTTTATGTAATGTCTCTGATCCAGATTCCACTGAAAGATGCCACGTACACGGTCGGCCACATAAACTCAAGGAAATTTCTCCAAATGCCAATGAATGCTGATTAACAGTGAGGACCAATGTGTGATATAGGGGAAACAATTCCCCCAATGATATAGTGTAACACATTTGAAATAATAACAATACAATAGTGGATGTAGTAATACCAGCCAAAAGAAGTTAACAGTGAAAGACAGACAAATATAACAACGAGATGCAATACCATAAAAAGGATTATGTCACATGTCACATGTTCTAGGAATATAGCCAGAATAGTTCACACTATAGTAATACATAATACCCATAAAAAAATTATAATATATTAAAAATAACCTCAGAAGCATCGCAAGCCTTGTCTTGGTCCCATGATCTCCTTCTCCTAAGAAAAAAATCAAGTACCTGGAGAAGGGCACTTTCCCTTATCAACACCTGGAAAAATATAATCATCATAGGCTCAAAGAATAGTCCAAATATTGTGTTAGACTAAATACTATTAGGAAACCACCCAAAATTTGTGGCAATCTGTCTGTGAATATATATAACAGGTATTGTTCAATAATAAAAGTAGTATACTATGAGGTACCCAAAAGTAAATTGTCATACAAGCACTGGTTCTCATTTATATTCATTTCATTTTCATTTTCCATTAAATTATCTTCAATTATATTATCCTCAAGATCCATCCTAATATCAATGATCCCCATATAAAAGTAATAACAACTGATGTCTCAAATGTTCATCCTAATATATGTATGTGAAGACTTATTCCATGATTGCGCTTTGGCCTAGATGACGCATCAAAAGTCATTACATTTAAATATTCAATATTAATTAATTGTGAACTCATGACATATACACAACTTCCAATAGATACATTCCTTATCACCCCTCATTGGATTCGTGGTTTTCTTGTCATTTAAATAAATGCATCCATGATCCAGTCCACTCAATCTGTGGCTCACTCATGACATAACATGATGTTACCCCATTGATTTCTTTCAATTTTCATTTATCAGAGGGCATGATTCACCTAATTTATAAGGTGTATTAGTAATATGTTCATGATGTTACCTTTTAAATATATTTTATGGCCATCCCATTTCTATTTACCCTTTATCATTTTATATAATAAGGAACACATACAAATTAATCTATTAAATTGATTTAACATCAGTATCTCTAGGGGTAAATTCATCTCTCAAGAAACACATTTAAATTAAAATATTACATTACCTATCATTTATTCAAATTAATTTTATGCAACATAATAAGTGATCTTAAGGCGTTCCTTATAGGCACCTTGGGAAAACAAAAATAAACAGTCATTCATGGGAAATACACCCTTGTGGTGTCCCTTAATCTAGGTATAGAGTCTTAAATATCTTTTAAAACCCTTAATCAATTTCCTAAAAATAATAGTCAATTAATGTATGCAATAGTCATATAGGGAGACACCCAAATAATCGGTGCACCAAACTCCTATATATATATTCAACTTGAAAATTTGCAAACGACGTGAGGCCACATACCATGTGCAAGTATGAACCTCCTTGTCCAATGTTGTCATCTAATTTGACATAAAACAGAATATATCTAGAAATAGAGAAAAAAAAATCATGGATTGGAAATTAGGTCGAGAGAAGAAATCATTTTGAAGGGTTCATGTGGAATCAAGAGCTCACCAATGGGAATCCAATGCATCTAACGGTGTTCAAATTAGAGATCAGTCGATGAAACATGACGCCACCCAATCCTCAGATCACCTAGGCACACTGTTTGATGAATGAAGTGTTGAGTTTCTATCTGTCAATGTAAAACGATGCTACTGCCCATTTTAAAACACACAAAAAATACATGGCATGTACATGATACTATATGTCTTGTAGTTCCTATTTCTAGAATTTTCCTACTCAAACCACTACATGGTGTTTATCCAGATTATACAGTATGTAACCCCAATTACACAGCAAGCCCCAGGGTTACATGGTGTGTTACCACGTTTTTCCACCACATACACAAGAATAGCCTAAAAATTGAATATTAATACCTCAAAGAAAGAACTATGTTCATAAAAACCTCCACCCTTAAAGTATTTTGTCCACGAATTTTCCTTCCACTGGTGGGGAAGAAGAACCTAAAAATAAATCGGACCACTGAGTGCAAACATAATCCTCATGTTCCATGGTCCCATCATGTGAACGAAAATTTTTCCATATCACCCTTACTAGAGGAACTAATTATCCTAATAAACCATCATGGTATTATCAACTAGATGCATCAGATGCTCCTCAAGGGATGCATCATTCTAAAGTTAAACATCATCACGTTACAAAATGTGAGACCTGTCTATTTGATAGCGGCATTGTTACTATATGTGGAAGACATCATCCATGGAATAATACCGTTGAGTAAAATAATATAGATTGGGAATAGACCCAAATATCTCTATAATCTAAAATGTATCGACATATCTTGGTGAAATATTACCATGTCTCCTGATCAGCCTATGTACCAACCTCGTTGAAACATGAAATAAATCTCAAACCTCGAACTTGAACTATAGAGGTCATATGAAGTGATCAGTGTAAGATTTATGATGAGACCGTATAGTGGCCATTATCTTTTGAATCATCATGACCTATTCAGATGTATCCTCCATGAGACATTACCCCAATAAATTTTCCTCACTGACCTCTAACTATCCTATGGGATAATAAAATGGACTACTATTTAAATCTTCATATAGATACAACTGTATCACCCGTGATAATTATTATTGTAGGTGTATTAAACTAATGGTCTATGATTCTTCCATGAGCCCACATAATTCAAGACCAATTATTGCATCACATACTCTTGAACCTATATCATACACTCTGATTTTCCATCAGTATGAGGGTGGTATGATGTGCTTAATTAAACCTATGTACCCAGTTCCCTTTGAAAACTCCTCTAGAAATGATATATATTGAGGGATTCCCAATCCAAAACAATAATTCATGGGCCCTTGTGATATCTTCTGACCTTCTACATGTACAACCATCCATGATCATTCAAATTGGTTGCCTCTTTTATTGGCATGAAGTGAGTGACCTTAGTAAGCCTATCAATAAAAACATAGACAAAACATTACCTCTAGGTGACCTTGGTAAAACTGTCCTAAAATACATAATGACATCATCCCATTTCTACTCCAGAATATGTTACTACTGTAAAATCTCAACTGGCCTCTGATGTTCTTCCTACATGTGCTAATAGGTGGAACACATTATAACAAAGCCAGCTACCTCTCTCTTCATACATGGCCACTAGTACGGAGAGCTCAAGTCATGGTACATATTGAGGACCTCGGAATGCACTACCCATGATGATTCATGAAACACTTACATAAACAGTTCATGTATAACCACTGGAACCCAAAATTATTCTATGGATAATTATGATATCCTCATCACCTACCATCCAACCAGTAGGTGGATTCTCCCCTTATACACTCTCCCACAGAACTAGGCCCTTAGAATGAAATATTGGCCTCATCCTCACTTAGACTATGATGGAATATGTCATGGATAAGGATAAAATAAAAGTCTTCCCCTGACTATCACACACCTCACAAATCATCTCATAGAACAAATACATAATCTAGCACTCTCAACAGACATAGTGAACTTCCTATATCTTAGTCCACCTACTCAAATAAATAGCCACTACATTACCTCAATCATTCATGTAGGAATACTCACCGTCGAAATACGGATGTTTTTTCACACACATTCACTATCTTAGATTCAGATCACGCTGAGTAAATATGCACTTGAGGATTTTGTAGTACGTTTACACAATAAATCTCTCTCCCAATAAGTAATGAATTCAAAAGTTTAAATTCGGAATAACTAAAACCAACTCATTATCGTGCATCAAGTAGTTCCTCTCATGTGGCCTCTAATTCGGAGACTCGTAATCAATGAATTGATCCCCTTTCATAAGAACTACTGCTATCCTGATACCTGATGCATCATAATAAATTGTGTAAATCTTACCTGGCTCAAGAAAAATTAGTAACAAAAATGAAATCAATATTCCTTTCCCCAAATCAGAGGTTGTCTCAAAGAAATTTTTCTAACAAACGCCACACCCTTTTAAGTCATTCCCTTTAGTGACGATGCTAAATGTGAGATGTATCTTATAATGTGTATGTAGTAACCAGTAATCCCAATGAAACTCTTCATCTAAAATACATTCTTAGGATTCTCTGAAGATGTTACTACTCTCGCCTTATTTGGGTTAACTAATTCTCATGTCCCTGAGATGATGTGACTAAGGTAGTGAATCTGAACCATCATGAAGTGGCACTTTGGGAGTTTCTCATATAATTGATACTCTCTCAGTGAGGTCAAAACAATCTCAAGATGTTTCCCACGGTCAGTTCGATTATAAAAATATGGAAATATGTAATCCAGAAAAACAACAAAAAATGAATCATGATAAGGATTGATCAATCATTTCATTAGTTCCACAAAAACTATTGGTGCATTCGTGAGACCAAATGGAATTTCCATATACTCATTAAGACCATACCTATTTTGAATTGATGTGTGTGGTATTTCTGATGTTCTAACATACAACTGATGACAACCTAATCTAAAAACAACATTTTAGAAGAACTGAGATCTTCAAAGCAGGTTGAAGAGATCACTAATCTCATTATAGGATATCAATTCTTCTCTAAAAACTTGTTCAATTTCCAATAATCCTAAAAAAAGTATGCGGATAATGTTTGACATTTTTAAAAAAATGACCATTGAACCCCATGAAGAAGTGTTGGGCCAGATGAATCCCAATGCCTTTAAGCCTCTAGATGCCTTTTGAGGTCCTATATATCTATCATAGCCATCCTATATGGAGGAATGTGTTCTGATATGGATCCCTGAACTGGTATTATGTATAAATCTGACTCCCTCACAAGAGGTCAACCTCAATTGTCATCCAGGAATACATCCATGATATGATAAACCAATAGAGAGAAAAATACCTAACGTGTTTCATGGTCATCTAAATATAAAATCACGATTTGGTATGTCAGCCTACTCAACCCACGATACTCAGGTCTAGTGCGGCTTGCATGGACCTCCCATTCACCATAATGTTGAAACGATCCTCCCACATGGGACGTAAAACTCACCCTAAAACGATACAAATAAAAATTTATTGAAAGGAGACCATGCAGTCCATTCCAATGATGAAATAAAATCCTACCATATCTAAGACATATAGGTCCCATATGATGTGACACTCACCAAACACAAGGGGGAACTCCTTGTACTGATTCACACCTACCGTTAAAATCCATAACAGAGTTTCTAGCATCATAACATCATCATAAGTAAAAACATAGATCCATAGGCTCTCCACAGTGGTCACATATATGAAACTACTTGAATCCGAAGTATTAAAAAGAGAATAATATTAAATGAGTGGTATTAAAAATGTACATCAAAAGTAAGAGATTTGGGATCCTTATCGTGCTGAGACTATTTCACTACATTTGTTTGACATATACCATGACCACATGACACTGTATGGCTACCTCGAGCTGATCAACCCGACTTTCACTGATAATTTTTTTTCTGGATAAAATTTTCATGACCACCACCTTGGCCTGAAAAACCTGCTGAATTATAGTTCCTTAACTAGGGAGAAGCTACTGACCCTTCTTTTGAATGTAGAGTCGTTGCTTATCCTCTCTCACTAGCTGTTGATGGAAACATCATGCAAAAGTGTAGTAGATGGACCATATTTCCACAAGAACAACAGGAGGATGGGTCCACTTGACAATATGGACTTTTATGTCCAATTCATTCACACTAGTAGCACCTCACATGGCTAACTAAAAATATTTCAGGACTACTAGAATATTCACGAGAATGATCATGATGATTCCTCCTACTACCGATCAAAACAATACCTGATATCGGGGTCAAATAGCCCTAGATCTCATATTCATATTCCATTATTTTATGCTTATAAATCAGTTCTTGATTCATTATAGTTGGTATAGAGTTCATATAGAAGATATTTACAGGTGATTATATGTCGTACTTGAGTCCATCCTCAAAAAGCCAAAACATTGACACATCGTCCGCCATCAAAATTGATGCGAAGTGATGGAGCTCGATAAAGACTGTTGAGTAACCTGTAACTGTTAATGTACCCTTCTCAATATACAAGAAATTCGTAGGCTTTTTTTCCTCAACATCTCATGGTAGAGGAAATCAATGAATATTGTAAAAAAATATTTCCAGGCCATATCCCAATGATGTTACGTCTGTGTGAAAAGAACCCACCATCGCTTGGAAAAATCATGTAGCATCTATGTAGAGAGCATGACCCTCCACCCAATATGTATATATTGGTGATAAAATATTGAGAACATGGCCTTTAGCATTGACTCTGCAGACCACGGTCCACTAAACACCAAAAATGTTTGCAGATTCCCCTATGGGAACACTCTTGTTAGCTCTGCCAATGATGTAGTAGGGTGTGTTACTCCCTAAAAATATTTTATGATCCTCATAATGCCTTCAGAGAACTATGCATCAGAATCTGAATCTTGTATAGGAGTAGGTTCCACAACTACCATGAGTAAGGAATCCACTATTAGCCCATGGCCTACCACCTTTGGGATATGATAATTTCCTCTCTCCTGGCATAAAACTGGAGGATGTCATCAATTCATGACTCTAAAAGTCAAGAACACACCTTAGTTCAAATTCATTATCATGGATATCATTTCATGATCACATGAAATAAAAATTTGAGGAAAACCCTCAATGGTTACCAAAATAGGAGTACACAACGTTTAAAAACCATACACGACATGTACCATAAATATCCTACTAGGGCAAGTGATTCCAATAGCACGGGCCTGTTATCATCCAAGGTACATGACATGTAAGACTAGGACATTGTGTGTACTCAAGTATTTCATCCAGGCCATGTACTTCATCATGGCCCGATCTACATGGGGTCTTCCTGTGTAAAAATACTTGGTGTGTACCTAAAATATATGGCATTTACTATACAAAACCATTAATGTTATATGTATTTTCTCACACGACTAGATACACAGTAATTTACCACATGACATGTACACATATTACTCATTATATACTTATGAAATGTATTTTTTTAGAATATAAGAACATAGGGCATGTGTTCATAGAACCACACATTGTGTTGTGTGGGTTTATAGACAGAAAACCTATGAAATGTTCCCAAAAACCAGGATTTTTAACCGTAAACCAAAGTTATTCCACATTCTAATCCATGGGGGCCCATAATCCAAGAAAATCAATTATTGGAGTTTATATATATGTATATCATATCATACCAAAAAAAAATTAAATTTAACACAACAAAATGATATAGAAAATTCTAATCCAAGAGTGTCCATATGCCTCAGGGGGCAAGGTTTGGCATCAATAAAATTAGAAACATATCACATACCAATACACATATCACAAAAATGTGAATATCTATCAAGATATATATCACAATATCATGAAAGCTATAATTATATCTAAATGACATTGAAGGAATGACTGTAATGTGATTTCTAACAAGTGCCTATTTGATGCATGATATGGAACACCCTCATCTAATCAGGTTGGAAAATATATAACCACAATGATGCCAAAAATAATTTCACAATTCAAGGTAATCACCCAAAGGTGAAATCGAATCAACTGTATCAACTCAAAATTCAAAAATCATAATTAAATTCAAGGCAATTTGGATTTTCCCAGTGCACCAGGCAGCTACTCCCATGCACAAATTATTACCAAACTCTATTTGCATATTATCCAAATTGAATATCCCCCATTATTAAGAAAAACCATAAAATATAAATCCTTTCAGACCACATTGTATTATTCTGAATATGTATGACACTCTAATGTTCCTCATACCCAGTTGGACACATGGCCTCTGTCACATTTCTCAAAAAGTCCCGACGCTGCTAACTAGTAGTGAGGGCCTTGTTGTGATAGTGGGAAAACTATTCCCTCATTGTCAGAGTATAACATAAAAAAAAAATTAACAATATTATTTGATAATAAGTATTTCCATGAAACAAAAGTAAATAGAGGAATACTTGTAACAAAACAACCAGATGTCATAGAATAGAAAGGATGATTTTTAGGTCACATGTTATAGGAAAATATCCAAAAACACACATTGTTGTAATAAATTATACAATTACCAAAAGTAATATAAATACAAAGTAAAATAAGATGTATCACAAGCCTCACATTGGTCCCATGCACTCCTGATCCTATACAGAAAATCAAGTACACGGGGAAGGTTTTGTTCTCTTATCGACACCTATAATAATATAATCTTCATGGGAAATAATAAATTCTAAAAAAAGGGATTAGACTATATCCATATAGGAAACTACCTAATATCTATTACAATATGCTAGTGAATATATATATTAGGTAGTGTGCAATAATGAAAGTTGTAAACTAGGATGTTCTCAAAAGTAAATAGTCCTACAAGAAATGGTTCCCCTTTATATTCAGTTCATGTTTATTTAACATTCAATTACCTTTAATTACAAGATTCAATGGATCTAGAATAAGCTCGATGATCCATGTATAAAACTAACCACAAAAAATGCCTTAAAAGGCCATCTAGACATTTGTATGTAAAGACTGAATCCAAGATTGTTCTTTGGCATGGAATAAATATTATAATATATCCTATTTAAATATTAAATTATAAGTAAATTTCAAATCATGAAATATAAATTGATACCAATAGAGCCCATTCCTTCTATCCCTTGTTGGATTCATGGTTCAATAGAAATTTAGAGAAAAGTATCCCTGAGCCTGACCACTCTATCTACATCTTGCTCAGGACTAGACATGGTGATACCCTCATTGTTCATCCTTGATATTTTAACCGAGGCTGTGTTTCAATGATTTTATAAAGTGTAAAAGTCATATATAGCTGAAAATTCCATTTTTCTTGATGACATGGCTCTCCCATTGCAATGTACCCATTTATCATTTCATATGAGAATCAATACATGTAAATTAAACTATTACAAAGATTAAACATCAATAACTCATGTGGGAAATTCAACTCACAAGAAACAATTGTAAATTAAACTATTATGTGGCTCAGAATTTAATCAAAATAATTTTAATCAACCCAATGATGGGATTAAAGGCATCCCTCAAACGGAATCCTCGACCAATTTTCTATAAACAGACATTCATGGGAAATGCACCCATGAGGTGGCCCTTAATCAAGGTAAAATTTCCTAAACATTATTCTAAAACCTTAATAAATTACCCAAAAATAATAAAAATATAAATAGACAATATCCATTCATGTTGACACCATAATAATTAGTGAATGTCACTCTGACCCATATATTCAACTTGACAATTAGTGAATGGCACGATTCCGCATACTGCTTCTGAGTATGGATATACTCGTCCAACGCTAGACTCTAATTTGACCTATAATGGATTATATCTAAAAAATATCAGAAACACTCAAGGATATATAACTAGATAGAGAGAATAAATCATGATTAATGGATCAAGAGGAATCGAGATATCACCTAGATGAATCCAACACATCAGGTAGTGTTCAAATCGGGGATTAGATGAAAACATAGAAGTACATCCTACCCTAAGATCACCTAAGTGTGATATTAAATGAATTAAGAGGTCATCTTATGTTCATTTATAAAAAATTATGATACTTAAATATTTATACCCAAAAAAATACATGACATTTAATTGAAACTACTCATCTGGAATTTCCCTTTTTCATACCGTTCCTAGACAAACCACTACAAGGCATGTATCGAGATTATATACGATGTAACCCTAATTAAACAAAAGGAACATAGCTTAAAATACCTATATCACCCTTTTCATACACATACTTAAGAATAACCCAAAAAAATAAGATTATTACATCAATAGAAGAACTGGGTTCTTTGAGTTTACACTTAATGTATTTTTTGTTGTTGATTGGACAAAAAGTAAAATGAAAAACATAAAAGGTATTTTTCAACCAAAACTACTATATCTTTATCCTCTATAATTATATCAGAAAAAAATTTAATTTTAAAGAATTATTTATTTTATTTAGGAAATTCATAATCGAAAATAATTATACAAAAAAATATAGCGGAAATATTCAATATGGGATTTCATCACTTGATGTAAATATGGAAGAGTTTATACTCCCATGTGGTATTTTTTTAGGTATCATCATAAAAATGATTCAGTGTATATAAATTTACATTAATGGGGATCTTTTATTAATCTCCATTGATCTCAAATGTGTTAAAAGGGAAAATATTAGTCATTGTATAATTTCCAGTAAACATCGAACAATTTTTACCATGCATCAATTTATATGTTGAATAGTACAATAACAAATTAAACCAAAAATTAAAGACCCCATTCTTCATGATCCTATTACTGATAGAGATATTCATTTTATTATACAATTTTGTGTTCTCATGGGATTCCCTTCTCAGTTTATATAGCTCAATCTTCTGCATCTTCCTCAGTTTTCCAGCTTTCCCAAACATTGAGTTAACACCTTTGGAAACCCATTTGGTTTAATTTTTTAGCTCAACTATTAATCCATTATTTTACTAAAAATATGAGTATTATAATATGAATTTAAATCTTGGGGGTTTACCATTGATGATTTTAGTAAAGTGTTATCCATATTTTCTACCTTCACTTGTAATGTGAAAATGTCTGTAAAAAATTGGAAACAATTACGTTAATATTTCTCAAAATTATATTCAACATGATAATTTAAAAAAATATACTTGAGATTATACTCATTTCCATAAATATATTCATTAGTAAAATCATGATATTCATACTTTTTTCTTATTATAATTCTATAAAAATACCAATTTATTCATTATAATAACTTCGAAATTCAAAATGGATAACTGTATAAATAGATTCTTTTTCAGGGGTGTAATTTATTAAATCAGTGGTGTTGAAATCCACTATTCCCCAGACCAAAAATAATTGAAAGTGTTCATTTTCTAAAATTTAATATTGTTTTGGATGTCTTGAGAAATGTTCTACCCATAATTATATTGGAATGAATCTTTACATTTTTCTTAATCAGTGGTTATAATGTAGAAATTTGTTTGGAATAAAAACCAATGTACAATATCCTAGCAATCATAATGAATACCAAATTAGTTGGTAGTGGCTTAGTTGAAAAGCTAAAAAACAACTCTGGTGAGTTTTAGTTCTTCTATGTATAGATATGAATAAACTTAATAAGACATTACAGTAATTGATGAACATAAATCAAATAATTCATTTGAAAATATATGCTCCCCAATTGGGCATGGGATATGGAAGAAACCTAGAAGTTGAAAATTATATGTTATTTTTGTGGTTATAGGTTGGTGTATTTTTTTACTTATTCCTACATTTTCATTCCCTCAAATATTCTACTCATGTTGTACATATATTTGATGAATTTCATATACCTTTTGATTTAGCATAAATTTTCAAATTTATAGAATCTAATCAATAAATTTTTTTACACCTCTAGAATATCTTATTATATTTATTCATCTTCATTTTACATTGGTTCTTGAATCCTCATATAGAAGGTTTTTTATGGTTGTATTGGGTCCTTGACATTTTATTTTCCTCTATCCATCTTCATAGTGGGTGTCTCTATGTGTACCTATTCTTCAAGATCTTTTATATGGGTATCTTATACTATTTTTTTGGGATTTCCACTTATATATCCAACTCTTGATAGATATTTTTTAATAATTTAAAACACCTTGACACTTAATAATGTGTTAAAACTATTTTTTTCTTTAGGGTAAGGATTTTGTTAGGTAGGAATATTACATGATCCTTAGTATTTCTATTCATTAATGGTAGAAAGGATCTAGCTCTTGGACTTCATAGGATAATTCACCAAGTCTTCTATTGATAGTTTATAGCCATTACTCAGTTGGTATCTAGTAAAATATTGAATTTTTATTCATTAATTTCATAGTGGATGGAGGGATGGTTAAAAATATCTCTAAAAGGGTGATATTTTATTTTTCTAGTTTTTAGCTCCATAATGAATATTGGAATACTATATTATTCCTCAATTGTAACTTGGATGTTGTTGGTATGATATTTGGTACATGTTATCATAGTTTTATACAACATGGGGACATCCATCAGTGTAGTGTTATATTGTTTGATAGAGTTGGAAGATCCAACGGTGTGTGAGATGGTATGGTTCCTGTACTTTTTTCGAAGATAATTGTTTTTTGAAAATGAAGTTATTTTTTCAATTTTATTTGTATATAAATTATATTTACAGTATTTTACATCATTTAAAACACATTGGTTATATCTTATTCCAAATTTTTGATAGTTATTGGAAATCATATCACTATGAATTGCGACTTATGTGGGTTACTTTATTATCATCTCTCCTCTATAGGATGCATCCAATTTTTTTTTGATTTCTAACCTTTAATCACTGTTAAAATAATTGTATGAAATATTATTCGTCTCTATATTGTTGTTAGTTGTAGATTTTTAATCAATTTAATCTATCTCAATACTTGTAAGGGTATTTTTAACATTACTGTTCAATTATACAAATATCCCTAATATTCTAGATACACCTTGATTCAAATAAATACATATGAAGGAAGACTCGTCATAGTTCATCGTAGGTGGGGATTTCCCTAGGTTGGTTGTTGTAGATCCACACATTGGAAGATCCTTGATGAGTGAAGGGAAATTTCTTATAGTTGATATAATCCTCATTTTCACATCTAGGTCTAAAACCATTGAAGTCTTTTTCAAATTCTGGTAGGTTTAGGTTGGGATCTTCTCTCGACAATCAAAAAACCAAAATATGGTGACATCGAATTCCAATTTTTATCTCATAATCATGTTGACAATTCATTTTGAACAATCAGTTGTAGTAGTTCAATTTAGGTGTATATAGTTATCCTAATGTTATATTCTATATATCATGATTATATTCAATTTTTTAGTTTTCAAATGTGATTTTTATGGAAGATGTGGGAGAGGAAGGGGATTTAGTCCATGGGATAGTGACAAACTCTATTTTCACATCATTTGTGATTATCAATGTTATTAGACTCTGAAGAATAGTTCTATCTACTATTTGATCAAAACCAATGAGGTTACATGAATTTGATCTGGAAAAATGTAATATTAATAAAAAATAACAAAAAACACTAGAATCCCATATAATGGCATTAGGTGTGATGAGATCTATATTGTAGAGTGCCAAAAAAAATCCAAACCCAAGTAAAATTTAGTGGTATTTGGGCTCTGGTTTGTCTGTGAAAAGGAATGTGCTATATAGGTTTTCTACATTTTTTGATGGTTTTACTATGTGAAATATATTTCTGAGGTTTAATTAGAATATTTTAAAATAAAATTTTAAAATAAATATCATAACCTCAGTTTTCACCTTAACTATTTTTGTTAAATCATCATTTCAATTTTTTCAATACTATTTTATATATAATTAAGTTAAATATAACTTAATTATCCACTAAATTTTATTTTGGTTTAATTGGAAGGCTTCAATGACCACATAAAACATTGGTATCCCTTATCACAGTAATTTGATATATCCAATCACACTTAAGTATGCCCACTGATCATGTTCAGAAGAAATGGTGGAGACCTAAGTGGTATTCTTGAGCACTGCAGTGAAGAAGGGAAGATATATCAATAAAATATATGAAATGAGTAGATATTCAATTTTCAATTCCGTTGAAATAAATATGTATATATAATTTGAATATATTAAAATATTAAGTTGTTTAATTCATTAATAGAGGGAAATGAGATTCTCCTCAACTTAAAGACTAATGGATTAGTCCACCATCAATAGTGTTATTAAAAAAATTAAATTAAATAATGTATTAAAAAGTAGAATGATCGAGTTATTGTAATGTAGATTCTGAGAGTGAGGGAGATATTTTGGATGCAGTGAATATTTTTTTAATTTATAAAATAATTCGTGGAATATTTTGGTATTCCCTGTGATTCACCACGTGATTGGAATGCATTCCATTAACTCTTTTATATGACTTTGGTAATGTTATATTTATCAGTGTTAAGACATGTATTCTTCATCATAAGATAATTTATTTGTGCCCAATATGTTGAGCATGGATGAACATAGTATAAGATATCATTATTGATACTCTTAGTAGATAAATTCTCTCATGATCAATTATGAATCTTCAATAATAATCCTATAGGTTTCTATTTAGTTCATCTCAACATTTGTTAAACTCATTCTCTATTTTGGGTGCTGTAATGATAAAAAATCTAGCTCCTTGACAAAAAATAGAATCTGTGCATGATAATTTAGTTTCCACAAGAGAAAAACACTTGGTACTGTACGTCCCTACTTTTTTGTTGTCAACGAACATATGGTTGTTACTTCATCATAAATCTATGAAATTTGATGATATAGATCTCCAAATTTGAATGTTTTGTAAGAATCCCCATGACCTACAAGATCTTTTATTGAATAGATCAATTTAGTTGACTAAATCATGCAGATACTATTCAGATAGTTAGTAATTGGATTTGGGAGTGTTTCCTAGATCTACCTTAAAAATAATATTGAGCATAGATCATGTTGATACAGACTTCGAATAGGATTTGTTCTCAAAGACCAGGCCAACCTAGGACTACGAATATGCACTCATGATTTTGTTGGAGACAAGATGGTACCATGTATAGGGGTGAATCAGGTGAGGTAAAAAATAGAAGTTCAGAGTGATGCAAAGCTAGAGATATGTCATTCAATATCATGATTATATTAGGATTTCAACATGTGTGGCATGTATTAAAAAAGGGTTCCTAAATTTTACCAACATCATTTGGATTCAATTGTCCAGTTATTTTTACTATTAGGATATACATTTGTTACACTATCCAAAATCTGATGTGAATGATTTTTTCATATATTCGTTGAAGCATTGGGGGTGAGTAAGGTCTCCTTCCGAGTTCATATTCCTACTTAGGGAACAAAACACATCCAACAATAAGCAATTCCAATCTTAGATTAACAGACACATTCTTCATTCTTCCCAACCAAACTTGTCATCGACTTCACATATCTCTAGTTCAGCGCCTTCAACTAATTCCCCATTTTGGACCTTTTTGAAACTCAACAATGATCCTACATTGAAACCAGACCAAGATCAGTTATATTATTTATTTATAATACTTCATTGGTGTCAAAATTCATCAGAGGTTATTGATTGGGTTTTGTGTGTTTTTCATTTCATGAAGTTTAAAACTAAAATAAAATTATTTTTTGAATGTTTTATATTCTCAATATCTCATTCTTGGGCATCATAAGACATTAAAAATGTGAGTATATTATTGTATCCAACATATATATATTTTTGGATTTTATTAGTATAAAGTTTATTGTTTATATATAATGTTTATGTGAAACACAACAATTTTTGGGTTTTTTTTCATACATAGGGGAGTAGTAGTGATTCTGTACAGAGGGGGAAAATCAGATGTGGTAGAAGTAGATATATGGGTGAGGATTTTTGGGTGATGTAATTATAAAACAATGAAAAATCAAATTACACAACATGGTACTTCAACGACGCCATGTGTTTGGTTTTGATATCTATAGTGTGATGTCTCATCACGAGATGATTATCAGAGTTGAAACAGAGATGTATCAGGGTGTATATTTTCCCACATGTTTTTGCTGATGTATTTTCAATATAACATTCATGATTGAAAAGGTTTTTCTTACACTATTATTATTAGTGCACTTTATCAATGGTTCCTTATGTATTATTATCCTCACTATTGGAGGGGGTTTTCAAAATTAAATTTCCACATCACCATTAATTTTATACTTTTATTTCTATGATTTATTTTAATTATAGATTGTATCAATTTATTTATCACAACTTATTTATTATCCTAGGACTATTCTATTTCCTCCCAATAAAATGGTATCAGAGGTATTTATCTATGTTTATTACTAATTGGATATGGGTGTTCTTTCAATCACATTTCTTCCCAAATTGAATTGTTTAATAGAATGAATTGTTTTACACTATGGAAGAAATAGGTAAAAATCTTTTACTCTATGGGATGATAGTGAACATACTAAAGAAAAAATTAGAAAAACTAGAGATGATGATATATGCTGATTAGTAGGATTTGGGAGAGATAGAGGTAAGAATGATCAGATTTATTTATATTATAACACTATATAGGAGGTGATGAATACAATAGACCCATATGAGTTACAGGTGAAACATGAAAGTTGGTATAAATCAAAATCCATCAAAATCATTTATATATAAAAAAATTTAGTACCATCATCGAATACTAGAGAATATAACCTAGGTAAAAATTGGATGATTTCTCCAATATTCAGATGTATTTTTCTTCAATAAAATTTAAGAACGATGATAATTATAACTCATAACCTATTGAAATGGAGAAAAACAAATATTTTTTCTTCTCCTAGTTTCTTTACCTTATTTATACGATAATCTCATCAGCAAATTGTTGTTTAGGAATGAAACATTGATGTTGGATGATGAGATTTCATCGTTATTGATGAACGAGACTTGATGACAGACTAGTGATGGTGAACATTCTTGTAATAAAATTACTCTGGATGTGGGAGATGGACACAATAACCAGATTGGTCATTCAAAGATATGAATAAAAGTTATGTGATTATTTTCTGATATGGCGGGTCATGTGTAGAGATGAAATTATTAATTGAAAAATATTAAGGATGAAAAGAATGAGAACATCACTACTTCTAAGGATATTAGTGTAAGTCTTGTTCATGGTGGGGGTGGTTTATTTTCAGTTGGTTTTTATTATCACAAGTCAGATATGTACACTGAATGGGTGGTTGATTCACCAGCATCATACCATACTACACAAAAGTGGTAATTATTTTCATTATACGATGAAAAATAATTTTGTATTTTGATAATGGTCAATAGATATTCTATGATATCATTGGTGTTGGTGATATTTCTTACAATATGAATGAAGGTAGTATGATTATTCGGGGGGATGAATGGCATGTTCCTGGTATATATCATAATTTGTTATATTATTATGATCTTGATAATGATGGATTCAGGAGTTCATTTTTCAATGAATGATTGAAAATGTAAATATGATTGATGACATATGAATTAGTCTGAATGGATGACATGATAAATTAGATGAATGTAAAGGTGTGTGGTTATGTGACAGATGTAATTATAAAGACGACTTCATCGGATTTGGGGAACATGTTATTGTCCCACATAAGTGAATATTCATCAAATAGTTTGAATTTTTGTTTGAAGTTGAAGCAGGTTATGCCAAATGTTTTAGGACATATACATAATTTTTTCTCTTTAGAGAGTACCTATAGTGGAGAAAGAAAAAAATTCATTTATTGAGGTTATATGGTGAGTGTTATGAATTTCTTCGAGGAATTGGAGAATAAGTGGAAACTAATTTTATCTAGTACTCAAGATTACTATTCGGTCACATTTATGAGGGAGCGTTATATTATTGCTACCATTATATTCAATGAAGACACCAGTATGATAAAGACATCATCACTTGAATTTATTTTTCAAGGGGAGGTATTATATTCCTATTCGTGCTGAAAAAGATAATCTTTATAATTTTTTACAGAGGAAGACGATTGGTGTGATTCCTACAAGAATTTGATCCAATAGATTTTACTAGAATTAATCTCATTTTTTTATGTTATTAATGGGTTTATTGATGGGGTTCTTCATATTTTTCCTTTTTTATGATATTAAAATGTAAATAAGGGAGTTTTTGAGAGGTTTTAAATTTATTATATATTATTCCAATATTTATCATGACTTTCAAAAATAGAAGATATTATTTTATCAATCATATTTCTTTTTAAGATATTATAATTATATTTTTCTTAATATTTGATACGATGTTGTACACCATATGAATTTTATGGTTTCCATTTCATATAAAAGGAAGAAGCATCGGCGCTTCGCAGAAAGAGGGGGGAATCTAGTTTTAGACACATGGGTGATGATTTTTTTGTGTTGGAAGAAGAGAATAAGAAAAAATTTCATTCAGAAATGATGTGTTGTAATGACACAACATGTTTGGTTTGTATTTTTAAAGGGGGAAATGTTATCACAAAATTATTATTCTATATGTGAAAAAATTTGTATTGTATTGTGGATTTATACAATAGTTTTGTACAATTTATTTTATATTCCAGATTTAGGATTTACTTGGATTTATTACTCTATGACTATTAGATTATTTTCATTGAGATTCCTTGAGATTTTTTTCATCCTTATTTTTGGGTTTCTTACATTAATTTCTATAACCCCATTTATTTTATTCTTCCATTTCTATGCACTATTTTCAAAAAAAACACATAATTTATCATTCACCAATGAGTTGTTGCCTTGATATCGATATGTGTTTCCCCAATTGTTTGGAAATAGACACTGTCGATTTTGATTGATAATGCTAGCATTTCATTGTCTTCTTCTTTGTTAGGGACTTGACTAGCTGTATTTGGAATGATTCCCTTTCTAGTGTTCTCTTGGGTTATTTATTTTTCATTAGGGACATCCAAATTCATAGAGCATCAATGGTTTATTTAGGATCAGAGGTGGATCTCATAATTGGGATCTTGGGTTCAAATTTAAACAAGTGGCATGACATTTCATAATTTTTTCTTATTCACTATTGAGAATGATAGGTGTCTCAGACTTGGTGGTAACTTCTATTTACAATGATGATCTTGGATTAGATTTTCATGACCTCATGGGTAATTTTTAACTTTATGTTGAAATTTTGTGTGGCCCTAGATAATGTTCAATATGGAGGATTGGCATAATTATTTGGATTGAGTTCTTTGTATATATAAGATTCTTTAGGATATAAAATTTCAACTCATCTCATCCTACATCATCACTAAAAAGTGGCATGAAATTTGGTTATCCCTAAAATTGAGATTCATCATCATGGTTATAATTTGAATTTGGTTCGAATCGATCATATCCTTATAATAGTGATCTTGAACACAAACAGGGGGCATGTAATCCTTCATCCACCTTCCCTTTGTGGAGCATAGATGTTCATCCACTAATCTAATCATTGATTGTTTATAGAGGGTCTAGTCTTTTTCAATCTCATTCATCATCCTCATGTGGTGATGGTTTGGTTTTGGTTGATTATTTATCTATTGATTAGATGAGATTCACCTAGGATTCATCATTCCAAGGTTCATCTTCTTGAATGGGGGAGGGTTCATCTCTCTCGATCCTACTACTTTTATGATTGGGATGACTCCAACATCATCATCTTTGTTTCCAAAAATTAATCTGTCCTAGAGTCCCATTGGATCCATGATTAGGTTCTTGGATGGAAATATGAGGGTATATACCATTGAAATTTCTATCATGGATTGTAGATGAAATTTGGGGTAATAGTGGAATACCCAATGGAGGAAATAGTGATATCTAGCTCAACACCAGGTAAAATTGAAATAAAAATAATTTTTAAATTTAGCTAATTTTTTATTAATTATTATCAAATCTAAATATTGATAAAAAATTTCAAATAATATAAATTAAATATTTTTATCAATTTAATATAACAATTTATCAAAATAAATTAAAATCATATAAAAAAATTATAAAATTTCACATTGAAATTTCATTATTTTAAATTCAATATATTCTTATTTCTAAATAAACACCAATTTATGGATTTCGAATATATTCATATATGAATAAAACATTAAAATGACATATCCATTAAATCAAGTTAGTTATATAGTTATGTTGAATCAATTAAACATCAAGATCAAAATAAATAAATTTTTTTCCAAATCAATGTGTAGATTCTTCATTATATCAAAAAAATGAATAAAAATTATTAATAATTAATTGATCCATATAAAAATTAAAATTAAAATTCAAAAAATCATGAAAAATATATATATATTCCCTAGTATTTATATGAATTCAACTGTTAGTTTCTATGATACCAGATAGATAAATTTCAAATTTTCATCTTTCATAATCACATAAACATGAGTATCCATCCTAGTAATGATTATTTAAAAATAGAAAGGCACCATCATATGTGTTTCTGATGAGATGCTGGGTGGAGTGGGGAATTTCAAATTAATGCGCTGAATTTTTTTGCTCTAACAAATTGGTGTGTAACTCTCACAAAACACCATTCTATTGATTCAAGTAGATAAGAAAAAAAATCATAAATGACTATTAGATATGACCAGGCCTTGAGAGATACTTTTATAAATTTAGTGTTTCATAGCTGGGCTCCTCATACAACATGAATATGAACTGGTTGTGTTGGTTTATCCTACTACAAATATTTTAATACATAAAGTTGGGGGGCTTGAACCTTATAATTCTATGGAGAAATTGTCTGAACTGAGCACATAGAATGGACATGTTTCTAAAAAACACATAGGATTTTATATAGAACCTATCTACCACCATTGCACATGAATGTGATTGAATATCTTATATAGGGACTTTTCCTTATATGTTCAGCTATGTTTCTAGTATAACATGCCCAAAAAAGTAAATGCAAAACAAAATATATATACCACATACCATATCCCCCACCATCATAATGTTAGATATCCTCAATCCAACCATCTCTGGAATAGGGAACAAGTACCCACTCTTGTACATTATTAAGAAATAGATATAATGAACAAGACGATTACTCAATGAGGTGTCTATGTAACCCCATTAATTGAATTTACGTTCTTCAACTGCCAACTACAAGGTACCATAATCCCATTGATATTCCAATTAAAATATAACCTTGGAATTATTGTCTTGTATTTTTGTCAGGTCTACTTGATAAACAGTTTATCCCACTTGTTATAGGGGATTTCAGCCCCTAGGTACAGGTCATCTCTGTGGTACTTCTTGTCCAGGTTGATAACATCCATCATAATGAAATGAGTTAATTTTGTATCATCACAGATAAATGGGTGGGGAAGGAACTCAAGATACATATAGCTTAATAATTGTGTGTCACAAATATTCTTAATAACCCAAGGACTAATTTTGACTTCAGTATATATCAGATGTAATTTTTTTCTGTTTGGGATCATCACCTATCTAGTTTTTCCAAAAAATGTAAAAATAATAATAATCAATGGATGGGAAACCTAAATAAATTATTACATAGATATTTTCATCATCATAGCTAATAATATTATAGCAATACGTTGAAACCTAAAGTGCTAGCCCCATTACATTTTTAAGTTTCAACCTGATCAGATTGCATAACTGGATAACTTCCTTAACATCTGATTGGATATAGAATTTAGCAGTATCAATTGTTATAGATGGGTTTCAGGATTATACAATATCTGTACCCCTTCAATATCCATTTACAAATGATTCATAATATATATATCGAAGCAGTATTCTAAAGGTGGTAAGTGAACGAGAAATGAAATGTTTTACATAAAAAAAATTTGAGTCTTCAGGATCTAGGAGAGAAGAATGATCCCTAATTGAGGTGAAGAAATTAAGTAATCATTATAGAGACCGAACCCGTAGAAGGGAAACCAATAAAGCTAAATATATGGTAGCAATATAATCCCCATAAAACTTCCATGAATAATGTATGTGGTCTTAATGACTATGTGATGGTCAGGTTCTATACTACAGACCATGGTATTCTGGTGATCCATAACCATATCATCATCTTTTCTTGAAGACATCTTCATCAAGAGAATATGAAAAAGAAATTTATGAGTAATGATGAATATTTTTTATTTTAAATGGGGATTTAATGAAAAGTATAGTATTGATTGATAAGAATCATGAGAAGTGCATGACCTATAAAATCCATGTCATCTTGTGCCAATGATAAGGTCTCATGAATCCCATAACCCTTGATTCATCTTGTGATATCATATTTCCACTGTGATTTACTGAATTCCATGAGCATGAAAAATATACACAATGCATTGTTCATATATGTTATAATTGATTTGTTATGGAGTTTTTTATGTGATTCAGTTATATGGAATAAGTTATGTGAAAGAATTAAATTATCCTATTTTGTGAGGTGTTCATGTAAAAGGTTTTTGTAAATCATTCTCGTGATACAAAATATAACAATGTTTTCTTAGGCCTCTAAGATTCATGTTTAAGAGATATCCAATGTCCTTATTATTTGTAACAATCTTCCTTGAATACAAAGATTCAGCTGGAAGAAGAAATAATAAATGGAATAACAAGGGAAGGAAGTGGGAATTTTGATCCATGGATATATGTCCTACCTTATTTTTACATAAATCATTTTTAGGGGGGGATATTTGACACCATACAGATGAAAATTATACAATTTTATATGGGAAAAACACAACAAACAAGTACCAAATTTGTGTAAATTAATTTATAAGGGAATGCATGTTTTTTTCATGGATTATACATCTACATAGGGTTCATGCAGACATGATTCATTATCATGTAACCCTCAAAGGGAACAATTATTGTGTGACCAAAATCTATTCATGTGACGCCTTGAAGAAATGTGGAGTGATAATATTTGTGATATGTGCATCATGTGTTCACTGTTCATCAATAAATTCCTTGAATACATCATCACTGAACCCTAAATGAATCATGAGATAGAAGCTATCAAGGATTAAAGAATCATGTAGATATTGTTCTTTACATGGAAATACTTGGATTCATGTGCTCACACCAACAAAATGGATTATGGGATCGAATCTAGGGTAAATATATATGTGAAAGGCTGAAATCCCTATCAATATGTGAAACATAATGCACTAGGGATACATCATCAGTGAAAAATTACATGGTCATGCACAACGCATGAGCTCATACTGATTTCAACAGACGTCTTCCTCCTCCTTGAACCAATGTGTTTGGATCATCTACCTTGAGAATTTGTAAAGATAGAAGGGATCCAACCTTTATAAACCCCTAAAACTAGAGTGGAGGGAGATCCCAAAAAGTGGATAAAAATAGAAAATTAAAGAGATTATTGAAATTTCAGTTACTACCATTTGCATAGTCAGTATATAATCTATCAAGAAACATGAAAAAAATGGAGGACATTCATGAAATGGCAGGAACTAACCATGTAGGATTGGAGAATAATACCACCTACACAAGACTCGATCACATGATGATCCCCAACTAGGATGATTTCATTAAAACCAGTCGATCAGATGATAGATTGAGGGTCTCATTGGCATGTGATCGAATGAATATCTCATTTTCAAGATATTAGGTTGTATGATCACATAACGCATTAATAGTTGTATGATCACACAACCCTTATGCCTTTGTGTGATCACATGGCTTCCCCTTAATTTCATGTGATCACGACACCACTTATTGTTACATGATCGTGTGCCTCCACACCCTTTACATGATCACATGACCCCCATGACCGTCATGTGATCAGCCACATATTTTGAGTTCCATTATAACACTCTTATGATATTATATTCCTCCCAAGAGCTTGTATTACTTATAGAATCCAACTTGGTGTACATCAAAAAATCCATAACATTTTTAAAACTCAGAGGTAATAATCCTCACAGGCTTAATCATCCATCCAAACCCACTATGGATATTGAATTTTTAAAATACGAGGACTTCAAATCATGTTAAAAACATAATATGTAGAACAAAATTTTATGTCAGGAGCTTCATATGTAATATATCATCATATTTTTATCACATATCCTTATTCTTCTTAAAGACCGTGATTCAGTCATTTTCTCTGACATTATTATGACCCAAATGAAATCACATTCCTTAACTCTTAGATCCATATTCACTGTCAAATTTATATCCATTTTCCCTTACTGTATCCTTAGTGTGTATGACTCAATTAAATTTAATAATACACTCGTATTCAATGTGTCTGATATTCTAAAGTTTATTTCTTATCACACAAAACATGAATCACATTCAATTTTGTATTTAAACTGATCAATCCATTAACAAGATAAGAATGCCTCCAACATTGAACTCATCCATATCTATATGTCCCAATTTCTTTTTCAATCCAATCAAAGGGACATAGCCCTGCTGAATCTTCCCTAGTAAGCCTCAGTGTGTATGTCCCATAAAGAGTTAATCTTATGTTCAAATTGCATTGATTCAGATAAACAAATTTCTCTTGATTATTACCCTGATCATACTAATGTTGGATTATATATTTTTAAATATCATTCTATTATAATGATACCAATTCAACCATCCTTGGAATCCTCCATATGTATAAGTCTCAACTATATCATTAATTTGTTAAGTGGTCCATACTCCTAAGGAAACATTTGAGTGAGATCACATATGAATAAACCCTATTTATGATTTTTTGTTGTACTTTTTCTAATGTGTACAACATCAACAATAGCACTACATAGACTCTGATTCCAATATTATAATTATACATTTGACGCCAATAAAAAATTTTTTCCCCCATATCTCATATACATATGTCCTCATATATTCCCTTACCAAATGATTTTAAAATACATGTTATTGTCATATCACATGACCTTAAACTATTTCATTCAATCTATATTGGATTTTAATCTAGTATCATCGGGATATGTATGATGCATCCTAATGGTCTAAACATTATATGATTTAAAATAGATATTTTTGATTTCTATATGGATCGGGACCAGCGGTCAAACAAGTGTTATGATAGTTTACAAGATTTTTTCCTATACAACCTCTCTACCCATTGAAAAAAATAACTAAATTATTATATGAAGTACACATCTACGGATGGGGATATTGTTGAGTATTTCATCTTAGCATTTCCCAAGGATATTAAAGTCCACCATGAATAACATCTTGTAATTTCATGGCCATAGCGGAGATCACATGGCTATAAAAAACATACATTATATGGTAAATCAATTGAAATTAATTTCAGTCCATGATTTAGAAGAACCATGAGTTGAGTGAGAGGGTCACTAAAAACTTTTCAATCTAGCACCCTCAATAAATCAATATCATTCTTCGTATGTGAAATAAAAAATCTCATCATGATCAACAGATCCCAAAGAAATGAAGCTCCAATTATATGTTGGAATTTCAATCTTCTGATGATAGAGTGAAAATGGAAGAAAAAAAAGATTACATTAACTTGGTCCATGTAATCCATCCTGGAGAAAACCCTACATGCATGGTTGGGGTAATTTTTAGCATGAACTCTATCACAAGATTCATCAAATCATCAATAGTTTCATAAATTTATAGAGGAATACCTACATAAACCTATCCCTAATGGTTGTCATATTATTAAAATATCCTCCAAGTATATTAGAGTTTTCTAGACTAGGAAAAGGTTTCTAATGGATTGAACAATAACTATTTCTCCCTCTATGTGACACACCTCTTTCATCCATGGATCGTACCAAAAATCATGGTAATGGGTCCCTTATAGAAACTATTCATAGACAAAAATAGGGGATTATCCAATAAAGAAATAAAACATTACAAGGTTCATAAGATAAAAAGAAATCAAGGGAAAGCGATGAAGGGAAGAACTTGATGTGACTGTTAATGGGAATTCAGTTGATTTAGAGATACCATTTTACTCTGAGAAGGAATATATGATTAGTACCATAGGATTTGACATAGTAAATTCCTTGTACATAAATATTTAAGATAATATATTTAATTATGTTGAAGCTGAGTGATGTGATATATAAATAATACCCCAAGATGCAATTTTCACTGATGCACAAATCAATGTGGAGTTCACATAGGATCAGTGCGGGAGCAATAACATGGACACTCTATATCAAAATATGACACCCTCCCACTCCACTTCTGCAATGTATAAATATAATGACATGGGTACATCCCACTCACCATAAAGGAATGATGAAATTACATCTGTAAAATAAAGGATGTCATAGTATGAGAATGAAATATGTACCCCTTGATGAATCATTAAGGAATTTATTTGGAGAAATATTTCCATTGAATATGACCTCTCAATAGAATAAAATTCATCTCCTCTGACCCATTTAGAGGGAGTTATTCTACCTGTATGAATGAAATTTGATAATTTTGTTGGATATGCATCTAGATAGCATATTTATATAATCATTGGAATTTAGTTAGATCAATATTTTACTTATTTATTTTGACAACACATTTGATATATGGATAATAACATAGTCCCAACATGAAATATCATTCTAGAACAGATTAATGTAGGGTGACCACAACATTCATTGCCTGTTACATGTGCCCAAAAGATAGTTCAACCATTTGTACAAAAATAAATACTAAAAACTCTCACGTATATTTCTTCTTGAATAGTTTCCTTAGAAGGGTTGTGTTCGATTATACATCCAAAAATAAATCCATATATTGTAAGGGTAGGTACCAATCAACATCCTCCAAATTTTTGGAACCATTTTATTCCATCCTTCGATGACATAAGAGATCTAATGTAATATAACTCACAATACATGTCATAGTGTAACCCCATGATGAGACCATCACAGACAAAGAAGAAATTATTAATCAATTCCTCTTTCAATTCATATTTAAACTTTAGAAAATAAGGATCATTGACCTCAAAAATTGCAAAATACATGACAATGAATGGGATTCCAACAATATAGTTGGGTGAAATGGCCTAAAATATTCTCTCAACATCCTATAACCATAGAAACATTTTCTATAATTGCCTTTGTAAAACATCTATGATGAATAATCGAAACATCTAATCTTATATATTTATATAAGAAGGCTTCAAGATTTTATATATACATCATAATATTTGGAGGATGGAATTTGGGGAACTAATTCTAAATTTAGTCCCATGAAAGTGACATAATGGAAAATGCCGTGTATTTTATGAAGATCCACAATACTAATTATACCAGAACAAGTTTCTATTAGTTATCCCATGCATGTTCCACCATGATCGGTTCCACGTTTTGAGTGTAAGTAGAAGCATAACCACCATATCAAGAAGGAAAAATATACTAGGGTCATGTGTGATATGATGAATTCAAGAATAATGTATATTCCATCCAGAATGAGATCATTATAGTTAATTTTCTCTCATAAATTGAGAATAATATCCTCAAAATTCATAATCCTTGGAATCCAAATATGCTTCACCGTTGTGGTTATCCAAATAGTTTCCCACATCAACTGATTGTGGTCGAAACCCAATAAGATTTTTTCCATTATCGAGAATACAAAAGGGTTTGGTTGATCCCCAATAGGTGATATAAGGTAATTACTAGCTACAAGTGGCCCATGTGTTTACAAATTACTCAAAATATGACGTTTTCTTGCATGAAGTTATAGATAGGAGGGTCCAAAATTTCAATTACTAGATGGCTATAATGAAAATAGGTTTATCTCATGCTCTTCTTAGAGAGAAATATTATCAATAAATTATGTCTCTAAAAACTCCAACATCATCCAAGGAAACATCAATTAACTCTCCATCTACAGCTAGACATAATCATTATATGTTAATTATAAAAAACAAGAATTGTCTCATCGTACTCCAAAACGAGCCATAAATTGGGTAAATTTTTTCTATACCATTTTATTCATGGGAACCGCCCCATCAAATGGGATCCTCATTATTTGAAGAGTGAATATTTGGCCATGTTAACACCATACACATAGTAGAAACCTTTTACAAGGAAGAAAAAAAGTATATATATATATGAATATGTATTCCCTATACATGACAGGGGAGATGGAGGATATGGCTAGATAAATTAAATGAATAAAGGAAGAACTAATTATTATCGATCCCATTATCTCATCCATATCCCTATCGAAGCCATATATATAGGGAAAATTGGTGGTTATGAACATTAGTTAGCCTTGTGGGAACATGCGGTCAATATGGTGTCCTTCATGTGTCATTCCAACCATATTGGTTTGGTTGACTGCATAGAGGTCATACAACCATCTGATTATCCTATAAAAATTAGCAGACTGGGTCACCCCCAACATTAGAAAGTGATTCACCCACAACTTTTTTTTCAATTTTCCATATCCCTCAATGCTAAGAACATTATCCCCTAATCCACATTTCATTGACCAACCCCACATTTGGAATCACAGACCTCTGGTGAATAAGTATGTCATATTGAAACCACTAGTTATTGTATCAACTATGATATAAATACCCAAATCTCTTTTTATATCAAAGGATCCCAGTGATGAAATTGTTGAGGACATCTGCATCCCCTATGAATTTGACATATAAATTTCCAACACCTAGGTTTCATAAGTAGAAATTTCTTCAGTATAATTTCAGGACACCATATCGTTTATGGATCAATATCGATAACAATATATTCAAGAACGTATAATACCCATATATAGATAGAAACTGTCAACTTTTCAAGGGATTTGGTTTATATAGAATTTGGGATGAATATTATTTAAGGTTGGAACCCATTATATTTGGGATACAGTGAGGTTGATTTATCCCCAATGATGTTAACCATTCAAAGTTTCATAAGTGAAATAAAACATTCCTTGGAAACATCAGGATCATATCCCAATTGAGGGACTTAATAGATAATATCAGGTTCTTGGTTATCTACTAGTACATGGAATAAAATTTTCTACTCAGATGTCCTTGGCTTTATAGCCTTTCCTATGTCCCTTTAATATTCAATCAATGTATAAAATATCCCATCAACAGAAAAATCATCATGATATAAGATGATAGATCCCATTTTGAATACCTTAAACCATAGTTATTTGAGGTGGGATTGTACAATTGGGAAGGAAAGAAACATATGATAAACAATGAATTGTCGGTTTCCACACCCAGTATTATTGTAACCATTCCAACATGACCCATGATCATGATGAATAATGACTATATACTAAATATAAACCATGTCATTGTGGACAATCTTGATTATTTAGGGAACTATATACCACAAACATCAATAGACCAAGTCAATGTAATACTAATTGTGCTAGATGAAGTTATATTTCCAAAAAATATTCAAAGCAATGTTATGTATGAAATATAATACTTCATTATCCCATGAATTAAAATTGAAAATGTCTCCATATCCTCTCTGAAAACTCAAGCTTTCTAAAATTATTCTCCCCTACACTTTGATTTAAAAAAATATAGAAAGAATCTCTAAAATTCCAATGTGATTCCCTTAAATTTATGAATGTAAATGTTTCCTCTCATAGATTCTCACCCTTAACAGGGACATATATTCTACCATTCTATATACATGCCTTGAGGAAACATCTATCGAAATAAAGATGGAATATAGAGAAGATGAACTCAAGTTTTTCCCTCTTATAATTGAGGGAGGTATCTCTATAGCCATCTGTGAGCTCATACTTGTAATTATCATAAATTAATAGGAACCTAGACCAATAAGGATTAGAATTATCAGGCCTCTAGAAGTGTTGATGATTTATAATTCATTTGTGAAACAATATTTTTGTGTGTTAATATAGAACTATATAGAGATGCATGGGATGATTCCAAATTTGGCTACCCATCACATGATCCTTCCAAACAACCATCGATGTTTTAACCATGTAGTTATGAGAAAAAACTATCTCTTGATTATAAGGTGGAGTGTGATTTTTGTATGATTATCAATGTAAACATCATTTGAGATGTAAAACACAAGAAATGAAAATCCAACATCATCCCCATTAAGAAAAATATTATTTAGATCAGGGATTACATCAATTTGATTGATCTCAATAGAAAATTTCTGAATGATGGTTTCTTTATTCTAATCACAGAACATTTAATACATGAAACTCTGTGATTCCAAGACCTTTAAATTATGTACATGCACTTAGGTTATAATTAGATCAAGATGGACTTTGAATATGTGTAATACACCACATTCAATGTACCATAGGGGATATGTTTTTAACATGTTAATGACATTGGGACTAATTAATACAAAAACATTTACCAAGAATTCATGCATTGCATATTTAAAACCATCCTGGGAATAAATAGATTAAATATAAACCATAAGAACTAATCTTTTTGAGTGACTTTACGTAACTTACTTGGATTTTTGGTACACAAACATGACATTGAGGTCAATCTGGATAATACTAGGTGATACTTGTAATGTTTTCGACCCAAAACATTAATGCTTTAAGAGTGATCCATGGATTACTCACCTATATAAGGAATTTTATAAACAACATAGCTCAAAAATTTCTCTCCCATAAAAGTTTATTTGAGAATGGATTATCCTATAAACTGGGAAAGTCTACTTATAATACATTGATAACATTAAGAAATATCTATAACATCCTCTAATTTTGTTTCCACTCTATGAAGAGAATCCATATATCCAATATGTGACCAGCATTGACTGATTGTAGGGTGAACTTGTTGCACAAAAAAATTGATTCACGGAATGAAAAAAATAAAAATTATCTTAGTTTAATGATGCTAGATATTTAGACCTGGTATTGTGATATCAAGAAGAACATCCATGCACTAATATTTGTAGTATTAAAATAGAGATACTACTTATTGAACAATGAATTTGACCCGGTCTATCATATATTAAATCTAAAATATATTCTTAGTCATATTCTACTTATTGAGTATTGGGATTTATGGGAATTAATATTAAAATAATACTAAAAAAATTCAAATCATAGAAGAAAAAAAGACAGGTTCAATCTGGATCCTTTTATAACATTCTACCCTAGGTGAACACTAATAATCAATGATCTATAAGATGGAGGCTTTGTAAATACACTTGACACACCGCAATCACATCATATATATTTTTATGGGGCCACTCAATGAATGATAGAGAAATTAATTGAAATCCCAATGTTCTACCAGGTCGGTCTGGGGATGGTATTATTTCCCTAGGATGAGAATTCTACACTACACTTTCCAGGTTATCCAAAGATGAACTAATAATAAGGTAGAACACCATGAACATATTTTAGGTCTAGATATATCCATGCAGCTATAGATATCCAATCATAATGTCAACAGTGGTTCAAAGCAAGTGATCAAACAAATCAATGATGAATACAATATGAATCATTATGAATTGACACCCACCTCATATGTTATGTTGTAGTTTTTACAACATATTTCTGTATCAAGCCAACAATGTGACACATTAATTTTCCATAGAATTAATGTACTGATGTCATTTCTAATGAAGCCATAGTCATTGATGTTCATTATAAGGATGAGAAAATATTCTACATCACGCATCAAATGGTATACTCCCTAGTCATCATCTATGAGTTGGGGGAAATCAATTACATCAATGTTATCTTATTAAATGACGAATCCCACCCATTATTGGATATATGAATCCCATAATCTATTGACTAAAAAATAAAACCCACCCATGAGGATGATCCATGAAATACAATATCTGGTGCTGTGATGTAAATTTTTCCATTTGGTATGGGATAACTTAAGAAAAAATACATCTATAAATGTGGTTTCAATGAAACCATTATCACATGAATCATAAACTGATAGATAAACATCATCATTAAGAAATTACATGTAGGATATTATTAAAATTACTTGTTTTAAATCAGGCCCTTCTACTAAATTAGTTTCCATGGTTATTTCTAGAAAATAAAGATACAAGACAATGTGGAATACACTAAGATGTTTAATGCTTGATAGATACCAAAAATCTTTATCCATCTTCTCTTATTGTTATTTTATAATACCAAATCATCATGGAAATAATACATATGGGGAATATATTATAGGTGGCCTATCCTCTAGCTATTGTGTAATGATAAGAACATTTAAGAATGAAATTCCCAATTGAATTAAAAAATGACTTATTAATTAATGAATTTATATAAAACATGTGCAGTACTTTGGATATTTTGAATAAATATATGGTCTATCAATATTAAAAGACTATTATGTAGCATAAAATTATTCAAAATATCAGTTGTATAAGGAAAATTATGATTAGTACATTAGGGGTTATGATAAAGTCCCATTGATACAAATTAAAGAAGTGATTACCTCAACTAGTATAACCATACCCTATGAAGATATTTTAGTAGAGCATCTAAGAAAGATAATATTAAAATTATTTTTTCTTGTACAATCAAAGCTAGATATTAAATTACTAAAGCATGAATATAATAAGTTATGGGATAATTTCATGCTCATCAAGATCATTACCCAAACAATATACGTCGAACCACCCTAGAAAAATTTCACAATTGCACACCCCACCCTTACAGATTTTTCTAGTGTAATAATGGGATATGTAGTCAAAACCTAAATGTATGAATATATATATATTTCTATTAATAAAACAATGATTATATTTTTTCTTTTTCAATATTATTTTTTGAAATTATTATATAATTATATTGATTTAAATTATATATTCATAGGATGAAACACAAATTAGGTTTTTAGAAAATGATTTGACTAAATAATTAATAATAATTTTAATGATTTCAATAATTGATTCAAAAAATTACATTTTACTAAAATATTAATATTAAATATCAATAATAATATAAAATTATGTATTTAAAAGGAAAATTATAGGGGTTAGTAATCTATTATTATAGAAAAAACCTTATTTTTATAAAAATGTGTATTTTTTATATTAATTCCTAAAATCACATACATATGGAATTATTTTTATACAATATATATTTATTTTGAAAATGACATGTTCAAATTATCCAAATCTATTTTTTCATAAATTTTTTGAGATAGATGATTTTTTGGTCAAAATCAAATATGGATGAAATACACAACGTGTGTTATGATATGATAATGAACCAAAAGTGGTGTAATATATTCCAAAAAAGATCTCCACAACGAAATATATATTCCCCCTTATAAATAGTATTTTTTGGGTTACCTGATTAATTTTATTGTCCCTTAATGAATCCTTCAAAACCTGTATTTTATTTTGAGGTTTTGAAATCAATTATTTGTAAAAAAGACTCACTTATACATCACTATGGGTAATATTTTAATATTATTGATATTTAAATTAGTAAAATAACTAAAACCAATTCAATTTGGTAAAAAATAGGGGAAAGTATTGCAAGGTTTCGTGGTTTTGATTACATTATCATATATAGTCCAAAACATATGTTTAGGAATTAATAAAAAACTATCCTCTTATTTTCTATATAAAACCACCCAAAATACCATTGGTATTAACTCAAAATAAAAAATACCTGCTATTACTAATAAATTAAAACTCTTTTTCCACCCCATGGCTTCCCCATGCTGTTGAAAACTACATCCCAACTTTTAGAAACACCCTCTCAATGTCATGGATCCTCTACTTCCCTCGTTTATTCAGCCACCTACTATATATTATGTATTTTCTTCAATTTTCAGGATTTTATATGAACTAACACACCCCTATTACATATCATATTATTTTAAGGTGAAAAGATACCCCCATCACACTCATTTATTCCTCCCATGAACCTTTTCATACTCCCATTATGAAACATGATTTATCCTGGGATTTTTCCACAGAAAACATTATTATTGTGAGGAACCACATTTATTTCTACTAAAAAATATTCACATAGATGTAAATATCTGTAATTTATTAGGAAATTTCAATTTTTCAACCCATTGTTCTTGATCATTTGATCAAAATTGATGAAATAATTATTTATGTTGTATGATTCAAGTGCCATACTTATTCATGTACAAGATATAAAATCAATTGGTTCTCCCAGATAGAGCTCAAATGCATTGGATAATTATTTGGTTTCACAAGACATCATATATGGGGTTATTTTGTAAACATAATATATTACAGTAATTTTTCCACCGTATTATGATATCAGGGATGTTAACCATGACATACGTTTATGATGTCATGTTCAATGTTGTCGCCACATGATCATCCTGCCTTTACCTATCATGATATATTAATAATTATTGTTCAATATAATGATTATGACCAATCTTATGTTACATTGAAATGCCTCTTGGAACACATATACTAATTTAACTTATTCCATGTTTTCATTATTCCCTTACAGGTATTTATATCTCCACCCTTTCCATGTAGTCCATATGTTATCCCGTGTAGTTTTAAAAGTGAAATGGAATTTTTGGAGAAAGTTAAGAAAATTGTCACTAATGTTATTATTTGAAGGTATCATGTTGATTTTATATTTACCTAAATCCTAAAACACACTTTTATTAATGATATTTTGTGATTTTTTATAGTTCACCTTTGTGTAATTATGAAAATAGATGCATTTAATAAACATTTTTACATGATTTATTAGATAAAGGCACAAATAATAAAATACCAAAAGTTTTTGAAGCATAGTTTATAAAGAAATCTAGGTAAATTTAACATCAACTTGATTCCATTAAATAAAATCATACATTATAATTTTTTTAACATGACCCTGAAATTTCATTTGTCTTTTAAAAATGCATGAGATAATCTAGGTATATACAGAAGAAAGTGGTGGGATACAAAATCCTAGTAATGGAATAAGTAATAAACAAAAGTTATATCAATACATGTGGTTCAAGAGGAAACCATGGTTACAGAAGGGTATTTTGAGGCATAATATTGAATAATAAGTAATTATATAACATGATATAAAAAATCTAACAGGAGAATGTTGAAACAAAATTAAACATGACATCGTAAACATAGGTCAATGATAACCTAAATGACATCATAACAGGGTGGGTAATTTAATATAACGGATTACGTGTACTCCCTATTCACATACATAAGGTCTCATGATACTAAAATATTACACAATGATTTAGAGCACTATCTGGGTTCACCCATAATTTTCATATCCTGTAAATTCATTATTGTGATAGATGAATCATAAAATATAAAGATATGTTTAATCAATTATAATCCCACTATCCAGAGTTTGGGTTACATTATTAATTTTACAAAATAAATTAATTATATATACATCTACATTAATACTCTTGAATGGAAATATGTATGGTTATTCCCAATAAATAATTAATTTAGAAAAATAATAGGATTATTCAAGCATCATAATGGGGGTATGTAAATGATCATGGGAAGGATTAATGAGAGTGAGAGGGGTATATTTTAACATGTACATCATAAGGTAATTAAGCGGTATTTTTAAAATCGTATCCCATAATGAAAAATTGGAAAATAAATTGAATAATATAAAGATGGTTCTTGAATAATGTGGATAAATAGATGATCTATTACCATGGGATGGTTTTTGTAAAAGAATGGGATGATATTATTATGATCTTTGGGACATATTAGTATAGATATAAGGAGGGAATGGATAGTAAATTCAAGTTCCATGTGTTTTTAGTGATGATAAATGTAATTTTTGTTGAATTTAAATAAAAAGGTTAGAGAGTTCTTTATTAATTTTCAAACATAGGTTTTGGACTCTAAATGATTATATATCAAAACCACCAAAAATACCATGGTTTATGCCACACAATTTAAGTGAAATTGAAATGGTTTTTATTATTATAATGGTTTTTGAAATGAGATCAATAATATAATACCCTTAGTGAGTTAAAAGATGGTTATGTTTACAAAAAAAATATTTTAAAACCAGAAATATAATATATGTTATAGGGGATTCATTAAGTGTTTATTAAATAAATAAAATATTCTATAAAAACAAAAAACAATTAAAATATAGATATATTTTTTTTATGGATACAATTATTTTATATAATACATTATTTTTAGGGGATTATAATATCATAACTCACATTGTATATTTATATTGTATTTAATTTTATCACAGAAACTTGATGATCTCCAATTTTTTTTTGAAAAATATTCATTTTATAATTTAGAAATAATGATTTAAAAAATAATATTTATTTATCAAAATAGTTATCTATGTACTAAAAATTAAAATTTTAAATAAAAAGTCCACATTTTTTGTAGAATGTTGTTTTTTGATAATAAATGTCTTTAACCTTTATAAATAATATTTTTTATTTCTCAAAATTATTTCATAAATAATATGTAATAAATTATTAATAATAGTATTTTTTAAAAATTTAATTTATTTTAACAAAATTTTAAATTCATTAAAAATCATATCTGGATTAAAACTATATATTTTAAAAAATTAATCAAAATTGTTATTTAATAATTTAAAAGGATTAATTAAAAAGTGATTAATATTATCAATTTTATATTAATATTAAATATAGAAATTCCTACAATTAGGTTCTAGATACATAAACCATTATTACACTTTCAAAATCCCTAAAGGTTTGTAGTGTGGTGGTGATATTTTATTGGGGTGGTTTGTCATAAAAATTATGGCATGTTGTGTCAAAGAGGTTTAACTTATAAAGTAAATGGTTTCATTCATGATTTGGTTGTTTAATATGTTCATGGGGGAGGATAAAAGGAAAATCTATCGATTTTCTCTCTCTTTAAAGTCATGATAAGTTATCTTCAATGAGTATTTTGCATCTGGTTAAGGCCATAACTTATTTCACATCTTTCAATTATACTTTTTATTATCCCCTAATATATTAATATCAATTTCTTCAAAAAAAACTATTAAAAATGAATTTGAAGAAAAAAAGTCTTTAAATATGGAATTTATTAATGTAAAAATAAAAATTTATTCATAAATGTTTAGTTCATCACATTCTTCCATACATTAGAAAAATTTCACTTTGAATTATTATATCATAATCCAAATCAAATGAAGATATATTTTCTTCAATGCCTATTCATGTTACTGTATCTCTTCATCAAACTTGTTATTCTAGCATAAAACTTTTACAAGGTGTGTTGTCTAGTTTAGTATAAAATTATATCAATGATATAAAATATTTATTGGTTTTTAATCATATAAATGATCATTATCCAATGGAACCATATCTGAATTCAATAAATGTGAGGGACGTAGTATGTACTTCCTCTAGAGAGATACATGTAATACCTCATGTACTAAAGACGGGTTAGGTGAGAGTACTAGTTGATGGTACACCACTATGATACAATAAAGAATCTGAAATGGGGTGATGTATCTAGAACAAAATATTCACTTATTCCTAATCCTTATTTCATTATTCCATGGTGTTATATGAAAGAACACTTTATCTAGAACCTATAACTATATATCTCATTGAAAACTGTATTCATCGATTTATATTAAATTTTTTACATTTCAGATGTCATTGGATGGTTTTAACATTTTGATTCATCTCTTGGATATTTTCATGTAACATTTACTTTCTATCTCAAACATCATCCCATAATGTCAGTGTCTGATACCTCTTCCAATAAAAATCGTCATAAGGATCTAATTAAATGATAGAATAAAAATTGTTATTATATGAGAACTCTAGTGGGAGAAGGCGATAGTCCAGATATCCTTATAAATCTATTTAATATGATCTAAACATATCCATAAAAGTTTGAATGGTCCATTCACATTGACCATCTATCTGGTGGTGGTAAAAAATGCTTATATTTAGTTCTTGAGTCCATTGATTAGCAAATCCCACTACAAAGGCTCAAGGTAAACATCAGATCTCAATCAGATATAATTTTCTGTGGGACTCCATTTTGCCCTCCCATATACAATATATATATATATATATATATATCTTGGTGAGTTTTTATGATATAAATCATCCTTTATAGAAATAAAATGCAATGAAAAGGTAAGGTGATTGTCTACCACTGAGATGGAATTATTTCATTTAGGTGTCCTGAGGAGTACAATGGTGAAATTCATAGTTTTTTCCCATTTCCATATTGTTATAGAAAACAGTTGCATCATTCACATAGATTTTTTCATTATTCATTAATTTTATATCCTACCAAGAATTGATATACAATCTCCACAATCTCTTCATTCATGTTATCCCACTATTAGTTTTTTGTAAAATATATATATACATCATAGTTCTTCTTGGATGAATATAGAAAGATGATTGATGTGTACAATCCAAGAGATTAAACATTACTTTTGGTTTTTATGGCCCAAATTTCTGGGTTTCATGCATTATAAAACCATATTTAGTAATGTCGAACTTTAGAAGATTCTATTATTTCTTTTGTGAAACCTCATCATCTTTTGAGGACACCTTCTTCCCCTAAATAATGGATGGATGATAATTTAATTTAACAATTAAGTGTGAATATAGATTTATTATACCCTTTTCAATAATTTTTATTTCCATGTTGTTTGGTTCCCTCACTATCTACATCATGGATAGATTTTCATGATCATTTATAGTTATAGCATCTACCATTTTATATTAATTCTTGTAATGGTAATAAATCAAAAGGTCATAATCTTTAATTGAATCTAACCACCTTCATTGATTCATATTTATACTATTTCAGTGAATATATAAATTATGATTTTTGATTCATATATATGTCACACTTATCCCCATAGGTATAATACCTCCCAATTTTTAGTGTTAAGATCAACATAATCAATTATAAATTAAAATTTTGGTATTTATAATAATGGATTATTTGTTGGGGGTATCATATGATATCACTTTTTCATATTTCATTGGTGTAAAATCCAATCCATTTTTGGATGCATAAATGTATATAAAAAATCATTCCCCATAGGTGGGTAATGTTATCACAGGTATAGTGATTTTCCACATCATAATATCATTATAACATACCTCATAGTCATCAGTCAAATCAAAATTTACTCTCTTTTGAGTAATCTTGGTAAGTTTTATTTGAAAATCATGATATTTTTCATAAATATTGATGATAGTACCAAGCAAATATAAGAAAACATTTTATTAATATTATATATATTTTTCTTTTCCATCTAAAAATTTCCAATGTTTTTTAACGATCCACATATATCATATTAATGGAGATAACATGTAAAAATATATACTTTATCCAACCAATACTAAAATTTACAATAAATTAAATATAAAATTTCATTTTAAAAAGTATTCAGATCAAAATTCAAATTATTCTCATGTTTCTCATTACATTTGGATTAGATGAGAATATCAACTATTAAAACAACCACACATTTATCAAGGTAATCTCTAAAGACTCTATTCATCATATCAATTAAGATTTATCGTGTATTATTGATTCAAAAAAATAACATTTAACTCATAGTTCTTATAAAATGTATTAATATTAGTCTTAGGGATATCATTATTCTTCACCTCTACTTAACAATATATTGATTGATCATCCAGCATTGATAAATAATTGTCTCTATGTAGGTGATTGAAAACATCTTCAATCCATGGAGGTGGAAAATTTTTATTTTTCATGATCTTGTTGATCTCATGATAATTAATTCAGAGGAACATTGACACATCCTTCAACTTAATAAATAGGATCAGTTCACCCTATAATGAAGCACATGGGTATTTGAACCATTTACTCGGATTTTTCTAGTATTTATTCTTTAGCTATAAAATTTCAACATCAAAAATTCTATAACGTGTATTAGTTATTATTAAATATCCATGTGTAAGCTCATTTGAAAATTTAACCTCTCGATTGGGGGAAAGACCTGAAAATTCTTTTGGAAACACATCAGTGTATTCCCAGCCAATGGGATTATAATCCATGATGATATTTTCTTCTCTATCAATTATTTGAGATATATATTATTTCATTTAAGGTAATAATATCTATTCTTGAGATGTTGGTACCAAAAAATAATAATAATCATCTTTTCATATATATATAATTAGAGTTATATTCCTAATATAGATGGTGATTTCATTATATTGGTAATTTATGTTGGCTCTATATAACAAATCGAATATATTCTAGACATATCATCAAATTACACTAAATTAATTTTCAATAGGTTACCTAGAATGGTCGGCCAACATATTTTGTTTTGGTACGAGTAATATATACAGGATTCAATAACTGACTCATTTTCAATTTTCACCAGTAGTTCTACTTCCATTATTTTTTGTTGCCTTTTAATAGTTATACTAATCTTACGAGATAAGAAAAAATTAATAGAACCATAATAAAAATGTATTTAGGATATCCTTGAATGAATAACTAGTGTACCTATAAACACGTTATTGTCTGTATCAACCTTAGCAGTTGTGATAAAATAAGATTTCTATTCCTACCGTAGAGGTTGTTAGCATTTATCGTGTTTCAAAAACCTGAACACAGGGATTTTTTTTTCATAATTCTCATGTTCAATTGAATTGAAACACTATAATTTTATTTAGTGTGGAATGGAGAATACCTTTCTTCCATTCCATTGGTGTATTTTTCTTATTTGAAATAACTAGTTAGGTTCCCATATTTCTCCCACCTAAAAAATTTCCTCACACCTTAAGAAATCTCAAGGATCCTCCTTCCAAAACTTTTGACAAGTGTTGGGTTGTTCATTATTTCCACCATAATATTTATCAATATTATTTACATAATTAAACTCTATTTTTCACATCATATCCCATTTTAAACCATGATATTTTATTATATCCATTTTTACATTGAGGGAACATCAGATAATTTTGTCATAGCTATCAATGTTATAAATTAATAAGTCTTCTCAAAGACTCATCTTCAGCCCACCAAATTGGTGGTCAACATTACATTCGATGGTAATGACAAAGCTGAATGTTTTTCATGGAAGTATAATGAAGTATTCCTCATACGCCATGATGGATTCATATCCATTTTATTGAGTGTATGGCGGTGCCTCTATATTTTAGTCGAATAGTTCATGTAAAATATTTGGTTAAGTAATTTTTTTGGAATTCCTTCCATTCCATCACATCGATTTCCTCTTAAAAATTTATTACTTTAAACTAATTTCTTCCATTAATTTATTTATTTTTTGATATGTTAAACAACCACATGACCCGATATTAATCAAATATTTACTGGATATATAATATCATATAATTGGAGTTGATCCAATTATCAGTGACTAAGATACCATAAGATGTACTAAAATTATGAGTCCATTGTCACATAAAGGCCTTAATTGAATCTTTTATTTCTTAGGGGGATTTGGTAATTATTACTAATTAATATTTATATTAAAAACAAGAGTTATGTCTGAATGTATTTTTATGAATTTATTGACTCATTTTCTGATTGGGATGAGCATGTCATTTTTATTAACATTACATTGGTCATAACATTGTTTTCATACATAGTTTCTCATATTTCCATCCAAATGACTAAAAAAAGTATTATTATGGAGGTTTATTTTAAAAAAATTAAAAATATAAATTGGAAACCATGAATATTAAAGGGATATCTCATTAATTATATATATTAAGTAACACATGAACATCTAGGATTTAACTTATGTTTTCCATGATCAATTTCTTAACATAAATATTATAATAGTTTTTCCCATTATAATGGTTCATATAGAGATATTAAATATACCAAAGTGTGTCCCTTGGGAGTATCAAACCAAGCATGAAGTAAGGCCAGTTGTTATATACCAGGCAATGATCGATTCCAACTCAATGTTTCATTTTAAATGTTATTAAACCAATGTGTATATGTTCCAGATCTACAACCACTTGTAGTATCCATAAAAAGATTAATATTCATGGAATCCTCTTACTATAAACATTTAAAAAGTTTTAGGATGTTTTCCTATTTTTAGTCTTATACAAAAATTATTCTACTAGTTTTTTCTAATCCTAATCCCAAAAAAATAACCTTTTCTCTCATACCAATTATTAATACCCATTTATTTAATACGATTTGTTTAATAAAAAATTAAACCTTATAATATACCATAGGATCATAAAGACTACTGTATTTGGGATAATTGATACATATAACATAAAATATAAATATATAAATAAAAATATTATTGAAAATATCATTTTCATGTTCCTAAAATTCCATTTCATTTCTTAAACATCATGTGTTAACCCATGGACATACATAAGAAAACAGTGAGATATGAAGCCAATTAAGAGAATAAACAAATCACAACAAAATATAATGTAGTAAATGTGGTCAAAGAGGAATATCATGTTATCATAAGAAGAGTACGAATTATAATATGGAATAATAACTCATGATATAACATGATAGTATTAATAAAACATGGTATTATGGCATCAAAATTAAACATGAAATCAATAACATAGATCTTGGATAACTTCTAATGCATTATAAACTGCTGTAAAATGTCTCATAATTTTTTTTAATCCTTAATACCATACCTGACTTATAATAAGAATAAATCATTACCCAATGAATTTGAGTGCTATATGGGAACAGACATCATTTTCATATAATGTACATCCATAAGTGTGCCACTTTAATTATACAACCTAAAAATGAATATATAAATTTTAATACCGTTATATAGTTTTTTGTGTTTCATATATGGAATTAACTAGTCTATAAATGATTGTCACATATTGGTTTACACTATTGAGTAGAAATAAGGCTAGTTATTCAAAACAAAATGTCTTTCATGGAAAAATCAAAGGACAATTTCAACATCATAATGGGGGTACTTAAAGGCTCATGATAAGGATTAATGATGTGAAATTGGGCTATAATCAATTTTTTATTATAATGGAGGTAATATTGATGTTTGAAATATTATCCCAGAATGTAAAATTTTCAAACAATGGGAATAATATAATGGATTTTCATGAATAATGAGGAGATGGAGAGGATCACAAACATTAAGAGGGAGTCTCGATAGGATGGGGGTAGCTTCTAAAGTGATTTGGGACACCACTGGAGCGATATTGAGAGGTAATGTAACAGTAATTTCTTTCTATATGGGTTTTTAGTTTATATAAATGAGATGTTATTTGGGTTTATATTTAAAATATATGTGATTTATTTATTAATTTCAAAACACAAGTATTGTACTCTACATGCTAAATTAATCAAAGCCACAAACCCATAGCATGGTATTCCCCATGGTTTCTTCTAAAGATAATTTGTTTTCATTATTTTACAAATTTATGAACTGATCCCATATAAATAATACCCTTAATGATGTGGAAATGAGACATGTTTACAATGAAATAATTTTATAACATTGAAATATAATATTTGTTTTAGAGGATTCATTAATGGTTTATAAAATTAATAAAATAACGTCAATAACATGTTATTTTATGTCAGAAATATTAATTTGGTTGTCGAGACTATTTATGAAATATATTACATCACTTTTTGGTAATTATGGGGACATAATATAAACTATATATTCATATCATATTTAATTATGACCTAAAAAATGAAACTGTTTAATTTTTTTGAAAAAAAAATTTTAGAATATTTCTGTGTCTAGATTACAAAAGTAATATTTTTTTATCCATGTAATTTAACAATGAAAACCCATGTCTTTAATAATCATTATTTCATGATTTACTACGTAATGGTACACACTATAAAATCACGAAATATCATAAAGCCTAATGTATACATATTATTAGGTGGATAGAAATTAATAATGATACATGTACATGAAATCATTAATGAAATCTCCCTTGATATGCTCCCAAAAATCCATTAATATTTTAAAACTACAAAGGATCCCGTTGGTACATACACAATAATGGGAGGAGCTATAAAACCTAGTAAAAGAAAAAAAATCATAACAAAATGTAAATAAATACATCTGATCCATGAGGCATATCAAGGTGACATAAGAGGTGTAAGAATCATATTCTTGAACAATAATCCATTATATAACATGATATTATAAATATAACAAGGTAATTTTGTCGCATCATTCAACCTAAAATTATAAATATAGGTCATTGATAACTACCAATGCATTATAAACTTTTGTTTAATGTCCAATAATGTATTATGTGTACTTCTTAATCACATAAATTATATTTCATTAGACTAAAATAATATCTAATGCATTGAATAACTATATGGTGAACCCATCATTTTCTTATCATGTACATGAATAGGTGTGCGACGTGAATCATACAACATAAATATTATGTTCATCTATTTTAATACAATGATCATGGAGTTGGGGTTACATGCATGGAATTGCCTAATCAATGAACGATAGGTATATTTAGAATAATACTCATAGCATAAATAAGGATGGGTATTCACAAAAAAAAATTGCATGGAAATATCATATGATAATTATGGAAACACAATGAGGCCACACAAAGGATCTTGTGAGGTATGAATTATAGTGAAAGGGATATCTCATCAGCTTATAATCATAAGGAAAATAAGTTTTATGTGTGAAATCCTATCCCAACCTGAATAATTGGAAATCAAAGTGCATAATATAAAAGTTGTTCTTGAATGAAATTGGATAGGGAGAAGATCCCTTACCTTGAGAGGGTATTTCCAAATGCATGGGAGGTTCTTCTTAAGATCATTGTCGAAACCATGTGAGGTATTTGTATAGGTATGTTCAAAGTAACGAAATGATATAACTAATATTATTGAATATAAAGGGTAGTTTGGTTGGATTTATATAGAATAAGGGATGTGAGTTCGTTATTAATTTCCAAACAATGGTTTTGGACACTATATATTAAATTCATCAAAACCAAAAACCTTACAATAATTTTGGCCTATGTATTCTTACAAAGTGAAGTGTATTTAAATTTATTACATGTTTAAGTTCTTAGGACAATAATATATTACCCTTGGTGATATGTAAGTGGGTCGTGTTTACTATGAATTGATTTTAGAACCTTGAAATAAAATATTTTTTTGGAAGATTCGTTAAGGGTTTATAAAATTAATTAGATGAAATAAAAACACGTTATTTTAAAGTGAAAATATATATTTGTTCATGTAGTCTTTTATAAAATATATTAAATCAATTTTAGGTCATCATAATGTCATAATATGTACTATATATTTATATAGTATTAATTTTAAAAAAAATCTACTACCTAAAAATATAATGACAAAATCAACATTTGATAATATTGATTTGATTATTTTAAAAATAATTATTTTATAACCAAATAAGTATCTAATTATGATAATTTACGTTATTAAATAAAAAATTAGTTTTTATTGAATAATTTATTTTTGAAAATAATAGTTTGATTACCCACATAAAATCAAATTTTGACATCATAAAATTATATTAACATTTATATTTAATATTAATTTTTTTAACTTTAAAAATAATTTAATAAAAATTGATTAATGCATTAAAATAGAGTGTCTTGATTGAAACTATACATTACCCAATAAATTTATGTTTCACCATGTAAAACTCAATATAGAATCATTTAAAAAATAATATTAAAAAGTAATTTATGTAGTAATTTTTTTCAAAATAACATATTAAATTTCATATTGTAAGGGACTAGATACATAACAACTTATTAAACATGAGAAATCCCTAAGGGTGAGGAATTTCATGTTGGCATTTTCTTAAGGTGTTTCAACACACATGTTTTGGGTCATTATGTTGATGAGGTTTAACTTCTACCATAAATGATTTAATTAATGATTTTGCTATCAAATTTCAACAATTGATTGATCAAGGGTAAATAATACTGATAATACCTCACGTAGTAGCTCAAATAAATTGGGTTCATAGGGTATGATCATACTGGTTGAGGTCAACATTTATTTATTCAGTATCAAAACGAATTTATAATAACCATTAATATACTAATAATAATGGTCACTATATAATTGATATATTTAGCAGAAATTTAATAACTAATAGACTTATAAATATTCATACCATATAACAGTTCAAAATATACAAATTTGTGCATGTGTTTCCTATAACATAATTACATAATAAAGAATTTATTTATTGAAAGTGGTAATTTCAATCTTGAAATTTTAGGTCATTACATTTTTCCCTTTATAAATTTCCCGCTCAAAAACTTCCTTTCAAACACTAAATCAGATAAGGACACTTCTCTTTCATCACCTATTCTAGATCACAAAACACTCCATATAACATTTGGTTCCACTATAAAACTTTCACCATGTTATTTGTCTTATTTCATATAACCTTGTCTATATGATCCAATATCTTCACTGACTGATCCTCGTATGAAAGATCATTTTATAATGGTTCCACATATATATTTAGTACATGTTATTGGGTAGGTATGTACCTATTGAATAAGTATAAGAAGAACACATCATATACATGAGCTAGTTTTGGTTGGATTGTTAGTCGACAAACTACCTCTCCAATACTATTGAGGATATCGAAGAGGAAAATTATTCTTGGATTAATCTTTTACTTTTTAAAAAACCTCATGATTTTTTTCCTTGGTGATATATGAAGGAACACTTTATCTTGATTTTCAATTTGTATAGCATGTCAACGATTGTCTGCATATAATTTATATAGAAATTGTATAGATTTCATATTATGGTGAATGGTTTGAACCTTCTTTTTAATTGAATATATAATATAATTTCCCATCATCTTTTGCTCAGTAAATTAATCCAATCATGTTAGAATTCGAAAACTTTTTCTATATAGATCATCATAAGGTACAATTTAAATGATATAATGGAAAATGTTGTTTTATTATAACTCCACAAAGGGATGTTGTAGGTCCCAATATCCTTGTAAATACAGTAAACATTATATTAGGATATCCTCCAATGTTTTAATGGACATTTAAAACTAAACATCCATATAAGGGTGATAAGAAATTCTAAACCTTTGTTCTATAAACAATTCTTATTTAATTCTTCAATAAAACAATAATATAAAAGTCACATCTCATATAGATACTTAAGAGGGTTTAACTCCATGTGGTGTTACAACTTCCCTTCTATATATCATGGAGAGTTAGTCATGAGACAAGTATTCCCTAATAGAAATTAAACGTGTTAACATGGTAAGGAGATTGACTACTATCTAGAAGACAAAATTTCCCTAGGTGTCCTGGAGAGTCCAAAGAAAAATTCCATGGTTAAATTTTCCAATCTCAATACTAGTACGTGTAATAGATGCATCATACCATAAGAATTATTCAATTATTTATAGAATGTTTCGCACACTAAAAATCAAGATAAAACCCCCATAATATCTCTCTTCATGTTATCCCAACAAAGGTGTTACATAATGTCTCTATACATATGAGTGATTTTTATATGAATAGAGAATGATTCTCCTTATGCATCATCCAAATGTTTCAAGTTATGTTTTTGTTATTGTGTGAAATTTATTTGGGTTCTAAAACTTATAACTCTATCTTCAATAATGAATATCTCTAGAATATTTTCATCCATTATTTGTAGAACCTCTTAATCCTTTTGAGCCACCTTAATCCTATCAAGAGTGGATGGTTGAACAATTATTTTAGAATGGTAGTATGAAGAACCTTTATTATTCCCCTATTAACCCTTTTTGTTTCCATTAATATTGGATCCTTTGAAATCATCATCATGTATGGTGTTTTGGGATCCTATCTACATAGATAATCTTCAACTTTTTTTCTTTCCTTGGATGGTAATGAATTAAATTATCATAATCCTAATTCATCTCTAACCGCCATCATCGGTGTATATTAATCTATTTTTATATGAACATATACTTGAGGCATCTATGATCTATATATATGAAACATATATCCCCATAGAGATAACACTACTACATATTTAATGGGAAGATCACAACATCCAATTATATTTCATGAGTTGGGATGTTATGCTCATGGATCATTAGTCATTGGGAGTAATAAGCTATCATTTTTCCATATGTTATGAGGAAAAATACAATGACCTTTTTAGATGAATCATTTTAGAATACAAATCATTCTCCACTTATAGGTAATTCTAGCATAGTCTTAGCGATTAACCTATTTCTAGATCATTAAAACATACTCCACAGTTTCCAATATATACAAAAATGACTCAAATTCAATTAATTTTTGTTAGTGTGCATCAAAATTGTGACAATTTCCTTGAAAATATATGATAATACCTATCTAATCTAAGTAAACTTCATATTAACGTCATATTTGTTGTCCTTGTTCACCCATCAATTACATCCGGTTTTGAAGGATAAAAAATAACCACTTGCTAGTGATAACATATTCCATGATAGGTAATTTCTATAAATAGAACGTACATTTATTTTACAACACAAAAAAAAATCCTTTTATGAAGTCTCCAATACAAAATTCAAATGCATGTCATGTTCCTCTTTTATTTTATAGAATATAATAATATAGCCTATACAGACTACTAGATCATTATTGACCTACTCACTGAATACTATATTCATCAATTCTGGGAAAAATATTAAATAATTAGTGTGTTGAAATGTAATCACTATGAATATCCAATGCCCAAACCTTGTAAAAAACATCATGTGGAGATCCTTCATCTTTGCCATTACTTGATAATATCTCAATGAATGATCCACCATAGATAAATACTAGGATCAAAAATAGTTGATCAAACCAGCCATCAATCATTGGAAAATTAAACACATTCTTAATAATGATCTTTTTGAGATAATGATAATCTATGAAGTGGCATGTTTACCCAGAAAAAATCATGGAAAAGAGGTCCAGTGTTCCCCACAGTGAAGAACATGGTTGTATAGAACCTCTTTCCAGATTATCCTATATTTTTTTCTTCATAGCCTCAAGTTCAACAAAAATGAATATATAAATATTCTATGATATTAGAAAACCTTCATGTATTTTACAAATTTAAAATTCATCCTATAGACTAAGAGAATGTGTATAAATTTCTTTGGTAAACACATCAGTACATTCTCTTACAATATACATTTCATCAAGGATAATATTTTCTGTAATATAAATCATATGAGTGAGATAAACTCTCCAACAAAAAAATAACATCCACCATTAAGATGTTGGAACCAAATAATATTCATCCCCATTTTAACCCATGTATATAATAAGAGTTCGATTCATTATACAAAGATAGACTCCACACTCTCAATAATTTTTATTGGCCCTATATAAGAAAATCTAATAACTTACAAAAATAAATTATAATTATGCTAAATTATATATCGCAAGGTTCAATGGGATTTTTATACCAAAAATATTGATAGGTTAGGAGATATATACTTGGGATGAAATAATTTTATTATTTTATTTTTAACCAATATATGAACTTCCATGAATTGTAGTAGTGCATGAAAATTAATACTAAAATTGAGGGATACAAAATAATTCATAGGACTATAATAAAGATGTACATTCACAATTCGTGAATTTATAACTACCATACATTTTACCACAACATTTTTTGGATCCAAATTTGATGTTATGATGGACTAAGCATTGTTTTTCAAACATTGAGGTTTTTGGAGTTTATTGTCTCAAAAAAAATGTATTAGTGAATTGTCTTCCATAACACTCATGTTCTGTGAAATTGAATTATTTTACTATAGGATAAGGGATTACTGGATAATTTTGTTTTTATAAAACATTTTTGGGGTTTTCAATTGGAAATCATTAGCTAGGTGTCCTTCCTTACCACACCTATAACATTTACTCAACCTATAAATCAATTTTATGTAGGTTTCACCCACAATTTTGACATGTAGGATGTCATAATTTCATTCCACCATTGTATTTATCCATAATAAAATAATAATTAAATTCAATTTTCATTTTATCACCCTCTTAAAATTCTTTAGTTTCACTATTCTACATTTATAATTTTAGGGCTCCTCATAAAATTTCATATTTTCTATCAAAGTCCAAATTTGATAAGGATTTTTATGAACTCAGAATCATCCCAGAAAAGAATCAATTAAAATTACATTAGGTATTAATAAAAAATACAAAGATTTATAATGATACCCATGTTATGTTTTCCTCATATGCTTTGCTAGATTCATTATCCTTTTACATTAGGTTAATTCCCAATACATTTTTTTTAAAGATTTTATGGAAAATATATGTTGAAAAAATATTTCTGTTATTCCTTCTACTATATAACATTGACCTATGCTCATGATTTTTATTTTTAACCAATATCCACCATTGATCATATTATTCTCTAATATGATAAAAATATGTAATGAAAATCTATTGATCATTGATTTAATGGATGTAAGACGATATTATAAATGATTTTGATCCATTGTTCCATGTTTAAGGGATCAAAATATTAACTGAAAGTCAATACCATTATCCCCTAAAGGACTCAATTAAAACATTTTATTTCTTAGGTAGATTTATGAATTTATCATAGTTCAGTATTTAATTTTAAAAATGATTTACATGAGAAAGTATTTCCATGATGTCTTGAACTAATTCTCCCATCACGTAGCGAATCTCATACTGGTAACCATTATGATTATAACCACATATTTTGTTGACCTAGTTTCACATGTTTGCATCCATTGAATATAATGAAGAGAAAATATTGGATGAATATTTCTAAACTATTAATCATATAAACAGGAATCCATTAACATTAAATGGATAACTCATAAATTAAACATAATCCTTATAATATTAATTTATACACTTCAATATATGTTATCTATGATCAATTACCTAATATAAAATATTATGAGAATTTTTCCTCCATTAATAATAGTCCATATAACGATTTTCAATTTACAAAAGAATATACATTCGTAGTTTCAAACCATGTGTGCAGCAATGAACAACGTCATGCATGAGGTAATGATTGAGTCCTACTCAATGCACCATTTTTTTGTTACTACCCATATATAAATTTGTGCCAAATCCAAATCAACGTGTACTATCCAGTCAGGTTTTCATTTTATATGAAATTAATTGCACAATTATTTACCTAAAATTTGGGATGTGTTATTGTGTTTAGTCTTATCCATTTCGATTTTACTTTCATTTTATAATCGTAATCAAAAAACTAACTAGACATTGGATTGATACCAACTGGGAAATCTCATGCATTTAGTACACTTTTCTCATGATTTATTACATAATGGTAACCATTATATAATAAAAATATGTTATATTGAATATTTTATATGTGAAATTATTTACCTTACACATGAAATTGATGCATAAAAATGACAACATTATTAAAATATTCTCTAAGATGCTTCTAAAATTCGATTTCCCTTTTAAAACCGCATAGGATAATGGGGTGTTCTATAAAGTGCAGCGAGGTAATAAATAAAGATTAACATGTGTTAGAGTCGTAAATGTTATCCAAGTGGCATATAAAGATATAATGTGATGGCGTAGAGTCATAATATTGAATAATAATCATGATATAACATTATATCATAAATACAACATGGGAATTTAGCGATAAAATACAACACTAAATCATAAATTGATGAAAGGATAACCACAAAAACATCATAACATGGTGTAAAAAGTAATGTATTTGTTTATGTTTTATCCCTAATTCCACACATAAAATGTCATGACACTAAAACATTACCCAATGAATTGGAGTTCTTTCTTGTCATACCCATCCTTTTTATATCATGTACAGGCATATGTGCACCACAGAAATCATACAATATAAATATGACACTAATAAATTTTAATCCCATGATCATGGATTTGGGGTTACATATATAGAATTCTCAATCCATTAACGAATATTTACATTAGGTTAAACCCCCTGGAGAGTAAATAATGAAGGGAAGTCACAATAACAAAATATTTCATGGAAAATCAAAAGAAAAGCATGGTTTCAAAATAGGGGCATGTAATGGTTCTTGATAGAAATTAATATGAGTGAAATCGGTCTATCCTTAATTCTAGGTTTTATGGTATATATTAGGGATATGTGAAATTATATCCCAACCATTATAACTGAAATACAAAAGGTTATTGTATAAAGGTGGTTCTTCAATAATGTGGAGAGGGAGAGGATCTCTTATATTGAGATAGTTTTTCAAAAATTAGGGGAGAGGCTTCATAAGAGATTTGGGATAACTATGGAGGGATATAAGTTGGGAAGGGAAGTCTAATGGAATTATAAAAGGTGATTGAGTGAAAATAAATGGGTGGTTTGTTGGGTTAATATAGAAAATGTGAGTAGATTTCTTTCTTAATTTCCGAATATTGTTTTAGGAATGTATATAATAATTTAATCAAACAAAAAAATCATCTCATTGTTTCTAAATAAGTGATTTTTATTGATTTTCATGTTTATGAACTGATAAAATGAAGATAATAACCTTGGTGATGTGTAAGAATGTCAAATTTATAATTAATTTATTTTAAAACCTTAAAATATAATATTGGTTATGGAAAATTCAATATGGGTTTTCAAAATCAAAAAACATTAAAACAATATATTCAATTGGAAATAAATATTTTAGTGTGGATACCATTTATTGAATATGTTACATCATTTTTGGGTAATCTTTTTTTTCATAATACATAAATTATATTTATACTATATGGATTTGAAGTTTTTTTTGGCTTTTACGGCTATTCTTCAGTGTTCATTCGTGATGTCTGTGATATTCTATTTTGATTCTATTATGGTGGAAACGATGGTGTTCTCCAATGCTGTCATGAAGATGGTGCTTTTTTGGTCTATGGAAAGGTTGATGATTGATGGTTTCATTGGAATTTTGTATTCTCCCATCATCAGCTCCCATGATTATGGGAGGCTAATGATGGTAGTACAACGACATAATGATGCTAAAGGAAAGCGACGTGACCCCGAGTAACATGGGTGTCGTACTGATAGAGGCCGTGGGTTTGGTGTTTGTGATTGAATTTCAAATTTCATAATTGAAATATGTATCTTTGGACAACACTATGGTTATAATTCAATATCAAATAACTTATTTGAATATAAACAAATGACTTTCGAGGTATACCATATTTAATTTTTCTTTAAAAATTCAGTTTTATCACTAAATATAAAAAAATTACTTTTTGAAAGATTTGTAATGATGATTTTAAAAAATAATATTTATTATTTACAAATAATTATAAATTCAGGAAAACTTAAAATTTAAAATAAAATATATACATTTTTTAAAAGAATTAATTTTTTCACAGTAATAGTTTTCTAACCCTTATAAAATGTTTTTTTTACTTCGTAAAATTATAGTATCATTTATGTCTAATAATAATATTTTATCAAACTCATTATCAAATCATTTAAAAAAGTTTTTTTTAAAATTAATAATTATATTCATTATTTAAATAAAATAAAATATGAAAATTCATATTATTAGGTTCCAGATACATATCCATTTATTATAATAGTAAAATCCATTACGGTAAGGTGTGTGATGGTCGGATTTTTATTTGGTGGTACGATATACATGGATTGGGCCGTAATCTACATGAGCTTGATGTTCTCACATAAACGACTTCATTCATACTTTAGCTGCTTTATTTATTATTGAGTTTGATTAAGTGAAAATCCTACTAATGGTATATAACATATAAGCTCTAATATATTGTCTTTATATGGTACAATCCTACAAGATCGGCCATCCATTATTTCATCCATATCAATTGGACATTATCATAACCCATAATATACAAATATTAATTGTCATAATAAAATGAAAATATTAAAAATGGTTATAAATAATAATATTCTATTAAAATTTGTAGACCATATAAATTTTATAATTCTCCCATTCATTGTATTTGTGTCCTATAACTTCTTACACAATATGTAATATAATTAAAAAATTGAAATTTCATTCATAAAATATCATTTTTATGAAGGAAAACATCACAAAATTGGGGAAATTTATAGATTAAATGGTTTCCTAGAAAATAAATTCATGTATCGATACTGCTAGTGGATGTGGATATAGACTATATATAAATTAGGGTAATAACCTAATGGGTTCATTGATATGGGATTGATAATTACCTGGTTCATGAAAATGGTCATTGGTACACACTCTTTTTCAAACTCATGGGGGATATGATTTAACATATTTAAAATATCCTTACAAACAGTTATCAAGGGAATAAAATTTAGTATATATTTTATGTTAGGAAATAGTTCTTGGAAAAAATATATTGAAACCTAGAATTTTAAAGGATAAATAATATATATTATATTTGAGTTATCCCTCAAATGTATATAGTCTCCCTTTTATGTGTTTATTGTTTTAAATTCAACAACTGTAATTCTCATTTTTTTGAGTCAAATGGATGGAAATAAGAAAATCCAAGTCAACAACCAATGTGATGAGCAGTCTAATGGATCACTAAATGAGATGCCCAACCCAATTAGAGAAAGAGCCAGGAGTATCATGAATATAATTTCATAACTAACTATAGTTTCTAACCGATACCTAATTATAGAGGAAATCACAAATCCCCCTAAAATGATAATTTTTCTATTGATACCTTTATGCGACAACTGCCTTCGAATTTCAGTGGCTCTTATGTCTCCATAATGATGGAACTGCGGATAAAAACAATTATGAATATATTCTCTATCATAAAATGATTTTTGAATTAGATGAACATGAAGATTGTTTATAATATGGATGGAGTAGCTGATAAACAGGTGAAAATGGTAAAAAATACAAGGCCAATGGAAGAGATCAATAAAATGTAGTAAAAGTAATTCAATGAATAAAAATTTAAATAAATACTTTCCTCACACTTTTAAACTGAAAATAGAGTGGGAGGTTTGTAGCCTCATGAAAAATGATGATAAATACATAATTGTATATGAGTTAAACATCACAAGACAAGAAATATATTCCCCCATATTTGTAATTACCCCAATAAATAAATTTTACTACTTATTTGGTGGGTTTATGTCAAGTCAATGAAAAGATTTATACTTTTAGGAACTTGAAACAATGAGAAAATTGACCAATTTTATCTTAAATATTAAGTGAACTTTTTAAATTCAATGGTTTTCACATTTATAAAAATACTATATTAGAGTTTTATTTAAGGTTGTTTGACGAAGAAGTCAAATTTTTAAATGAAACAATGACATCGCACAAGTCAAAAGTGTGTTAAAATTTATCCCAAAATTTACCGCAGTGGACAAGGAAAAGATTTATGTGTTGGATGGATGGGAACCTATTTAAGTATTTTAACTTATAAAAAACCACCACCTTAATGGAATAATGGATTTATCCATTGAAACATCAGATACTAGTGTAACGCCCCGACCCCAGTTACCCAGAGTCGGTGCATTATTATATAACATTGGCATGATCACAAAAGATCAATTCTCGAAAGGCCTATTAGTTTATTAGCCTTGGAAACAATAGATACATTCATAAAATGTACATTACGTCATAAAATGAAAACTACAACAATATAGTCTCCATAGTCCACACTCTAATCCCCTCATACTATCCCTACAGGTCATTCATAAATTACTTCTTCACATCCTGGGAAAAATAAAACATTGAAAGGGGTGAGCTCAGATGCTCAGTAAGGATAACAAAATAGTATAAGCTTTCATAAATAAGAATAAACACTTAAAGAAATTTATAACTAAAACAAAACCCTTTTAAACTTGAACTTCAGAATAATATGGAAAAGATAAAATGAAATAATTCCATTTACTTATTCACATGGATATTCTACTAGTCAAACAATCACATGCAATATCAATAACCACTTTCATAATGATGGTATGCATAATGCCAGACTATCATAACCACATAGCCAAGGCCTCGTGCCAAGACTACAAATAAGATTTTTTCAAGGCCTTGTTCCAAGACACTAGTTTGTCTCATGATACCTACCGATGCATCGAGGAGCTATAGTGGGCTCCACCCCTCACATACTAAGTCCAATGCATTCGTCATATGAAAAGTTTTAAACATAACATAAACATCCTTATTAAAACTAGAAAATGAAATGTAAATACTTTATCCACAAACCATGAATGGTATAATAATAGCACATCCACAACCAAACATAACTCATTCGATACAATATGGAAGATTTTATTGTATCATATTAACCTCAATAAAGAATGATAAAGGATATTGACATAGATGAAAATAATCCTCAAAATAATTAGAGTGAAATATCCCCCTTCTTCTTGAAATCATTTAAAAGTCACACTATTTTTCAACAATCCATTTAAAATAGATTTTAGAATCAAAGAGTCCCATACCACATTGAAAGTTTTAAATGGAATTTTGATTTTAAAACTTTAATGTCCATATAAATAAATCATTAAAACCATTTGTAAAACATGGAAATTATTGACAAAGATTTAGAATAATCAATCTTTAAAACACTTAAAAATGTATTCTTGTTAGAGTTTCTAACCAAAAGAGAGAAACATGAATAAAACTAATTGAGGTAATCAAAACATTAAAATATGATGAGAATAAAAGGATTCATGATATAATATGTCAAATTACATTATATACACCATATAAAAGTGATTTGGTGTATAACAACAAAGAAGTCTGAATGGAATGTAAATTGAGATGAATTCACTTATAAAGGCTATATCATTAGGTTAAGGATAAATCAACGACATAATTATGTGCGACAAATATAAATACACTCAATATGATTTCATATTTAGTGTAAATCAATCAGATGACATTCACACATATTCTTGTAAAAACGACACCAATGAATTGGATATTTAACTCAACAAATGGAGATTGAGTTAAAATTACTCTTATCAAGTTCATACCGATGACTTGAGAATTTAGAAATGGAGTGATTATGTGTATAAAAGTTATATCCACAGAAATGGGAGTGTAAATTATGACATAATCAAATGAATAGTGATTCCACACATAATCATGGAGTAAAATAATCAATGAAGTATGCATAAAGACGAATGAGTGGAAATTGAAATATCAAATTCCCTTATCGATTTTGTAACATACGAAACATACACCCATGAAAGAAGTATAATAAAATTATGATGTAGATATCCAAAAAATAATTTATATTACACAATTAATACAATCATGAGAAGTACACACACCACATGCAATAAATAAGTGGTGAACAATGGAAATCTCACGGAATTAAAAGTGAGATAAGAAACCCCTTACTTTGTACATTTTCCTTGGTTAAGGGTAGGTTAAACTCCTGTATAATGGTAAAATAATTGTTACTAAATTATACAATAATACTATGAATTAATATGATATCATATATGATCTTTTAACATTGATTTGTTAATAATATCTTAGTGTTATCGTTGTTTCGGGTGTTAACTTACTCGTTTTATTTTATATGTTTTGTAACATAAGGCATGTTTTTATTGGACAGGTTGTATCTTATTAATATCCAGAATTATATCAAGTCCTTAAACATTATTTTTAAATAATCAAATGATTATTATACTTGAATGGATACGATTGAGAATGAATCTCATCATGTTCGTGGAGACGGTAGTCTGTACGTACGCACGAGCGACAATATCATTCTTTTAATGTAAAAATAATATATAATTGGATGGTATACCATATAGAAAGAATAATTATCTTGTTATATATATTATTTACATCAATTACACATCATTATTATACACATCCAAATAATAATTTATTGAATGACAGTTACACCACGACGTGGAGATGGTAAGCCGTACGTACGCACGTATGGTGACATGTTATTCAATGGATTGATAGAATAATCAATATGGTTGTACCATATTTATAATAACATCACATTATATATAAGATACTGTAATTATTATTTTAGAATTGTAATAACAAAGAAAGAATAAGTGGAAGAAGAAAGGAACTTGGAATGGGTGGTGAAATCATTACCTCTTCTTCGGGTTCTTCCTTTTGATTTGGTCAAAATGACTCCTTAGGTTGGATTTCTGACTAAAGGAATGCCTCTAGGACAATTTGAGGGATGTTTAGAGAGTATTTGGGAAGGGTTTGGCCGATACAAAAGGTTTTGTAGTTGTGAATTAATGAAAAGGGGGAGTGCCCTTTTATAAGAGTGGTGAGGGGCACCATTGGAAAAGCTAGAAATATTATTTTATAATAAATTCATATTCGGGTTCTAATGGCTCTAAAGTGGATTATTTAAATTTTAAAGTGGGGATGGGTCGAAAAACACTTAAACAATAGAATCTAGACAGCTTTGGGTCACTATATTAACCTTATCTTTAAGTATTAACTCTTAGTTAATTAGTTTCACTTTTACAATGGCTCTTTGTATTTTTATATTATATGGTTAATAAACATACTATATACATCCAAGAGACCCCCAAGTGGTCCATTAATGATACAAATATCATGATATAAGTCTATTTGCAGAACATTATATTTTTATAAATTTAATATCAATTAATAATATAATATTTTTTTAACAACTCTTTTATGTCAATTTTGACACTATTCAATAATTGATTTTTGTAAAAATCATAACAGAATTATTACATAAAAAAAAGTTAATTAAATCATTCTTATCATGTCATATTAACCTAGAAAATTATTTTAACTCATAAAGAGTCTCAAATTATATTTATTTGGGTATCTACAATATCAATCATTCTAATTGTTCACTATTATGGTAATTACTACATCACCATTGTGTCATAAATAAATTGAATTATTTAATGTCTAAAAATTATAAATAAAATATCATTATGTAGGAATGCTTTTTATATTTCTAATTAATATTTATAGTCGAAAATCCAGCATATAGAACCCTCTATAAAATTTTTTGTTCTAAAAGATATATGCTTATGTCAATTTTGTATTTATTTTAACTTCATTAAAATAAAGTGTCCCTATCACCTAGAACTGGCTCCATGGGGTTCCAAAATCGACCCAAAGATGACCATGGACGGCCATGTATCCACCAATAAGGATAGGACACGTTTTAAGGTAATTTAGTATTATTATAATATTATATTTTAACCCCTATTTACCAGATTTACCCTTTAACCATGGTAAATAATATATTTACCGAAATAATTATTCAAAATGTCTAAAAATAAAAGATACCAATTTAAAAAATTTGGACATCCTGATTAAAAATATGGAATCCATTTTTCCAAATTCAAAACACAGAAGTGGCAGAAATTAATTTAAAATTAATTCCCATTGTTAAAACAAAAGCGTGTTTTTAAGAGATAATAACTATCAAAAGATTGGCACTTGTTTATGTCTGGTTTAATTGTGAAATTATGTACAATGACAAAAATTGAATTAAATGGTAAAAATATATTCTAAATATACTTTAAAACCACTCAATTTCATAATTTATCATTATTAATTATTTCAATTAAAAAAGTTTTTTTAATTAAAATTTAGTAATTTTCACTATTCATCAAAATATGAAAGTTATACGAAAAGTACCAAAATTTCACCCTAGGCTAATTTCGATATTCCAAATTGAAAAATGAAGTCCATTTTGTGTGATAGAATTTATATAATTTCAAAATGTGGGTATTACTATTCATAACGGCTACTTTGATTGGTCGAGGTGTATTGGAACTCAAAGTTGCATACAAGACACGCTACTGTATTAATCAAAGAGAAGTGTACCATGGAAGCTTGGGGTGTGACATTCTCCCCTCCTTCAATAAATTTCGTCCTCGTAATTTTTAAAATTGGGCATTGGAATATACTGGAATTTCCCACATCAGAAAAAGATTCAATAAAACTATCACTTTAAAAGAAATAAAGAGAAGTACAAAGGTCACCCGAGATAACATGTACTATGATTCCATGTAGAAAAACATGGATATGGATGATAAAATAAGTTTCAAGTTCTAATGAAGAGGGATAGAAAACATGACTAGGAGAATGATGACAGTAAGAAAACCACAAACTTGTGATGGGACAAACGGTCATTAGTTTCCCAGTAGGAAAAGTAAATGGACAACATTTTTATAATTTTTTTTAAGATACATTACATACAGATAAAGAATTAATTTCTGATATTTACTAAGAACATAAAGAGATATAATTTTTTTTGTAAAGTTTCGTTCTTTAATAAATTCATACTACTAACTCATTTTTAAACGATGAGTATTCAAGAAGACTTGGTCACACTGGAAGAGATAGAATAAACTTCTTATAAAATCACAAGATCCACGAAGGATAAACTATATATTTACCATGTCTTTAGAGATTAATCAAAACCAAAATGGTTACTATATGTCTGATGATCTCCCAAAAGGATATTCCATTAGATAATGAAACAATAATCTTAATTTGTAAAATTAAACCAACAATACCCCGAAGTTAACTAAATAGAATTCAATAAAGAATTTTCCTTAAAATCCTTTTATAAAATCCAAAATAATATTGAAACTAGAATCTTAGAAGAATTTGGTTATGTATCCTTCCACGTTAAATGGTATCTCCAAATGACATCAATTACTCTTAAAGTCACATACTTAAAATTAATTAACCTAATCACATATTATCTATTATAGGTTAATCATTTCAATAAATAACTGAAATCACTATAAATCCTCAATAAAAACATAGATAAAAATCCACTGTTACTCCTCAAATGAAATCCCATAATATTCTATTTTCCTTGGGCATATAGTGTCCCCAACAAAGCGAGCATCTTCCAAAATAACATTTATCACTTAATCACCAAATCATTTTCTTATACTAAGGGTATTTACTTGATAATAAATAAGATCCCAAATAAAATTATTATTGATCAATAAAATCATTTAACTAAAAATAATAGTCACACTAACCAAAGACTTCACGTAGTCCAGTGGTAGGCGATAAATCCCAATCGCACTTTGGTTGTGGGTTCGATTCCTAAAACTTTGTCTGATGCAACGGGTTGTCACACAGTCTGCGTGTTGTCCTTTTTCAAAAACTATATTTTATAACATTAACAAAATGAGATAAATTCCTCAAAATTACCATAACATAATTTCACCACAAATCTTATCTCATACCTTTCATTTTCATCCCAAATTATAATAACTTGTAATTTCCTCAAACCCAATGATCATATAAGACCAAATGGTTATTTATAACTATATTTGCAACAGAAAAGATAATTCATCCTCAAATATCATTTTCACATGATAAATTGCAGGTTTACACATAGAAGAGAAAATTATTCCATAGTAATCCCATCAATAAAGAGCACTATCACTTTTAAACATTTCACCATCCATTTATTTTTACATAGGTTCTTCATCATATGTTCCTTGGGTTCCCACATTACCTCTTCCATCTTATGATTTCTTTATAGATCATTTACCAGACGAGTCATCCGGTTTCTCAACACTTGATCTTTGGTATGAATAATTCCGATAGGCTCTCCACAATAAGATAGATCAGGTTCCAGTTCTAATTCTTTATTGGTGAGTAAATGTGTTGGGTCAGGCATGTATTTTGTCACTATAGATATGTATAACACAACATGAACTCTGGAGAGACCAGGAAAAATTTTCTTTTGGTAGAATGCGTTCATGTGTCACAATGGTACCTCAGCATTTTTTCAAAATCATGTACTTCCTTTACCCAAAAACTCCTCATCCATCGTGGATTATATCGATGGCAGCATCGATGCATCATAAAAAATAGGTATTCCTTATATATAATTTTGAGACATCGTCTTTAACATGCTTATTTAGAAAAATTCTTACTGATTCATCTTCAAATATTTTAAAATAAGGCTTTGGTAAATCAGTTTCTATATGACCCAAAAGACAAAAATATATAATCTGATACATATAGGCTACTGGAAGGTCTCCCTCTTCTGCAGAATCTAGAAAATCATTTAGTGCGTCAAAATTTTGAGATAAAGTGAATAATTTTAAAAGACCTTGATGGTACTTCCAACGCTTATCGTGGTAAGAAAGTTGAGAGCACAATATTATCCCATAGTCGGTACTTGATCCTTGAATGAATCGTGCAATGCTAGAGGTATTGGATGTCTCATAAAGTTATTTGCATGTAACTTGGACATTTTAAAAAGTTTCAACATCATCTGCACATGACTTCTGCATAATAATTGTAAGTAGTTCTTCAGGAAGAGAGAGAAGATTTTTTCATGATCTTTCTCCCTCCATGTTTCAACTAACAAAAAGAAAATACAATTAGGGTTTTTGAATACTTACCTAATAATAATGTAAAAAAAATAAACATAATATTATAATCTTATAATTTAAAAATACATCCTAGCTTGGGGTACACTATGTTAATATCTCGGTTATCCACTATTTATTTGCTGACATATATTCTTAGTGGAATTTTTTGTATTCCCTTAATAATGGTTCATAATAATCTTGTGAATTTACCAACGCATATCCCCCGGGAGTGTCTTAACTAAGAGTGCAGCAAGGCCCGTTGTCGTGCACCAGTTCCTATTCGAGTCTAGCTCAAAGCGGTGTTTTTCGGTTTTACCCCTAGGTACATCTGTGCCAGAGCCGCCTCTACCTTCTTGTATCCAGAAATGGATTTATTTCTCGGAAAACTCACAAAATATCTACAATACCAAAATTCTAGTATGTTCTTCTATACTAATCCTCAAATTCTATATTAGGGCTATGTGATCTAATCAGAGTTTATCAAAATCTAGCTTCCAAGGATTGTACTAAAATTCCTCTGATAGCAACTATAATGCCCTGACCCCTGTTACCCATAGTCGTTGCATTATTAAAAAACATTGGCATCATCACAAAAGATCAAGTCTCGAAAGGCCTATTATTTTAGTAGCCTTGGAAACACTAGATACATTCATAAAAGTTACATTACATCATAAAATGAAAACTATAACAACATAGTCTCCATAGTCCACAATCTTATCCCCTCATACCATCCCTGCAGGACATTCATAAATTACTTCTTCACATCCTGGAAAAAATAAAACATTGAATGGGGTGAGCTCAGATGCTCAGTAAGGATAACAATATAGCAGAAGCTTTCATAAATAAGCATAAACACTTAAAAGAAAATTTATAACTAAAACAAAATCCATTTAAACATGAACTTCAGCAAAATATGGAAAAGATAAAATGAAATAATTCAATTTAATTATTCACATGGATATTCTACTGGTCGAACAATCACATGCAATATCAATAACCACTTTCATAATGATGGAATGCATAATGCCAGACTATCATAACCACATAGCTAAGGCCTCGTGCTAAGACTACAAATAAGATTTTGTCAAGGCCTTATTCCAAGACACTAGTTTGTCTCATTAGACCTACCGATGCATCGATGAGCTATAGCGGGCTCCACCCGTCACTTACTATGTCCAATGCATTCCTAATATGTAAAGTTTTAAACATAACATAAACATTCGTATTAAAACTAGCATACGAAATGTCAATATTTTGTCAACAAACCATTAATGGTATTAAACTAGCACATCCACTGCCAAACATAACTCAGTCGATAGAATATGGACGATTTTATTGTATCATATTTACCTCAATCATGAATGATAAAGGATATTGATATATGTGAAAATAATCCTCAAAACAATTAGAGTGAAATATCCCCCCTTTTTTTGAAATCATTTAAAAGTCACACTATTTGTCAACAATCCATTTAAAATAGATTTTAGAATCAAAGTGTCCCATACCATTTTGAATCATTTAAAAGGAATTTTTATTTTAAAACATTAATTTCCATATAAATAAATCATTAAAACCATTTTTAAAACATGGACATTAATGAGAATGATTTAGAATAATCAATCTTTTAAAAACTTAAAAATGTATTTTAGTTAGAGTTTCTAACCAAAAGAGACACATGAATACAAATAATTGAGGTAATCAAAACATTAAAAAATCATGAGAATAAAGGGATTCATGATATACTATGTCAATTTACATTATATACACCATATAAAAGTGATTTGGTGTATAACAACAAAGAATTATCAATGGAATGTAAATTGACTTGAATTCTATTATAATGACCATATCATTATGTTAAGGATAAATCAACAACATGATTATGTGTGAAAAATATAAATACACTCAATATGATTTCATATTTAGTGTAAATCAATCATATGACATTCACACATATTCTTGTAAAAACAACACCAATGAATTGGATATTTAACTCAACAAATGGATATGGAGTTAAAATTACTCTTATCAAGTTCATACCGATGACTTGAGAATTTATCAATGGAGTGATTATGTGTATAAAAGTCATATCCATCGAAAGGGGAGTGGAAATTATGACATAATCAAATGAATAGTGATTCCGCACATAATCTTGGAGTAAAATAATCAATGAAGTATGCATAAAGTCGAATGAGTGGAAATTGAAATATCAAATTCCCTTATCGATTTGGTAACATACAAAACATACACCCATGAAAGAAGGATCATACAATGATGATGTAGATATCCAAAAATTAAAGTATATTACACAATGAATACAATCATGGGCAGTACACACACCACATGCAATAAATAAGTGGTGAACAATGGAAATCTCATGGAATTAAAAGTGAGATAAGAAACCCCTTACATTGTACATTTTCCTTGGTCGAGGGTAGGTTAACCTCGTGTATAATGGTGAAATAATTTTTATTTAATTATACAGGAATAATATGCATTAATATGATATCATATATGATCATTTAACATTGATTTGTTAATAATATCTTAGTATTATCGTTGTTTCGGGTGTTAACTTACTCGTTTTCTTTTATATGTTTTGTTACATAAGCCGTGTTTGTCATGGATAGGTTGTATCTTATTAATATCTAGAATGATATCAAGTCCTTAATCATTATTTTTAAATAATAAAATTATAAATATACTTGAATGGATACGATGGAGAATGAATCTCATCGCGTTCGTGGAGACGGTAGTCCGTACGTACGCACGAGCGACAATATCATTTTTTGATGTTAAAATAATATATAATTGGATGATATACCATATATAAAGAATAATTATCATGTTATATTTATTATTTAAATGAATTACACATCATTATTATACCCATCCAAATAATAATTTATTGAATGACAATTACACCACGACGTTGAGACGTTAAGCCGTACGTACGCACGTATGGTGACATGTTATTCAAATGATAGATAGAATATTGAATATGGTTGTACCATATTTATAATAACATCACAGTATATATAATATACTGGAATTATTATTCTATAATGGTAATAACAAAGAAATAAGAAGTGGAAGAAGAAAGGAACTTGAAAAAGGGTGGTGAAATCATTACCTCTTCATCGGGTTCTTCCTTTTGATTTGATCAAAATGGATCCCTAGGATGGATTTATGACTAAAGGAAGGCCTCTAGGATAATTTGAGGTATGTTTAGAGATTATTCGATTAGGGGTTATCCGAACCGAAAGGTTTTCAAGGTGTTAATTAATGAGAAGCGGTAGTGCCCTTTTATAAGAGGGGTGAGGGGCACCTTTGGAAAAGCTAGAAATATTATTTTATAATAAATTAATATTCGGTTTATAATGGCTCCAAAGTGGTTTATTTAAAGTTTAGGTGGGTATGGAACGAAAACCACTTAACCAATAGAATTCAGACAGGTTTGGGTCACTATATTAACCTTATCTTTAAGTATTTACTCTTAGTTAATTAGTTTCACTTTTACAATGTCTCTTTGTATTTTTATATTATATGTATAATAAAATTACTATATACATCCAAGATACCCCCAAGTGGTTCATTAATGTTACACTTATCATGATATAAGTCTCTTGGCCAAACCTTTGATTTTTATGAATTTAATATCAATTAATAATATAATATTTTTTTTAAAAACTCTTTTATGTCAATTTTGACACTATTTAATAATTGATTTTCGTAAAAATCATAACAGAATGATTACTTCGAAAAAAGTTAATTATATAATTTCTAACATGTCATATGGACCTATAAAATTAGTGTAATTCATATAGAGTCTCAAATTATATTTATTTGGGTATCTACAATATCAATCATTTTAATTTTTCACTATTATGAGAATTACTGCATCACAATTGTGTCATAAATAAAATAAATTATTTAATGTCTAAAAATTATAAATAAACTATGATTATGTAGGAAATATTTTTATCTTTCTAATGAATATTTATCGTTTAAAATCCAACATCTATAACCCTTTTTAAAATTTTTTTTTCTAAAAGATATATGCTTCTGTCATTTTTGTATTTATTTTAACTTCATTAAAATAAAGTGTCCCTATCACCTACAAGTTGCTCCATGGGGTCCCAAAATCGACCCAAATATTCCCATGGTCGGAAATGTATCCACAAATAAGGTTAGAACAAGTTTTAGGGTAATTTAGTATTATTATAATATTATTTTTTAACCCCTATTTACCGGATTTACCCCTTAACCATGGTAAATAATATATTTACAGAAGTAATTATTCAAAACGTATAAATATAAAAGTTACCTATTTACAAAATTTGGACATCCTGACTCAAAATATGGAATCCATTTTTTCAAATTCAAAATAGAGAAGTGGCAGAAATTAATTTAAAATTAACTCACGTTGTTAAAACAAAAAGCATGTTTTTAAGAGGTAATAACTATCCAATGATTGGCACTTGTTTATGTCTGGTTTAATTATGAAATTATGTACAATGACAAACATTTAATTAAACGGAAAAAATATATTATAAATATAATTTAAAACCACTCAAATTCATAATTTATCAACATTAATTATTTTAATTAAATAAGTTGTTTTTAATTAAAATTTAGTAATTTTCACTATTCATCAAAATATGAAAGTTATATGAAAAGTACCAAAATTTCACCCTAGGCTAATTTCGATATTATGAATCCAAAAATGAATTCCATTTTGAGAGATAGAATTTATATAATTTCAAAAAGTGGGTATTAATATTCATAACAGCTACTTTGATTGGTCGAGGTGTGTTAGAACTCAAAGTTGCGTACAACACACGCTACTGTATTAATCAAAGAGAAGTGTATTGTGGAAGCTTGTGGTGTTACAACTAGTACATTGTTTCAATCGAAAGGAACATTTTTGTTATGTATGAAAATTCCATAATTCTTGTTTTTCTGAGAAATTCAATGTCATCAATGTCCATGGAATTAGTGGTGAGGTTTTTACTATAATAACTAACAAGGTGAATCATATATATGATATGGTTTCATTCATGGTAGTTATTCATTCAATGATAGAAAACATATTTTCTTAATGTATTTCTCAAAAATAATTTATTTCTCACATGTCTAGTAGAACTATTCAAACATAATTGAAAATCATGGTATTTGATATATTAGAGAAATGTAAAAATGTGGAAATTATTGCATCATAATCTTATTACTCCCCTATTGTAAAAATTTGATGGATCTAAATCCATGAAAATTGTGTGATAATTATTTTTTTCAGAATTTGATGATATTCTGGGCATGTATTGGATTTCCTTATTAATGCCCAATATATATTTATATGAGATGGAAATAACTCTATGTATAATTAATGTCCCTTTCATTCTATACAAATTTTAGGAGGAGGATGAATATTTTTTTGAACTGACATATGAAGAATGAATATTATTTCCTTGATGGAATGTATATGAAACTCAAATGATTTATACTATGGACACGATCATAATTAAAACATTACCATTGGGAGGGAAAATAAAAATGGGTTTGAAAAAATATTTTTTAGTCATCCTCCTAGAAAAAAAGTTTGATTTATTAATCAAGATTATACCCAGAGATATACCAATACAAGAATCCATTTAAAATGGGTTTTTTTGAACTGGAGGTACTGAAAAAGAAACTATATGAGAATATTGATAATTTTTTTATATTACCTTTTTCTTCATCGTGGGGTGCATCAATCCAATTTCTCAAGAAGATGTATGTGTCAATGAACCACTATGTGGATTATCATGATCGTAAAAAGTAACAAAAAAGAAAATGTACCCTATTCCATGGATTAATTACTTGTTGGATCAGTGTTGTGGATCATTGTATATCTATAAATTGGATCATTGGTTAGGTTATTGTTATGTAATGGTGAAGATGGAGGATATCCCAAAGAATTATTCATGTACATGGTTTGGGAAATCTTTGATTGTAGTGATTCTGTTTGGACTCACTAATGCACTAACATTATTCATGTATTTGATTAATAAAGTCTTTATAAATTATGATGAAAATTTTATTTTTTTTCTTTAAAGATGATATTCTAATCATTTCTAAAATAAAAGAGGAAGACAAATGGAATTTGAACATTTTGTTGATGAATTATCAAAATGAAATAATTTTTGAATATTACAATATAGGTGAGTTTTGGAAAAAGTTTATAACATTCCTAGGACATGTTATCACAAATTACGTAAAGTATATGGATTATTCAAATAATGAATCAATTGAAATATTTCCAAGTATGTCATCTGTGATTAAAATATGATGTTTCCATGGATTAGGGAGGTGCTATCATGGATTTGTGAAAAATTCTCATGATTATTGATTCCACTAACTAATCTTAAATCAATGGGATTCATTTTTTTTCTAGGATGATGAATGTGTACATATTTATAGTGACTGGAAAAAGAGGCTAATCAGTACACATTTTCTCACATTACCCTCTAGTGGGGAAGGGTTATTCATTTATAGAGATGGATCCAAAAAATTTATGGAATTTTTACTCATGAATGAGGAAAATCTTGTGTCATATGCCTCATTAAAACTGAATAACCATGATCATGTCTACACAACTCATTATCTATAATTTGAAATAGTGATCATCACATTAAATATATGGTGCCATTATCTCAATGGGGAAAGGCATGACATGTATCTGAATGACAAAATACTAATGTATATATTCACAAAAAAAGAATAATATGATCTAATGAAGGTGGTTTGATCTTATCAATTATTATGATTGTTCTATTCAGTACAATCTAGGTATAATAAAGAATGATGATGTTTATTTTAGTAGAAAAGATGCTAAAACTATATCCATAATGACTATTGTAAGGGATTCAATATTGTTTGATATTATACAACAATATATTTGAATAAAAAAAGTATCTTAATCCCAACTTACTCAAAAAATACTCAACTATCCATTCATGAGAGGATAAAAAATCTCACGAAAGAATATGAGGTGATTCCGAATAAGTAGCTGAATATTACACAGTTCAACATTGATAATGAAATAATTATAATGATTATAACCAATATATGTGTATCATAAAAACTTTATCGTAAGAGGTATATTTTTGATGATGCACGTATCTGACTATTATTTGTTCATCTAGTAAACACTAAGATCTATAGGTAATTGATGCAAAAATTCTAGTGGGATAATATGAAGTGGGATATTATGATGTTTGTATTGTGATGCATTGTGTGGAATCAATTTAAAGTGGAACGAAAAATTTCTAAATGATTAACGCAACCATTTCCCATAAAAGTATGGAAATTAGAAAATCTAATTTGGGATTTAATAATATGACTCCCTAGGACACCTAATGGTAAAAAAACCGTCTTGGTGGTAGTAAATCACCATACCAAGTCAGTGATGTTTATTTCTATCAAGGATTATATATCTCTTTTCTAATATTCCATGCTATAAATGAGGGAAGTGGTAAGAATACTTTGAGATCCACTCTATAATGTATCTGACTGAGATCAATGTTTTACCTAGCGGGTTTAATGAATACTTTCTTGAGAACTGGATTTACAATTGAGCATTAGCACTACATATCGCCCAAAAATTGATGGTCAGTCTAAATGTACATTTAATATTTGGATGATATTCTAAGACCATATTCAATGGATTTTGGAGGATTTTTCTCCAAACACCATACTTGAGTGGAGTTTTCATATAACAATAGATTATATTATTGAATTCAATTGGAACCATATGAGCCTCTGTATGAGAATATGTTTATGACACATACAAGATGAGATGATGTTGAAGGGTGGAAGATAATGAAACCTGATCTTTTCCAGGAGGTGAAAGATAATGTTAAAACAATTCAATGATTCTGAAATTCACATAAATTTAATATAAAATCTGAAAATTAAACCATAAATATCATATGGAGTTTGAGTTAGAAGATAAAATGTTCCTTTTTTTATCATCATGTAATAATTTTAGGAGGTTTGTGAAGAGAAGAAAGCTTAGTAATAGATACATCATCCCCTTTATGTTACATGACCGTAACAAAGCAGTGGAATATCGGCTAGCCATCCCACATAACCAATCTAAAGTACATAATTTGTTCAATGTATCCCACTAGATTATGTACCTAGAACCCCCTCATATTTATTTAATCTTGAGGAGGTACCAATAGAAAATTATTTTTCATAGGTGGATCTTCTAGTGAAGATCTCATACCGTAGAGACAATGTTATATGAAACTATACAACACACCTGTTTGAAATGTCATTATAGAACCACATGTTTGAGGAAAAGACATGGGCACTAGAATAGATGATGAAATATAAGTACCCTCATATATTTTATTTTATGAAATGAATGTTTTGAGGCTGAAATATCTAAGGTGGGTAATAATGTAATAATAAAAATATGCATGATTGAAATTCCCTTTGAATAAATATATCCCTTATTATGTACTGAGTTTATAATAAAAACATGCACTATATTCTCTATTTTGAAAGGTAATTTGGTTTATCAAATGGAAAATACCATTTTGAATCATAACCATTGTAATTATAGAAATTGTACAATAAAAATTAATAATAGTATATTACGGTTTATTATAAAGTCCTATTGATATAGAGGAATGAATTTACGGCCACAACTAGTTAGATCCAACTTAATAATCCAATTTATTTTATCTTCTAAGGGATATAGAATAACATAGCATTTACATTTAATCAAGATTTTTTTAATGAATTCCTGAATTTTTGAAATAAATTATATTTTGAAAAAAATATTATTATATAAATTTTAGTAAATATAAATTTTAATATAATTTTATGAATTCAAAATAATTTTTATAAGTGTTAGAAAACTATTATTGTCAAAAACCATTATTTTTCAATAAATATGTTTTTTTATTCAAAATTGTTAATTATCATAAATTGAAATATATTTTCATAAAATAAATAATTTTTTTTAAATTAGAAGGTTTAAATTAAGCTTTGATGATTTTTCATAATTTTTGGACATATATGGTTTTTTTTCACATTAACTATGATATAATCATATTACATATTATATGAAATCTTATTGTTACAAAATTGATGTAATATATTTAATAAAAGGAATAAAAAACCCAAATATGCATTAAAACATTAAAATATTGTTTTTTTGGTAATTTGACAAATTTTATAAATCTACAATTAATCTTCAAAAACCTATGTAATACTTTATTGTTTTAAAATCAATTAAATAGAAACATAACCCACTTTCACATCACCAAGGTTATTATTTTAATGAGATAGGTTATTTGACATGTATAAAAAAGAAAAAAAATCCCTTTGGAATAATCCATTTTACAAAACCATGGGAATTTTTTTATTACATTATAATATTGAGTCCAAAACATATATAGGGAATTTAATAAGTAACTCTTCTAAATTTTTTCAATATAAACCCACCCATCCACACATATCTATTCTCTATAAAAACTTGGATAATTAAATTACTCTTTCCTTCCCTTCCAAAATTCCTCTAATGGTTTCCCAGAGCTTTTAAGAACCTCCTCCTAGGATTTAAAAAATTTCCTCAAATGTTAAGGGACATATCATTCATCTATTTATCTAGGCACCTCATTTTTAATATTTTATTTGTTTTCCAAATTTTCATTTTTGGATACAATTTAAAACTCCCCCATTACTTAACATATTATTTCAATGTAAAAATATACACCTTTCACTCATATTAACCCCTCTTATGAACCTTTATATACATCTGTAATGCTGCCAGATTTATCCTGTGAAGTTTTTATGGAAAACATTTTTATTGTAAATACCCATCCTTTTATCCACTCAACAACATTAAACTAGATTTAACTAACCTTTTTTTATTTGGTAGTCCCATGCATGAAACCCACACTACATTATTATTAGATTAGAATTTATGAAATGAATATTTATGTTGTTATGATTCATGTGTCATAGTTAATCATGTACATAATATGAAATTTATGGGTGCACCAAGAATTATATCCAACGAAATGTGTAATTTTTTATTCTCTTGTGACATCATGCATGAGATTATGGAGATAAACTCTTCTATTGTCAGACATTTTCTACAATGTTATGATTTCTTAGTGGTTATCCTTGATCTATGTATATTACATTATGTTTATTTTTCTCATCACATTATCTTATTTTCATTATGCTATCATGTCATATCAAGCCTTATTTTTCAACATTATTATTTTTAGCCATCTTATATATGTTTTATATTCCTCTTGGTTAACATGTATGACATTACCTTAATCTATTATTTTCTTACTCCCTCAGTTGTCTTTCTATCTCATCCCTTTCTTATGTATGTCCCCACGTTATCACATGCAATTTTAAAATAGCTATGAAACATTACTGACATGAGAAAGTAATTTTCAATAATGTTGTTATTTATATGTATAATGTTGATTTTATTTGAAACTAGTTTCCCAATAGATGTAGTATATATTATTTTTTGGGGTCATATAACGTGTACCATAATGTAATTAACCATTAAATAAACTTTATTAAAGGAAACAATTTTCACATACACATAAGTAGTTCATATATATCATTACTAATACTGACATCTTCACTAAATGGGCCAATGATATACCCCTCATGGAATTCTTGATGAAAACCCTCACCAAATTTTTTATGTCATATATCAACTCTAGATCTGGTGTTTGCTATATAATTTTCAAGAAAAATGGTTCCAAATAACTTTATTTTTGGATAAAGATAATCTATCAATATTATAACATCCTATCTAACCATTCATCACGCTTACATGTATAAGGAAATGGGTAGAAAGAGGATTTTTGAAAGACTATGAGAAATATAATCAAGAAAATGGTGGATGATGTTAAGTAATCTTGGATCAAAAAAAATCTTGCATTCCATGTCAGCCTATTTCACCACAACTACAACTATAACACATGTGTACCCATATTTAGATGTCTATAAAAAACAAGTAAATTTTTCTAATGACGTCCAGTTAACATCCGTCAAATTTTATAATTTTTTCTAAAATTAAATAATACATTTTTTTAAAAAAAATTGACTTGATGAGTGAGAATGACTCGACGAAATGAGGTTTAATAAATTTTAAAACCATGAAGTTTAATAAAATTGGAATTAATAATCCATATAAATAGTTCTTCCACTAATCATCACTATAATGAGAGCTGGTATTAGTTCTCAAAACCATGATAATATGAGGGATGGAATTGTTGAGCTGGAACCTATATTGTAGGGACCATATATTATATATAAAGTATTTTCCTATGAATCATACCCCTAGCCATGATGGACTAGTAATGAAACACTCCCTCACCAATGTAAGGTTTCTTAAAAAATATGTTACATAATCACTAGATGGGAACTCATGTCCTATTATATTTAAATAAACAACATTTCAATAATATCTTGGTTGAATGAAGACAAACTATGAAACATTTTTTACAACCTACTAGGACAAAAACCACTTATAGTGGGCTATAGAATTTTATCCCCTATCTATTTAAGGGTTAAATATATGTAAGGATATATGGAATATCACCCCCAATCAATTTATGATTGTATTTAATGTTCTATTTATATAATGGAGCAGAATGGGGATGTTTCCTCCACTATGTGAGATAATAATATAAATGTGGGACCCTTACCTAAGTATAATGTGATGTTTCACTAATGAAATGACCAAAATACACGTTATTGGAATGATATATAGATATATTAAAGGAAATTCATAAATAACAATGATGTGTAGATGGATTCCAATCACTGTAGATTATATAAAATATATTGAATCCCTATACTAGGAAAAGTCGTAGATGCCATCAAAAAATAATGACCCCAATAATCAAACATGACCAATGTCAAGATGGAATCACATAAAAAACTATTTATGGAATCAATCATTAATAAAATGACACATAGTGATGACTAGGACAACCTATTCTATACCCAACCATGAATTTATTTGATAAAAACCCCTTAATGTCCTTACTGTAAAACATTAAAACTCATAGAAAACTAATTCCTTCATGAATGACATAAAATATTCTTGCTACCAACAAAAAAAATGAAATTCCCTCTCTCCAAATGTGAGCTAAATCCACAGGAGGAATTTGATTCCAAATAAATATATATGGATTGATTACCATTCTTATAGGATACATAATGACTTCTATATACTATACTACAGACCCAACCAATAATATGAAAAGTATATGTTTAACAATTTTCACACAATAAATTAAAAAATGCAACACCATGTCCTAGTAGTGGACCCTTCACTCATTTATGTTGGAAAGTTTTCTAGTCTAGAGATAGTATTCCAATACATCACATGTGGATCACACAAATGTGTCACCAATACATTTTTTTACTAGTAAAAATTAAAATTTCATAGAACTGATGTCCTATATGTATAATTAAAACATTCATGGTTAACATACCAACCATTCAATGATAAACTACACAATCATAATCCTCATCAAATTTTGTTAACCTGAAAGCAGAAAATTCATTTTAACTATCTTTATTCTACCCTGCGTGGCCCATGATAATTTCATCCATATCAACGTATTTGGAATATAGTCAACATGTTCTTTAATGTGTCAATTCCACCCATTCCCTACATACAATCTATATTTATGAATTTAATCATTCTTTCAATGAACTACCTTGGTCTTAATTATTTTTCATTTATATATACAGGTTGAAAGAAATATTCCACATCTTTGGCCCAACAAAATATCCAGTATAATAACCCCACTTTTCCCCATTACCTTATACACATGAAATTTCCATGTAGGGGCTTTCTTTTACTCTCTAAGATCTATCTGTGGAATGATTCATGTCCTATATGATATTTAGAGAAACATGGACCCCCTATACCTAGTCCAACTAAAATGAAAAAAAAATATTTTTATCCCATCAACTCACATGATTTAGGATTGTATCAGGCACATAAAAATTATTAGTTGTGTGTGGAATGGTATTTGATTCAATAAGATACATAGTAAATCCCATTTATATTATTTTATCCCAATCCACAGGTGTATCACTATTATAACTATCATTGTTTCTTCGCCTATATCGAATTAGTCATCACAGTTTTACAATTAGGCTTTAAATAGACCCCCGATAAGTGAAGTCCTTTCCCAATATAAGAGACCTTCACCTTGTACACTATTTACTGATTATGAACTTTGATAATATTAGGGAACATCCCTTTTAGGATTAATATGACCACTTCAATTTAATCATATTTAGATCTATACAAGGGACCTTTTATTAAAGAAATATATGTCAATTTATTACATTATATACAACATACATAGTTTTTTATGAGTCCTCCATCTTGGACCTAACCTAAATTATTAAAATAATATTATCCCCTTTAATTCACTAAAATAAAATCCATAACTATCTAAGTAATTGTAGATTAATATCTATAGCCACACATTTCCTTGATAGAAGTACATGCAATGATAATTCCCCCTTTCACCATGATGTAATTCCATACATAGCCTCAATAAATGGACATGGGCCAAGGTGAAAACCTCTGCATATAAGAATATGAGATACATTCACAATAATAAATACTCATTGATTGATTTCTCGTAGCATATGAGACAAAGTGATTCTTAGACCCCTTATCTCGAGACCAACCATATATTTAAATAATTAACTTTTATAACTTTGTGATTGTTCCTTTATTGTGATATTTCTCTTCCATACTGGAACTATATAAATATAGATGTTTATTATTTTTACTTACTCCTGAGTCATATATACGGGGATGAGGCCTCACAAATATTTTTTCATTACTTGATAAAAATTCCCTTATACCTTTATATGGGTTTGATCTATACAAATATTCCTATAAGAACTATGTATGGCTTAATAAATATTATCTTAGGATATATAGTGATTCTCAAATCTCATATCATAATTCCATCCACAACATCTAAAAAAATTGTCCCCCTTCCACTACATAGGGACTACATCTGGTAGAGAGTTAAATTTATTTTAAAAAATAAAACTATATTGATATCAATATTTTTATATACATAATAAATCCCAAATGAACCATCTATATAAATTAAAATTTTACTCAATAATTTCATGATGCTCAATCAAATCACCCGCCAACCACTACAGTCCATGTAAATTTTCATCGCTAATGTACATTTATTTTTTGGTGTTGGTTCCCATGACCCAAATGTTTTGTACATTATTAAATGTTATTAAAATTAAATATTTCATATATTGACACTATGATAATTTTATACCTTATATTTCTATGTGATAATGACCTTAGAATATATGTTTCATTGAATGATCCTAGCAGTTCCCTTCTATGATGATAATCATGAGGTTCCACAATATTATTCTGGAATCCTGTTCTCTGGCAACATGAAATTGTCTTATGGGTAAACACAATATAGGTTATCAATTTTATATGGCTCATAATAGGATAAAAAAAATTATGATGGTGTTTTCCCTATGTAATCTATGAGATAATAGGTCATGAGAAAAAACATTTCAGTAGTAAATCCTTTTTTATATATCATTGGATATTTTAATCTACAGATGTGTATATTGATCATTAGAAACTAATATTATCATAAATGGATATGATGGATCACATAAATTTATATACTGATGATAAATGGGATGAAATATATATACTGAAATGTAGGCTACATTGGGTGCATTACAAATGATTTATCATTAATGGACAATGGGAGAGATGATTTACCCGTTTTGTCTCATGATGACAGTTAACATCTCAAGCCATTTTATAGGAATATAATGGAAAAAATAAATCATATAACATGGTGTAATATTGTAAATTCCATTTCTATAAAGTAAATGAAAGACACATCAAACATATAGGATGATGAAACTAACATGAAACCTTGTTGATTTTTTATATTTTGATAAAAAGATTATATTACAAGGAAAACATTCATAGGGGGTTGGAAATCATTGTGATGTAAAATCCATTCTCTATATATTAATTTTAATACATATAGAGACTATAATTATTATTTGTGAGGTTATAACTAATTAAATTGAAAAATAGACCTAGAGGGACACAAACGTAGTGTACCCACAACATCTATTAAATTAGAGTATTGAATTTAAAAAGTTATAATTTATAATATTTGTTCATATTTGGTTGTTTTCCATAATTTAATCACATGTCATTCAAAATAATAAGTGAGTTAAATAATAATAATAAATATTTTTTTCATGTTTGGTTAATATAATATTTAAGATATTTATTGTCAAATTATTCAGTGATATTTATTAATTCAATAAATTTTCATTATTCATGGATTAGTAAATGTGGATGAGGGAATGAGGACCAAGTTTAATGCAATGATTAGAAATGGTATCAATTATATTTATTTATTTTATTCATATAATTCAAGTATAAATAATTAATCAAAATTATTTATATATTTATTATTGGATATGGAATCAACTAATATTTCTTGAATTGGGAATGAGATTGTCTACATTTTTGCAACCCTCAACCTGCCAAAATAAATATATAATCATATACATTTCATAAATAAATTAGTGTGAGCAATGAATAGAGTGAGACTCACTAAATAACATGAGGGATAAAAATAAATCTAGAGTACATTCCTTCTATTCTCATGAAAATAGTAATAAAAAAGAGTTATTTATCTCTTGATAATATTTCTTCAATAGTCAACGACAAATAATTCAAGTGATTAAGATCGGTCATGCCATCATATGTTGATTGTACGACATTGTTAAAATGTTTTTGGGTTTTCGAGGAACATCACTAGCGGTATTGTGCACTTAGATCCCAAAATAAAATGATGGTGTGACATGATCTATTCCCCTGATCATCACCATGGAGAGATGTATGATTAAATTAATTTTTTATCCTCTTATAAATTACGGATATGTTACATGTTATGATCACTCAATTTTGGTTTATGAATTTTAATCGTGTAAATTAATCTATAATTTTCATTGGACATAACATTTTTATCATCTAAAAAAATAATTTTTAATGATTTATGACTAAAATAAAATTTTACCATTCCAGTATAGATTTATTCTACAATACATAGAACCTATGTCTTCTACCTTAATTGCAATCCAAATTTGAATAAAACCAGGAACATATAATTGAAACTCCCTATATATATAATATAGAATTTATTAATATTACACAACCTCTGTTTAAACATTTGTAAAACCCATGATATGTTAATATTTATCTTATAAATATTCTCCATGTTTATCTAGGACAAACCATTTCCTGTGATTTAGATTATCTTGATTAATGGTAGGAGAAAAAAATAGTACATCATATAAGATGTCAAATTTCTCTAGAATAATATAGTAATGACACAATTTTCATGCATATCGGTCAGATCAACTAAATATGACTTAACATGCAACTATTTACACATAACCACATGCATAGATAAAATTCCGATGCATCTCATTTATGCTATGTGAAATTAAAAAACATTGAATAATTCAATGTACCAATGCACTAAAATTGATGAACACATAAGTCCATATCAAATGATATTACTCTACATGGTCATTGAATCCTTGTTGAATAAAATTACACTAAATAGACCATTTTCCATTACCACTACTTATTAATGAACCAAAATGGTATGTCCATGATCAAAAAAATTTATACTTCTTCCATAATAATTCTAGGCAACTCAATCCATATACCACATTCTATTACTTGAGTTTCATGAATTTATAGCAGTCTTCCAAGTTCCTTGGAAAGGACCATGTTTGTATTCATAACAACATATACCAGAATATTTATTTAGTCCCTTCACTCGTACATAGGAGCTAGTAAAATATAAACTAGATTTGTGTTTTTCATTTTAAAAGGACCCCATGATCCTTGAGAACCATGAAAACTTCTAATCAAAGGTCTTCAACTCGGAGTGATTCACATTCATCCCTTACATGTTGGTCTCATACCATTAGTCATTATTAAAGAATATTAAGACATGATTTAAATAATGTGTATCCCCGTTCAGAAGGATATTGGATTATTATCGACATTAGGAGTCCTAATTTGGGTATTTTTTCACACATCTCCCTAATAATTGATCCATGCATCATGAATATATAATATTTTCACATTGGCCAAAGCTAATTGACCTTACACTCTTTCCCCCAATTATCCAAATTGAAAGGCCCTAAATTCTAGAAAAGGATAAAAACAAACATTTCAAACTAAATCACATATAATATTATTTGAGAAAATGTTAATTATTTTATCCATATGCTCTGAATCTATATAGTTTAGGGAAAAGGTATAGAAAAAAATGATGAAATGAATCAAATATCCTATGTTATATCCCATGACCCAATATAAATCTTATCCATTCTCACTTAACTTTCCTGATACATGAAATTGCTTGAGGAATGAATTATGAAATACATTAACCATGATAACATGATTGGAACATGGAGTCATAACTCTTTGGGTTCCAAAACCCTCCTCTTGTAGAATTTTTTCTAAACCACTCTTCATCCCTTTAGTGTCTGGATCATTTTAAATAATACGTGACACTAGGAAAAAAGATTTTCTTTCATCAACGGACCCTCTACCTGAATATTAATATAATCCCTCAGAAATTTCTTATGCACCCCCAATATGTCATCACAGGGCATATTTTTATATTAAAAGTGTCATCCAATCCTTGTGATCTCTGGAATCATTTAGGAAAAACATTTCACAATAGAGTGATTCATGAGAATCCACAATAGTTTTTCCCCATCTCACCATCCCCAGTTCACACACATTGAGTCCAGATTTAAACATTTATTAATAGAAATTTTCAACTAGATTCTACATCCCCAATGTTAATTTACTATATTCCATACCCATTATAATATAACATAAACAATACCACATTCATGATCCTTTTGGTGGTCCTCATCATGTCACCTTATACTGCATGATATATGGGATTAAGCTTCATGACCATAAACTAAATTCTCGCATCACAAAGAAATTATATATTTTCAATTTTCAATTTTTTAATGAAATTGTTCTCCCACCCCTTCCCATACGAACAATAACCAATCTTCAAGAACTCACAATGGATATCAATTCCCTATAACATACATAATTTATCATGTGTTTTAATGTTCACAAATATTACATATTCCATGAAGAGGATCATGTCTAGATATAAGTGACCCTATGTATCAGTAATAATTTCTACACTGAGATCCTCCATATGAGATTTCATTATATTGACCTGATGCAAAATTATATATTCAAAAGTACGTGTCATCCCTATAAGACATAGAGACATTATGGTGGAACTCCTGACCTCAATGTGATTTGTGATAATCCTTTACATGACTTCATCATTTCAAAATCTTCAATGAACACTCCATCGATTCCTTTTACACTATTTATAATCCATATCTCAATTATTATTTGAAATCCCAAATTCTATGTCACTAAGTAACATTCTCATTATTTATGAATGGACACAGCATGCATGAACCCTTCTTCAATAATCATATATGACGATATGATGCATGGTTCTTGGAACCATCATGAATATTAATCATATATGACCCAATTCATTTATTAATCACATTAATAACCTGAAAATACATCCATGACCCTTGTTGGTAATTATACCTAGATTCAATTGACTTTATTCCTAGATAATCTTATAATCCACCAACACTTACATAAAAGACCTCATCCTTTTAACAATAGACACATTTATTATGAAAAAATGTAATATGATCTCTTTTGATCGTTTGAAAAATTATTGTACAACTCATCACCCCTTTGTGTTTTTTAATCCTTATCATAAAATTCCCATTTCATTAACCTAATTCAATGCATGTATGATAAGTATTAATGATTTCCAATACTGAAATTTTTCTCAAAGAATATTGTCCTAAAAATATAAATTTAATGTATATAAGTATATAGTCGAAGTAATATGACCTTAAACTGAAAAATAATATGATCCAAGTTATATGAATAGAAATTATAATAGCATAATGACCAAGCAATATATACTACAACTATAACAATATAGGGTCATATATATATATGACTATAAAACCCTAAAATTTTTAGGTAAAATTGATTTTTACACTAAAATAATCTATATTATTCTGGATTTATTGAAAAAAATACTATATATGGAAGGACACATAGTAATTGATAAATTTAAAACCTGTAAATGGTAGTCTATGAAAAAGTCAATTTTTTTCTCACAAGACGCACAACTTGTGTGATCTTGGAAAAATTATGCATTTGAAAAATATATAAAAAATGTTTTTAGGTTGAAAACACATAAATGGAGGTCTAATATAGTCAATCATATTATTTTTTTAGTTCCTTATAAGAATCGTAGGAAAAAATATGGGAAATAAATAAAGAGACAACATGTTTATGGGGACCATTATATTTCCCCAATAACAGTGAATCTATGCTCATTGTGGCTCTCACTATTGCAATGTTAGATCCAAATCTAAGGAATTATTAACCCAAGATATATTTTAACCAGATGACATTCAATGTACTGGACCAAATATATCGATGATAGGGTTTATACAGATGTGATTCTATAATCCATTGTCAGGAGGAATCCATTATGACAAGATCATTTGATCTAAGAGTTGGGATCACATAATTTTTTGAATCGTAATTATATACTAGAAATTCTATAAGATATTTAGTCATCAATATGTCATTTATATTGTTAAAATAGAAGATTAAGAAAATATGATAGGAAATTTAAATTATTTATTTTATAAAAATTCTAAAATGAATGATGTATCTCAAAAATATAGAGACTTACCCAAATTCAAATAAACGAATGGAGTCTCAAAAGAGTAAAAAAAGATTATAGAATCTAATTAGAAGAACATTTGATCTCTGTCGAATTCTACGGCAAGGAATATATAGATTGAGACAACTAATCAAATGACATATATCCTCCTCCATAATCTACTAAATATCCCCTACTACGTAAATGTCGTATATCTGGGATTTTACATCAATATTCAGGTTTCTGTTTTTCTCCACCACCAGTTATAGTTAGCATATAATTTTGTAGCGATATCCCATGTTGAAACTTTCCAATATTGTTGTTCCTAGTTTTTCCCTAACCATGATGAGCGTCTATTTTTTCCATAAACAATTAATCCATGCTCATGGGTTCATTTCAATATTAAACATCTTAAGATGAGGCCTCCATCATTGATAATCAAAATTAAAGGGCCATATTATTCTCCATCATATCATCAACCACATTCTCCTTATAATGAAGATCTCAATTGTCGAACCCTCTATAAACAATGGTGGTGAATATATACCAGTGGTTAAAAAACTAGTAATTCAGTTATTTGTAGGATCTATATATGATTACACTCCAAAAAACCCATACACATTTCAATATGTTTTTTTGAAGAAATGTTATATGTTCAAAGGCTCTACATAGTCCTAGTATATGGAAAAACGTGTATTCTAGGACTATGTAAATAAAATAATGACGTGTTCCCATGTCTCATTGTGGGATTAATGCAGAACTGGATTATACTCTAGCCAGTTTACTGGGGATAGTTCTAGAAGATGAAGGATCCAGAACCTCCATGCTCTAATACATTACATCAATGATAGATAACGTAAAGAGTATTATTAAAAATATAAACAATGTGGTTGGAAAATAGTTCTAATACACACCACTAAGCATATATTTTCTTCAGTATGGATAGTCCGCTTTTATCACCTCAACCATGAAAATAAGGGATATAGTGAAACCTTCCTATAAATCATGACTCTAGGATTAAGAGGACTCACGTTCTATTGATGTTATTACATTATTACTTTTAATAAATACATATATTAATGATGTTAGAAAAAATTAATATAAAATTCACAACACACCCTATTTCATAAGAAATGATTACCTTTACCCAATGATATGACATTCATAGAGAGGTTTTTGGAATAGTTTTTTTGTGAAATTAGGGTCATCTATAAGTGAACTCACACATCCCGAGTTATAGGGAACAACATTTTGTGTATCAACATTAGAAATTGGTTTTAAGCCTTCTTGGACCCTGACTGCTTCAAAATCTCCATGAACCTCATACATTTGTTGGAGGTCTTGAAAAAGGGATAATTTTTTTCCTACTCCAATAGTTGTAGATATATTTATCATCAATAATACATGGTGGGTATGTGTATAATTAAATATGTTAAGATAAAATATGGTATTAATTCAAAAATTAATGATTAAACAAAGTATAACAATTAATTATTAATTCAAAGAAATGATGTTCTGGTCACCAAACCTACATCCTCTTCCATACATTCCCTAATGAAGTTGAATTAAAACATACTGAAACAGGATTTTCATGATTGAAAGGGTAAAATACCAAAGGCATCAATGGTTTCATTAGTAGAGTGATGGGAAATGTTTCATCTGAATTGACAATATTTGTTATCATTAATCAGATATGTCATGGAGATCCATAGTTATTAGCCTCTATGTCACCATCTGATTCATCCTTATCCACCATTACTCCTATTGAGTATAAATCAGAGGTTAGAGGTGATTAATATCTCCTGCTGCCTATATTAACAAAAGGAGAACTGATTAGTATTCTATTGACAAGGATTAAAGCACACACGAGGTTAGTGATGAGACTTATATTACCTCTTGAATGGGTCTATCATAGTATCCCCTCTCTTTACCCTTCAATATAAAGATTGGAATCATAATTAAAAATACTCAATATGTGTATTGTCTTGCTCCTTGATGTAATGAAAAAAATTATAAATCAAGTTCTATTTTTGAATGAATTTATTTCTTTTTATGTATTGTATTTATAGAAAACATATGCCCAAATTTGGTTGTTATAAAGTAATACAAAATAAAACTAGTCAGATTTAAAATATGACTAAGAACCTTAACTAATGATAATATAATCTTTGTATAGTGACTATTAATATTAGTATATATGAGAAGAATATGACAAAGTCTATTAACAAAAAAAATGACTTGATCAAATCGAGCAGTAGGAGTGTACAATACAAATCCCAATTATTGGTGCTTCAGTGGGGTAAGGAATCACTGATATTTTCACCTAAGAAAGGCCAAGAAAATATTCGACAACTAATGCTCATGTAAAACCACCTATGCAAGAATTTCTAGCTTGTCGATATCAAAACCTAAACAATGATCATCAAAACACATCATTAATGAACCAGCTTCATACAACTTGCCCTTTGGGAGAATGTGGGGGTAATAATATGATATGTATCTATACCATAACAACATGAATTTTTTTATTTTTCTTTTCTTTAAATATTAATTATATTTAACACTTATTATTATTATTTTATAAATAATTATAACAGTAGTTTGATAAAAATAATTATTTCAATATTTAAGAAGAAGATTGTATTTTTGTGAAATATATATTCCTTATTAAGACACTATTTTTATAATCCAATAACTTTAGAAATTAATTTGTTTTAGTAAAATATTTTATAAATATTATTTATTAAAAAATACATATGATAATTTAATTTAATAACTTCCAATTTAACATTAATAAGTGTTTAAATGTTTTTTGTGTCATAAAAACTAGTATATTTCATAATATAATTATTTTTATTTATAAGTTAAATTTCCCATATTTAGTTAATAAATTGGATAAAATAAATATTAGTTTTTAAATAAATAAATAAAAAATACCCAGTGGATTATTATTTATAATTTTCTAAGACATTTTAAATTTCTATTAAAAATAAATATAGTTTTTATAATTTGGACATAATTTCCAAAGGGTGGTGTAACAAATTCTATAAAATATATCCATGCCCAAATAAAGGCATCCAATTTAAAATAACATTCATTGATGTTTTTTTAGATTTGGTTTACGTCCCTTTAATAAAAACTCTATATCCTGAAATATATTATGAAGAATTTAAAATGAATTCATTATGAGAAATACTTGTATCCACATCACCAATGGTTTAATTTTAAAATGGTATGTTCATAGAATTATAAAATTTTGGAAACCACTTATATTTTTAGACACTACTATATAATACTAAAGTAGGGTTTGTGGTTTTGATTATTTCATCATAAATAGACCAAAACCTAAGTGTAGAAATTAATAGTGAATTCCACTATATTTTTTATAAATACACATACAAACTATGAGTCATATTCAATTAAAACCGAATAAAATGAAATTTACTCTATAAACCTCTCTCTAAATTCCACTGAAGGCATTCGAAATAACATAATAAAATATTTCTAATCATTTAAGAGTGCCCTCTCATGGTAAGGGTATTCTCTCATCCTCCTTATTAAAGAATTTTTTTGTATTACACCATTTTATTTACAAATATTCACATATAAATGGGTTTTTAAACATACATTTTACTATCTTTATGATTTTCCAGTAATGAGATTCCACCTTTCACTCTCTTTTATCCCTTTCTTGACTCATTATGTACACCTGTTATACTTCCAAAATTATCATGTGTTTTTTCCATGATAAACATTTGTGTAGTGAATATCCATCCCCATTTCCACTAAAGGTAATTCCCATAGATGAACTTATTCATAATTTATTTGGGACATACATTTATATAACTCACAAACCAATATCATGGGATACAAATGTGATGAAAGGTGCTCTTATATTGTATAATATATGTGGCACACTAAAACATGTTTTTGATATGAAGGTTATGGGTTCATATAGAATTATATAGCCTTCCAATGCCTTGGGTAATATATTTCTCTCTTGATATATCATGTATGGTGCATCAGAGTTATTCCTAAGATAACAACGTTCTGATGTATCAGTGGTTAGCCATGACTTATGCTTATGATGTCATGGTTTATGTTGGTTCAACAATACTTGGTTGCATTAAAATTATGGTATTATATCATGATTTGATGTTCATGTTTATATTCTCAACCTCTTTATGTCACCATGGTATTCCTCTTGATTTTATTTACATTATTCATGTTTTAATTCAATTATTCATTTCTTGGGATTTTTATCTCACCCATTTATTATATAAATTCCAATGTTATCCTATGTAGTTCTATAATATCTATTGAATTTTAAGGGAATATAATGGGTTATTAATTCATGTTAATATGTCCTAGTTTCAATATATTATCTTATGTATATAATTATCTAAATTCAAAAAGTTATTTTTATTTTTTTTGTATCTTTTTATGTATTTCTCTATATAATAAATCATAAATAGAGTTTTATTAATGATATGTATTATTTTAGTTTGTTCCAAATAATGTTCTAGTTATTTTTAAGGTTTAATATTAGAAAAAACCTATGAAATACATAGGAATAAAAATAAAAAATAAAAACTCATACAGAAATTATGATAAAGTATATGGTAAGCATTTACAAAGAAACATAATCTCTCCTGGTTACTATAAGTGGATATAGATCTTGAAACATTGATCCAAATGGTAATAACACCAAAATGGGCCATTGGGAATTGACATGATCTAGTCCTATTGTAAGAAAAATATGTATTGATGCACACCAATTTAGTTACTCTCATGGGATATTATTTGGTAAAAAAATATATTTACGAACCATAATTAAGTGAATATAAATGATCATTAAATTATATGTTATTAACTAGATGATGTCGAACTTATATTGAAACCTATAAATTCATATGTTAAGAAATTAATGTAATACATGAGTTATCTCTTTAGTATTTATAGTTTTATTTTTTTTGTTTACTAGTTTAATTATTCTCATATGAAAATTTCCCTTAATTTGATTCAATGGTTGGAAATGGATGAAATGAGTTAACACCCAATGTTATGGAAATTCTCAAAATGATAATCCCAATATAATAAGATTAGGATATAATTACATCATGAAAATACTCAAAAAATCAACTAACTTTCTGAATAGAAACATGAATTTGGTGGAAAACCTACACCACCCTATGAAAGAAACAGTTATAATTGAGGCCATTACATTAAAAATAATTCTCAAATTAGTTTTATCTTTTGATCCCTTATTCATATGAAAAAAGTTCAAATCCCTTAAAAATATATTCTACTTCTTTAAATGTAATGAAAAAGTGAATGTTGTGAATGATTTTTATCATATCAATGGATAAAAGATCAATGGTGGTTGTTGATCCAAAATATGATGCATGATGAGGATATCAAAGTGATGATGTGGAAAAAATTGAAAAAAAAATTAAAAAAAATTATCACACTATCTGATTAAAATGGAGAGGGACTTATTTGGACTCTAGAAATAGATGGCTAATCTATTGGGTCCTTTTAGGAAAACTCCCAATACTTTTGTGATACACCTTATCATTTGTCTTTGAGCTAAAATAATATTTGAAAACATCATTGGAGGGATAAACCCAAATCGATGAAGATATTTGGTGATTAGGGACACTAAAATATATGATTAATTTTCCCAATGTACTATTAATGTTGAAATTAGGGTTAGTGAATCTAATGATTTAGGAGATAGAAAGTGGAAGTCAAATTTAAATTATTGAAGAGAGATGGAGAAATCCACCAATGGTATGAAATTCCATCATAACACTTATCAAAACGATATGAATATGTAACCCAAAAATTGACTGAATGAGAAAATGAAATGATTCTTGTGTGCAAAATAAGGGCCCCATGCTAGACAATTTAAACGGAGAAGCCCAATAATGTGATGGAATTAAATAATTCTCTATTCAATCCTATTCCAAATGTCTAATTTTCAACAATAAAGGAAAAATGATATGTGGAAAAAAATTATACAAACCCTGGAATGGTGTTAATAACTAACAATAATAACGTTCAAGGTATAGAGTACAGGGGAATGAATTTAGAATCAAATGTACTTAGGTGTATCCTGAATATTACATAGTGAAATATATTAAACTTATGAATTAATGAATGTTGAACATACTATTTTATTTTATTTCTACACGTTCATTTATATAACTCATGTTTTGTAGAAATATTTAAACACCACCTCAATATAAGAAAGTTGGGATATCAATAAAAATAAAAATTGGGGAATCTATTTAATGAAAATAATATAACATCTCCCTTGTTCATATTTATAGAATAAAATTTCTATTAAACGTTGGGGTATTTACATTATCTGAACTCAATACAATTCTTGGTATTGATTGAATTTCCTTATATATAGAAAACAAAAATTCCACGTGGAATTTAATTACCTCCATATCATAAATTTAACATCAATTATATAAAAGTAATAAGGGGAGGAGAAATCACCTTTGGTATTTATATCTCATGAATGGATATTATTTACTTATGAGTAAGTGTATCATGAAAAAATGATTGATACTATGGCAAAGATTTAATTTGATAAAATTATCATTGTAATGGAACATGATTATGTGATTCGTAATGAACTGATTGGTATTCCTCCATGTAATTTTGTCGATTTATAAATCTATATTATACACATATAATTTCCATTATATAAGACTCCATATAGAATGTCCACTAATGTAATTTATGAGATGAAGAAGCAACTAAAGGATAATCTGGAAAAAGGGTTTCTACAACCAAGGCGAATCACTATTGAGTTTGTGGGTCCTCTGTACCATGAGGAATCATGGGTCAATAAACATCCTAATTGATTAATTTTATCTCAAGAAGATTAAAATAAAGAACATGTATTCTTTTCTGAAGATTTATAACTTGTTCAATTAGCTACGTGGAACATAGTACTTCTTAAAGTTGGATCTATATATGTGATATTATCAGGTAAATGTGAAGAGAGAGTATATCCCTAAGATTGGTTTTCATATAAGGAATGTTCAATACGAGTTCATAGTGATTCCATTAGAGTAATAATACACCAAATATGTTCATCTATTTAATGAATATATAATTATGAGATTATATAGAAATTATTTTGGTATTATTTATAGATGATATTCTAATATACTCTATAAAAATAGTGTAACATTAGGTGAATTTGAATGTTGTAATGAAGTTATTAAAAATGAAATTTATATGAAATTTATAGTAATTGTGAATTTAATGTAGGGATAGTAACATTCCTCTGTCATATTATCACCAACAGAGGGTTATTTGTAGAACATTAAAAAATAAAGGCAATTGAAATATTTTCCCCCAAAAAATATTTTATGGAGATCTATTATTTCCGTCAACTAGTTTGATAGTATAAAAAATTTATAAGAAATATAAAAAAACTATTGATCCCATTAACCATGATAACTAAAAATGGATTTATGTATTTCTAGAATGATGAATGTGATGATATCACTAAAGAGTTAATGAAGAGGCTAATCACTACACTTGTGCTCAGATTACCCACTAGTAAAAAAATGTATTTGATATAAAATGATGAGTTTATATTGGGTTTCTGTTTGGTACTCATGAATGATGATAAAGTGATATCCAATTCCTTCTACAAATTATTTATATACTATTATAACTGAATAGTACATGGTCTAGAATTAGCTGTAGTGATCATCATATTAATGATATGGTGACATCATATATACAGTGAGAAGTACAAAATAAATATAGATCATAAATTAAAAAGTATACATTCAATTAAAATGATTTAAATATGAAAAAAAATGTTGGTTAGAGATGATTAAGTATTATTATTTTTTAATCAATTTCCATACATGTAAGGAGAATAAAGAGGAAGACACTGTGTGTAGGAAGGGTCCTCGAACCCTATTCATGATGAGGATATAATGGTATTCAATATTATTGAACATGAAAAGGGTGGAGAAGAGAATCATATAAGGTAATTCATATTATATTAAAAAAAATTAATACTCAACCATACATTCTTAATAGGGTCAAGGAGTCCTAAAATGATCAAGTGTATATACATAAAATAGTAGATAATACAACAATGTTCAATATTACTAATGTTGGATTTAATGGTTTAGAACCTAGATTTATGTTCCTTAAAAACTCAAATTGAAGATATATATTATAGATGATATGAATAAATAATAATTATTTATTAATCTAGGAATTATTTTTATGTATATATTTCTGAAACAAAAAACTTATGGCGGGACAATATAAAGAGGGAGATTGATGAATTTGTATCTCATTTCTTCATATGCCAAAAAATTCAAGAGTATATGACCAAAGCCTCAGGTATGATGAAACCAATTCCCATAATATTATGGAAATTTTAAAAAATAACTATGGATTTCTTTATATGATTCCCTATGTCATCTAAATACAAAAAAACATCTGTATTGTAGTTGATCACATTAAAATTTAGTGAATTTAATTTCTATTAATGAATATTTATGTACTAAAAAAGTGTCCAAGATATATATGTTAGGAGTGTTATGTCTAAATGGATATAAACTCTTAATTTTATCTTATTGATATATGATATTGTCTTTCGGATTATGAAGAATCCTTGGGCATTTGTTTCGTACAAAGTTGTGTTTCAGTACTGATTAATTCCCTCAGATAAATGTCCAGTCATTGAGAATCACACATACTCTATAATATATGATGCGATCATATGAAATTTGTTTCCAATGGTGTTGGTATCATAAATTTCCCAATGTTTAGTTCTCATATAATGTTTTTAATTCTTAAATTCAAATGGAACCTCATAAAGATATGTATATGAAGTGGTGTTAGACTCCCACATGTTAGGATATATTTAAAAAAGAAAACTCATATGAGAGTTAATATTATCCATGATATTATACAAAAGGGTAAAACTATTCAATGTCAAATTAAAATCTAATAATGTTGAAAAAATAAATATAAAAAAAAATATTCTATGAGACATTGATTTTTATTTTGGAGATAAAGAGCTCTTTCATATATCAATAAGGGAGAAATACATGATGGTTTTGAATATGGTAAATCATAATCTTAGATATATCGAACCCATTTAGATACTTGATTTCATTAGAGCTATGGAATTCCATCATGATTTACCACCCATCCTATCAAAATTACATAATGATTTATTCATATCCCTCTTAAGTCTCTAAATACCAAATAATTCACATATACTGAATACAAAGGTTATACCCTTATAGAATGATCCCTCATAAGTGGAGAATCTTGAAAAGATCTTATAACAAAGAGACAAGTATATAAGAAACAATACATCTCAACTCATGAATATGTTTTATAAAAACCCCACATTTGGGGAAGAAACATTGGAATAAGAAGATGAAATTAAATAGATTTAACAACTCCTATATTAGTTTTTGTAATAAAATTAAAAGGGTGACAATTTTTAAGGGAAAGGAATGTAATTAACAAAAAATAAATATATAAAGATTATTTCATGAATGAATAATTCCATTATTATGTATTCTAATTATATCAAACACATTAGAAACATTGGTTCTTTTAATTCATTATAAAATATATCTTGTCAAATTTTAATGATTGTTAAACACCTTATCCAGTGATAATATTTTTTCTATATAGTTAACAAAATTATTATTATATATTAATGGTAATGATAATGTGAAATTTAAATAGAAGGATAAAGAGACGAATTTGACTTATATGATCGTACCTAAAGATCCTATTTTTCAGAGCCTCTAATGGACTTAAAATAATTTTTATTTCCCTTTAACAAAGACCAAGATTTTATTGAAAATCATAACCTTGATTAAAACCATTTATAGGTGAAGTTAACTATTATTAATATCACAATCCAAATATTATTTTCTGAACCACCACAAGAAATCACAATCATTCCACACCTTATCTTATGGGAAGACATTGGGGTATTTAAGGATTATGTATCTAAGACACAATAATATGAACTTTTATATTTTTAAGGAAAAAATTACAACAATTATCAATTTTATTTAAAAAATTATTATTATTTTACAATATTTTTTATAAGAATAAAATTTTGATTCCATGAAATTAATATATTATTTTTTGGAAATATATAATCTCAATTAAGATACTCTTTCGATAAATCATTTTTCATTGACAAAAAATGTTTTTTGAATAAAATATTATGTTTAAATAATATTTAGTAAAATATATATGATAATTTAATTTAAATAAGTATAATGATACTTTTAAAAAGGGTAATATTGTTATTAGTGTCATAAAAACTAACATTTTTAAATAAACTGTGAATTTTTTTAAATAATTGATAATTGTTATTTTTATAAATTAATTTTGATAAAAAAATTATTTTTGAAATTAGAATGTTGATTTTATCTAATATTGATTTCTTCCTAATTTTATGAGGGACTAATACATTTTGGTAAAACAATTAATGCGATATAAATATATAGTCTGTATGATGTTATCAAAATAGCCCAAAATTGATGTAAAAAATGATATAAAATCTATCCATGACAAAATATTGGTTTACACTTTAAATAATTTGTTTTAAAATTTATTTAATTTTTCTAATTATAATATAATAAATCCTCTAAAAGATAATATTATATTTTAATTTTTTAAAATCAATTCTTTCTGATAATGGATCACTTCCACATCATGGAGGTATTATTTTTATATGTTCAATTATTATACCAATAAATTATTAGAAAACAATTTTATTTGGTTGAAACCATTTGATAAAATCATTTGAATGAATATGGATTGGATTTTTTTTATCATATAGAGTCCAAAACCATTGTTCAAAAATTTCTTAAATAATTCCCCTATATTTTTCAACAAATTGCATTCCATCCTCCCACTCCTCTTTTCAAAAAACCCACTGAGCAGAATTTTTTTCTCCACATACCTCTATAAATAACCCAATGTTTCCTCAATCACTTAATGATATCATACTATGAATTTATAATCAACCTCTCATGGTTGATTTATTCTCTCTTTCTCATATTTATTCAAGAAAATTCCTTATATTATGCCATTTTATTTAAAATTTTCCATATTTTGTAATATGTTTTTACACTATGATTTCTATATATCAATGTTATGCATGTGATGATAGACTACCTTTCACAATCCAAAAATACATCCATGAATAATTATACACACTGATTATGGTTCCATAATTATCCTGTGATTTTTTCATACTAATCATTTGTGTAGTGAATATCTATCAACCTTTATATTATAATTTATTCTCCAATTTGTACATATACTTAATTTATTGAAGACTTCCATACATATAACCCACACTCCAAACCCATTTAATAAAATTGATGAAATCCCTTTTTATATTTTCTAATATATATGGAACACTGAAACATGTACCTGATATGAATGTGAAGGGTGGTCCCAGAGTTATATAGCATTATAATGAATTGTAAAATGATTTTATATCATGAAAGATCATTTATGGGGCATTAGAGGTCATACTAATAAGACAATATTTTGATTAATTTTTTGTTTTCCATGAATTATTCTTATAATTTTATGTTTTATGTTGTTTCGATATTTCTATATTTCTTTTATGTAATCATATTATATCATGATTCTATATTCATTTTTATTATTCTCACCCCATTTATGTTTCATTAATATACATATTTAATAATAAATATTACATTCATCATGTTATTCATTTATTATTCAATTGTAGGGGTTATATATCACCACTTTCATATTCATGTCACAAGGATATCCCATGCAGTTTTATAAGAGTGATAAAAATTTTACAGCATGCTTATTAATTTTATATATTGTTTTTATCCTTGCTTTTATTTAATATGTTTTGAGGCTAATTATAAAAATAAACATTTATTATTGATATTTCTTTAAATATGTGTGTATTTATGTAATAAATAATGAATAAAGGTGTATTACATAAATGGGTTTTCATATTGAAGTAATGTATCACTATAATGTGGTTCAAGAGAACTCCCACCACCTTAGTGGGATGTTGTTCGAAAGAAATACATGTATCAGCAGTAACATTCCCAAAACCCTATATCGCATACTATACATTGTGTATCAGCCCATATGCCTCAATATCTGAGTTCTTCTTTCTCCAATCATCTAATTGATTGCATGAAATTGGAAATGAAAGCACACCAACAACCTGTAACTCACTATCTAAGACATCAATCATGGGAGATGCTCTATTTATTTTATTTTCCATTGGAACAAATATTAATAATTGAGCTAACTTCAAGATCTTCACCAAATTTGTAAGTCTCTCTAGATCTGACGATCTACTCAATTATGTCTTCCTACTAATCCATTAATTTTTTTATACCACTAGATCCTCAAAAACCACACTCTTGACCATTTTTAGAAACACTCTGGACCTAGTCACACATACAACAATTTTAACATTTATAAATGAATGGATCCAATCATCGTTGTTGGATAAAGAGAGAGAAATATTTGGGCTATATGGGGGGATGTTTAGATGGACATATATCCCCTACATAGTGAACATCAACTATATTTTTATAACCAATAATAGATTCTATTCTGACCAAACATGAGGAAGAGAGGGACACCACTCATGGACACTCCGATACTTTTTCTCGAATAGTCATAGCTACCCACTTAAACATTCAATCATAAAATAAAAAATGGAGATATATTATGTTACACCCACCTTTTGTGAACCTAACTACATTCTTGATGTGTATCCCATAAAATTATTAGTAGATATTAATTTAATCAAATCCTTAGTTTTTGAACATAACTACTTTATAACTTTTTCACACAAAACATTATGAGTATATCATAACACCATCTCACTCACCCTTTGTGAACCTAGCTACCTACATACCATTTAAAAATAAAATATTTAGCAGAGCTTAATTCCATCACACTAACATTCACTGAACATATGAACTTGCTATCCCATTCACATAAAATTTCTATATGATGGTATATATGATTCTACAAAATGCATTGCAGGTATATATTCTTCATATGTGTCTCATAATAGTTTCCATATATATTTGTGCCACTAGATCACAAGACATTATAATATCATCAAATCATAATCCTAGGAAATGAAAAAAAATTATTATCATTTGTTCATCATAATAATAACCCATGCTGATAAAAATATAGATGGTATCTTTTGGTCATATAAATTATAAAATTTAAGAAACATCACATTATTATTTTTATAGATAAAAATAAATTTAAAATATCACTAGAATATTTCTTATGGAAAATAATATTTTCATTTGAAATGACTTATAAAATCTAAGAGTTATAAATATACTGAGGAAAAAAATTTCATTGAAAATAACTATGAAAATTTTTAAATTAAACATCAATGTTAATTCATGTCAATAAAGAAGTGAAATCCATTATTGCGATGTAAATTAAAATAAAAACTGTATCACATTATTGGTGAAAGGTTTGAAGAACCTTTTTTAGAATATCAAAAAATAACCCTTGAAAATTTATATAATAAATTCCAATATAGATAAAAATGAAATTAATAAATTTTTACATAATTTTAGCATCCCTTTTTTTGGATAGGATTAAATTTTAAGAAACATTGAATTTTAAAATTTGGTGGGAAGTCTATTTTGTGAACCAATATTTTGAATAGAATTTAGAGAGTTGGAACACTTAAATGTGTTATAATTATATGTGGTTCAAGGACCTAGGGGTCCCTTATATATTCCATTGAGTTATGGGATTTCCAAACCCAATGACCTCCAAAATTGGGGGTAATTATAATGGGTTCATAGTTTGTATAAAATTGTGTTCCCCAAAGGGAAAACTATGCCGCCTAATCATTTGGAGTAGGCAGTGTCACACGGATTAGTCAAATCGTGCGGGAAGAGCCTCATGACCATGGGACCTACTATAGGTTTTTAATAGTCGGTTTTTATTTGATATTTTCTTATTTAGGGAAACTGTGCGACTTAACCATGTGGGGTTCTCCTTTGGTAGTTCCTTATCACATGGTTAGTGAACGTTTTGGCCAACTGTTCTGCCAAACCATGAACCCTATTCTATGTAAGTGAAATGAATATTTCTACCTAAATAAAATTTAAAATCGTATCTTATCCTTGAAATTTTCTTCATAGCCACATGCCACACCCTACTCTCATTTGAGCTCTACCATTTCTCAACCTCATGGAATGGTAGTATCTCCACTGTCCATTGTCTTATTTGAGAAATTTCAGTCCCAATGGATTCCGTTGGATAATCCAATCCTTTTTATTTATTTATTTTTCATCATTTATCATCCCTCCTACTTAACTATTTCGGTGCAACTAGTTTGTCCCTATTTTCAGGGTGTTCGTCTGTTTCATGGATTTCTCTCAAACCAAACCAAATCAAGCCATTATATTGGATGATTATTTCATACTAAGGTTGGGGTATGTGGTTAGTAGCTTTCCCATCATGTTTCATCATTTTTCAGAATGATTCACTTTAACACTTTATAGACTAACCAATTTTCACTTCTAAATGATAAATTGTGTTAAATTAAATTGATTAGACCACCATATAAGGCCATTAGTTATCCTATTTAGGGTTGGAGGTTATTACCATGACACAAACCACCCTAGGGGATTCATTTAGGTGTTTTTAATTATCATGTCATGATAGTTCGATCCACCACGTTGGGTGGTCATTTTTATTTATGTATTAAATACTAATTTTCACATATATGAACACCACCATGAGGTGGGTTGTTTATGATTTGTATTGTAATTATATATCCTAATTTTAACTAACTATATTTATTTAATAATAGTGTGATGTTTTATAATATAACATGTTTCTTGAGTTGTGTTTTCTTCTATGTAAAATTTTTATTAATCAATTTGTTATTGGGATTTTTGGCCTTCCTAATGCATGGTACTTATTTTTTTTAACTAAATAATGGTATTTACACTCTATTTATCATAAATGGAGTGTAATTTTGATTTTTTATATTCTAAGCCTCTTAAATTACACCATGGTTATGATACGGGTAGCTTTTATACATGGCCTCTTCATATATTCAAATTTTAAGAGGGAGAACATATTGAGTAAATATACTAATTGATGAATTATGTATGTCATAAGGGATAATCCTGTTCTAATACATTGAACACTAAAAACAAATTCATTTTTCATTTTTCAACTTCATTGATGAATTCTGCATACACTGGGGGTGATACTGGAACTCCATGATGGGCTCACTATGCATTCTTATTACATCATTATGAGCAATACTGATTCCGTATTGGAGACACTTTGGACGAGATCATGAGGGAGATGGATGTGTCAGGCCACAAATGAGACTTATTACCCTACGTGAGGTACATGTTTTGGATTTAGCTGTATTATATCACATTTGTTTTAGAGTGATACTTGAGAGGCCTTTCACATATAACATTGTATGGAATGTGAGGAAAGTGATCCTTATGCCACTTTTAGTTTGGTAATCAGGTTCCGGATTAAGGTTCTCCTTAGATAGGAATTGGATTCTACTTATTTAAAATTGGTTGTTATATTTGTATAAAAGGTCAATAGATTATATTTTATATCCATGAGATTTATCTAAAAATCCCAATCACAAGCTTGGGGTCATTCCATCTCATGATACCAATTCCACGCCATTTTTTTCATCATCACTTTTTCTTTATCTCAATTATACATGTATTTAATAGTTTTGACATTATTTATTAGGATGAAGCAAGATGGTTGGTTCAGGGTTTTTTAATAAAACTAATCCCAACATGGTTATTATTTTTTTCATGGATGTTTTACTTTGTTATATTCAAACAGTAAATATTTGACATGCATGAACTATATTATGAATTAAACATCATTGGTGGTGGAGAACATTGTATATATCACACATTGTTCGAGCCGCCATTGCACCGGAGTACACAAATAGACTTACTTTGTTATAAGATTAGGATCACTTGTTATTTTCTTATGTGGAAAGTCTTGTACATTGGATTTTTAACCATATTATCATCCTGGTACTCATGATGATTGTGGAGATATCCATTGGACTTTTATTTTTTTGTTGTATTTTACTTTTGTTTTGTATTTACATCTAAATATAAATGTATAATAATTTTTACATGCATGCATTGATATTTGTATTGGAATTTCCATTTTATTCAGTTATAATTGGTATTCCTACACTTTTGTTCCTTTTTTATTTAATATTCTTCCATTACTTATTAATCTACACATCACATACTATAATGCAAATCTGATTTTAATAGTAGATTCTTTGTACCATACCACATTTACACCCTCATTGATAGTCGAGAACCTCTGGAATATGGGGAGGTATGCTTGAGTCCATGTGGAAATAAGTCTGACTACATATTTATTGGTTAGTTGGCACGAGATGTTACAAAATCATATAATATGTTCTTTTTTCCTTTGTCTTACAATTTTCGGATGGTAAATAGGATACTAGGAATGTTTTAACTCATTGAAAATAGTCATTCATTGGAGTGATATACCAATATATTGAAAATTTCAAAATTTCCATGGATGGGAATATTGTTTATGCAGTTCTTTTTTAAAATTTATTTTTTTTTCACCATGAGTTATTGAAGTAATTTCTGTGGCTTACTAATTTTTTAGATTTTTAATTTATCTTTTTCATTTCATGGACTGGATGAATCATTTTATACATCATTATAGGCATATAAGGATTCAAATTTCTTGCTTTTCCCATTCCATAGAGATTTAACTGTATGGTCGTTTAATTTATTTTGTTGTGCCTTGCATATTTTAATAGGACATATTTTATATGATATATTATAATTTTCAATGACATATTTTCTTTTTACCTTCATAGGTATTTTAGTATCATCATTATGAAGATAAAATTATCATCTCTCACATATTATCCTTGTTTGGGTGTCTTCTTCTTTCATAGTAGCTTTCCAAGCTTATTTACATGATTATTCTTATTTAACATGCCTAGTGAATCCATTATCATGTCAAAATGCTTACCATGTTAAGAGAATAATAAATGGTATCTTTTTCAATTATCACGATTAAATTCTTGGATATCATAGGATTAAACTTGATGGTTGTGAATTATTATTTTGTATAATGTATGAGCACCATATATGTTGTTAACTAACAACCCAAATAACCGAACTGTTATTATTGCGCTTTTTATAGATTAATATTACTGTATGAATGTTACATCTATATAATTTATCTTTTATTCAAGAAATGTTTTTAGTTAAATGGGATCAAAAAATTTAAATTCATAACATGTATGGGAAGCTTAATAATTGAAAGAGTTTGATCCATATAATCAATACATTTTGATGAACCTTATATATTTAATGGCTTTCTTAATAATATTGAAGATGTTAAATATTATTTTTTTCTTGGATAAAATAGTTATTGTTTAGATTGGAGATACACTCAATTTTTAAATTTTATGGTATATTTATACATAGAGGTTGGTAACCTATAAAATTAATACATCAATAGGAACCTTCAATCTAGGAACATCTGTGAATACATTTTTTATGTTTTTCCTTGAATTTTTTTAAAATGGTTATTATGTTTTTGCCTTTATAAATTATAATTAATGACCCCTAGGGATAAAATTATTAAATGAAAAATAGGACTAAAGTAGTGAATTTGGTTCTTTTTTATTACGAAATTAACTATTTTGGGTGTTTTCAATCAATAAATGTTTAAAATGATCTAGTTTCTATTAGTGAACTAGAAATGATTTGGTGGGACCCTTAGATGCCTCCCTTTATTTTTTGTGCCATAGAGATTAAACCACATGAGGGTATACACATGCCTTATAGTTTCAGTACTTTAATGTTCCATTGCCTCTTATATTGTTCTGTGTGTATATGTAGGGTGGAATATCTTTAGAGAATATCTCCTTAACTAATCATAAACCTTTTTTCCATTGAGTTTTAAATTGTGAGAGGCCTTATTAAAAATATATTATGTTAATATAGAGTTTATGTGATAAAATGGCCTAATTATACCAGGATTTCATAGAATAAAAATTCATTAAAAGGATGTTTAAAATAACACTCTTGTTTTATCTTATAGATATTGATAGTTTCTCTTTAAAACTAACCATTGAATATGTAAAGAAATAAATGATTTATTGTTGATTCCATAAAATGGAATCTGATGAGGTGTTCTTACCCTTAACCCTTGTGTAGGGAATTTTAAATGATTTCATAGAAGTTATTCCATGAAACATGAGTGTGATTATTTCCCATAGGGCCTCCTCAAATAGATCTAACCTAAGTGATTGTCAATTAATCCTAACGTCCTCTTCTAATGTTATCCCACAGTGGGGTATACACATAATATTTTTTCAAGGGTGTTTTTAGTTGTAGGTAGTGCCCTCTGATATCGAATGCCTATTCTAGTAACTTGTGAAACTTTTTCCAATGTATGGTACTATTTAGGTGATGTTGTCATTGTAGGACTCTTATTATTCAAAATGACGCAATAGTTTGGACTAGAGGCCAATTAGGTGTTTTGAATCTCATTTCTAGTTTGATAATTAAAAAATCTATATTCTAGGGGTTGGACATGAATAGAGAATGTTCCGTAGTCTGGTAGATCATGTGACCTTCTCTTAATTCTTCAGTGAGTTGCGAGACACAGGAGGTCAACATATAGTTCTACAATCATTCAAAGTAATTTGGCTCAATTTTAGTTGTTTTATTGGGGACATTAGATAATTGAATTCTAGTGTAAAATAAACCTATGTATAGTATCAATAATGTTTCTATTGACAGTGTAACCTTGGGGATGTTTTCATGAATATATGTGTTATCCATCATTATGTTAAATCGTGTAATGAACTGGTTGAGTTTGGTGGAATCGTTAACCCATGAGTTATTACTATTTAAACACCGATAAACATCAGAGTGTAGTGACCAAAGAATAATCAATGTCTATGATATTTTCCATGGGTTGGTATTATATCCTAAATAGGGTTGGGTCATTCAATATGCTGGTCAGTTGTTTGGACTTTACATTTAATTGTATGAAATGAGGGAGTGTGAGGTGGGTAGCATCATGTGTACACCTAGTGAAGACCTAAACCAAGGTTTTTTGTATGTGTATAATTCTTAGATATGTTTTCAGTCTTTCTGAAGTTATGATGGACACCTCTTGGAATAGTGATCAGTGATCGATAGAGTGTGTACCATTGTATGAGATCTTTATCTTTGTAAATTTAACATTAAAGAACCTCCTAATGTGGCTACTTTCATGTTAGTTAGGGATAGACATGTCATTCCATGTAGAATTTTCACAAATAAATACAACCATTTTTAATGGTTAGTTTTACTTTTAAATTCTCATGGGGATGTAGAGTCTTGAATATTATTATTTCTTGCACATAACCATAATGATAAATGGTTGGATTGTTATACAACATTTGTAAACACTATTTCATAAGGGACAACAATTATTATGTATAAGCGTTCTGTGAATCCTTGTGCGTTAAAGTCGTCATGGTCATGTGTTGGTGATGCATTAGTGGAGGTAATAGAGTTCTTCTATGGAGGTCAAACAATGGTAGTTTGACTGTACATATCCTTCAGTGGATGATTATGAACGATTCAGATCCATGCCATGTGATTCATCATTAATTTGGAAAAGGTGACTATAGCTATTTTTGGATATCCTCTTTACCCTATAAGTGTAATTAGAGATTATTAGTGATCATGTCCCTACCTAGATATTTTTAAGAGTGCACTATGTGAGCATCGTTGTTACAACACAGAAAATATAAATGTTGTTAGTATTGTTAAGAGAGTGATATATAGAAACATGGTTGTTCATTGAAGCATGGTTAGTCCTGAGTGATTCATAGCTTCCTATGTAGTAACACCATGGAAAGACTCCTGGAAACTAATTATATTCTTGGACATGATCTCTAGGTTTATAAAACTTTGGGATTAGTTAGTGTTCTTGATGTGTGAAAATTTCTCTATCTATCAAAGTCTCTCTTGTAATTCTTGTTTAATGGTTCCATGGATTTGCCTCTTGAGCCCCTATCGATGATTCCATGACTACCCCAAACCTAAATCAAGATTGAATGGGTGTTTTAACCATCAAAATATAAATGTTCAAGATCTAGAATCAACATATATTCAATTTGATATATGATAGTTTAATGATTTATTTTGTCATGGTATGTCCTCAAAATCTTGTTATAGGCCTAAATGATTATCTTCAGAGCTAATCTAATGTTTCCTTTGTTTAACATCATCGACATTATCATTTAATGTATGATGGTATTCTATGAATTGAGTTATGATAATTTTCATCCTGATGTGGATTTATCTATATTATAATGGTTTTTTTAAATAAAGACAATTTGGAATTGACCATTCTAATGAATCATGAATCATATAACGAGCCTAATTGGAACACTAGTGGAATGTTTTGATAGAAAATTATAATGGTAGAGATAACGTGTATTGAATTTGGACCTTAAAATCCAAAACAAATGGTGGAAGAACAATATGAAGTAGGTTAAAATAGATGTCATGGAGATAGAGTTTCTACTTTGGCAGGCTCAAGAAATCTCTATCTTAGTACTGTTGTTTGTATAAAAAGTTTTGGTATCTGTTTTTATTGTTCTTGAAACATATGTTAATCTGACACTCATAGGTATGTTGTGAGTTTGGGAATGAAACAAGGTTGTTGGAATCATATCTCATGGATGAGTTTGTCGATTGATGTACTCTTTATTTACACAATGATTATAATTTTTTTGGATGTATAAGGTGGCTAGATCGCACCATCCATTGTTTAGTATCAGATGAAATTCCAATGGAATTTTAATTTTTTTCATTTGGTGGATTATCTATTTTCTGAACTAACTATAGGAATGCAATGATGACTATTAGAACACTTCAAATCATTAGTTTTAGAATTTGTCTAAGTACTAAGTGGTCAGTCAGTTGTTTTATCAAGTTTTAGGAGTTCCAAGCCCCACAATATCAAAATTTGATGAATGTTGTCAGGGGATCATCATTATTCTAAATTTTTGTACCCATAAGGAAAACCATGTATCATGATATAGAGGAGTAGTAATTTCCACAAGCTTTGGTAAAACCATGTGAGAGGATTCACTCATCCATGTGACCAACTATAGGTATTTGACAGTGGTGCTTTTAATGATTTTCATCTGGTTAGAGAAAATGTACAACTTATCCATGTGGGGATCACCTTAGGAAGTGCCTTAGCACATGGTTGGCACACGGTTTGGATAAGTGTGTAATCCAACCTTGCATATTGTTATGTTTGGGTGAAATAAAAATTTCACCCATAATGAAATTTAAGAACCTATCTTCTCCTTCCTCCTCTGTTCCCAGCGACATGCAACAACCCTCTCCTACTCGACCTCCAATATTTTTCCTCCACTAATTATAATGGTATCTATTCTATCTATTACCATATTTAAGGATGGATGGTCCCTATTAAATCCTCTTTATAAGATCATACTTCACCACATTTTTTTCATTGTTTATAATTTGACTCATTGTTCTATTTAGGTGTGACCAATTTTTCCCTATTTTAAGGGAACTCATCTATTTCATGAATTTAACCAATTCCAAACCAAATTAATCCTCAATATTGGATGAGTAATATTTATTATTAATAGTGTATATCCTTTATATATTTTATCTTTATTTTTATCATATTTTATAATGTTTCTATGACCCAAATTCCAAACATACCCAATGTCATTTCAAAATTATAATTTGGAAAAATTGAAATTTCTTAGACTAACTTATGGGGCCTTTAGACATCCTAAGTATGGTTGAATATTATAACCCCAACCTGAATATCCCAATATAGTTTAGTTTATGTGTTCATGTTTAGTTATCATGCCTTCCTTGTTCAAGCCACCCCTTTGGGTTTTCATTTTTATATATGTGTTATATGGTGATGCTCTATTTTATGAAAACCACTATGCGGTAGCTTGTTTGTGATTTTTGATTCAATTGGAGTGCCTAAATTGATGATAATGAATTTCTTGAATTACAATTTCATTTTTTTATGATAAAATACTTCTGTTTAGGTGACCTTTCTTGTAATCCAAAAATGTGTAGTTTATTGGTTTGTTTTTTGGATTGGTTTCATGCCTAGTTCATCAGACTTATAGTTTTTTTCTCAAATGAACAATGGGAATTTTACTATCTTTAGAATTAATTGATTGTGAATTGGTTTTATTTTATGCTTATCCTTCCAATTTTATCATTGGTTATGATAGGTAATGGTTACATATATGACATCATTAATTTTATTTAAAAATATATTATATAGAATATTTTGTTTAAATAAACTAATTAATGAATTATGGATATTATCAGTGATTATTCAGATTATTTAAATGAATGGAATTGAAGGGATCATCTTGTGTTTTCTTAGCTTCACTACTATATTTTTTATCTACTAGGGGTCATTCTGGTATGCCCAGATGAGCTCACCGTGAGTTATTATTACCTCATTCTGAGCGATATTGGTTCCCAAGGGAAGAAACCATAGAAGGCCCCATGGGAAAGATGTTTGTATCAAGCCACGAGTTATTAAAGGTCCTTTACATGAGATATTGATTTTGGATTATATTTTTTTGAATAAAATCAGGACTGGTGTAATAATTTTGACTCCTTATGTAACACCCCAAGATTCCATGGTACGCTTCTCTTTGAATAATAGAGCAGCGTGTATTGTACGCAACCTCGAGTTCTTACACACCACGACCAATAAAAGTAGTTGTTATTAATATTAATACCCACCTTTTGAAATTATATAAATTTTATATTTTAAAATGGACTTCATTTTTTTATTCAGAATATCGAAATTATCCTAAGTTGAATTTTTTTTAGTTTTCTGAGAACATCCAATTTTTTATGAATAGTGAAAAATGCTTAAAACAACTTTTTTAATAAAAATAATTTATAGTGATAAATCATACTATTGAGTGGTTTTAAATTATAATAAGAATATATTTATACCATTTTTTCCAGTGGTGGTCATTAGAATTAATTTCACTTTGAAATTGGACATAAACAATTTTCAGTCTTTTGATATATATTGTTTCTTAAAAACACGCTATATGTTATGACACCGGAAATTAATTATAAAATAAATTAATGAAGCATATATGTATGTAATTTTGTAAAATAGACATAATTTTTGAATTCGGAATATCAATTATAGCTTAGGGTGAGATTTTGGCATTATTCTGAAAAACTTCAATTTTTGATGAATAGTGAAACCACTAAGTGGTAGTTAAAAAACTGATTTTTCATTTAAATGAAACATTACCACTTCTGTGATTTTAATTTCAAAAATTCAACATAAATGGTTTTCATTAGGATGTAAAATTTTGTTTAATGGGATTAAAATCATATTTTACTGAATAGTAACTTTTAAGTTTAATTTAACGTGATTAAAGTTAATTAGTGAAATTTAAGGTAAAAATGATATTATAAAAATATGAAAATACCTTTACACTTGTCCTAACATTATTGGATGAGTCATTGATGACAAACAAAATACATGGGTCAACTTGGGGACCCCATGGAGCCACTTGGGTTAGAAAATGACATAAATAACTTTTTATTTAAAGTAAAAATAAAGTTGCCACAAACATGTGTTGTTTTATTAAGACAATTATTACATGGAATTATATAAGTTAAATATTCGACTATAAATATTCATTGGAAAGATAAAAATATTTCCTACATAATTATATTTTATTTATAATTTTTAGACATTAGATAAATTAAATATTTTATGACACCATGATGATGTAGTGATTACCTCATTAATTAACGATTTAAATAAAATGAAAAGATAATGTAAAATATAAGATTTACACTCGTAAAAAACCTATTGGATGGGTAGATTTCAAACCCTTATCACCTTATCCTATAAATATATAATTTTTGGGAGGTTTGAAATCCGAAAATCACTTCATAATAATGTAACATTTCATTACTTTAAAGAGTTCCCCTCCTCTCCTCTTATAAAAGGCCCCAACCTCTACCACCTTATTCACACCTTAAACGCCTTTTGGATCAGACAAAATCTGCCCAAATACACTCTCAACTTCCCTCTCTTACTCCTAGAATCCTCACTTTGGGCAGAAGGCTTCCCAAGTAAGCATTTGGCTCAAATCAAAAAGAGTTACCCGGTGTAAAGGTAATGTCTTCTCTTATGTTGTTTTGTTTTATTTTTCTTCTACAACCCCATAAAATATTTTTATTCCTTTATATTGTAAAAACACCAGTATATTAAGTATGATAGAATGTTGTTGTGAGAATTATTTGATTTACACTTACACACACCTTCGTCTAATGGTTAAAGAACATACTGTTTCTGTAGGTGGCGAATTACTGCCTCACGAAATGATGATTGTTCAATATTCTTTTAACACCTCTCATGGTGGACATTATGATGACACTATTTTTATATATGATATATATATTGTTCTTATGTTTTCCTTATTCTTTTTTATTTTTCATTTATAGCATACCTTTATGATTTTCATTATGGGTAAACGTGATAATTTTATTTTAGGAAGTGCGGACTACCGCCCCCTCAAGGTGATTTGAATCGTTAATGCCATATGTGGGATGTATAAACGATGGAGTAAATGATATTATATATGATATTATACTGGATTTAAAATATACCTATATATCATTATTATTTCAATCCATTAAATACGAAATATAAATGAAAGTAGTGTTCATGCGTACGTACAGCTTACCGTCTCCATGAACAGTGCATTTCATTTCTTACCTCTAAATGTTATTAAATATTATAAATGAATGTATATACTGGATATGTATAATATATATGATATCTATATCATGAATATAATTCTGTATATAATGGATATTTTATCCCATGAACAACTTGAAATTATAATACGTTTATTTTTTACTCAAGTACCAAAGATCGACGAAATGACCGTTATTAACATAAATAATTACATAATGTTCCTAACATGTTAATAAGTGATATAAAAGGAATAATGAAAATGAAAAAGGTTCTTCAGAAAATATAAATTAACTCTACTTTTTTATTTAGGAGATTAAAAAATGATCGAGTCAAGTTGGACACGGGGTAAGGGAACTTCTTAACCCAATTTCCATCTTTTGGGTTAATCTCCTACTTTCAAATTATGTAATCATATTATTATGTCATATCTTGTATTTGTACTTTCTTTATGTGTAATTATAGTGAATACTCATAATATATCTATTTTATTTAAAAAATGTTCTTTCTAAGGGACTTCGTCTCAATCTCCTTTCAGTGAGGCATATTTGGTTTTATACACAACTTTCCTTTATACGGTTTATAAACCCCATTGACTTTTATTTAGAAGAAATCGTTTTATACGAAGCAATTTAACTAAAATAAAGAAATCATTTTTTCTTAAGTATGCGGTGAAAACGACTTCTCTGCCGCTGTGACTATTATTTGAGTTTCAGCTTCCTCTATAAGCCATAACTTTTTTTAAATGAAAAATAAATACCATGTTTTACTTTTCTTTTATTTTTGTATTTAAAATGCTTTTGATAATTTTTTTATTATATTAATGTGTTGTATTGATATCTTGTGATTGAAATGTGGAAATTTTATGTTTCCTTTATGCATGTTTTATGTGATACGATTATGTTATAGTTTATGATATGATTAAACCTGTTCATATGAGGAATGCATTGGACTTAATAATTGACTGGTGGAGCCCGCTATAGCTCCTCGATGCATCGGTAGGTCTCATGAGACAAACTAGTGTCTTGGCACGAGGCCTTGACCAAATCTTATTTGTAGTCCTGGCACGAGGCCTTGGCTACGTGGTTATGATAGTCTGGCATTATGCATTCCATCATTATGAATGTGGTTATTGATATTGCATGTGATTATTTGACTAGTACATATTAATGTGAGTAAGTAAATGGAATTATTTCATTTTAATTTTTCCATATTATGCTAATTTTCAAGTTTAAAAGGCTTTTATTCTAGTTATACATTGCCTTAAATGTTTGTGTTTATTTTTTAATGATTCCACTATATTGTTATCTTTACTGAGCATCTGAGCTCACCCCTTTCAATGTTTTATTTTTCCCATGATGCGAAGAAATATTTTATGACTAACCTGCAGGGATAGTCTGAAGGGGATATGTGTGTGGAAAATAGAGACTATGTTATTGTAGTTTTTCAATTTATGATGTAATGTAATATTTATGAATGTATCTAGTGTTTCCAAAGATACTAAACTAATCGGTCTTTCGAGACATGATCTTTTGTGATCATGCCGATGTTACGTAATAATGCACCAACTCTGGGTAACTGGGGTCGGGGAGTTACAGTTGGTATCAGAGGCATTTTAGTACTAACCTTGGAAGCTATATTTAGATAAACTCTGATTAGAGCACATAGCCCTAAGATAGAATTTAAGGATTAGTATAGAAGAACTTCCTAGAATTTTGGTAATATAGTGATTTTATGAGTTTTCCAAGCAATACATCCCTATCTAGATACGAGCAGGTAGAGGCGACTCTGGCATAGATGTAACTAGTGGTAAAACCCGAAAACACCGCTTTGAGGTAGACTCGAACGGGAACTAGTGCACGAAAACGGGCCTTGCTGCACTCTTGGTTACGACACTCCGGGGGGATATTCTTAGGATAATTTTCATTTTCTTTACAAACCATTATGAAGGGTTTATGAGTATATACTTCCTCAAAGAAAAAAAATTATGATTATGGATTATATCCATAAATTGTTCAATTTATGTTAAGTGTTTTACAAGTATGGAATTATGTATTTTGATTCATAAACTAATCTAGTTTATGCCATTGTTTAGAAATGGAGCCTAGTGGAAGGAATGGAAACTGTATCAATAAACACACTCCATGTAGGGATTTCCCTCCTAGTTATAATAATTATAATGGAGCTGGTGATACAACTGGTGCTGATCTGCTTAACACCATTCTGGGACAAATCACTCAAGTTATGAATAATAACCTTACTCGTTTGGAGCATCCTGATCCGCAATGAGGAGGATCAATGTTAGAATGCTTCATGAGGACACAACCACCAACATTTAATAGGGGTACAAATCCATTAGTAGCTGAGTAATGGATAAAATCCTTAGAAAAAATATTCCATGCCTTGGGGAGTAGTGAAAGGGAGAAATTTGTCATGGCAGTTTACCACCTCACTAGAGATGCCGATCAGTGGTGGTCGTTGATTCAAAATATAAAGGACGATGATTAAGTATCGAATATGGAATGGAGGGAGTTCAAAGACCTTTTCTTAGAAAAATACATTCCTCATGACCATCAAGAAGATATGGAAAGGCAATTTCTGTGTCTGAGACAAAAGTAGGATGAGAATGTCGCAAATTATGAGGCCAACTTTACATGGTTAGCAAGACATGTTGCAGATTATATACGTAACCCAAGAAGTAATATTGATCATTTATTTGGTGGGTTAAAACCATTTCTCCGTCGAGAATTAGTCTCACAAACCTTCTCGTCATACGAAGATATTGACTCATGTTCTATCAAGACAAAAAATGAATTCTCTAAATCTTATGACAATAAAGTAAAGAAAGAGAATAAGAGAATGGTGGAACGAGAGACAGATAAAGGGAAAAAGGGAAAGAAGTATTTTCCATTATGCGATAATTATGGGAAGAATCACCTCAGTACTTGCCTAAAAGGAATGGGAGTTTGTTATAAATGTGGAGAAAAGGTCACCAGGCTCGTGATTACAAGGGAAAAAAAGAGGCTACCAATGTTGAATTATACAATTTTAGGGAAATGGGTAATTATGTAAATGAATGTCCTAAGCGTTAGGGAAACATACCTCAGAAAAGGCCAAGGGATCAAGGAAAATATTATGTCGTTACTACAGTTGAAGTGGAATAATTAATGTATTGTTGCTTTTGGACTCAGGGATTATATTCTGGTTATAAGAATAATGTGATATATATAAGGATTGTACTTCAGTACTTGTTGTTTTCATTAAGGTTTTATTATTATGAATGTAATCATATTTTTGTATGTGACAATAAGAGAAACTTTACTTTGTTTGAGGAATCTGATGATAGAATTGATTTTTGAATTTAGAGACCTTTTAGAAAAAAGTTTGGATAGAGGTATTTTGGATAACTATAATGGTTGAAATGGATTATGTTGAACATTGGGTAGTATTTTTTAAGGTTAAAACATTTATTAAGATTATTTTTGGAATATTATAATACTATAGTTTTAGAAAAAGGACAACCTGCATGTCGGGGGATAACCCGTCGCGTCAGACAAAGCTTTAGGAATCGAAACCACAACCATAGTGTGACAGTCCTTTATTAACTACCACAAGCCTACAGGAATTCCCTGATTATTAAAAAATAGTTTTCCTAATCTAAATGGTATATGTAAATATTTGTAACCTTATAGGATTAGAATAAATATAATATTTTTGAGTTATGTTACCATTTGGAGTAAAAGATGGGTTTGTTGTAAAAATTTATTAAAGAATGAAAGTCTATATGACAAGTAAATATATTTCCTTACATTCTTAGTAAATCTCTTAAATAAATTCCTCAACTTTTTGAAAGGTAACAAAAAACAAAAACCTGGTCGGTTAACATTTCCTACAGGGGAATCAATGATCGTTTAACCAATCAGAAGATTGTGATTTTCTTGTAGTTAAACATTCTCCAAATCCTGTTTTATAGAACTCTCCATCCGACCATGATGGTTTTTTTCCTCCATAACCATTCTTTCATAGAATCCTAGTATTGGCTATCTCGGGTGACCTTTGTACTTCTCTTTCTTTCTTTTAATGTTATATTTTCATTAACCTTATTTCCGATATGAGTTTTCCACAAAGGTATTTTCTATTTTCAACATTTTATAATCAAATACAATTTTCAAATTACGAGGATGCAATTTATTTAAGGAGGGGAGAATTTAACACCCCATGCTTCCATGGTACGATTCTCTTTGAATAATAGAGTAGCGTGTAATGTACGCAACCTCAAGTTCTAACACACCACAGCCAATCAAAGTAGCTGTTATGAATAGTAATACCCACATTTCCAAATTATATAAATTTTATATTTCAAAATGGACTTCATTTTTTTATTTGGAATATCGAAATTATCCTAAGTTGAGTTTTTTGTAATTTTCTGAGAACTTCCATTTTTTTATGAATAGTGAAAAATACTTAAAAAAAACTTTTTTAAGAAAAATATTTTATAGTGATAAATTATACTATTGAGTGGTTTTAAAGTATAATTAGAATATATTTTTTCCATTTTTTCCAATGTTTGTCATTAGAATTAATTTCACTTGGATATTTGACATAAGAAATTGTCAATATTTTGATATATATTGTTTCCAAAAAACATGCTATTTGTTGTGACAATGGGAATTAATTATAAAATTAATTAATGAAAGTTATATGTTTGTAATTTTGTAATATATACATAATTTTTGAATTCGGAATATCAATTATATCTTAGGGTGAAATTTTGGCATTATTCTGAAAAATATCAATTTTTATGAATAGTGAAACCACTAAGTGGTAGTTAAAAAAACTGATTTTTCATTTCAATGAAACATTACCACTTTTGTGATTTGATTTTAAAAAAAATGACATACATGGTTGTCATTAGGAAGTAAAATTTGGTTCAATGGGATTAAATTTTTTTTAGTGAATAATTACTTTTATGTTTAATTAATCGCGATTAAAGGTAATTAGTGAAATTTAAGGTAAAAATGATATTATAAAAATATCAAAATACCCTTACACTTGTCCAACCATTAATGGATGAGTGATGGCTGACCATGAAAAACCATCAGTCAACTTGGGGACCCCATGGAGCCACATGGGTAAGAAAATGACATTAATAAATTTTTATTTAAACTAAAAATAAAATTGTCACAAACATGTGTTGTTTTATTAAAACAATTATTACATGGGGTTATATAAGGTAAATTTTTGACTATAAATATTAATTGGAAACATAAAAATATTTCCTACATCATGATATATTTTTAATTATTTTTAGACATTAGATAAATTAAATATTTTATGACAACATGATGATGTAGTGACATCCTCATTAATTAACGATTTAAATAAAATGAAAAGATAATGTAAAATCAAAGATTTAACTTGTAAAAAACCAATTTTATGGGTTGATTTCGAACCCTTATAACCTTATCCTTTAAATATATAATTTTGGGAACTTTGAAATCCGAAAACCAATTAATAATACTGTAACATTTCATTACTTTCCAAGAATACCCCTCCTCTCCTCTTATAAAACGCCCCCACCTCTACCACCTTATCCACACCTTCAAAGACTTTTGGCTCGGACAACCTCTTCCAAAATAAACTCTAAAATTCCATATATTACTCCTAGAAGCCTCACATTGGGAAGAAGTCTTCCCAAGGAAGCCTTTGGCTCAAATCAAAAAGAGTTACTTGATTTAAAGGTAATGTCTTCTGTTATGTTGTTTTGTTTTATTTTGTTTCTCCTACCCCATAAACTCTTTTTATTACTTTATTTTGTAACAACAGTAGTATATTAAATATACTATGATGTTTTTATGAGAATTATTTGATTTACACTTACACACATCTTTGTCTAATGGTTAAAGAACATACTGTTTCTGGGGGTAGCGAATTACTGGCTCACAAAATGATGATTGCTCAATATTATTTTAACACCTCTCATGGTGGCCATTATGATGACACTATTTTTTTATATGATATATATATTGTTTTTATGTTTTCCTTATGCTTATTTATTTTTCATTTATGTCATACCATTATGATTTCCATTATGGGTAAAGGTGATAATTTCATTTTAGGAAGTGTGGACTATCGCCCCCTCAAAGTGATTGGAATCATTAATGTCATATGTGGGATGCATAAAGGATGGAGTAAATGATATTATATATGATATTATACTGAAATTATAATATACCTTTATATCATTATTATTTCATTCCATTAAATACGAAATAGAAATGAAAGTAGCGTTCATGCGTACGTATGGCTTACTGTCTCCATGAACGGTGCATTTCATTTCTTACCTCTAAATGTTATGTAATATTATAAATGAATGTATATACTGGATATGTATGATATATATGATATCTAAATCATGATTATAATTCTGGATATAATGGATATTTTATCCCATGAACAACTTGTAATTACAATAAGTTTATTTTTGACTCAAGTACCAAAGATCGACAAAATGACCGTTATTAACATAAATAATTACATAATGTTCATAACATGGTAATAAGTGATATAAAAGGAATAATGAACATGAAAAATTTTCTTAAGCAAATAGAAATTAACTCTAGTTTATTATTCATGATATTAAATAATGATCGAGTCAAGTTGGACACGAGGTAAGGGAACTTCTTAACCCAATTTCCGTTCTTTGGGCTAATCTCCTACATTCAAATTATGTCATGATATTATTATGTCCTATCCTGTATTTGTACTTTCTTTATGTGTAATTATAGTGAATACACATAATAGATCGGTTTTATTTAAATAATGATCTTTTTAAGGGACTTCGTCTCAATCTCCTTTCATTGAGTCATATTTGGTTTTATACACAACTTTCCTTTATATGGTGTATAAATCCCTTTGACTTTTACTAAAAAGGAATCTTTTTCTACGAAGCATTTTTACTAAATGACAAAAGGATTGATTTTTTCTTATGTATGCGGCAACAACGACTTCTCCACCTCCATGACTATTATTTGAGTTTCGGCTTCCTCTATAAGCCATAACTTTTTTTTAAATGAAAAATAAATACCATGATTTACTTTTGTTTTATTTTGGTATTTAAAATGATTTTGATAATGATTTTATTATATCAATGTGTTTTATTGATATCTTGTGATTGAAATGTTGAAATGTTATGTTTCTTTTATGCATGTTTTATGTGATACGATTATGTTATGGTTTATGATATGTTTAAACCTGTTCATATGAGGAATGCATTGGACTTAATAAGTGACGGGTGGAGCCCGTTATAACTCCTCGATGCATCGGTAGGTCACATTAGAAAAACTAGTGTCTTGGCACGAGGCCTTGACAAAATCTTATTTTTAGTCTTGGCACGAGGCCTTGTCTACGTGGTTATGATAGTATGGAATTATTCATTCCATCATTATGAAAGTGGTTATTGATATTACATGTGATTATTCGACTAGTAGAATATCAATTTGAGTAAGTAAATGGTATTATTTCATTTTACTTTTGCCATATTATGATATAGTTCAAGTTTATAAGGATTTTGTTCTAGTTATACCTTGCCTTAAATATTTATGTTTATTTTTGAAAGCTTCCACTATATTGTTATCCTTACTGAGCATCTGAGCTCACTCCTTTCAATGTTTTATTATTCCCAGGATGTGAAGAAATATTTTATGACTGACCTTCAGGGATAGTCTGAAGGGGATATGAGTGTGGAAAATGGAGACTATGTTATTGTAGTTTTTCACTTTATGGTGTAATGTAACATTTATTAATGTATCTAGTGTTTCCAAGGCTACTAAACTAATCAGTCATTCGAGACTTGATCTTTTGTGATCATGCCAATGTTACGTAATAATGCACCGACTCTAGGTAACTGGGATCGGGGCGTTACACCTTACATCGATTGATATAGATGGACTCCGAAGGTAGTGAGCATTACAACCCTCATGTTTTGATACCCAGGTTTCATATTAATTTTCGACATAGAGAAGCTTAAGATTATACACATTTAAAATTATTAGTTACTTATATAGAAAATAATAATGGTTTACATTTGGTATCCATGAGAGGCTTCCACCAATCCCAATCACATACTGGGGGGTGGTCCATCTCATGATACATGTTCTATTCCATTTTTTCATTATCACCATTCCTTATCTCAACATTAAATGTTTCTGATGGTCCATAAATTCTGTATTATAATAATGTAGGTATGATTGGGTATGGTGTTATAGAGGAAACTCATGCTGAATTAGTTAAATTTTTTTTCATGGTTGTTTTACTTTTTTATATAGTTACATTGATTATTTTACATGAGAAAACTGGAGTATACATTATAAAATATTGGGGGTTAATTACTGAGTATATATCACACCCCGTTTGGGCCACCATTAAATTGGGGTTCTAAAGAATACATCATTAGTAGCAGAATCAGGATCCTCAGTTAAGTTCTGGTGGTTTCATGCTTGTAACTAGGAGTTAGGTTCACCAAGATGAGATTATACTGTGGATTCTCTAAGACATATCCTTTGGATATTTGTTCTTTTATTGTATTATACTTTCATCTTGTATTCCCTTCTTCTTGTACTTGTGTAATCATCTTTACTTGCAGGTATAGATATATGTATTAGAGTTACAATTTTATTCAGTTGTTATATGTATTATTAATTTATTTTTCTCTTTTATTTTTTATTTCTCTATTTTTTATTGATTTTTGCCTTGTATACTATTGTTCTACATTGATCTTTTGGTTTTAGTTTTCCCACTGTACGACCATTATACCCTTGATGCTATTAAGCATCGTCTAGAATATGGGGAGGCACACATGTGGCCATGTGGAAATCGGTCCGGCTACCAATTTCGTTATTGGTTGGGCCGAGTCATTACAATAATATTAAATATCTTCTGAAAACATTTTAAAGAACCTATGAACATGGAATAAAATATTCTAAATTGAAAAAAACAATATTGGTTTTCCTTATGAAAATTATTTCCCTTATTATGTTGTCAAAGAGAAAAAAATAAAACAAAAACATTAAATCTCTATAAAAACTATGGGAGGATTATTTAAATATTTATAGGTATAAATATGTCATATAATTTAATTGTTGTAAAAAATAGTCATTAATAATCTTGATAAAAATGAGATTTTAATAGAAAACCCTTACATCTTAAGATACAATATAATAAAAGTCCTTAAATGAAATAAATATTGACTTTGAAGTTTAAATACCTTGAATAAATGAAATTAATTATATTATATATCAAATAGGTATTATATACATCATTTAAATGAAATTTTGTGCAAAAAATAACTTTTATCTTAAAGAAGGAAGTTTTGAGATAAAACACTTTCCATGAATCCATTATTTGTTAATGAAATGATAAATAAAGTTAAAAAAAATACTTAGATGCATAAATGATCTACTTAATAACCATATTCATATATAGTACCTATTCATTCCCATGATTTTAATTATTTATTATGTTTATATTTGTTAGTTATAATATATTTTAATCCTTGAGAGTTAATAAATTTAACTGTTTTCACACAGTTTAGAATGTTGTTATCATTACCAATAAATTTAAATAAAATGGATAATAAATATATTATTTATTATAAAAAATATTCTCATTATTTTGATTTGTTGTTGTCTTAGTTAATTTTATAAGTGTTTTAGTTACACTGTGTGAAAATTGAATTATTGTTGGCTTATTTTAGTGATTTTACTGAATGGAAAAGAGTCAATAATAATAAGTAATATAATTAATATTAAATTTAAATATCCTTATACCAATAAATATTTTCTTATTATAATAAAATAATATAATTTTTCATGTTCCAAAAATAATCTTTAGTCATATTTTAATCTGTCATTCATGTTGGTTGTTTAACCAATCCAAAGATAAACATTATTTTACTAGATTGGTGAGTATGGTTATGGAGAGTACAATTTTGAAATAATTTAATTATAATAAAATAACAATCATATTATTTTTTTATTTTAATTGTGCATAACTATATTTGAATATTTTTTATTATATAATAAAAAACAAGATGAAATTGAAAAAATTATTCCTTGTGGAGGTAGTAGTTTGCACACACGAATTATTCGTGTTTTATTGATTTTCTATGAGGGTGAATATAAAAATAGAAGGATAATAAATTTAATATTACATTATAAATATATAATAATGATACATAATCCATCATGTTATTATAGTGATAATGTATTTGGATGAGTAATATTAAGAAGAAAAACATTATAATGACATACAACATATGTTAGAGGTTTGATTTTCTCCTTGGAAGTTCTATTGAAATTTAAGGGAATATAATAAATATGAGTGACAAGTGGATTATTTTTTATTATGGGGTTCTAGGGATATAAAAACATTAGTGTTATAATGGGTGATTTTTTGGAATCAGTGTAGCATGAAGGGGTGGAATTATCTTCTTTTATGGAAGAAGCGAAGGGCATGTTTTGAAACACCATTTACTAATTTAATTACAACTTTAAATAGTAAATTGTAAAATACAAAAATAATTAGAATGAACAAGATTTTTAATATTTTTAATTTTAAATTTCCACATATACGTTCATTATGGAGGTATACTTAAGTGATTTAATGATTTTTCCCTTTAACATTTTTATCCATGTGTGCTTTTACCTAGATAAATTTTCTTTTTTACCCATGGTTGAAATTTAATATAATGGTAATTAAATTTAAAAATTCCATATTATATGATCATTATAATAATAAATATAAAAATTAATTTATAAAATTAATTTTCTATTGTTATTAAAGGAATTTTTTCAAATAAATATACTTAATGCTTAATAAAAAAATTAGTAAAATTGTGTGGTAATGCTTACATTTTATGAGATTGATAATGTAATAAATGTTTATAATTTTTCTTAACGAAATTTATTTATTATAAAGAAAAAAAGTTTATATATCATATAAATTAAGGAATATCAATATTTTTACCGAAATTTTACATAATTAAAATAAAATGCCAAAAAAATAGTAACTTTCTCTTGAAAATTTATACTTAAGAACAAAAAATGATTTCATATAATAGTTCTAGACACGAGATACGAAATATAATTATAAATACATAAAAATTGAATTCCAATTTTGATACTAATATATAAGACACATTTTTAACCCTTTAAAACATATAACATCAAACTAAAATATTGAGCAATTACATATAAATCGATATTTGAGGTTTGGGGTTTTAGTGATTTAGTATAATCTCATAAAAAATTCAATACATAAAAAATAAGTTGAAATATATATACATCATATCTCAATAATTTATTGACATTTGGTAACATAATTAGGTATTATATACATCAAATGTTTAAAAACATGTGGAAAAGGAAACACAATAAGGGATAGTTCAAACACCCAGTATGGGTAATCATAATAATTAACGATGGAAGTGATCAGGGATAATATGATAAGAATAAGGTTATGATGAAATAATAAAGTTAAGTGTGAATAACATAAGTAAATCATAAAAATAAATATCTAGTTCATCAATCATGAAACATGGAATAAATATTGAACTATGCTAATATTTTTAAGATTTAATAATAATGAGATACATGATGTTAATTACGATCAAAGGAATCCTTATAAACCCATAATAACCATAATGATAAATTGTTACTATCCTATTAAATTATATATAATCCCTATTAAAATAATGTTATAAATAAGTAGATCATTGTAAAACTTTAAGGTAAACCACCCTTTTTAACTCCCTCAATAATTATTTTTAAGACACGGAACATAATCCAATGAACATAACACCTATAATGCGGTAAACCTATCGTTTAAGATGTATCATTAACACACAATAGTAAAAGATAAATCTACATCACCCATCATCATAAATAATTTCCAATAATGTTTACATAGTATGAATGCTTGAAATCATTCACTTTCACTATAAAAATCATTCAAACAACCATGATTTCTTTTATATCTTTTTTTACATATGTAAACGAAATTGGTTCAATGGAAATCTATTTTAAACAATAAAAATTAATCTACAGGTAGAATAATTATTTTATGATTGCAATATAAACTCAGTAGAACATATGTAAAATCAAGTACATTTTTATTGATGAATTGAAATTCAATAAAAAAATATATCTAAAAATATTGTAGAGTAAAATAGACATTACATTACAAAAATCACCTTAAAAAAGAACAAAAATATTTTAATATTATTTTAATTTAATATATTATTTTAAATTTAAAAACAAATAATTAAATAAAATAATTTTTATAATGGTTGAAAAATCCATTCTTTTAGTAAATGTAAAAATAAACATTCTCTTCAACCATTTAATAAGGAGTGGAAAAAGTGGCCCATGCAGAATGCATTAAGAAATTTCAATTTTAATATATTTTAAATTGATGTCAAATATTACATTAAATAACATTTGGAAACTTTTTTTTGAAAACAACATTCATGAAAACATTTATTGAATCATTGATATGGAAGAGAAAGATTCCAAATAAAATACAAGATACAAAAAGATCAGTATTATGTAAAAACAAATTTTTTTATGCTTCTTGGATTAATAAATGAATAAATTAAAACGAAAAGTGTAAAATGAGTTTATAAATATAATACAATAAATGTTATATTGTTAAAAAAATAGATCATATGATTTCCCCAAAGGAACATTGAACTTAAACAGTATTGAAAAGGGAGAAGATAGAAACAAAAAGTATTTACAACTTTGTTATCTTTTGAATGAAAGGTAATTGAAAGTAAGGTCATTACAGAAATCTAAAAGTCACATGAAAATAATGAATTTATGTGTCAAAATAAATTCTACGATGTAGTATGTAAACCAAGTAAAGAAATCACAGTTCAAGAGATAAAAAATTTCTTAGGAAATTTAGTTTAGATAAAGAAAACACTTAAACTGATTTCTAATTTTGAAGTGAATATTATTGTATGATTTGGTTATTTGAAAACATGTAACTCCAAATAAAAAATAATAAATAAAGCATAATTTTTTTAGATAAATTCATACACAATAATGGCACAAAAAATTTCAATGCAGAAGAGGAATAACACACTGAAAGTAAATTATGTTACTAAACTACTTACTACTATGGTAACTTCCCAATCAAATCAACATTGATGAAGTAGTGTGAATTTTTACATCAAAAATAATTATGTATGATTTATTCATTATAAAAAATTAATGTGATAATTATATACACCATAAAAATGTAATTAGGGTCATAAACATAAATTATGCTTCAATGAAGGGAAATTGAGACAAAATATGTTCGCTCAAATTCAGACATTCTATCTATGTCATTTAACAAATATTTAATAAAATTATATAATTTATTTTGTTTCATTTTTTATGTATTTAATACCATATCTTTAAACCAATTATTTCATTTATATTATTTCCATATTTAAATAAATAATCAGATAATTCCATGTCAAGTGTTTTAATGAAATTCTGTCATTATTTCATAACAACTTCAGTATGTTGACTATGTTCAAAGAGATATTTGATCCACAATATATAAGATAATAAAAAATAAATATATTTATTTTATAAAAACATATAATTTAAATAATACTATTAATTATAGTTATGAAAAATGAACTATATTATAATCATGGAGACTGTAGGTCGTACGTACACATGAGTAACTGTTACATTTTTTAAATAAACATGATAGAAATAAGATGAGTATTATATTATATTCTTATAATAATTATTTTGTCATAAATATCATATTTTATATTTAAATAAAATTATATATAACATACAAATGAGAATTTTTATTAAAAAATGTATCACATCACTTTGTGGATGTGGTAGACAACATGTTCTCATGAATGCCATTATCATATTTAAATATTTATAAATGTAGAAAATAAATGATATATTATCATTTAATAATTACAATTATTTAATTAATATCATATATATCTATAATATATCTATAATTATGACCATCCTAGAGATGTGGTGATATAAAATGAACTACATCAGTTTCTGAGGTGGTAGTTCGCCATATAGACAAAAGATTGTTTTATTTCCCATTTGATGGAAAATAGAGAATGATATAGGTTACGAAATTAGAATTTTAATATATAAGTATATTATATATATTTATGGTATTTTAACAGAATGGTTGATGAATATTTTGAAGAGGTATAAGAATAAATAATGATCCACATTTTATTTAAATCTATTCAACTTTTTTGGATAACTACCAATAATTTAAATATAATTTTCTATAAGTATTATATTATACCATAACGAAGAACAGTAAACCATTGGTCTGGATTTTATTAAGAAAATTAGATATGTATTGGATGAATAATTATATTTATTTTTGTATATAGGAGGATAGGTTATGCATTTTTATAAGTGAGGGAAGATAATTCAAGGAATTTCTTCATATACAATATTATTATTATTTTTTAAATTTTTATAGGATTAGAAATGAGATAATTATAATATATGATGACTATTAATTTAAATAAATTCATATAATATACTATTTTTATTAATTTTAAATCATTTATGAAATAAAATTTGTCATAAAATATCATTATTGTCGTTTTTGGAATTATATGGAATATTATAATATAATGTGGGTATAAATCTAGAAAAAGGGATTTAAATCACATGTATTATAACAAATTATTATAGGGACTCAATATGACTACCAAAACTATTGTTTGACTGGTTTAGATATCATTTCAAACCATATCTTTTGGTTTAATCCCTTGGATATCATATTTTATCCTAAAACATGATAATGAATTATTTAATATCAAAGTGTTATAATTTTAATTATAAATCTAAAATTATAACATAAATGGATATATGATGATATTTTATTCCATTAATCATCCTAATATTATTCTTTATTTTTTAATAATTTTATAATAATTTATAAAATACTACTTAACCTGAAACATCGATTATGAATTTTTTTGACCCTAGACTCATAATATGACATTGATAGTGATCGTAATTAAATTTAATTATAATATTATCATTAAATAACCTATAGTGCATTATATTGATAATAAAAATTAATGGGAAACAATAAATCACCAAAAAAATTAATTTTTATTGTTTCTAAATGAAATATTGTTAATTTTTCTATAGTTTTCGCATGCATTGTGTCGGTGTTGCCTAAGAATTTAAATTAATATAATCATCAATGAAATTTTAAAATGAATTAATACGATAAATAATAAGTTATTATCAACGCAAATTGAATGAAAGGGAGTGACATTTTTAACATTATATTTACATGAAATAAAATTTAAGTTATTATCAATGAAAAATGGGAACAAATTTCATTAAATTATAAACTTGATTGTGTATGGTCTAACCCCTCTCATAAAATATTATATATAGAAGTGTTAATTTAATTTCTTCCCTTATAAAATTATTTTTAAACATAATTAGCCTATTTACCAATTTTGAGGTAACACATATTTACTATTGTTACTATTCATAATGATAAAAAAACCTATTTACCAATTATATTTCTATAGATTCCATTTATGAAATAAATTTTTTAATATTCAACTTCTTTAAGAGGGAGAAATTAATTTGATATTAGACCACAATATGTAACAAAATTGTTTAAAAAAATGCTTTCAAGACCAAACAATAATCTTATAAAATTTTAAGTATAACGATGATTCAAATATATTTAATTAAATAAAATATAATTTAATAAATAATATTCTATTTTAATAAAAAAAAATATTCCTAATAGAACATTTCAATAAAAATAAATAATAGTTTTATAGAATTGTTGAATTATAAATCTCAAATGAAAAATAAAATTTTCAAAAAATATCAAAAAATATCACTCAAGGATTATTTTTGGATAATGATTCAAAAAATGAAAAACATTTTATAAAATATATTTATAAAAGTGGATGAAATTGATTATATCATTTGTGTGTGAAAATCAATAAAAACCATTTTTGATGAAAATGTATCTCTTGATCATAAAATAATTGTACTGAGAAATTAGGTGTTTTTTTATAATTATTCAATACATTTTTATTTAATATAAAAATTATATACATTTCACAATGATTTTAATGTTTTTAATACCTAAAAATTCAATGAATTTGTTATAATAGTCATATATAAATAATAATATTTCTTGGTTTATGCTCTCTGGTGTGTATCTTGAATGCTATAGAAAATAGTCATCATTTAAAATACGAGGATATTATGTTCTTCCACATTAAATAAATTTAATCCTCAAAATTTTTATTTCCTCTCAGTAATAAATGGATTTAAATTTTAACATATAATTTTTGAATCCCACATCTTAAAAATTATTAATAAAACTTCCTTCTAAAAAGTGGGAAATGGAAATATGATGTTTATCTTGAATAACACATTCACGGTATCTAACTAGCAAGTCAATAGTGGGATGTGAAAATTTGGACATGGAGGGAAAAAATAACATCCAAATAATGATATATGGATAAATATAATAATGATCACCAGAATTTTAATGATCATAATTAAGGTAGTAAATACTAAAAAATAATCCAATTTTGTGTGAAAAAGGCAATTGATTCATTAAAAATGAATTAAATATGATAATTTTCTTATATCATGATGATTTTCCTATATTTAAAGAATAAATTTACTATAAAAACATAATACATAAGGAAATACATATACTCTAAAAGTATAATATCATCCTATAATATATTTCTACAACAATCTCATCTTTTCTCCAAACGATGAGTATTCAAGATAATTTTTTTCATGTTTAAAACACTAAAATAAAATTATAACTTATCACATAGCCACATATGGATGAAAATATATTCATATAATATTTATTAATATGTCAATTACTGTAAACATTTATTATATATGAAAATTTATAAAAAACATTATATAATTAAACATTAATCAAAAAATTTTCAACAACACAAAATGTTCATTACAGGTCATTCCATAAATAAATAACCTTATATCACAAATTACCTCAATAACCAAAAAATTTATGAAAATATTAACCTGAATTTTTATCTTATTCCTTTTACCTTACATAAATAAATTAATAGAATTATTTTGAAATAATCATTCACATTGAAACTATAGGTTACAAAAACATCAATCTAATAAAATGTATCCTAAAAATATCATTAACCACATTAAAATATCATCTACTAAGACCATAAAATGGGTTCTATACCTTTAATCATATGATATACTATATAATTATTATATTGTGATGATATGAATAACTATTATGTTATCCACCTGTGGAAATATCATAATCTCCATAATTATCCAAACCCTACAATAGTACAAACAATGATAGCCCTAAATTTGTATACACAGATATAATGTTGAAAAAATATAAAAAACATTTTATTATTTGATACTAATAATAAAGACCCAATTTGAACCCTTTATAACATATAATATGAAAATAAAATGTTGTATCACGTACTTAATGAACGACCATTTTGGTTTAGAGATTTGTGGATTTAGGATAAACTTGTAACAACGGAGATATATATAAAACTAGTTCATAAAAATATATATCACCTCCCACTAATTTATTCACATGTAAGAAACTTATCAGTCATAGCATTCTTAAAACCTTTCTTCCAAACCTTGTTATAAGGAAACATATGTATGTTGAGCTCTCATTCTTGTTATGTTTAGATATATAAATTAATAATTTAATTTTATTAGTGATTATAAGATAATCATAAGGGTTTAAAGATATAATCAATGTGAATGGGCATAACATAAGATAATTCCCACCCATAAATACATTAATCATCAATCATGAATCAAAAAATAAATATTCAACAGTGTTATGAATCATTGGAATCAATAATCATGATCAATTTGATGTCAATCACGATCAAAAGATGCATTAAAACCCCATAAAAATAGTAAAAAATATGTTCAAACCCTATAAAGTTATCATCATCTCCCACATTAAAATAATGTCAGAAATAAATAGAGACTAATTAAATCCATAGGATAATCCACCTCAGTTAAATCCCTCTTTCATTCTTTTGAAGACAATGGATATGACCCACTGCATTGGAGAGCTATAATGGGGATAACCCATCATATAAGTTATATCAATCTCACCTATTTTTATAATATATATATAAAGAGTAAACATGATCATATATTTTGTAAAAAACCCATATAATAATAATAATACATAAAATATTCCATTTCAATTATTTAATTCTTATAATAAATAGTTATTCCTTACATATCGTGATTATCCCATGGAAAATAAATGGGTTCCATGAAAATATATTGGAGATAATCATTATCTATCCGGAGAAGGAATACAGATGGTATGATTTCAAAATATCCTCAGTGTATCATATGGAAAATTATGGTTTTCCATAATTGATGAATTCAAATACCATAAATATCATGAACCCCTACCAACAAGGTGTACCCCTCTTAGGCCATAAATATGATAAAAGAGATAGTGACCCCCCGAGTTTCGTCTCTAGTAGGCCCCGAGATGACGACTAGAACTGAATATATAGTAAACACCCAAAATTGGAGGCATTAAACTACAAGAGAAAACATGTGTAAGAGAAATATGAAACATAAACCAACCAAATCCAAATCATACTGGAATATAAATGAATACCCAAGTACACATATACAATGTCAGGAATGAACTACAAAAACTGAAATGGAAAACTGCATGTACCAAATGGATGTACAAAATAATAGTGACCATGAATCCAAAACAGCTCCTACTACCCCAAGCTAGTAGTAACCATCATGATATCAAACCAACACCAAATGACTTGAAAAAAGTTTATATATACATAGGTAAAGTTTATCAGTATACTCAATAGGATCAGCCCTTAAGCCTCCTGTAAAAAAGTAACTAAAGCACGCTAAATTGTCATGAACAACAAGTGAAACTAACTCATTCCAAAAATTGATATACTATTATCCCATACTAACCATGTACACTTTCATAAATTATAGCATACAAGATTATATAATATAATAAAGAATATCAAGGGTGCCCCACTATCACTTCCCCACTGGTTTGTCTATATTCCCCAAGCCATCACATCCTATACACATCACACCTATAGTAGACTATAAAAAACTATATCCAAAGTGTTTTTGTGCGAATAAACACAATCCATTATTGCTCTCAACAGACATATATGGATAAAAACAAACCATTGTGCCTACTCTCACAAGTATCTACGAAGAGAAGAGAGCAGGCCCAATGTGGTTATTCATCCATCCATCCTCCTTCCAAATGTTTGGAAACAACCCCCAGGGATTAGAATTCCTAGGGTGTCATTTTACTTAACTAACAGGTTTTGTAGTGTATAGAAATAGAAAAATTATAGAATATACTACAACTTACAACAACACTATAGGCATAACAGAATCTTAGACTCTACTGCAGCTAACATCTCTCAGACTCCCAGGTGCTTCTCCTATGAAAAGGTATCCTATATGTACACAACCATTTAAAGAGATTTTTTATATTACATTAATTCCTTTTTATCAGTTTTTATTTATGTTATCTAATTATATAAAAATTCATTAACCATTATCAATTCCATATTTTATTTCATTAGCATCACACCCAATGTCCTTTGTTCAGTTAAATTGAAACCACATGATTTCATGCTAGAAAGCTCCAACCCCATGGGTTAGAATTATTTATTCAATCATTTATTAATAGTATTAGAATATTACCATATTAACAGACATTCTAGGAAACACTCTAAGCAATGAATCACATGGGGCTCAACTTGGTGAGTTTGTGAAATGCCTTTCGAATCATTACCACATAAATAAAGTGAAAAGACCCATCCATCCTTAAGAATATAAACACGGAAATCATGTGGCATAACCTACAAAACATCAATGCATCTTGGAAGGAGGGTGGAAAGAAAAATATCCCAGAGCCATGGTAAATTTAAAGAATATAAACAAAAACAAGTTTCCACAAACATCTAATCATTCATATCTAAACCATTTCATCACCTATGGTGTCCTCCCCGACACCAACATTAATAAAACAATGCATATCACCCCTCTAGGAATCAACATATCCACAACCTCTGGTCCTCCCTACCCTCCACTTCTCACATCATCCATCCAGGCTCATCACACTTCACAGGAAGTATGAAAAACAAAGATACTAGGCTCTAGGCCCTAAAAAATGCATTCTGAAATCACACACAACGAGCTATCATGGCCCCAAATTGAAGGGACAAATCCTTTCAAGAAAGAGGATAACTCAAAACCCTATAATAAAATTTCATTTATCAATAAGCTGAATATTTAATCCATCATAAATTATTTTATTCACTATTAATTGTAACCAACTATTAGAAACCTAAATAGTAAGCTATCATAACTATCACAAATTTATTAATCATTACCACTGCTTCAGAAAACATATTAATTTATATGCCACTTTATCCTTTATAAATAATTTATATTAATCAAATTTTTCCTTCTTTTTCAAATTCCATCATGAAAGACATGCTAAAACTCGAATGCATAGATATCACAATATCTTGAAAAACAAGAGGTAATAACATACAATCTATAATAATTTATTTATCTCATTCAAATGTTTTCTATTTCAATTCCATTTTGATATTGGGGAATAATTCATGCCAACCTCTGCAGTTTTACAAAATAGAATAGAGAATCCATGAATCCCCTACCTTTAAAGGATCTTGATGTTCATTACTGAAGAAAAGTTTATCAAAACATATTACAATCACTTCTCTTAGAGTACTACATTCTCCCATGGATGCAGAGACATCACCAAACCAACCAATACCCCATAAAAATCTATTAGAAACATATAGACAACATTCCCTAACACGGATCAGTGGAATATATGGAGAGGAACCCATAAAAAAGGTGGGAAAATTAACCTTATATCAAAGAAGGATCGACACTTTCTGGTTACAACAAAATAGGGGGTGTGCATGCATAAGGAAGAAACACAAGTGAAGAGACAATATAAGGATACAAAACTATGCATGACTCTTACATGATGGAAGGAAATTTTTGAATTTATCACACATCGAAAATGATAATGAAGATCAAGGGAGGAAGATATCTCATACCTTTAGAAGATTTAACAAAAAAAAAGTTTAAGATAGTCTAGAATTTTCATTAAGATCATATCTGTCAAAGATCACACACTTTATCTGAGTAAAGGCTTCCTGACTATTAGGAAACTATTATGATATGTGTTATGGGATTTCAATAGTCCATAAATCTCTTAAAATAATGAATTTTATTCATTTACATCACTGGAAATTTGAAATGGGTGTAACTGTAGGAAATCTGTAAAAATATAGAACTTTGATAAAGGTAATGAAATAGTTCTGGAAACACTATTTGTGACACAGTAGCGCTGCCACCATTTCAGTGCTACAATTTATGTTCCACTCTTTCTATACTACCATTTCTATGTTACTGTTTCTATGCACTGATTCTATGCCACCATTTCTATGCCACTTTTTCTTATACCACCATTTTGGATCAACCATTTATGTGCGACCTTTTCTATGCCATTGTTTCTATGACACCCTTTCAGTTCAACCGTTTCCAAGTTACTATTTTAGTTCCATCGTTTATGTTCTACCATTTTAAATCCACTATTTATGACCGAACATTTCATTTCCACAGTTACTATACCACCATTTCATGAAATAGTATGTAAATTAATGAAAGTAAGTGGCATTGTTTCATCAAATAGTTTTATAAAACTATTTGGAAATTTTTAAAAGGAAGTGACATAGTTTCATGAAACAATTTTTAAATATCAAAATGGAAGTGACACTATTTACTTACCAAAATTCATGAAAAAGTTTAGAAATTTTGAAACGGACATGATACTATTTTGTGACATAGTTTAATGAAACAGTTTCAAAATTTTGAAGAAGTGACACTATTTCCAGAAACAATTTCTTTTAATGGTTTGGAAATTTTGAAATATAAGTTTCAGCAATTCATTGATTAGTTTCAGGAAATAGTTTGAATATTTTGAAATGTTAGTGACAAAATCTCATGATATAGTTTCATAAATTCGGATGGAGATTTGAAAAAGGAATTGGCCATGTTTGTTTTCATAATTTCATGATCCAGTTTGAAATTTTGGAAAACTTTTGGGGATAAGTCATCTTGGCCTCGAAGAACACTTCAAACACCATATTTCAGAAATATAATGAACCATATAGGTCTATGCCTTTACATCTTATAACTCTCAAAAAATTATTATCCTCGAGAATCCAAAACCCACACAATTAGGAATCATAAAAAGTCATTTTAGAAACTGCCCTTTGACATACCTATCAAGGTTACCACCACTAAATGTCCTCAAACACATCAAAAAAGACACATTTTAAACAACAAAATAACTAGAAATATCTATTAAACACAACATTGGGGGGGGGGGAGATACCTCTCAACAGAGAAGAAGAAACAAGCGACAAGATAATAAACCCTCATAACCATAAAAATTCTACAACCATGAACCAAAAATCATTTTAAAAAGATAAACATGAAACAACTCAGGGGACTGAATGTGCATCTATGATTCATGTTCCAATGTTCTCTCCTTCATGACACCATTTCTCCACAAGACACTTACCATGGGGATAACATGCCCAGACAACAAATTCCCCATGCAGTTCAGGATCTCTACGTGACACTTTTCTATGGTCACAACACCATCAGTATCAATCTATCCCCAATCTATGATGTGAGAGTCTTCATGAAGATAATGACGGAGCAACGATATATAAAAAACATCATGTATCCATCTCATTTGTTTGGGAATTGTAACCCGATATTCCATGACTCCAACATGAGATAACACCTCGAAGGGCCCAAAATACTTGGGAGAAAGATTACTCCCAATTCAATAACTTTATTTCCCATAGTGGGGAGTCACCTTCAAAATCACATGATACCCGACAACAAAATCCAATGGTCTACTCTTATGATCATCACATGAATTTTTATGATCTTGCACTGCCTTCAGCCTCTCATCAATCACCTAAACCATCTATTTTTTATTATGTACCAGTTCTAGTATGAGAAATTATGAATTTATGACCCTAGTCCTGCAAAATGGAGAATTGGAAGGTCTGTCATATACTGATTTAAATGGTTCCATATCGATGGTGGAATGAATTTGTTTTAAATGAGCTCTACCAGGGTAACTGCCTCCTCCATGAACCTCCAAAATATAGGACACAACAACACATCATGTCTTCAAGAGTCTGGATTTTTTACTCTAACTGAGCCTTTGTCTGTGGATGAAAAAAAAGCTATGGCATAACTGAGAACTGATTTCATTATAGAGACCTCTACACACCCTAGAGTTACAAAAAGGATCTTGATCATAAATGATCATCCTATGGACTCTAGGATGTCTCACCACCTCCAACAAATACCTCCTCAACAAAACATCCAATGATATAGATTCCCAAATTGATTTGATGTGGGATGATTTCATCAAATGATCCAGTACCACTAATATAGCATCATAGCCACTAGGAGTTCAGGAAAAACTAATATAAATTTCCATCAATATGTCCTACCACATCTATTGAGGACCATCTAATGGCTTGAGAATCCTACCAGGAATAGGATGCTCTCCCTTCACCTTCTGGAAGACCAATCATCGATACAAAAACTCTGAAACTACGTGCTTCATCCCAGGGAACCAAACCTAACTCCTCAATGATCGATACATCTTTTTCATGCCAGGATGCACCACTAAAGGAAAACTATGAAACTCTATGTTATCCATCTCATGTAATACCAAAGGAAGAAAGGCCTTAATTGATACAACACTCAGTGTTCTTTATCCCCAGACCAACCATCAGAGACCGCACTATAAAAAAATATGTCTCTCTAGACCTCCACCTTGATATCCCCCAAATGGGTATCTTCCACTTGCTATACTAGAGAAGAAAACACCTTCATCTAAATAAGACAACCTCTTCCCCCAACATCTCCCATATCGAGATGTAATGCTTAATGTTCTACCATCACTCTCTAGGAATCACCAGATTCACACACTACATCACTACATGAATTCCTGCTCATTCCATCAGCTACAAAATTCCTCATTGTAGGTGCATACCATTTCTGAATTTTTATTCCTATAATAACACTATCTACTGATTTTGTTGCAAGTTCAATTCATGTTGGGAGAAAACATACCTTATGTTCTTATGATCAGTGAAAAACACAAACCGCTCTACACTGAGGTAATATCTCCACAACTCCAGTTAAAACACCACATCTTCCAACTCAAGATATTGGTGGAATAGTTATGTTCATTGGGACAAAACTACCGAGACTCATAAGAACCGACCAATTATTCTTGAAACAAAACATAGCCAAATCCCAAATGAAATGCATTGTAGAAAACATCAAATTGATCTCCCTCTATTGCTAGACAAATAACCAGAGCACTTACCAACTTCTCCTACAGATACTCAAAAACTAACTAAAACTGATCAGTCACCATGAATGTATGATCCTTCCTAGTCAATGCTGTCATAGTTGTTGAAAACCAATATATGTTGGCAAAGAAAATCTTGTAGTAGCCTCCAAGGCTAAGGAAACTTCTCACCTATGCCATTGAATTGGGAACTACCCAAGACCCAAATTCATTTATATTAGATGGATCAATAACTAATCCCAGTTGGGACACCACATGATTTATGAAATGATCTTCCTGAGACCAAAACACACACATTGACAACTTACCAGGTATCTACTATTGAAGAAGAACTCCCAAAATAGGATGAGGATTCTCTGCATTCTCCTCCTCGGATGCAGAGTACACAATGATGTTGTTGATGAAAACCCCCTCAAAATTATCTAGTAACTCACAGAACACAGTTTTCATCCACCCCATAAACATAGTTTGAGAATCTGTTACACGGAAAATAAATTGTAATGAAGAAATGTAGTATTCATGATATCCTCATCCTTCACATGCATATGATTATATCCTGACCAAAAATCTATCATTGAAAACCAAATTGAACCCCTTAGTTGAACAAATTAATCTTCAATCCATGTATGATTATACAGATCCCTCATATTCAATTTGTTTATAAAACAATAATCTATAGAAAATCAAAAACTGCCAATAGTCGTCTTCATGAACAACTCTGGGGCACCCCTCAATGACACACATTGTTGAACTAAACTTCACTGTAACTGACTATTGATCATTGTATGAATTTCTCGTAACATAGAAGGTGACATCCTATATAGAGACATAGAGATAAAAGACAATATGGGATGTTGATCAATCAAAAACTCGATCTATCATCAAAGAGTTAATGCTACATCGTCATATGGAATGAAATCTGGGTACTCTTCTATGACCTTAGGAAACACCAACTATTGAACCTCCAAAGAACATAGAATCAACTCATCCATCAAGGATGATGAGGACATAACATGCCTCTAACCCATCTGAGGGTCTCGCTCTCCAAAAACACTATGGGATATCCATCAACATCCTTGAGCTCCACCTACCTATGGAAGAAATATATTATAGCCTACACCAAATATAACCAATCCATGCTGAGGATAACATATTATGGTTGTATATGTAAACATAGAAAATCTCCCCATGTGCGGTGTGGCCCCTTCACTATCTCACAGTCTCAACAATATTCAAACAACTTAACTTGGCCTCTAACTGCTTTAGTCAACACCAAGGGAACTAGAAGCCTCACTAACCCAAGTCCCAAATAGTTGAAAAGGGAAGACGATATAAAAGAGAGTGTCACTATTGAATCAAATATTTTATACACCCAAGTAGAAAACAATAAAATCGTACCTAAGATAACATTTGGATCGCTTAGCGCAAGAAATGATAAAGCATGATGTTAACCACAACCTACTCCGAGACCTCTCTAGACTATATGATGACTGCCACCACGACTGATCAATACTCTCTATGTCTGAGGTGTGTCATGGGGCTAACCTATGAATACCCCATATACTCACTACTGAACCAAAGTCGGTGGAACCAGATATTGCTACCTAGTATGGAACGACCTCAAAGGGAGAACCTAGAGTGGAACATCTTCCACACACTGGCCATTCAAAAAGGTCAGGAACCCTTGTTGCTGATAACCTCAACCTCCAAAATAAAAAAAAACAACATATCCCTTTTCATTGGCATGAGAGCCTCCATCCGTAGAGAAAAAAGTTGATGGGTGCTGGTTCTTACCCGCGTCCAAACAGGAACTCTTCTACATTGAAAAGTTAGAAACCTGGTCCACATGTACACTTCGTGAAGAATCTTGAAAAATATTATCTCATGATGATCCAGTTTGGAATAACGTCCTCACGATGACCACTTCCATCACCCACACTTCATGATATGTCTTTAGAATAAACGAGGTGACATAGCGAGGGATATATGAATGCAAAGCCACCTTGAAATGCCCCTGATAGGCCTCCTCATCTGGAAATAAGTCAAAAGCATATTGTAAAAGGATCATGAAATGGATTCCATACTCTCTCTCACTAGAGATCCCCTGTCAATGGGTAAGCAACAGATTGTGACTGGAGCTTTCTTGGTTGATGAATGAATCTTGACTCTAAACATGTCTCGGAAATCCTCCCATTAGATCGTCGAATCGTCACGATCCATGTGGAATAAGAACCTCCACTTCATTGTTGCCCCATGCAACATCGTCACAACCAAAGACACCCATTGCTCATTCTGATCACAGGTTTAACTGAAGGATATCTCAACCTCCTCCTACCACTCTTCTATGACTGCATCTAAAAAAGAGCCCTCATTCTTGTATAGATTCTTGCAAAGATCATATCGGCATATCGTCCCCCATGTATCTTCATCGTCAACCTCATCCCTGTGGAAATATACAGGCACAACTAGAAATACATTATATACACAAATTTGATGAAAAATTCGACTTGGATCCATACCTAAAAAATATGAAATTGTTAGAGCTCTTAACCCTAAAACATGGAAGAGACAAAAATAATTAATTAATAATTTTCATTTTTTTCATTTTTTGTTACTCTACCCTACAACCAGTATCACCTCGTTTAGTAGCCACTATAAACATAAAGGTTCGTGCATCATATCATAATGGCCCAAAATGCCTATGTCATAGCTGGTCTCCATTGTTTAGATCACTTGCTTTACTTTTCATGACATGGTTTCCCTACTAATCCATGAAACCTCACTTATTTCTAACACCAAAATATATCTTATTCGTCAACCACCCTCTGATACCACTTTATCCGGACCCCCTCCGTATAACGACCAAATGGTTTATCATTAGAAATTACATTCTTATAAGTATGTCATATAATCAGAAGAAATCACAACACAATGAAATAATATGCACTATGTGACGTTTAAAAATAATAGTTTCACCTTCGTGATTTGAATTTCAAAAGTCTTACATACACAGTTGTATTCAGGGTGTTTTTTGGGTTTTGATGGAAGAAACATAATTTTTGGTGAATAGTAAACAACCCTTATGAATAGTAGCCTACCATTATGAATAGTGATATGACCCTTATGAATATTAAATAATACAAAAGAATAATAACCTCACCCATGAATGTAAAAATAAAATTTATGCATCATATAAGTGATATTAAGAACATAGTAGAAGTATTTTTTTTGAGGTTAAAAATAATTAATTTCAATATATTAATTAATTTATATTAAAATGAATTTACCTAAAATGTTTTCATAAATTAAAAATTTTATGTGTTCTGGTTTGACGATAATTTTATAAGATCTTATGTAATTTTTAAAATCATTATAAAATCAGTTATACATTTAAAATCATTATTTTTCATGTAAATTATGCTTTTAATTAAAAATTAAATTAATCATATTTGGAAAATTATTTTCAAAAAATATACTTCATTTTTTTTATTCTACACGTTCACAAATAGTTAGGGTATATTTTCAGGATTTGTTTTTTGAAATACTTGATTTTTTATAAATTGTAAAATACTATAATTTACCGTATATATACATTTTGTGTTAAATGGACTAATTATGGAGTCATGAATAATGTAAGATCCTTGGGATCAAAATCACATGCACATATTAATACTTTTTGTAACAAAAATCATTATTATTTCTTGTATTATAGAAAAATAAAAAACTAATGATTAAAATATCACGAAAACCCTCCTCCCCTCCACTATAAAACCCACCCGCACTCCCATCTTCACTTAACTTATCTAAAGCCTTGTTCATTCCTTAACTTTTTCCCCAATATTTCCTAAATCTACCCCCCATGATCAACATCCATTGGTCTCCTAAAATGAACAAATACTATCCCCTTAAGTTGCTCTCAATGATGATTAAATCAAGAGGTAAATTTGTCATTTCTTTTCATGTTCCTCTATTCTCTTTTCTTTCTTAACCTCTCCTCATCCAAATGGTATATCAACTACAGTAACATAAATGTACTAGAATAATTTTTATCTAATTTTATAATTCAATAATATTTCTCTTTTCGCATCATTTTATAAAAATGAAATAAAAACACCATCGGAGATGTGTTAATTTATCACATTCAAGGATGACGAGTTGTAAAATTCAATTACCATTTTAAATTCAGGTCAGGAAACCATTTTTATGGTCAAACCTGAATATTAAAAATTTATTTAACTAAATGTGACATTATTTAATCATTTAGAAAACATGATGAAAAATAATAATAAAAACATGTTAATTGTTGAAAAATTTGACAAATTAATCCAAGATTTTGTCATTAATGTTTTATATAATGATTCACCTTCAATACACATAATCAAATAAATTTTACAAAAATTTAATATTATATATTTTCACTAATTTCATAAAATTTTAATTCTAGACAACTATTATCATCATATATATTTATTTGAACATTAATATTACTGAACTGATCATTATAACCATGGAAGAAAACGCTCCCAAATAGTGAAATTGAAGATCTTAACTCATCAAAAAGGACATGCTTGAACTTAATGTTATAATAAATCAATATAATTTTTTGGAGGATATGGAATTATTAATTGAAAAACCTAATTTTATTTTTCATTTTATTAATATCATGTGGAGAACATTATCAAACATAATGTAATGGATGCTCTTTTTCCCAAATTTATTCAACAATCTCTTATATGTTACATCCTTTAATGTGTAGTTACTAATGATGGGGTAAGATTTATCACCTCCCCCATACTTCCCCCATGGTTTATAGAATAATATAAACCCCTTTCTCCCTTATTATTCCCTCTTAATTACACCTGATACGATGTCAATAATTAGTAAGAAATTCTACACAATCCTCCTTTGTTCCATTGGGTTTCCTTATATTTCTTTTTACAAAATAATGTTATATTATATATTTCATATAAATCATCTAATTGTTTTTTATGTTTACGAAATTTATATATCATGCCCCTTTAATCATTATCTTTCTGTGATATATATTTTTTATGTGATTCCCTCCTCAATACTTTCTGATAGGTAAACCGATTTTGAGGGAACATTCTGAATTATTACCTGATTTAAAGTGCACTCTAACTTCTATTTTAATCACCCATTTTCCTTATAAATCATTATTTCTTAACAAACCATAATTTTTTCACATATTGTTTTATATAAAATATTACTATCTTTTTTAATTTAATGACTTTTTAGCATTTTCCTTAAAACCGCTCAAAAATGTTTTATTTTTAAAATTTATTATATAGTTTTTGTAAATGCAGTCACGTTTACCTGAAAACACCAACCATGATACATTCCTATTCTCAATTATTTGTTTCCATTTAAATTTTTTCCTTTATTTTATGGACGCTTTTTTGGATACACCCATTTGTAATGCTAAATGACATGATTATGGAACCTGATACATTCCATGGGTTACCCCTATACATGATTGATTATGTATAATGTTTAGGATGAAAACATATTAATGAAATGTTATAATGGGTGCAAAAAATAGTGCTCTAATGAATTGTTTACTGTTGAGTCTCATGAGATGTTATTGCGACAGCCTTGGCAGTTAGAATTGGCTTTTACAACCGTGTTTGATGGTCATGGCAGTTAGTCTTGGCTTCTGCTACTAGGTGCAAGGATCTTAGAAGTTTGTCAGGACTCATTCTAAAGTCATTTTTTATGTTTTTGAAAGATTATTATGACTCCATTCTTTTATTATTCCATGTTTATATGTTATGAATCTATATGTTACATGTCTATTTTATATCATCAGGCCATGCTTTCTATCACATGTGCTAATGATTTGTTCTTATTGTTATTCCCTTACGAGGTTATTTAGCTCGTCCCATTGTTCATGTGTTACCTATGGTACCCTATAAAGATGTTTGAATATAATTAATGTTTGTTTCTCAATATGAATATTAAATAAATATATGTTTTATTTCATTCGATGATTTCTGTTTTATGTTCCTAGTATTCCGAGACTCTAGAATTTATAATCCCTGGCTTGTACTATGAGGAATAATTATTCTTCAAATCATGTAATGTTATTTTAAGAGGATAGGTCCAATTTTCATGGTATAAAAGTAGTGTATAGTTATTTTTGGAAACTAAGAATAACAATATTTTTTAAGGACCTTAAGAATGAGACTAAATATAAGAAAATATAGTTAAATTTCAGTAAGTATAGATTAAATGGTTAAACACAAAAATGCATCCCCATCTAGATACAAACAGGTAGAGGTGGATCTGGTACACATGTCTCTAGGGGTAAAACACGAAAATAATTTTATGAGCTAGAATATCATGAGAATTTTTGTAAGACAACAGGACTAGCAGCACACTTGGTTTCACACTACTGGGTGATATGATGTGGAAAATTCATAAGCTAGGTATAAACCATTATTAAGGGAATGAATAACAACCCCATAAGAATATTGTGTATGAAATATATCATGGATAACCAATATTTAAAAATAGTGAATACAATTTTAGGATATACTTCTCCTTTAAAAGATTATCTACATCTGTTCACAGAATACTTTTTTATGATCAATAAAAAACTATTCATGTCCTTTAATTATATGTTATTTTTATTAGTTAATGGAAGAAAATAGTTAAACACAATCCAAAAATAAATGTGATAGGGAATTTTAAGATTTCCTTAATGATATACTTGATGTGATGGGAATGGGTGCTCAAAACATCATGATCATACTTGCTCAGATGGATCATGTAGTGAATAATAACATGAATTATGTGGAACACCCTTCTCCTACATTGAAAGATAATTTTGACATTGATTCCTTCATTCATATATTTCCTCTAGGATTAGTAGATTTTATTATTCCCTCCCCATAGAACAGAGGATTTACTCTATTTAAAATATATTCTTTGTCCTCCCTTTCTAAGAAGAAGAGAAATTTGGAGTAGAGGTATATCGTTTTGATGGGAAGGTGATCAGTGGTGGACAATAATCATGAATATGTAGCCCAGTGAAGAAATTGATTCCATGGAATGGGAGGAATTCAATAAAAAAATTTCAATAAATATTTTTCTAGAACCCTCTGTCCTATGATGAAAACAGTGTTCCTCAGACTCAAGCTAGAGGAAAATGAGTCAATCGGGTCGTAAGATGTAGCATTTACAAGGCTTGTTAGGTACGCCTTTGGATTTTTCATGAACACTGAATGCAAGGTGGATCAATTCAAAAAAATACTAAAGCTGAGTCTATGGAAAGCTTTGTTGATTTGAATATTTGAATGTTATGAGGATATTATTTGTTCTTCCCTGAAGGTTGAATGGTGATTGGAGACTCTCAGTGGTATCATGGTCTTATAAAAAAATGCAAAATGAAATCTAATTTCGGTGGTTTATCAAATAAATCCCATGATGTAAAGAAGCCATATCATCACATGTGTAAAATCTAGGGTAAGAATAATTATGTGAACTATTTAAAAGAACCAAGAATTGCTTCAAATGTGGGATGTTGGGACATTTGAAAAAAAACTATCTACGGGATATGAAGAGTCCTATTAATGTGGAAGAAGAAAGGATGGTTCAAATCAACAAGCATCATATAGTGTAGTGTTAATACTGTATAGTGAATGGTAATTATGAGACAAATTTCACTATGCTAAGGGTTTTTGGAGTAAATAAACAACATCCATCATGGAATGAATGAAGGGATTATGAAATCACTACTAATGAGGTGGATCTGAGCAACTATTTGGTGATAGGTACGCTAGTTATTCATTCAATAATAGAAAATGTACTATTATGATTTTGGTTATACGCCATATTTCATATATTTCATGTTTAGTATAACTATTCAAACACCACCTCAAAATTTGGAGGATAATTTAGTTATGAGAATAGTGAATCGAAAAATTATTGCATCTATGGTTTATAACTCCTCCCTAGTTATAATTTATGAACTGAATCCCACATATAATCTCCTCATACTTCTTTAAGTGGAGTAAAATACAATCTTGGGCATGGATTTGATATATTTATACAAATCCAACATCATCTGTCAGGAAAGGTAGATCACAATTCACATTCTAAGGCACCCTCTAATTCTTTACATGTGTAAGGAAGAAGATAAATCTCCTTTATAATAATTTTCACAAATGTGTTTATGAATTTCTTATTATAAATCATAACTTGCTCAACTAATTGAGACAACAGAGAGAATCATTCTTAACAATATCACAATCGCGAGGGATTACACTGATGTATTACTATAAGAGTTTCCTAGTCTTCCTCCGGATCGAGATGTTGAGTCCTCAATTGAACGTATTCTAGGATCTATTTTTATATGAATGAAACCATATTGAATGGCCACCATAGAGCTATAGGTGTTAAAAATATAGGTATAGGAGAATATATAAAAGGGATTTATACACCTGAGTGCTTCACCATGGGGTGCGCCAGTTCTCTTTAGGAAGAATATGGATAGATCAATGAGCCTCTACATTGATTATCGAGAGCTCAATAAAATATTGATGAAGAACAAGTATCTTATTCCATAAAATTATTAATTATTCGATCATCTTTGTGGGGATAATTATTTCTAAAAGGCGGACCTTCATCCAGGATATCCATATTTATTGGTGAGGAAGGAAGTAATTCCCCAGACTACATTTTGAATGAGGTGTAGACACTATGAGTTCGTAGTGATTCTCATAAGACTGACTAATTATATAGAAATTTTCTTTTATATAATGATCATAGTCATTAGTGAATACCTCAAAAAAAATTTGTAGTCTTTATCGAGGATATTCTGATATACTCCAAAAGAATGTAGGATGATGAGGGGCCTTTTAATACTATGATATGGAATCTGAGAAGGGAAACACTGTATGGAATATATGGTAAATATTAGTTTATGATATAAGAAGAATAATTATTGGGGTATATTATCAACAAAAAAGGGATATTGGTGGACCCTTCCAAGAAAAAGGAAATTTAAGAGTGGCCAATTCCAACATATATAATGGATATCTATAGATTCATTAGTCTATATGGGTATTATCAGTAATTTGTGATGAAATTATCATGATTTTCGAGCCCATTGACCATGATAAGATGAAATGGAGTAATGTTTTTCTAAACTAAATAATGTGAATAATTATTTAGGGAGTTGAAAACGTGGCTACTAACTGTGCCAGTAATCATACTCCAAAAAATTAGAGAACTCTTTTTTGGTGTACAATGATATTTCAATGATGTGAACAGGTTGTTTGTTGTTGCAAAATGATAAATTGATATTTTATGCCTCATGGAAGGTGAAAATACATGATCAAATCTATCATACCCATGATCTAGTGTTGTACATTTAGATCATTACGTTAAAATTATGGGGGTACTATCTATATGGGGATAATTGTGTGATATATACTAATCAAAAGATTTTTAAATATATATTGACACAAACAGATATTAATATGCTCATGCAAAGTCTATTAGACCTCAATAATGATCATGACTTATCAATCCACAACCAACAAGAAAAAGAAAATAAGGTGGTTGATTTTGTATGTAGAAAAGATCCTACATATTTATCAATGATGATAATTGCAAAGGATACGATCTTATTGTATTTTCATAGGATGACATGGGAATAATTATGGAAGGAATATCATCAATCCTTTCTCAAATGATTGCCCATCCATCCTTCCTTGAAAAAAATGATTCTAAATGAAAATATATTAAAATTCAAAAAACTGTGGAAGCCATTATAAATGTGAAATCCTATGAGTTTGTGATTGATGGTGATGGAGTTGTGAGATTTTGGTTATGATTATTCATACCATCTGATCCAGATATAAAGAAGTATCTTTTGAACGACTCAAATAGATAAACCTCTTATATTCACACATGGAGCTCAAAGATGTATCATGATCTCTGAGAAAACTTTTTTAGGGAAAGTATGAAGAAGGATATTTCTATAAATACATAAATGTTCTATGTATGTCAACAAGTAAATATGAAAATTCAGTAGTCTAAGAGTATTATTCAACCACTACACATACCAACCTGGACGTGGGAGAACATAACCATGTACTTGGTCACTGGACTTCCAAGGACATTGAGTGGAATCAACGCTATATGGGTCATTGTTGATCGTCTTAAAAAGATATCTCACATTATCAAGATTTTAGAGGTCTTATAACTAGATCAACTTGCATAGATATTTATCAAAAGATTATAAGGCTACATGGGGTACCACTATAAATTTTAACTGATCGAGATATGAGACGCCATGAAGTTCTGGGGAAGTCACAAACATGCTGAAAGAACTGAACTGAACATCAGTACAGTTTATAATCCTAAAATTGATGGAAAATCAGAGATAACTATTTAGACACTTAAAGACATGTTGAGAGTGTGTTATATAGTCTTCAATGGATGGTTGGATAAACATCTTCCACTGGTCGAATTCCTCTACAAAAAAATTGTTTGCACGAGAATCCGAATGGAACCATATAATTCCCTTTATGGGAAATGGTATAGAAAAATTATGTGTTGGGATAACGATGGTTTGCGTGATCTGTTAGGAACTAAAATGATCAAATTATTAGTGGAGAAGGTGAAAACCATTCTGTTGTACATCAAGGTGGCCCACAGTTGACAAAAATTTTTCCAGAAATTCGTCGAAGAGACCTTGAGTTCAATGCTGGAGACCTGGTATTTCTCTTCATATCGCAAAGAAAGTGGATCATGATGTTTTCATAGAATAGAAATATAATTCCCATGTACATCATCCTTTTTCGAATTCATGATCTTGTTAGGGTTATGGCCTATTGACTAGAACATAAACCTACCATGTCCAAAGTACACGATGTCACTCATGTGTCCCACTTAATGAAGTACATACCAGACCCTAAACATTTAGTCTCATCATAGGTGGTACAGTTGGAGAATCATATTTCTTATGAGGAGCAGCTAGTGATGACCTTGGATCGTAGATATATAGTTCTACCTAAAAAGACTACTCACCTTGTCAAAGTACTCTGGTATAACAATATGTAAGAAAAGGAAACATGGGAACTGGAAGAGGAAAGGATGGAAATGTACAACCCACTTTTTATGGCATAGAATGTAAAATGACAGTTCGAACAAGAAATTTCTTAATGGGGGAATAATGAAATGACCCGATGATTTATCAATAGAAATTCCTTCCTTATAATTATGTTATATAATCATATAAAATCAATACATAATGAACTACTAAGTACTATGTGTCCTTTAAACTATATATTGTCATATTTTTTATTTGAATTTTGAAAATATGACATTCACAATTGAATTTAGTGTGTTTTTTGGGGTCTGATGGAGAAAACATTATTTTTGTTGAATAGTAACCTAACCTTGTGAATAGTAACCTACCCTTATTAATAGTAATATGGTCCATATGAATATTAAATCATAAAATGAATATTAACCACAAACATGAATGTATAAATATAATTTATTCATCTTATAAGTTATATGATAACTATAGTAAATGTATTTGTATTTTTGTAAGTCATGAATAAATAATTAAAAACAATTAATTAATTAATTTAAAAAGAAATTATTATTCCTAAAATTTGTTCATAAATTTACAATTTTATGTCCCTTAGTTTTATGATAATTTTATAAGGACTTATGTAGTTTTTGAAAGCATTATAAAATTAGATTTAGTTTTAAAATCATTATTTTTCAAGTAAATTATATTTTTTATTAAAAATTAAATTAAACAAATTTAATAAAATTATTTTTGAAATATGAAGTTAATTTTTGGATTTTTAGCATCTAAGTATGGTTTGGGTATTTTTATGGTATTTTTTTGAAATACTTGATTTTTTGATGAATAGTAAAATACGATAATTTACCATATATGTGCATTATATTTCATATAAAATATCTATTCAGTCATGGATAACGTGAGAACCATAGGATAAAACTCTAATTCAAATATAACAATTTTTTGGTCACATGAATCATCATTATCTTTTTTCATTAGAAAGATAGTAAACTAATAATTAAAATTTTAAGATTACCATCATCCCCTCCACTATAAAAACTACCCACACTCCCCTCTTCTCTTTACTCATCTCAAGCCTTGTTCCTTCCATAAATTCTACCAAAATTTCTTCTCAATATACTAAAACACATCATCCATCCCTTGGTCTCTTGAAAATACAAAATACCCTCCCCTTAGGATGCTCTCAAAGAAGATTAAATCAACAGGTAAATTCCTATTTTATTTTCGTGTTCTTTTGATACCTTTTCATTCCTATCCTATCCTTGTACAATGGGTATGAAAACCCCAGTACCATACATGTACGTATTTTTTTATTATTTGATGAATAATTATTATATCTCTTTTCCCCAACTTTTATAAAAAAAAGAAATCCTAACACCGTTTGAGATGTGTTAATTTATCACATTCAAGTACGAGAGGATATAAATTTCGATTACCATATTCAATTCTGGTCATGAAACCATTTTAATAGTTGAACCAGACTTTTAATTTTTTGTTTTATATTATGTGATGTTCTATAATCCTTTAGCACATTTGATTCCAAATTATAATACAATAATTTAATTCTGAGGAAAATATCCAAATTAATCCAAGATTTTATCATTAATGTTTTATATAATGTTTCAACATCACTCAAACTCACCAAATACATTTATAAACTAAAAATCATATCAATGTTCACTAACTTTGTATAAATTGAAACATGGAAACCCAGTCTCATCAGTCATGTTTATCTGAACATTAACATAATCGAACTGATTATTAAAAGAAAAGAAGCAAACACTCCCAAACAATGAATTTAAACCTTTTAACTCATAAAAAGGACAAGGATGAACATAATAAAGTTATAATAAATAAATTAAATTTATTTTAGGTTCTTAATAATTAATCAATGAACCAAATTTTATTATTCATGTCATTAATATCTTGTGGAGAACTCAATCGAACTTAAGGTAAGGGATCCTTTCATTCTCACATTTATTAAAGAATATTATTTATGTTATGTTATTTTATGTGTAGTTCCTAATGATTTGGTATGATTTATCACCTCCACCATACTTCCCCAATGAGTTATAAAATAATATTAACCCATTTATATCTCAATAATCCCTCTTTAGTACACCTAATACCGTGTCGATAATCTTTAAGGGAATCTAACTGAACCTATTTTGATCCATCGAGATTCCTTATCATGTTTTTAACAAAATTATGTTACCTTATCGTTTTATGTGAATCCGTTATATTTTGTGTACATTTAACAAATTCATTTATCATGACACTTTCATCATTCTCTATCGGGGATGTACCTGATTTTAAGTAAATCCCTCCTCAATAGTTCTCGATAATCAAACCAGTTTGGATAGAATTTCCCAAATTCTAATATGATTTCATGGGAACGATATATTCTGTTTTAATCCAACATATTCTTATAAAAACATTATTTTTTATTAAAACATTAATGGTTCACTTCTAGTTTTATATAAAGAATTTTTCCAATCCATATTTTAATGGTTTTATAGTATTTTCCTTATAACAACACAAAAAATGTATTAATTATAAAATTTCTTAAATACTTCTCACACATGTTTTCACTTTTACATGACATCAACTACCATGATACTTGAATAATTTTTATTTTGAACTACCAATTTTATTGTAGTTACTTTCATTCTTAGACACTTTTATCATACACCCATTTTTTATTCTTTATGAAAATATTTTGGTACAAAATTTTTTCCATGGGTAACCTCTATGTAAGATTGATTGTGTATGATTGTTTATGTGGAATATATATTCATGAAATGTTAATATGGGTGTGCCTTGATATCACTACAATTTATTTTGTAATGTTGAGTTTCATTAGATGTCATGTGTGATGGTATTGGCAGCTAGCCTTGGCATGTGCTACCATTTGTGACGGTCATGGAAGTTAACCTTGGCTTATGATACCATGTGCAACAGTATTGGAAGTTAGCCTTGAATGGTGGTAAGTTAATGTTTTATGATTCAACCACATTATTATTAATACATGTTTATATGATTCCAGGATTATATGTTATGATTCCTTTTGTAAAATTCATTTTTATATCATTATGTAATGCCTTCTATCCCATGTGTTAATGCTTTGTTATGATGGTTATTCCCTTACTGATAAATTTAGCTCATCCCTTTGTTTATGTGTTCCATAGGGTTTCCCTATATAGATTTTTGAGCACAATGGAAGTTATGAGCTTAATTTTAATATTGAATGAAGAATTTTTTTTGTTCCACATTTTCATTTTTATGTACCCAATCATCCAAGACACTAGACATTATGATCCTCGGCATGTACTCTTATGAATAATTATGATTGAAATCATGTAATGTTAAATGTAAAAGTCTAGGGTCTCTATACTTATTAAAATATGTACCCCTCCTAGGTTTACAACGTGAGAAGGTAGATAGTGACCCATGTGTCCTTCCTCTTGTAGGCCCCGATTTGGAGACTAGCACCGAGGGTAATCTAAACACATTAAATAGTAGCCAATAACCTCTAATTGAACAAATGAAGAAGAGAGAGATGATACATGAGACAACCAACTCCAACTGATACTACAATATAAATTAACTTCAATGTACACATATTTATTTTTATGTATGAACTACTACAACTGAAATGTAAAACTACATGTACCAAGGTAAAGTTAAAAATAGCAGTGAATATGAAGCCCAAACAGCTCATACATCCCCAAGATAGTACTAACGATATTGACCTCCAAAATCTCCAACTGAGCTGAAAATGTTTATATACACATATTGTTTGTATAATTATATACTCAGTAGGATCCTCCCCAGAGCCTCTCATTATAATGTAAATAAATCATACAAAAAAACAGTGAACAATAATTTAAACTAACTTGTCATCAAAATAGGTATACTATATTCCAATACTCACCATTTATACCATCTCCATGTATTGCATACAATAGTATATAATATAATAAGGAATATAAAGGGTACCCTGATACCACTTCCCTGCTGGTTTTTTTCTTTGACCAAACATTCACGTCTTAAGCATCTCCCTCCAAAATGGATTTCTCGTAGACCCCTGGACCAAGCAACACAACATGCACCTCAAAACATAACAACATATCTTTCAAGGAGACACCATATCTTTCAGAATGTGTATCATACGTCGAGCATTATACCTCAAAACATAACAACACATACACAATGTAAGGATCCTCACTCCATCATATCCTATACATGTTACACCTATAATTGTCCATAGGAAACATTATCCTGAATATATGTGTGTGAATAACCACAATACATTATAGCCCTATACTCACATATATGGGAAAAAAATTTGTGCCTGTCAACACAAGTAACTACCAAGAGAAGAGTGTAGGGCCAAAGGAGGTATTTACCCATCCATCCACCCACAAAAATGTTATGAAAAACACCCATAGGGATCATAATCCTACAGGTGTTAGTTTCTCAAACTAATAGGGTGGTGTAGCGAATATAAACACAAAATGTATAGAATATAATAAAGCTCCCAACCAAAGTATGGGCATGACTCAGTCATAGACGCATCTTTACCTAATGTCTGTCGAACTTCGAACTGCCACCTCTAAGATGAGGTATTAAATAAGCACACAACAATTTATAGAGCTTTATTATATTAATTCATTCCCTTTTTATCAGTTTAATTTTTAGATATTTATTTTTTAAAACAATAATTAACCATTATCCATTCTATAGTATATTTCATTATAATGACACCCAAAATCCATTGTTCCTTTAAATGGATACCTCAACATCACTTCCCATCAAGCACCAACCCCATCGGTTAACAAAATTTATTCAATAATTTATTAATAGCATTATCACTTTCCCCTAAAACCAGTCATTCTAGAAAACATTTTATTCTATGATGTAAAAGGGTATCAAAGACGTGTGCATGTTTACTAATCATCAAGTCATTATCACCAATAGCATGAGAGAAGACTCGACCATCCTCGAGAAGCTAATCTTGGAAAGCACGTGGCATACCCCATGCATCTTCACAGATTTTGGGATGGATGGTATCAAGACCAAGTGCCTTGCGTAGTGTGGAATGTAAACCAGATAAACAACCAACAAGATTTAGCATGCATCCAATCATTCATGTCCAACCCTTTTCATTATATCTGGTTTCCTCCCCAATAACCATAGGATTAAACTGATGAATACCATCAATATGGGCATTATCTTCTGCCACAACCATTGGGACACCCTTCTTCCAAATCTCACAAAAACCATCCAGGACCATAACATATCACAAGCAATATGAAAAAGAAATCGATTGGGCTCTTGGTCCTAAACAAGGCATTCTTCCTTCACACTCAATGAGCTCTGACAACTCCAAAGCAGAAGTAACTCGACCATACAGTAAATAGGCTAACTCAAAACCCTAAATTTAATTAACTTGTTTTAATCAATCAACTCTTTAATCCATCATGAATTAGCTAATTAATTATTTATCAGGTTCTGTGTATGGGAAACCTAAATAATAATTTATCATAACTATTACAAATTAATAAAACATGCCTACTGAATCAATAAAAAGATTCATTTACATAGCTATATATCCTTTACATATAACTAAAATTAATCCTAGTTTACCTTCTCTAATAATTTTCATCAAGAATTATAATGTACACAAGGAAATCCTAGATATAACACTATCTATAAAAAGAAGAGATAACAACAAACAATCGATACTAATTTATTTATCCATTTTAAATATTTATTGTGACAATTCCATTGTGATCCAGTGGGATAAAACATGATAAACTCTACAATCAAAGGTATAATAATAGATAAAACAAGAATCTTCTACCTCAAAATGTTTCTAATGTTCATTGCATGAGAACAGTCCAAAACAATTGATCACGATCACCACTCCTAGAAGACTGAATCCACTCGAAGATGCAGAGACACCACTACAGAATCAAATACCCAAGAATACACCATTAAAACCATAGTGATCACATTCCATAACATGGAAAGAAGGAACAGAAGTAGATGAACCCATAATAACAGCACTAAAAAACCTTATATTGAAAATAGATTGACACTTCTTGTTTCACCAAAATTGGGGGTGTGAATGCAGTGGGAAGAAACTCATGGGAAGACATGGTCCAATGCTATAGTACTGCACACAAATCCTCTAGGAAGGAAGAAAAGGATATAGAAACTCACACCATGAAAAAATAAGGAAGACCAACTGAGGAAGATAACTCGACACTTTAGAATATTTAACATAGAAACTGTTTCATATATGATGTATTTTTCATTCAGGTCAGATCTATCAAATATCACTTATTTTTATTGAGTAATGGATTCCAGACTATTAAAAAGGAATTAAGAAATAAGTTATGGGTGTTGGATAGTCCATAAATTCACTATAATAATAATTTTAATTCAATTTACATCAAAGGAAATGTCAAATGGGATAAACTGTAGGAAATATAAAAAATATAGAAATTTGAAAAAGGAAATGATACAGTTCAAAAAAATAGTCCATGACCCATTTTCAGTGCCACCATTCTGGTGTTATTGTTTATGTGCAAACATTTTTGTGATAACATTTAGGTGCCACCGTTTCTCTGTGACCATTTATATGCCATTGTTTCTGTGCTACCGTTTTTGTGCGACTATTCCCATGCTACTGTTTCTATGCTACTGTTTTTGTGACACAATTTGATGAAATAGTTTTGAAATTTTTAAAAGAATGTGACATTATTTTGTGATAGAGTTGCTTGAAATATTTTGGATATTTGGAAAAGGGAGTGACATAAATTTGTGACACAATTTCATGGAATTGTTTTGAAATTTGAAAATGTAGGTGACACCATTTCTTAACCCATTTACATGATACAATTTTTAAATTTGGAAAATGAAGTGACATCATTTTGTGACATATTTTCATGATTATTTTGGGGATTTGAAAATATAAGTGACCTAATTTCTTTAGATAGTTTCATGTATCATTTTTGAAATTTTTAAATGATTGTGACACTGTTTCGTGACCCAGTTTCATGAAAAAGTTTGGAAAATTGGAAAATAAAGTGGCACAATTTCGTAAAACAGTATTAATGAAACAATTATTAAATTCGAAAGAGAATTGACACAATTTAATGAAATAGTTTTGAAATTTCGATGAAAGTTGGGGATATATCACCTTGATATCTAAAAACACCTTAAACACTAATTTTTTGCAATGGAAGGGACCAATGTGGTCTTATCGTTTACAATAAAAATATCATTAAAAAATTCATGATGAAAATACCCATTTTATTTTGAAAATAAATTATGATACCTAAATATTCAATTAATAATTTTGAAAATAATTTTATTTGAAAAAATACTTGTATAATTATAAATTATAAATTAAATAAAAAATGTTTTATGGCCACGGGAAAATTTAACAATGTTTTAAATGATAAATACAAATATTCTTTTTAAGCATTTATTAATGATAGTCAAATGTGACCAATGTGGAAAATATTTAGAAATATTAGGATTAAAGTATTTTGACAGATGGTAAAAAAAATGTTAAATAACTTTTTGAAAGAAATATCATTAGAAAAAAACATTCATGAAATCAATTTATAGGACATATGTATGGAAGAGAATGATTAACGACGTAAATGATGTTGTAAGATCGGTATAACGAATAAACAACATTCTGTATGTTTCTTTATTCAATAATAGTCTGAATTGAAACATAAAGTGTAAAAAATAATAAATATAATTTAGAAAAAGGTATTTGGTTCAATAAAATAAGATAATAGATTTTACTAAAGGATCATTGAATACAGTCAATATAAAAAATAATGGTGATTGTAATATAAATCCTTTAATGCATTGGTAACTTTCGTATCAATGGTCAATAAAAGTTAAGCGATGGAACGTCTCTATATGAATCATATATTTCATGAAGTAAAATATCAAAATACATTAATGTGGTATTAAGTAAACTATACAAAGAAACCATGGTTCATGATAAGAAACATGTCTCGTGAAAATGAGTATCAGTAATGAAAACCCATAAAAAATAATAAATTTAGAGGTGTTTATAAAATCATGAAATTTTTTTGAAAAATTATATAAATCTTCATAACAATTATGTATATATAGAATAGAAAAATTTAATATAAGTTCAAACAAAATAACAGAATAACAAAATCGATAATGACTAGTTATAACCCACTAAAACAAAATTGAGTTTGAAACCTCTTACCATTTTGGAAACATCCCAATAAAAACACTTTGGATGAAGTAACATGAATTTTGACATAAAATTCCATTAAATTATGATGTAATAATTATAAAACTATTAAAATTTTCAATATCTATAACATTTAAAACAAATTATGTTCACAACATTAAAATATATCTCAATGAAGGAAAATTGAGTTGAAATTCCCTACCTAAAATCCATATATTCTATGTATGTCTTTTAAAACATATATAATTTATTTTTTTATTGAAATCATATTATAGGTTTAATACTTTATTATTTAACCATTTATTTAAATTATTTAATGATATAATCTGTAAATTCCATTTCTTGTGTTTGTAGGATGCTCGGTTATTAATTTCAAAAGAATATAAGTATATTGACTCTGGTAAAAGAGATATTTTTCCATTATTATTAATAATTATAATCAAGAAATAATTATATTTTTATACATAATTTATAATTTAAACATCAAAAATTATATATGATTTTGAAAAATTCACTATTTTACAATCATTGAGAAGATAGACCTTATGTGCCCATAAGTAATGTTTTCTTTTATTTAATGTATATGAAAGAAATAATAAAGTATTGTTTTCAATTTTCCATGATAAATATTTCAAAAATATCATATTACCACTTTGAATACACATATATATACCTATGATGTGAGGTGATGATAAAAACAAATCACATGATTTTGTAGAGGTAGCAGTCTGCATGTTTGAATAAATGAAGTTACCACTTATAAAGGGATGTAAAGTTAGAAAAAAGAATGATATAATATATTTATTTAATTATAATGATTTATATAATATCAAATAGGAACCTTAAATACATAATTATTAACATCTAAGGGATGTGGAGATGGAAAACAAATTTCATTGGTTTGTAAGGGGGGAGACCGGTGTACACATGAATGATGATTTTATTTCCCATTAAATAGAAGAATGATATTGATATAGGATGTAAATATGAAATAATAACATATTTTAATATGGTGGATACTAATTTTATTATAAAAACATGGTTGAAAAATAATTTATGTAGGTATACGATGAAAAAAAAACTAAAACAATTGGTTACTTGATACACACCTTCTCTGGGAAAACTCCTTTTAATTAAGAAATAATCCCTATAAGGATGGAAATATTTCCAACCGATGTCCTCTTGAAAATGGTTACGTATGTTATAATTAAAATTTTTAGGTATTGGTTGAACAAAAAATCTATTGACGTGTGGATATAAGTGGATATGGAGTAACATTTTATTAGGGAGGGAAGAGAATTATTTGAGTTTTTTATTGTACTAAATTAATATAAATTAATTTCCTTTTTCAAATAGATAAAAATTAAAATAATTATAAGAAATTATTGGGTATATTCTTAATCCTATAATATAATTAATATTATACATGTTTGGGTGGTATTTTCTCCCTTATTGTTTTCAAGAAACTATTAACACTATCCACACTTACCATCAGATTATGTTTTTTTAATACAATATATCATAGAAATATACCATTGTGGGAAAATTAACCCATAAATATACCATGATTTATAATTTCAACCATATTTGATTAAATTTTGTATTATTGGATTTTAATGAATTTTAAATCATTTAAGAAAATATTTCTTATTTTAAAATATCATTATTGTAATTTTGATATATAAACGATATTTTAAAATATAATATGTTTATAAATAGATTAAAATTGATTATAAATATAATTAATTGAAATATAAGGATCATATATTATATTAATATGATAATATAATAAATGTTTTACATTTTTAGAAATCATTTTAAACCATATATTTTATTTTAGTCAATTGGAAAACCAGTCGTGACCTTAACTGTGGCAATGAATTTTAAAAAAATTAAAGGGATATGATTTTAATTATAATATATATATTGTCTGGTACATAAATTGAAAACCCCCAAGCACCAATAGTATGTTTCTCTGTGAATAATATAGTAGAGTTTGATGCACGGAACATCGAGTTCAAGCGTACCACGACCTATCAAACTAGCAGTTTAGAAAACAGTTATAAATAGTAATGACCACATTTTGAATTTTTTATATATCCCATATAATTTTTCTATTCATATTTTTTGTTTCGTAGATATTATATAAGGACAAATTCAATTTTTCTGAAAATGAATATTTTTTTTAAAAATGCATTTTTTCTGCCTTTTAATGGAGATCCCTTTATTAATCCATTATTTGACACTTTTATATATTAAATTTTATGAAAATAAATTTTTCTTTAGTATAAAGACATAAAATATTAGTTTTGATAAATTTTTGTGCTTTTTCTAATAACTTTCATATTTTGATGAATAATGAATGTTTTTAAATTTTAATTGAAAACAACTTTTTAATAAAAATAATTTATAGTGCATAATTATACATTTTAATGGTCTTGAAGTATAATTATGTTATATTTTTATAATTTTCCAATATTTTTCATTAAAAGTAATTTCACTTTTAAACCGAACATAAACACATATCAATCTTTTGATAGTTTTTATTTCTAAAAAACCGGCTTCCTGGTTTTGACCACGAGATTTAATTTTAACTTAATTATTGAGACATAAATTATTCTAATGTTATAAAATTGACATCATTTTTTGGATTCAGAATATCAAGTTTAGCTTAGGTTGAATTTTTGGTATTTCTCTGAAAACTGTCAATTTTTTTTGAATAGTAAAAACACTGCATTATTATTTAAAAACTGACATTTTATTTAAATAATTATTATTTTATATAAATTTATTTTATGTCAAAATATATTCATAATAAAAATATTAGTTTAATGTATTTCATTGGTGTCATTTTATAAAAAAATTAAATAAATAAATATGTGTTGAAGATTTTAACGTCTTTTACCCATCATCTCGGCATGTAATCCAATTTGAATAAAATGTTATTTTACCACTTCTATGCATTGAATTTCAAAAATCCAAGAGAAGAGGTTGACATCAGTAAGAGAAATGTGGCCCAATAAGATGAAAATAATTTTTTTTAAATAGTAAATTATGAATTTTATTTACCACGGTAAAAAAAGGTAATTAAAGGTCAAAATGATAATATTATTATTCTAACATATATCATAATTCTATTAAATATGTGTATCTCGACCAAATTAATCCTTACGAAAAAAATATTACCTTTTTGGTCCACATGGTTTAGATTTGAACATTTATTATTATTTTATTTAAAGAATAGTTAAATTAGTTAAATTCAAATATTAAATACTAAATCATGTTTAATATAGTGTTATAAATTATATTATTTAGCCAATAAATATTTATTATAAATAAAACAAAATTTACTACCTCATGGTATTTTATTTATAATTTTTAGACACTATATAATTAAATTTATTTATGACACAATGATGATGCAGTAATTACCTTATTAATTAAAGATTAACATAACTGATATTATAAATATTAAAATAATTGTAAATTGGTACTTTCTATGAATTACACAAATTTTCTAGGTTAATATTACATGTTATGGTTGATTAAAGTTTTTTTCATTTTATAAATCGGATTTTTATGACTTTCACTAAATCCAAATACTAAATAATGTCAAAATTGTCATAAATGAGTTTTTAGAAAAAATACTATATTATTAAATGATATAATAGTCCCAAAAATATAATATTCATCCAATGGACTTATAAAATATTAGATATGTCATTAATTAACCACTTGAGGGTTCTCGTGGCATTTTATAGTATGTTTATTAACCATATAATGTAAAAATACAATGAGGCAAGGTAAATGATAAACTATTTAAACAAGAGATAAATATAAAATATAAGACTAATATGATGACCTAAACGTATCTCGAACCTATTTTTTGAAAGGTTTTACACCCTGACCCACCTTATCCCCAAAATAAATCCTTTTTGAGCCATTATAAAATGAATATGATTGTATACTAAAATAATATTTCAATGGTTTCCTAAAGTGACCCTCACCTCTCTAACAAAATGGTACTTCCCTTCTCTCAAAATCACACCTCCAAAGACATTTGGATCATCCAAACCCTACTCAAATATCCTCCAAACGACCCTCACATCAACCTAGAGGCCTTACATTGATCATAATGAAAACCTAACGAGCCATTTTGATCAAATTAAAATAAATCACGAGAACAAGAGGTAATTATTTTACTCCAAATTTATGTGTGAAATAAATATTTATTTATTTATGAATTAATGTACACTCCAGTTTGTGTGTATATACTATTTATACACATAATAACTCCATTTGAAAATACTAAAGTTGTCAATATGAACATGATAAGTGTAATCATAACCCAATTTATATTCATTGATTAAATATCAAAGTCCTTGGTGTTGTTTTTACAAGAATATGTGTGAATGTCCTATTATTTATTTACAGTGAATATCCAATAATATTGAGTGTATTTATATTTTTTACATGAAATTATGTGATTTATTTATCCTTAACCTAAGGATACAGTCTTTACAATGGATTTCGTCTCAATTAACATTTCATTGAGAAATCTTTGTTGTTATGCGCCAATTCACTTTTATATTTTATATATAATGTACTTTAACATATTATATCATGAATCCATTTACTCTAATGATATTATAAATTTTTTATTACCTTAATTATTTGTATTCAATAATGTCTCCTTGGGTTAAGAACTCTAACTAAAATATCATTTTAATTTTTTTCAAAATCCATTCTTCTATATCATTCTCATTAATGTCCATGTCTTAAAAATGGTTTTAAGGACTTATTTATAAGGACATGAATGTTTTAAGATTAAAATTTTTAGTAAATTTTTCAATTTTGTATGAGAAACATTGATTTAATAATCTATATTTAACAACTTCTTGAAAAATAGCGATACATTAAATTGTTATCAAGAAAAGGCGGATATTCCTCTCAAATAGTTTTTCTAGTTATCTCCCTTTATGTCAATATCCTTCATTATTATTGATTAAGGTTAATTTATTATAATTAAAACTTCCATATTTTATTGAATGAGTTATTTTTGACTAGGGATGTGCTATTTTTATAACATTTATGGTTTGTGGTAAAAATATTAACATTTGGTATGCTAGTTTTAATACGAATGTTTATGTTATGTTTCAACATTTTCATATGAGGAATGCATTGGACTTAGTATGTGATGGGTGGATCCCACTATACATCCTCGATGCATCGGTAGGTCACATGAGACAAACTAGTGTCTTGGCACAAGGCTTTGGAAAAATCATATTTTGTAGACTTGGTACGAGGCGTTGACTATGTGGTTATGATGTCCAGCATTATGAATTCCATAATTATGAAATTATATATTTATATTACGAATGATTATTCAAATTTTAGAATATCCATGAGAATAATTAAATGGAATTATTTGATTTAAATTTTCCATATAATGATGATTTTTAATTTAAAAAGGATTTTGTTTTAGTCTTATACATTTCCTTAAATGTGTATACTTATTTATGAATGTTTCCTCTATATTTTTTACCTTACTGAGCATATAAGCTCACCCCTTTCTATGATTTATTATTCCATGTATGTGAAGATGTATATCATGACTAACCTATAAGAATATGCTATGGTATATGAGTGTTTTCAAATGGTAAATAATTTTTTTTCTTTATTTCATGATGTAATGTAAAACATATGTATACATCTAGTACTTCCAAGGCTACTAAACTAGTCGGCCTTTCAGGACATGATCTCTTGTGATAATTTCTATGATATGTAATAATGCACTACATATGGGTAACTAGGGTAGAGTTATTACACTTGGTATTAGAGGAAGTTTAGTACAAACCTTGGAAACTAAATTTCGAAAAAACACTATTATAGATCATTACAAAAAGACAGACTTTGGGGATTAGTATAGAACAACATCCAAAATTTATGTAATTTTAAATATTATGTTGAGTTTACAAGAAATACATTTTTTCTTGATATGGCTAGGTAGAGGTGTCTTGGGCACAGATGTATCTATGGGTAAACCCCAAAAATACCACTTTGAGCTATACTTGAATGGGAACCGGTGCACAAAAATTGGCCTTACTACACTGGTGGTTATGACACTCACAGGAAATATTCTTAGGATAATTCAAATTTTCATTACAAAATAATTTGAATGTGGTTAATATAAGATGAGAATAAATAACCTTGTTTAATCCTAAGCTGATTTATATTGAAAATAATGTGTCCTGATATTCTCTTAATCATTTTATGACTATATTTACTCACACAATTCTTTCTGGTTTTATTCAATGGATAGATTCCATGGATTTCATAGTAACATTGAACATGATGTACATGGTGGGAACAGTGGTGGAAATGAGCAAAAAAATTGAACGTTGATAGGAGTAAATGATATCGTGTTCATGCCTAATTTTATATCCAAAAATATGATCAACAACATATATATTAACCAACTCCCATACTCAACAATGAATAGAAAGGATCTGAATGATAAGAGTTCCAGTAGTGGAGACCTTAGAGAATAGAATGGAGGAACATGAGGTTCCATTGAATAATGTGTTATGGAATTTTAGAAGGGATACTCTATATGAAAATTATGGAAAATGAGAGTTTAGGATAGAGGAAGTATAATTCTTGGGGCATGTTATCAACAAAAAAGGATATTTGTGTACCTGTCCAAGACAAAGGAAATATAAGAGAGTCCCATTCCTACATGTATAATGGTTATTCGTAGATTCCAAGGTGTAGTTTGGTATTATCGATATTTTTTTATGAAATTTTCATTATTGTCGAACCCAATGACCATGCTAATATGGAAGGGAGTAATGTTTGTCTGGACTCAATAATGTGAATACTTACTTAAGGAGTTGAAATGTGGATAATGACGGTGCCAGTACTCATACTCCCAACAAGTGGAGAACTATTTTTTGGTGTACATTGATATTTCAAAGAAGTGAATAGGTTGTGTGCTGATGCAAAATGATAAATTGATATCCTATACCTCATGGAAGAAGAAAATCCATGAGTAGAACTATCCTAACTATGACCTAGAGTTGTCCATTTTGATCATTATGGTTAAATAAAGGGGGTATTATCAATAGGGGGAGAATTTGGTAATATATACTAATCACAAGATTTTGAAATATATATTCACACAAACAGGGATTAATAGGCACCAGCAAAGTCGATTAGACCTCCATAATGATTATGACTTATCAATCCACAACCAACCTGATAAGTCAAATAAGGTGGTTGATTTTTTATGAAGAAAGGATCCTACATATTTATCAATGATGAGAATTGAAAAGGATACGATCTTCGTGAATTTTCATAGGATGACGTGGGAATCATTATAGAAGGAACATCATTAATCCTTTCTCAAATGATTGCTCAACCATCCCTCCTAGAGAAAATAAAAGATTCTCAATGAAAATATGTTGAAATTCAGAAAATGTTGGAAGCTATTAGAAATAGTAAATCCTCTGAGTTTGTGATTGATGGTGATTGAGTTGTGAGAGTTGGGTTACGATTATTCGTACCATCCGATCCAGATATAAAGAATTAGCTTTTGAACGATGCACATAGATAAACCTTCTCTATTCACCCAGGGAGAACAAAGTTGTATCTTTATCTCTAAGAGAACTTTTTTAGGGACAATATGAATAAGGAGATTTCTGAATATACATGAAAGTGCTATGTATGTCAACAAGTAAATATGTAAAGGAAAAAGTATAAGGGGAGGATACAACCACTACCCCTACAAACATGGATGTGGGAGAACGTCACCATGTACTCTATCACTATAATTCTGAGGACATTGAGAGGAATCAGCACTATATGGGTCATTGTGGATCATCTTACAAAGATAGCATAAATTATCATGATTTTAGAGGTCTTATAACTGTATCAACATGAACAGATATTTTTCAAAAAAGTGATAAGGCTTCATGATGTACCACTATAACATTTAACTGATCGAGATATGAGATTCACCATAATATTATAGGGAAGTCACAAACATGCTCCAAGAACTGAATTGAACATCATTATGGTTTATAATCCTCAAAATGATGGAAAATCTGAGATAACTATTCATACTCTGGAGGTCATGTTGAGAGTGTGTTCTATGGACTTCAATGGAGGGTGGGATGAACATCTTCCACTGGTTGAATTCCCCTCCAACAACAGTTTCCGCCCAAGCATCTCAATGGAACCATATTAATCCCTTTATGGGAAAAGGTGTAGAACACCGATGTGTTGTGATATAGTTGGTGTGTTTAATCTGTTAGGAACTAAAATGATCAAATAATTAGTGGAGAAGGTGAGAACCATTGTGTTGTACATCAAGGATGCCAACAGTCGACAAAAGATTTATGAAAACAATCATCGACGAGACCTGTTATTTCTATTCATATCGCAAATAAAGTGGGTCATGATGTTTTCATAGAATGAAAATATAATTCCTAGGTACATAGGCCATTTTTGAATTCCCTATCTTGTCAGGGTTGGGGCCTATCGACTAGAACATACACCTACCATGTCCCAAGTACATGATGTCATTCATGTGTCCCACGTAAAGAAGTACATACCAGACCGTTAACATTTAATCTCAACCTAGGTGGTACATTTGGAGAATCATATATCTTATAATGAGCATCCAGTGAAGATCTTGCATCATAGATATATAGTTCAACCTAATAAGACTACTCACATGGTCAAAGTAATCTGGCAGAACCATATGTAAGAAGAGGCAACATAGGAACTGGAAGAGGAAATGATGGAAAAGTACCCACACCTTTTTATGCCTTAGAATCTAGAACAAAATTTTAAGGGAGAAATTTCTAAATGGGGGAATAATGTAATGACCCATTGTTTTATTAATAGAAATTACTTTCTTATAATTATGTTATATAATCACAAGAAATCAAAACATAATTAACTACTAAGTACTATGTGTCCTTTAAACAATATATTGTCATATTTGTGATTTAAATTTCAAAAATATGACATACACAGTTGTTTTCAGTGTGTATTTTGGGGTCTGATGGCGCAATAATAATTTTTGGTGAATAGTAACCTACCCTTGTCATAGTAACATACCCTTATGAATAGTAATATAGCCTTTATGAATATTAAATCATCAAAAGAATATTATCCACACCCATGAATGTATAAATAAAATTTAGTCATCTTTTATGGGATATTATAACTGTAGTAAATGTATTTGTATTTTTGTAAGTCATAAATAAATAAATAAAAATAATAAATTAATTGATTTAAATGGAAATATATATTCCTAAAATTGGTTCATAAATTTAAAATTTTATTTATCTTAGTTTTATAATAATTTTATAAGGCCTTTTGTAGTTTCTGAAAGCATTATAAAATCAGTTTTTGTTTTAAAATCTGTATATTTCAATTAAATTATGATTTTTATTATAAAATAAATTACACATATTTAGAAAATTATTTTTGAAAAATTGAAGTCATCTTTGGATTCTGTGCATTGAAATATGGTTACTGTGATTTTATGGGATTTTTTTTGAAATACTTGATTTTTGATGAATAGTTAAATAGGACAAATTACCATATATATACATTATATTTCAAATACAATGTCTTTTGATTCATGGTTAATGGGAGAACCATGGGATTGAACTCAAATTCACATATAGTAATTTTTTGGTCACATGAATCATCACTATTTTTTTATTTTGTGATATAGTAAACTAAAAATTCAAAAATTAAGAAAACCCTCTTCCCCTCGACTATAAAAACCACCCACACTCCCCTCTTATCTTCACTCATATCAAGCCTTGTTCCTTCCATAAATTCTACCCAAGACACTTTTCAATAGATCTTGTTTTCTCCCCAATAAACATTGGATTAAACTGATTAACAACATCAATCTAGGAATTACCTTCTACAACAACCATTGGGACTCCCTTCCCATAAATCTCACAAAAACCATCGAGGTCCATAACACATCACAAGCAGTAGTGAAAACATGAAATTTGACTCTTGTTCCTAAAAAAGGCATTCTTCTATCACACACAACATCCTCTCATGACTCCAATGCATAAGGAACATGACCTTACAATATATAGGATAACTTAGAACCCTACATAGAATTAACATGTTTCAATCAATCAACTCTTTAATCCATATTTAATTAGATAATTAATTATTTATTAGGATCCATGTATGGGAAACCTAAACCATAATCTATCATAGCTATAAAAAATTATTCTTACATGCCTACTGAATCAATAACCATATTCATTTATATGTCTATTTATTTTTAAGATATAATTAAAATTATTCCTACTTTACCTTCTCAACCAATTTTCATCAAGAATTATATGTAAAATAAAAAAATCATTGATATCAAACTATCTAAAAAAACAAGAGGTAATAACATATGATCAATACTAATTTCTTTATCTAGTCAAATATATATTATGTCAATTATATTGTAATATAGTGGGATAAAACATGATAAACACTAAAATTGTAGGTAAAATAATATAGAATACATGAATCTTCTACATCAAAAGTTTTCTAATGTTCATTACACGAGAACAGTCAAAAACAATTGACCATGATCACCACTCCTACAATACTAAATCCACCAGAGGATGTAGAGACACCACTACACCAACCAATACCCAAGAATACACCATTAAAAACATAGATATCACATACCATAACATGAAAAAGAAGAAACAGAAGTAGATGAACCCATAATAGCAGTAGTAGAAAATACCTTATATCGAAAACAGATCGACACTTCTTGGTTTCACCAAAATAGGGGGTTTGAATGCAGTAGGAATAAACTTCAGGGAAGACATGATCCAAGGCTACAATACTACACACAACTCATATGCGAAGGACAGAAAGGTTAGAGCAACTCACACGATGAAAAAAATAAGGAAACCAATGGAGGAAGATATCTCGACCCTTTAGAATATTTAACATTGAAAAAATTTCAGATATGGTGGATTTTTCATTCGGGACACATATATCAAATATCACTTGTTTTTATTGAATAATGACATACTGACTATTAGAAAGAAATTACGAAATGAGTTATGGGTGTTGGATCGGCCTTAAATCGACTATAATAAGGATTTTAATTTAATTTACATCAAAGGAAATGTCAAATGGGAGAAACTGCAGAAAATTTATTAAATATAGAAATTTCAAAAAGGAAATGATACAGTTCAAAAAAATAGTTCATGACCTAGTTTCAGTGCCACCATTCTGGTGTTATTGTTTCTCTACTACCATTTCTGTGATACAATTTTTACGCCACAGTTTCTGCATTACAATTTCAATGCCACTATTTTTATGCTACCGTTTTTGTGCCACTGTTCCCATGCTACTATTTCTATGCCATTGTTTTTGTGACACCATTAAAAAAAATAGTTTTAAAATTTGTAAGAGGAAGTGACATAGATTTGTGAAAGAGTTCTTTGAAAAAGTTTGGATATTTGGAAAAAGGACGTGACAATTTTTTGTGACACAATTTCATGGAACTGTTTGGAAATTTGGAAAAGTAGGTGACACTATTTGTTGACCCAGTTTCATGAAACAATTTGTAAATTTGGAAAAGGAAGTGACACCATTTTGTGACATATTTTCATGAATTTTTCTAGTAATTTTTAAATGTTAGTGACATAATTTTCTTATACATTTTCATGAATCATTTTAAGAATTTGTAAATGGATGTGACACCGTTTTGTGACCTAGTTTGATGAAAAAGTTTGTAAAATTGGAAAATTAAGTGGCACAGTTTCGTGAAATAGTATTAATGATACAATTGGGAAATTTGAAATAGAATTGACACAATTTAGTGAAATAGTTTTGATATTTGGAAGAATATTGGGGATACATCACCTTGACATCTGAAAACACTTCAAACACTAAATTGTTTCTATAGAAGGGACCAATGTGGTCTGGTCATTTACAATAAAATATTCATTATACACATTTATGATGAAAATAACCATTTTATTTTGAAAATAAATATTGATACCTAAAAAATCCATTAATAGTTTTGAAAATCCTTTTATTTGAAAAAATACTTGTAACATTATAAATTAATAAATAAATAATTTTTTTATGGCCATGAGAAAATATAAAAAGGATGTAAATGATAAATATAATTATTCTTTTTAATCATTTAACAAGGTTAGAAAAATGTGACCCATGTGGAAATTTTCTAGAAATATAAGGTTTAATGTTTTATAAAAGATAGTAAAATAAAATGTTAAATATGTTTTTGAAATTTTTTTTTAAAAAAAAATTCTAGAAAAAAATTTAGATGATATATGTATCAAAGAGATTTAGTCTCAACCTAAATTATGTGACAAGATCAGTATAACAAATAAGCAACATTCTATATGTTTCATTATTAAATAATACTCTAAATTGAAACATAACTTGTAAAAAAATAATAACTATAATTAAAAAAATGATATGGGGTTAAATAAAATAAGGTAACATAATTTCCCTAATGTATTATTGAAAATAATCAATATCAAAAATAATGTTGATGTAACATAAAGCCTTTAATGCATTCGTAACTTTTATATCAAAGGTCAATAAAAGTTAAGGGGTGCTACGTCTCTATAAGTATCATGTATTTCATGAATTAAAATATCAAAATACATTAATGTTGTATTAAGTAAACTATCCAAAGAACTCATGGTGCATGATAACAAACATGTCTCATGAAAATGATTTTGAGTAATAAAAACCCATAAAAAGATAAAAAATTAGAAGTTATAATTAAATCATGAAATTTTTTTGGAAAATTATATATTTCTACATAAAAATTATGTATATATGGTATAAAATATTTAATATCAATTCACACACAATAATGGAATAACAATGTCAATGACGAATAGTTATAACCCAGTAAAAGGAAATTGAGCTTGAAACGTCTTACCATTTTGGAAACATCCCAATAAGAACCCTTTAGATAATATAACATAAATTGTGACATAAAATTCCATTATATATGATGTAATCATTGTAAAACTGGAAAAGGTTCACTATCTATTCAATTTAAATCAAATTATGTTCACAACATTAAAAAATATCTCAATGAAGGAAAATGGAGAGGAAATTCCCTACCTCAAATCCATATATTCTATCTATGTTTTTAACTCCTGTTTAATAAACCTATATTATTATTTTTATGAAAATACTTTTATAGTTTTTATACCTTATTGTTAAACCATTTATTTTATTTATTTAATGACATAATTTGTACAGTCCATTTCGTGTGTTTTGAGGATGCTGGGTTAATAATGTCAACATAATATGAGTATATTGACTCTGGACAAGGTGATATTTTTCCATTAATATTACGATTTATAATCCAGTAATAATTATATTTTTATACATAATTTATAATTTCAAATTAAAAAATTATATGTGATTTTGAAAAATTATCCACATTAAAATCCTAGAGATGATAGACCTTACTTACCCATAAGTAATGCTTCTATTATTCAATATATATGACAGAAATAAAAAAGTATTATTTTATATTTTTCATGATAAATATATCCAAAATATCATATTACCACTTTATATACAATTATATACACCTAAGATGTGAGGTGATCATAAAAAATGATTCACATAGTTTTGTGGAGGTTGTAGTCTACATGTATAAATGAATGACATTATCACTTATAAATGGATGTAAAATTAACAAAAATAATGATATAATATATTTATTGATTTATAATCATTTATTTTATATCAAATAATAACATTAAATACATAATTATTAACTTCTACGAGATGTGGAGATGGATAACAAGTTACATTGGTTTGCAAGGGGGAGACCGGTGTACACATGAATGATGATTTTATTTCCCATTAAATAAAAGAATGATACTGATATATGTTGTAAATATGAAATAATAACATATTTTTATATGGGAGATACTTATTTTATTATAAAACGTGGTTGAAAAATAATTTATGCAGGTATAAGATGATATAAAACTAAAAAAATCGTTTAATTGATACACCCATTCTTTGGAAAAACTCCTTTGAATTAAAACATAATCCCTATAAGGATGGAAATAATACCAATCAATGTCCTCTTGAAAATAGGTATGTATGTTATAATTTAATTTTTTAGGTATTGGTTGAACTAAAAATCTCTTTATTTTTTGATATAAGAGGATCGGGAGCAATTTTTTATTAATGAAGGAATTGAATTCATGGATTTTTTTATATACTAAATTAATATAAATTAATTTCCTTGTTAAAATAGATAAAAATTAAAATAATCATAAGAAATGATGGGTTATATTCTAAATCCTATTATATAATTAATATTAGATGTTTGGGTTGTATTTTCACCCTTATTATTTTCCAGCCACTATTAACCCTATCCACACTTACCATCATATTAAGTTTTTTTACAACAATATATCATTGAAATATACTATGGAAGGAAAATTTACCCACAAATGGCCTATGATTTATAATTTCTACCCTATTTTATTCACTTTTCGCATTATAGGATTTTAATGAATTTTAAATCATTTAATAAAATATTTCTTATTATAAAATATCATTAATGTAATTCTAATATATACAAGAAATTTTAGAATATAATATTTTATAAATAGATTAAAATTGACTAAAAATAAAATTAATTAAAATATAATGATCATATATTACATTAATATAATTATCTAATCAATGTTTTACATTTTAGAAATCATTTTAATCCATATATTTCAGTTTAGTCTATTGGATAACCAGTCGTGACCTTAACTGTGGTAATGAATATTAAAAAAATTAAAGGGATAAAATTTCTATTATAAGATATATATTTTCTCGTACATAAATTGTAACACCCCCATCACCCAAATTATGCTTCTCGTTGAACAATACAATAGAGTGTGATGTGTGAAACACCGAGTTCAAGCATACCACGACCTCTCAAACTAGCTATTTATAAAGTGTGTATGAATAGTAATAACCATATTTTGAATTTTATATATATCCCATATAATTTTTACATTCATATTTTTTGTTTCATAGACAAAATATATGGACAAATTTAATTTTTCAGATAAAAGAATAATTTTTTGAAAAATTGCGTTTTTCTGCATTTTAATGGAGAACCCTTTATAAATAAAATATTTGACACTATTATATATTAATTTTGATGAAACTAAATTCTTATTTAGTATAAATACATAAAAATTTAGTCTGGTGAAATTTTTGTTGTTTTTCTGATATGTTTCATAAATTGATTAATAGTGAAAGTTATTAAATTTTAAAGGAAAACAACTTTTTAATCAAAATTATTTATAGTGTATAATTATACATTTTAATGGATTTGAAATATAATTAAATTATATTTTTATTATGTAATACAATATTGGACATTAAAAGTAATCTCAATTTTAAACCGGACATAAACATAAATCAATATTTTGATTTTTTTTACTTCTCAAAAACAAGATTTCTGGTTTTGACCACAGGAATTGATTTTAAATTAATTAATGAAACTTCTTTGCTTTTAATTATATAAAATTGACATAATTTTTAGGATTTCGAATTTCAAAATTATCCAAGGGTCAATTTTTGGTATTTTTCCAAAAACATTCATTTTTTGATGGATATTGACAAACACTAAATTATAATTTAAAAAACAACATTTTATTTAAATAATTATTGATTTTTTTTAATTATATTTTATGTAAAAATATATTCATAAAACAAATATTAGTTCAATGTTATTCATTGTTGTGATTTCATAATAATATTAAATGAAATAATTTTTTTTGACAATTTTAACGTCCTCTACCCATCTTCTAGGTATGTATACAAATCTGTATAAAACATTATTTTACCACTTATATGCATTGAATTTCAAAAATCTGGGAGACATGGTCTACCATTGTATGTAAAATTTGGTCCAATAAATGAAAATAATTTTTCATAAATAGTATCTTATGAATTATATTTACCACGGTAAATAAATAACGAAATTAAAGGTAAAAATGATATTATTATAATTCAAAAATCTATCATAATTCTAATAAAAAATCGTATTTCAACCAAAATATACCTTAAGAAAAAAAATATTATCCTTTGTTTCACTTGGTTTAGATAAGAAAATTTATTATTATTTTATTTAAAGACGACTTAAAATTGTTAAATTCAAATTTTAAAATCTAAATCATTTTTAATATAGTGTTATAAATAATATTGTTTGGCCTATAAATATTTATTAGAAATACTATAAAATTTCCTACCTCATGGAATTTTATTTATAATTTTTAGAAACCATATAATTAAATTTATTTTTGACATAATGATGATGTAGTAATTACCTTATTAATGAAAGATTAACATAATTGATATTATAAATATTAAAATAAATGTAAATTGGTGCTTTTTATGCATTACAAAAATTTTATCGGTTTAAATTACATGTTAGAGTTGATTCAATTTATCTTCGTCGAATAAATCATATTTTTAGGACTTTCACAAAACCCAAATACAAAATAAGGTCAAAATTGTTATAAATGAGTTTTTAAATTAAATACTATATTAATAAATGCTATAATAGACCTCAAAATCTAATATTTTTCCAAAAAAATTATTAAACATTATATAATTCATTAATGAACCACTTGGGGTTCTCCTGTAATTTTATATCAAGTTTATTAACCATAATATTTAAAAATACAAGGAAGCATGGTAAATGATGAACCAATTAACTAAGAGATAAATCTAAAAGATAAGGTTAATATGTAGACCAAAACCTATCTATAACCTATAGGTTGATAGATTTTACACCCTGACCCACATTATCCCCAAATGAAATCTTTTTGGATCCATTATAAACCAAATATTATTGTATAGTAAAATAACATTTCAAAGGATTTCTAAAGTGAACTTCACCTCTCTTATAAAATAGTACTTCATATTCTATAAAATTCACACATCAAAAGAAATTTGGATCATCCAAAACCTAATCAATTATCCTCCCAACTACCCTCAAATCAACCTTGAGTCCTTAATTTGATCATAAAAAAACATAACGATCCATTTTGATCAAATTAAAATTAAGCATCGGAAGAAGAGATAATTATTTAATCACCTTTTTTAAAATTATTTTTACTTCCACTTCCTATTTATTTTGTTTTTCCATAACAAAATAATAACTCCAATAACTTATACACCCTTGGATGTTATTATAAATATGGTACATCCATATTTATTATTCTATCCCTTATATGAATGGCAAAGTCACCGTATGTGATTATGTAAGGCTTATAGTCTCCACATCGCAGTGTTGTTTGTTATTCCACACTTAATTAATAGGATAGGTATAATAATGACCATAATTTATGTAAATAATAAATATAACAAGTTAATTACTCTATAAATATAAATACCATCAAATTACATACGATTTCACCATTAAGAGAATAATATTGTCGCTCGTGTGTACGTATGGATTATCGTTCCACGAACATGATGAGATTCATACCCCATCGTAACCAATCAAGAATAAATATAATTTATTGATAACAAAATATGGTTTATGAAGATTATTTAATTATTTATATGAATCAGATACAACCAATCTATAACAATCATGACTTATGTAACAAAACATATAAATAAAAATGAATCATTTAACACCTGAAATAATGATACTACTGAAATAGTATTAACAAATCTATATTAAAAAACATATATGATACAATATTTTGGAATGTGGTTCATTTATAATTTTAATAACAATTATTTCACCATTATACAAGAGTTTAGAGTACCCTAAACAATAGAAAATTACAATGTAATGAGATTCTTATCTCACATTTAATTCTGTTAGATTCCCAATGATCACCACATATTTATTGCATGTAGTGTATTGTGTACATCCACATGATATATATTATCATGGTTCTCTTTATATTCATGGTATTATATGATTCATTTGGAGGTTATTAAATTTTGGTCATATGACTCGATTGATTACAATGTGGTAAGGGGTTTTCATCCCTCTTTTATTCTCGTGATATTCATGCTATATTTGCCACAATTTCATTTATGTGGTTTATTTACTGCACATGGTTGTATTTTTTGTGCAATAAAATATAATATATGGATATTTATATCTTCATTTTATGATCCTTCTTTAATGGGATGTATGTTTCATAAGTTACCAAATCAGTAACAGAATTTCTAATTTCAATTTCCAATCATTGGGTTTTACGTAATCATCATTGATTATTTTACTCCATGATTATATGTTAAATAACTATTTATTTATATATGTATTAATGTACAATCCAAATTTTGTGCATATACATTTGATACACATAATCACACCATTGATAAATTCTAATTTCATCAATATGAACATGATAAGTGTAAACTTAACTCAATTTCCATTCATTGAGTAAACATATAAGTCCTTAGTGTGGGTTTTACAAGTATATGTTTGAATGTCCTCTAATTTATTTACATTGAATATACAATCATATTGAGTTTATTTATATTTTTTACATGTAATTATGTGATTGATTTATCCTTAACATACAAGTACAGTCTTTATAATGGATTTCATCTCAATTTTCTTTTCATTGAGATATATTTGTTGATATGCACCAATTCACTTTTATATTGAATATATAACATAGTTTGACATATTATATCATGAATCCATTTATTCTTATGATATTACAATGTTTTTATTACATCAATTATTTGTATTCTATCATGTCTCATTTGGTTCGGAACTCTAACTAAAATATCATTTTCAATGATTTAGAAATTTCTTCTTCTATATCATTATCATTAATGTCCGTGTCTTAAAAATGGTTTTAATGATTTATTTATATGTACATGAATGTCTTAAAATTAAAATACTTTTAAAAGTTTCCATGTGGTATGGGACAATATGATTCAAAAATATATTATTAACAGCTTCTTGATAAATAGTGACACTTTTAAATGTTTTCATGAAAAGGGGGAATTTCTCTCAAATGGATTTACAGGATTTTTCCCTTTATGTCAATATCCTTAATTGTTCTTTATTGAGGTTGATCTGTTTTAATAAAACCTTACATATTTTATTGAATTAGTTATGTTTGACAGTGGATGGTCTATTTTTATACCAATTATGGTTTGTGGTTAATATATTAACATTTAGAATGATAGTTTTAATACTAGTATTTATGTTACGTTTCAACCATTTCATATGAGGAATGCATTGGAATTAATATGTTATTCGGGTAGCCCTCTATATCTCATCGATGAATCAGTATGTAACATAAGACAAACTAGTGTCTTGGCACATGGACTTGACAAAATCGAATTTTTTAGTCTTGGCATGAGGCCTTGACTATGTGCTTATGATGTCCAACATTATGTATTCCATCATTATAAAATTTTATTTTTATATTACCTATGATTTTTGGACTTGTAGAATATCCATGAGAATAAGGAAATGGAATTATTTGATTTAAATTTCCCATATTAAAGTGATGTTTAAGTTATAAATGTTTTTGTTTTATTCATATACATAACCTGAAATGTTTATGCTTATTTCTGAAAGATTCCTCTATATTGATATACTTACTGAACATATGAGCTCAGCCCATTCTATGTTTTATTTTTCAAAGGATGTGAAGATGTATATCATGACTAACCTACACGAATATGCTAAGGGATATGAGTGTGTTCAAAGGGGACATAATGTTGTTTTCCTTTATTTCATGATGTAATGTAAAACATTTGTATGTATCTAGTACTTATAAGGCTACTAAACTAGTCAGCCTTTCTAGAAATGATCTGTTGTGATAATTCCAATTATATATAATAACGCACCTAATCTTGGTAACTACGGTGGGGGTGATACAATTAGTATCAGAGAAACTGTAGTACAATCCCTGGATAGTAGATTTAGAAAAAAGAACTATTAGAGAACATTACCCAAAGATAGAATTTGGGGAATAGTATAGAAGAACATCCAAAAATTATGGTAATGTAAATATTATGTGTGTTTTACAAAAAAATACATCTTGTCTGGATACGAGCAGGTTGAGGTGGATCTGGCACAAATGTATCTATGGGTAAAACCCAAAAACAACACTTTCATCTTGACTTGAACGAGAACTAGTGCACAAAAATGGGTCTTGCTACACTCATTGTTACGACACTCCTAGGGAATATTCTTAGTATAATTCACATTTTCATTTAAAACTGATTTGAAGGATTTTAATATAATATGAGAATAAATAACCTTGTTTAATCCTAAGGTGTCTTATATTGAAAATAACGTGTCATGATAATCTCTAAATGATTTTATGACTAATGTTTCTCACAAAATGCTTTCTGGTTTTAGTCAATGGCAAGATTCCATGGATTTCATAGAAACATTAAACATGACGTTCATGGTGGGAAGTGAGGTGGAAATGAGAAACAAAATAGAATGTTGATATGAGTAAAATATATCGTGTTTGTTGCTGAACTTGTTTTATAAAAATATGATCAACAACATATAAATTAACCAAATACCATACTAAACAATGAATAGAAAGGATCTGAATGATAAGTGTTCCAGCAGTGGAGACCATAGAGACAAGAAAGATCAATTTCCATCATATATGAAATGTGAAAGTAGAATCCCAGGAAAGTGTCTCAATGGAACAAAGAAATGCTTTATTTGTGGAAAAGAAATACATAAAGTAAAGAATTATCGAGGAAAAATTAAGAGTTCTATGGGATAAAATAAAAATGATCCCAAGATTATATTTTCAGTCATTTTCCATAAATGTGGGGGACCTAGGAATTACCTGAGACAATTCTCTATTCTATACGATGACCTCTTGGTTATGTAAGAGCCTATGTGGAAATAAATGGATTGAAAAATGTTTAAATGAATTAGTTCTCTATGTTGATGGGACTACATTAGAAGAATTTTCTCTTGTATGTGTAACCCTGCAGTTTTTTATGTGAAAATGTTATTCGAGGAATAATTATATTTTCTTTTGGGTATATAGTTATAGATAACGATTTGAGTTTATATGATCGTTGAATTTTATGCTATTACAGGTTGTTATTTTTTTGGTTGAAAATGTGAGGTATGAGATAACATTGGTTGTTAAATTATGTTATTGTAATTTTTTGGAATTTATCTCATTTTTTAAATGCTCTAAAATATAGTTTTTTAAAAATGACTACACACAGATCTTGTTACAACTCATCATGTCAGACAAGGCTGCGAGAATCAAACCCACAACCAATGCGTGACAGAGATTTATTGCCTACCACTGGAATATGTGATGTCCCTAGTTAGTGTGTGTAATTAATTTATGTTAAATGATTTTATTAAACCATAATATATTGTTTTGCGATAATATGTTTTATAAAATTGATATCCTTAGTGTCAGAAAATGATTTAGTGATTAAGTAATAAATGTTTTTTTGTAAGAAATTTTCTTAGTTGGGAACACGATATGCTTAAGGAAAATAGCATACTATAGGATTTCAGTTGAGGAGTAATGGTGGGGTTTTATCTATGTGTTTATTGTGGATTTATAAAAAATTGGAATATTTACTAAAATGATTAAACTATCATATATAATATGTGATTAGGTTAATTACTTTTATGTATGCGACTTTAAGAGTAGTCGTTGTTATTTGGTGATACAATTTTACATGGAATACTATATAATCAAATTATACTGTGTTTTGGGTTTCAATCTTAGTTTGGATTATATTGAAGGCTTTTAAGGACAATTGTATATTTAATGGTATTTATTAACCTTGGGGTATTGTTGGTTTAATTTTAGAAATCAAGATTACTATTTCTTTTCTAAAGGATTATTATTTTTGGAAATCATCTGATCTTGTACTAACCGTTTGGGTTTTTTTTAATCCATAAAGAATAGAAAAATATATAGTCTATCCTTTATGGATTATGTGATTCTGTATAATTTGATTCTAGAATATCTTGTGTGACCAAGTCATCATGAATATTCATCATTTAGAGTTAAATATCAGTTTTGGGTAGAAATTAGTTAATGGATGAAACTCTACATATCATGTATCTATTCTCTCTTTTATTCTTGGAAAAAATTTATTCTTAAACCATAGGTAAAAGATTTTAAACCCTAAAATGTGTTATCCTAATACCATACGTTATTCATCCTAGATTTATGGATTTGAGAGTTGCAATTTTCCATTAACTTATTTGTGATTGATTACCTCAATCACATACTAAAAATATTTATGTTTTTCCTCCAATTATAATTTCCACCAATGTCTTCCTATTAGAAGTCCTATTTTGTTGGTGAATTTTTCATTTCCAGTTCTCTCTTATTAAGACAAAATTTTATTAACCTTATTTTCAAGGTGGTTTTTTCACAATGGTATTTGATATTTTTTAACATTTTATTTACGATGAAACATTTCAAATTTTGAGGACACAATTTATTTAATGAGGGTTGAATGCAACACCCCATGCATTCATGGTAAGCTTCTCTTTGAATAATACAATAGCATGTGATGTATGCAACACCGAGTTCAAGTGTACCACGACCTATCAAACTAGCCATTTTGAAAGCGGTTATGAATAGTAATAACCATGATTTTAATTTTATATATATCCCATATAATTTTAACATTCATCTTTTATGTTTCATAGACATAATATAAAGACAAATTCAAATTTTTAGATAAAAGAAGTATTTTTAAAAAAAAGTAGTTTTCCATCTTTTATTACAGAACCCTTTCTAAATCCAATATTTTACACTTTTATATATTCAATTTGATGATGATAAATTATTCTTTCTAATAATGATATAAAAATTTAGTTTGGAAATTTTTTTTCTAATTTTCTGGTAACTTTTATATTTTGATGAATAGTGAAAGATATTAAATTTTAGTGGAAGAAAAATTATTTTATTCAAAATTATTTATACAATTAAATTATATATTTTATTTTATTGAATTATATTTTTATTATATTTTTATCATTTTAATTCACTCTTGGTCATTGGATGTAATTTCAATTTTAAACCGGAGAAAAAAACATATCATTCTTATAATAGTTTTTACTTCTCAAAAAAACATTATTCTGGTTTTAACAATGGAAATTAATTTTAAATTAATTAATGTAACTACGATGTTTTGAAATTGGTAAAATAGACATCATTTTTATATTTTGAATATCAAATTTAGCTTAGGGTAAATTTTTTGTATTTGTTAAAAAATATTCAATTCGTGATGAATAGTGAAAAACACTTCGTAATTGTTTAAAAACTGATTTATTATTTACATAAATATATATTTTATTTAAATTTATTATAAATCGAATTATATACATATTAATTATATTAGTTCAATGTAATTAATTTGAGTCATTTTATAATAAAATTATATATATAATTTTATTGAATATTTTAACGTGATTTACACACCTTTTAGGCATGTTAGAAAATTTGCATAAAACGTAATTTTACGGCTTCTGTGAATTGAATTTCAAGAATCCATGAAACAAGATTGAAATCAGTAAATAAAATGTGGTTCAATAAGATGAAAATTATTTTTGATGAATAGTAAATTTTGAATTTTTTTTCCCACAGTTAGAAGTAAATAGTGTAATTAAAGGTAATAATGTTATTATAATTACCCTAACACTTGTCATATTTCTATTGGATTAGTTTATTTCGACCAAAATCATCCTTAGGAATAAAATATGTTCTTTTTGGTTTACATGGTTTAGATTAGGACATTTAGAAGTGTTTTATTTAAAGGAGAGTTAAAAGTGATAAATTAAAATTTTAATAAATAAAAAATTTGTAATATAGGTCTATACATAACATAATTTATACTATAAATATTAATTAGAAATAAAAACACATTTTATACATCATCGTATGTTATTAATAATTTTTAGACATTATATATTTAAATTTACTTCTGACACAGTAATGATTCAGTAATTACCTTATTAATGAAAGATTAAAATAATTGATATTGTAAATATTAAAAAAATGTAAATTGAGACTTCTTATGAATTAAACAAATTTAAATGCTTAATATTACATTTTATAGTTTATTAAATTTATTTTTTTCTAATAAATCAAATTTTTATGACTTTCACAAAAACCAAATTCTAAATGATGTCAAAATTGTCATGAATATGTTTTTAAAACACATACTATATTATTAAATGATATAATAGTCCTAAAAATCTAATTTTAGGAAAAATTACTTATATAATAATATATATGTGATTAATGAACTTTTTGGGGTTCTGTTAGAATTGTATCGTATGTTTATTAACTATATAATTTAAAAATACAAGGAGACATGGTAAATTTTAAACTATTTAACCAAGAGTTAAATCTAAACAATAAGGTAAATATGCTGACCTAAAACTATCTAAAACCTATTAGGTGAGAGGTTTTCGACCTATCCCCACCTTATCCTTAAACAAAATCCTTTTTGATCCATTATTAATCGAATATGATTTTATTACAAAACAATACATCAAGGCTTTCTAAAGTGACCATCGCCTCTCTTATAAAAGGGTACTTCCCCTTCTATAAAAATTACATCACCAAAGCCATTTGCCTCAGCCAACCATGGCTCAAATATCCTCCCAACTAGCCTCATTTCAACCTATAGGCTTTAATTCATCAAAAATAAATCCTAAAGATCCCTTTTGAACAAATCCAAAGGAAGAACCTGAAGAAGAGGTAATTATTTCATCACCTCTTTCAATGTTCTTTTCTTCTTCAACTTCCTATTTCGGTTCTTTCCATACAAAAACAATAACTCATGTACCTTATACAAACTATGATATTATTATAAATATATTACAACTATATTCATTACTCTATCCTTCCTTTGAATGAAAAAGTCCCCATATGTGCGTATATATGGCTTACCATCTCCACATAATGGTGTAGTTTGTTATTCAACACTTATGTATTAAGATATGTATTATAATGAGTATTATTGATGTAAATAATAAATATAAAAAGATAACTATTCTGTATATATGAAATACCATCCAATTACATAATATTTCACCATCAATTGAATGTTATTGTCTCTCGTGCGTACGTACGGATAACCGTCTCCACCAACACGATGAGATTCATTCCCCATCATAACCATTCAAGAATAAATATCATTTTATGGTTTAAAAAATAAGGTTCATGAACATAATATCATTATGGATATGAATCAAATACATCCTATACATAACAAACATGACTTACATAACAAAACATATAAATAAAAATGAATGAGTTAACACCCAAAACAATGATATTACTGAAATATTATTAACAAAAAAATATTAAAACACCATATATGATATAATATTTATATATATGGTTAAATTATAATTTTATAAAAATTATTTCACCATTATATTGGAGGATAATGTTAACTCAACTAAGGAAAATTACATGGTAATGGGATTCTTATATCACTTTTAATTCATTAAAATTTCCATTTTCGCCACTTATTTATCGCATGTGGTGTATTGTGGAATGTGATGTGATATATATTATCATTATTATATTTATATTCATGTTATTATGTGATTAATTTGGTGGTTATTAACTTTTGTTCAAATGACTCGATTGATTACAACGCGGTGAGGGGTTTTCATCTCACTTGTATTCTCGTGAGATCCATGCTATATTGGCCAATATTTCATTTTGTCTGGTGTATGTACTGAGGAAGGTAGTATTCTTTGTGTAATATACTTTAATTTAGGTTTATTTATATCTTTATTTTGTGATTATTCGTTCATGGGATGTATGTTATATATGTTACCAAATCGGTATGGGAATTTCTAGTATCAATTTCCACTAATTGGGTTTTACACAAACTTCATTTATTATTTTACTGAAAGATTTTGTGTGAAATATCTATTTACTTATTTCTGTAGTAATTTACACTCCCCTTTGTGTTGATATACTTTTAATACACGTAATCAATTCAATGATAAATTCTCATGTCATTAATATGAACTTGATAAGAGTAATCTTAACTCAATTTCCGTTCATTGAGTTAAACAACCAAGTCATCAGTGTTGTTTTTACAAAAATATGTGTTAATGTCATCTTATTGATTTAAATTGAATATCCAATAATATTATGTGTATTTATATTTGTCAGAAATAATTATTTCATTGATTTATCTTTAACATAAGGATATTTTTTAAGGTATTTCATCTCAATTTACAATCCATTGAGACTTCTTTGTTGTTATGCACCAATTAACTTTTATATTATGTATATACTATACATTGAAATAGTATATCATGAATCCCATTATTATAATGATATATTAATGTATTTATTACCTCAATTATTTTTATTTTAGCGTCTCTCATTTGATGAGGCATTCTAAATAAAATATCATTTTAAATGTTTTAAAAATTTATTATTCTAAATCATTCTCATTAATGACAATGATTTAAAAATGTATTATAAGATTTATTTATATGAACCTAGCTGTTTAAAAATTAAAATTCCTTTTAAAAATTTCAATGTGGTATGGGACACATTGATTAAAAAATCTAATTTTAACAGCTTCTTGATAAATAGTTAGAAGATTAAATGTTATGAAGAAAAGGGGGATATTTCTCTCAAAATGTGTTACTAGTTATTTTCATTTATGTCAATATCCATAATTAATATTGATTGAGGTTGATATATTGTAATAAAATCATCCATAATCTATTTAATGCGTTATTGTTTTTACTGTGGATGTGTTATTTTTATACCATTCATGGTTTTTGGTATAAATATTAACATTTCGTATGATAGTTTTAATATGAGTGTTTATGTTATGATTCATCATTTTCAAATGAGTAATACATTGGAATTTGTATGTGATTGGTGAAGCCTGATATAGCTCCTGGATGCATCAATAATTCTAATGAGACAAACTAGTGTATTGGAACAAGGGCTTCACTAAATCTTATTTTGCAGTCTTGACACGAGGCCTTGACTATGGGGTTATGATGTCCGACATTATGCATTCCATTAATATGAAATTAACAATTAATATTACATAAGATTATTCGACTAGTAGAATATTCATGTGAATAATTAAATGTCATTATTTTATGTATTTCTCTCATATTATGATGAAATTTATGAATAATAAGATTTTTTTTAGTCTTATACATTGCCATAAATGTTTAGGCTTATTTATGAATTTTTCCACTATATTGTTATCTATACTGAGAATCTAAACTGACCTCTTTCTATGTTTAATTTTTCCCAGGATTTGAAGATGTATATCATGATTTACCAAAAATAATACTCTAAGGGGTATGAGTGTATTTAAGGGTGACATAATGTTGTTTGTATTTATTTCATGATGTAATGTAAAACTTATATATGTATCATGTACTACCAAGGCTACAAAACTATTTGGTCTTTTGGGACGTGATCTATTGTGATCATTCCAATGATATTTAATAATGTACCGACTCTTGGTAACGAGGGTCGGGGTATTGCATAAATAGGGGATTTGATTTTAGAAAATTTATAATCCTATTGGGATTATTTAATTTTTATTATAATTTTAAATAATATTAAATAATATTATTTATCATTTAATATTTATTCATTTCTGATATATTCAACAAATTTTAATTTTAAATCAACATGAATGAAATTTAATTCGAATATAAAAATTTCATACATCTCTAATATAATATATTTATATTAAAATAGTATTGGACACTCGGGACCACCAAAAAATTATAACTTTTAGAGTTATAAAAATTATTTACATTAATTTTTCTACTTCTTACACAAGGACCATGTAGATGTTTCATAATAATTTAATGTAATTACTTTATGAAATTAAAATAAAACTAAATTAAAATTGTACAAAAATGTTTTAGATTTCAAATTAATATCTACAACATAACAAAAGTTATTTTTATCCATATAACATAATATTATAAATTTAATGAAATAGAGTGGCATTTTTTAATATATATTTACTTAAAAATAAATATAAGTCATTTTGAAAGAAAAATGTCACAAAATTACCAAAAATTTTAAATTTTAGACGAGGATGGTCGATCCTTACTCTTCAAATATATTATAGATACATGTTTGGTTTTTTATTCCCTGTCAAACCTTCTGACAGAAAATATGGAATCAATTTTTCATTTTATGATTTCTATAAGTGTATAAAATTTATATTTGATTAAATCTCAAAATTAAGTGAAAATTATTATTCATAAAAATTTGTTTTAAGACAAAAAATTAAATTCTACCAAAATATGGTATAATTATGACTAAAAGATAAATAATTAGGTTATATATAGTTAAATAATACCTATTTTATTTTTAGATAAACTAAATTCATTATCAAAATTTACAATTAAATGAAATAATTGTTATAAAAAAATTGGTATTTTTTACTATTCACTAAATAATCAATCACATCCTAAAAATCACAAAATTTCATGGTTAGATAATTTTGATATTATTACTAAAAAAATTAAAATTTTAATAAAATTATATTTATAAATGTGTAAAATAGAAATTATATTATCCACCAAACCCACGAATAAAGTACATAAGTGAAGAAAATGTATTTTTAAAGAATAAAATAACATTACTAAAAAATTGTTTGTTTCTATCCAAAGTCATTATTAATACATTTTATATATTTATCCTTAATATAAATTTCCTAATGCGGTACATCCTATTCATATTTTCAAAATTAATGGTTAGGTTATAATATTCCTATTTTAATGAAATATTTTATTGTTAGTTTATGCTCGGATTTGCATATATTGTACACAATTAAAATAATTGTTCATTTTTAATATTTGTACCTTATTGTGCCATAGATTTTATATGTACATATATTATTAGAAAATTAATAATTTTATTACTTAATTTATTATTTTATTACTTTAATGTTCTTGATATCTTCTACGTTATTCATACATAGTGATAAAACCACAAAAAAAATAATTCTCATAAATCCTACATTTTTTATGCAATTAAAGTCTTTTTAGAAAATGATAAAAAATTATCTTCTTCTAATATATTCAACATAAATTGGAAAGTACTATTAATTTTTTGAAATTCAAATCCTAATATTGTTAATATTTTTTGTGAATTTAAAACCTAAAATATAGAAAAAATTATTTTTTAAAGAAAATCATGTTTTAGTAAATTAACAAGTTATTTTTTAAAAAATCTCTAATTAGTCATGTGTTAATATATATCATTATTATTAAATAATTTAGAAGTGGTTTCTTGAAAAAAAATTCCAATTTATAAATTTTTTTTTAAAAAAAAATAACATGAAATTAGAAAAAATGACTTTTTGAAAATATATGAATCTATGATATATCTATGCATATTAATATTTTAATATATTTAAATAATAACCAAATTTATACTTACATATCCACTTATGATCTCCACATAAGGAATATGCATCATAGAAGATAATTTTTTAGTTATGTGTGGTGAACTACTAGTACAGATATATTCAAAACGTCCACAAGCATCGATTTCCCTTTTATAATATATTGCTAATATGGTTATTATTTTAGTTCTACCGAAGATTGGTAATGGGAAAAATATTGACAATTTTCCTCCCATGTGAGTTTTTATAGATTAAATTTATAAGTAATACCTATTCTTTGGATTCCATTACTTCTTACATTTCATATTAGTTTTTGGATATATTTACATTAATTTATACAAGATGATTTAACTACTATGTTGTAACGGTCGTGTCAAATTTGCAAAATATATCATGGAATTTAGTTTTTTCATGTGAAATATGCTGTTAATCAATATTTATTTAAATATATTATATATTCAAATATTGGGTCATTACATTCCTCCCCTTAAATAAATTATGTCCTCAGATTTTAATTATCATTTACTTTCAAGAGTGGATCAAATTTTATCATTTCTCTAAATTATATATCTAATGATATATAATTATAAATATAACTGGTAAGACTATAAAACACATATTTTTTCCTAATAATTTTGTGAAATGTTATTTCAAAACAAGAAATTAAGGTCTAAATAAAGGATTTTGTTTTCTTCTTAGTTAATTCATTGTTTTTCAGTAACTAATAGATTGACATAGTTGATTTAAAATGTTTTTTTTCCAATTATAGGAATTAATGTGGTTTCAACCTGAAGATATCAATTATATTTAACAAATTTATCCATTTATGTAGGGGGACTATTTATTTTCAAAATATTTATTTCCAAAAACATAATTATTATAACAACACTGGTATTTCATACACACATAAGCATAATTTGTTGCATAAACATTCACTAAAGAAAACTCTATAGATTGAGAGGTCTTGTGTCTAGGGAAATGAAGGGAATTACATAACATCTTAAAACATAAAATACAACAGGATTATTGAAATCATAATTTAAATTTCCACAACATCCCTTCATACATAGCATTTCATGGGATAACCTAAGGACATGCATAAAAAATGGTGATATATAAATCCTAGTAAGGGAGTAAACAATGCATAAAATTATGAATACAATATATGTTATAAAATATAAATATAAATTAATCATAAGAGAAACATGTATATAAAGGCATGATATATCATGATTATCATAACATTGAGATGTGGCAATGGAATTTAACTTTATATTAGCATGATAAAAGGCTCATTGCACATGGATCATGATTAAAACCTCATTGAACGTGAATTAGAATTTTTCAAACCTCATTGAACATTAATTATCATTAGTAAAACCTCATTGAACATGGATCATCATGACACAATTATTTACCCAATGCATTGGAGTGCTATCGGGGCCAACCATTCTTAATCATTTACTGACATTCATAAATTTTCCACATAGATCATACAACATGGATTAATTAAACATCATAATTTATTACATGAATAAGAGATGTGGAGTATATATATTTATGTCCTCAATAAACATGTAAAAGGTCATAAATGTGAATAACCCTTATAGAAAAATTGGAATGGTATTCACTTACATGATGATTTTGGCATCAGAAATTTTGGTGTAACATCGGCAGCATAACAATGCCAAATACAAATCATAAACATGGGTTGATGAGTGATAAGTTGTATAAAAGCATTTATATATGTTATGGAAAATAATGGGGTCATGGAACATAATATCCCAACATATGTAATGTAATTTAGATTCTTAATATAAATGAATTTATTAAATGTAGATGAGGACAGAGAAATCCCTTACGAAATTTATGCATGGTAATCAGTGTACATGGGAGGCATTAATGAGAGAGAATGGGGTATATCATCTTTAAAAAAACAAGTATGGTGGTATATGGGAAGTTTGAAATCATACCCCAGCATTTTTAATTGAAAATAAATAGGAATAACAATAGAAGGAAACATAGAAATAAATAAGGAATGTGATGATCTCTTACTTGTAAGTGTGAACCCAATGTCTTCAGAGAGGCATGAGAGAGTATTGTTGTGATCTTTGGGCTAATTACGAGGATTATAAAGAGATTAAAGCATATTTTGGTATAGATCCAAAGGATTCGAGTGAAGAGAAGTGGTATTTTTTGTGGGTTTATATAGGAAAACAGGGGGGAATTGTCGAATATTTCACAAACATAGGTTTTAGAATCTATAAAATTAAATATTTAAAAATAAAAACAAAGTCTTGGTTTCATATAAATGGGATTTAAAAATAGTATTTTATAAGGCCAATGGCAGAAGATAATATATTATTAGGCTTTTACATGGGTAGGTGAGTCACACTCTCATGGAATCATTTTAAAATGATAAAACATTTTTTAAGTATTGGATGGTACACTAAGGCACTATAAAATAAATCAAACAAATCTAAAATAATATTATTTAAAATGTAAAACATATATTATCAAAACAACAACTTTATAGTATTTTATTACATCACTTTTGGGTCATTATGATGTCATAAAACACATAATATATTTATACGGTATTTAATTTTTAACAAAAAAATCTATTATCTGAGAAAATTAGGAACAATTCACTATTGGATAATTTCCACATCCAGATTCCAAATATAATATTCATTTTTTATAAATAATATTTTAAATATAATAAATTTCACTATTAAAATAAAAACACACATTTATTTAAAATTCATGGGTGTTGACAAAAAATTGTTTTCCAACGTTAATAAAAACTATACAATAATTTATATTTAAGGAAAATTAATTTAGTAATAATATTTTATTAAAAGAATTATTTAATAAAAAATCCATAAATTAATCAAAATATAATTAATATTTAAATTTAAATATTAACTAAATATACTATTTATGCTTCAAAACCCATTTACAAAGTAAAAATAATAAAATCAATATATATTCTATATACCAAAAATGAATCCCATAATCATAGACCTTGGAACTGGTTTCATAACACCTTATAAAACCCGTATAATACCTATGTATAAGGTGTACAATGGTGAAAAAATCTTGGGGTGGCTCAGATAACATTTCTCGGGTGGCAATCTCTATTAACATCCACTTCTCTCGTAGGCAGTTCCGTTAAACCTTATCGCGTGGAAGCTCAACTTGGGATTGGTCCAGAGTGAATCCCAGTGATACTACATCCTTTCCTAGCTCTGATAAATGGTTTTCATATAGAAAAATTCTACTGGATGAGGCCATCACTTCGTTTTCATAAGTAAATTGGATTTGATAAGGCCATATATTTGTACTAATCATGTGATCACTACTCAACATCTATATTAGCAAGAGTAATAATTAATAATAGTATTATAAAATCCAAAAAACTAAAACCCATTATGTCCATATGTTTTATATGACCATTTTACATAATAATACATTTAATTATATCAAATGGAATATTCATTAATAAAAATTTGGTTCATTACAATAATCATACCAAAAAATGATTTCAAAAATATATAGACCACTAAGGGTGGAGGAATGATGTTTTTTGAAAAGATCCTAGATACAATATGGTAGATATAACTAGAATACATTCACCAATTTATGGTAGATCATATGTAAAACCTAATTACCAATATCCTCTTCATTAGTAGTCGTTTAATAGGTTCTTACTGGATCCTTAGGTCGATGTGGTTTTAGATTCCAACTATCCTTATAAATCCTTGCATTAGGGAACTGTCTTGGATAAATATTGAATTCTCTACATGTAATAAATTAAATTGTTAGTGGTACCCTATGAAGAGTTCTTATTTCATTCCTTAATTTATTTGAACACAACATTTTCCCTTGATAGTTTGAAGCTCAATGTTGCCCATTACCAAAAGTAATAAATCTTAGTGTCCCCTTAAGGACATTCCCTAGGTTCTTCTTCAATAATATTTTAAATATAATAAAATGAATAATTTTACCATCAACCTCTCTATCATTGATTCTGTTACGATATTCCATATTTCTACTCATTAGTATGTTTGGTACATTGACTATGTTAACAATATTAATAATATTATATGATAAAAAGATTGATATTATCTTATTTTTTCTCATTCCAAATCTGATTTCAATAGATTTTTCAATAATGCAATATTAATTTTGTCCTGAACAACCAAGGTTACATATAATTCCATCCAATAATAAAAAAAAGAGATGATATGAGTAAATAAACAACGAAAATAAAGGGATATTATTATAATCATAAAAAAGAATTAAATCATATAAATTCATATTCATTGTCACATTGGCCCATATTTCTTTTATTTTACTTATATAAACCCTAGTTTGAACTGGGATACATTAAGTTGAGATGTCTTATAATGAAAAATAAAACTAAGAAATTAATTGTTCCATGGTGTTTATAAAAAACATATAATCAATGAAATCATATCCTCCAGGAGTGTCCATCCATGTTTCTAGTATTATGCCCAATCATCATGCATTAGGGGTTGATTGAGCTTATGATCAACCAAACCTTTTCGAGGTGATTACCCCTAGGTCCACCTTTCCCAAAACAACTTTTACATTCTAGTATCGTTATTTGGATGTATTTCATGGAAACTACTTACTTAATATGTAACCAATATTTCAGGATATTATCCTTTACATAGACTCATCTATAATATTTTCACTATTATTCAATAACCTTAACACCAAAGGTATGTAAATTAATCTAAAAAATTATTAAAAAATGTTACAAATTAATAAACCCTGCTATGTTTCAAACATGGGTGGTCAAATATAAACATGAAATGAGTAATAAATTAATATCACAATTTAAAGACAAAACATCACAATAATCACACAACCTGAAGAACGAAATTTTTTAAATCTTAGATATTAGCTACATAAACATCATATTTTACTACAATTCCTTACATTTCGTTATAATAAATCTCTTATAGAAACGTTTCCAAATCTATCCGATGAAATAATCATCATAATTACCTTGATAATAGAAACGGAATGGAGGGGTCCATTAAAATTCCATGTAAGGCATAACAAACAAATTCTATAATGGTTAGATTGTAAACATTAAAAAAATAATGAATATGAAAAAATATGATGAAATAATTAGTTTTAACCATGAATCCGAAAATTGTAATAACATCACAAATAATGACACTTTTATTATGGCATGATAATTTAAACCAAGAACCATATAACAAGATCCATTAATGTATGAAAGAATGAAGCAATATAATAAACATTTTTTTTGTCTGTGTCGACCATGCCAACTGAAAACTCATTCAAATTTTAAATATTTTATAGATAAAATATCTAAAATTATAACACATTTTGAGACTAAGTACATGATAACCCATTGAAATGTTGAATTGTGTGATTAGCGTAATTCTCTCACTCTCACCAGTTGTGAAAAAAGACACTTTCTGACCATTACACATGTAATATTCCTAGAAGAGCATAATCACATAACAGTCACACATTGTGAAACTAGCCACATTCTATCCTTTTTCAAATAATATTGTTAGCAGATCTTAGAACTGTCACATCCACACTTTTTGAACCAATACAATAACTAACCAATTCACATAACCTTTCCATCACTTGATATATACGACTATACCCAATGACTTGGGGGTGATAGTGGTACCACTCATATCACAATGAAAACCATAAAAATGTATGTGAATATGTCATGGAACATTCATAATATCAACAAATAGTAACCCTTATAAAGGATATATGTTTCATATTTGTTTAATCGTCCTAATAATTATCCATCCAGGGAAGGAATAAATATTATAGCTGTTGTGACATTATTTTAACAAAATTTTCCACAAATATTTTTTGGAAATAATTTTTTTATGGTAATACCAAACCTATATAGAAAATAAATAAATAATTGATCATGTTCTATTGAAATTTACAGTCATTGTAAAAAATATTACCATTATGTACATTATGGTTTTAAATGATGAAATGTTCTTGACTAATTATCGTCAAATTTATAAGAGAGTTTATGTTTTACGATATCTTGGTGAGTATATAATTTTTGAATAAATTATTTTATATATTTATGTTAGTTTATTTTAAAAAAATTAAATAGAATTAAGTTATTTAAGAAATTAAATATTAAATAGGTAATTTTATAGATTTATTTTTTTATTTAATACGTTTTTATTAGAATTTTACTTATTCTATTTTTTAAAATTTAGGTATTGATTTCATGAGTGCTACCACCACTATGTTCTACAAATAATATCCCTTATTATTAGAAATATCTTCTAACATTGTATGTGAATAAAACAATTCAACTTCCATTGTATATTTATTACATCCCACCTTATTTTTCTACTTTTTTCCCTACATACAATTTTTTACTACCATCAATGTTGTCTATAACCCCTCCAATCATTTATTACCACAACTTTTTCCACAAAATAAAGGATTAATACAACTGATGAATCCCCCACCACTAACACACCCGCATTCATTATATCCATATACTATTTTTCCTAATAAATATAACTATCATTCATAGATCCACCCATTAATCATGTAGAGAATCCAACAGACCTCACAAGTGAAAAAATAAAATGATCACTAAATGATGTTGCTAATATAATAATTAACAAAAAATACATGACCCATAAGTATTTTAGATATCCCATTAATTGTAATCTATAATTCGTGGAATAAAAATTATAATTATTTATGACATACAAACATTTTTATTCACTCAAATAAGAAGATGACCACTTTTGATTCACAACTCTCGTGATTGTAGCTAATTCCAATTCCAATTACAATAGGCATATTAAGGTTAGAAGACTATAGTTAAGTCTTTAAGGATGTTGACACCCACCGACCAAGCTTATTGAAGGTATTTGAAGAATAAAAAATTCTGGAGCTACATAATGATGATTCAAAATTGAATATGTTGGGAGACAAAGTGAGTTTCCAACCTCAATTTGATGAAGATGATTCAGAGCATCGATACTAGAGGAAACTTGATTATTAAATGAAGGAGGATAACTCCAAGATTTATTGTCCTTATATGAAACTTATTCTCAGACTAACAATGTTTACTTACCTAATTAGTGAATTTCTATTTATTCATGTTAATGTATTGAACCCTCTACTCATCACTTGATACACATCATTTTCCATAATGGTTGATCCTGATGTGGGAGGAAATTATCATTCAAAACAGGTATTCAATCATGTATTTATGAGATTATTATATGGGTTATAATAATGTTATGAAACAACACATTATCTACACATCCAATGATATTAAAACCACACTTTTTTTAAAACATCATGATTTTTATTTTTATACATAGAGAAAGTTTTAATAATTTCGCAAAAAATGAATAATGGACACAAATAAATAGAATCTTTTTAATGAAGAGGAATTTTTTCAGTGATGATATTTTTTAAAATATTGGTTAATATTGATTTTAAAATATCTATATATATTAAAGCAATGAACCCATTAAAGAAGAAATCCCGATGTTTTCAATAAAAGAAGGAGAATCCCCCCACACATAATCCTCAATAGAATGTTGTAAAATAATTTCTATTATTGATAACAAAATTTATAAAAAAAACTCTCCTAACATGTATATGTTTTATCATTGGATATCATACAAAAAACTCCTCCACATAGATTTCGAAATATACTTCTCTTCTTTATTCTAGTCCCTAAAACATATAACACAAATCAATAATAGAGTTAAATTATTTTAAATTCAATGTGTTATTAAACCAATATTGAGTTTAAGAGTATTGATGTAGTATGATTTAACTTCTAGCTTTTATTGGCCATGAAAATCAGAATGATTCTTCCTTGGTTTATCATTTATCAATTGGGTTCCTTTTACTAGTCATGCACCTTGTGGGTGCATGGTTTGGTTATTGTGTATTAAAATATATATAAAATGATTTAAAAAATTAAATATGAAACTAGGAAAAAATAATGATAAGATCAGGATAACCTCCAAAGTTGTAACATGTTTTAACTATCCACAAGTAGATTATCGGTGTTTCAACCACAATTTTTAGTAGTTATTGTATTCATTGAAAAAAAACACTGGATGTGATTATTTTGTTATTATATTATTTGAAAATTTTTAATACCCCTTTTACCTTCATTCAACTCCCAATCAATGAAAAATGATATATTGTGTAGTGATGTAATGTAAAACAAAAAAAGTATTTTCATTCACCATCTTTTAGAAAAATGGTGTGTAGTGTGTGTAAAACCCATTCCTTTGGATGTGGAATATCATATCGTTTAGATAAAAATATCATTTCATCAATGAATAAATGTAATGTGTAATCATTCTCTTTTTTACCTATACATTGTTCCAAAATATAATCTTTTTCATTATCTTATCCCACACATAAATTTCTGAGAAAGAGATCCAAAAGTCCCTCATAAGGTGAAAATGAATGACCAGCATAACCCTTTAGGAAATAAAAGAAATCAGTTTCCGATTTAATATCAATATAAGGATAATTATAAAAAAATTAGGTGGAAAATATTAAATATTGACTATAAACTCTACTTTATCATTAAAATTTATAACTCCATAAATCTATGCAACATGTTCTCTTGTATGATCAAAAAGTGATCCTTGGGGGGGGGGGTTCCTATGTAATTACTAGTGTAGTAAACCACATATAACCTATATTAAAATATCATAACATCATTTATATTTTCTTTCATAGAAAATGATATGGTTTCCTTAGCTTTAATTTTTTGTAGAGTCAATGAAAAAAGTTTAGACAATAGGCTGCTAAATAAATCAAAAAACAGAGTACTATAAAAATTATCATCCAAAATTTATCCATATTCATCATTTTTGGACTGAGAAATCATTTTTCAGCACTTAAAAGGGTTCTTAATGAGGATCTTGAATCACTACTGTAGAGTTGATGTCCATGTTACACTCCAATGTTAATATCTGAAACATCTTCTCCATCATTTTTTTACTAATCTTCTCAACTACATTAAATCATTAATGGATTTTTTGACTACCATATTGTTATTTGGATCCCCTTTAGAATTGTTAATAGTGTATGGTATGCTCATAATCCTACTAGTATATAGTACATTCTTCATGATATGTTACATTCCCTCCTGATTCATTTTTATTTTATTGAATGTTTGTGCACGTTCTTTTGTTATTTTATTGTTCATATCTATTACACCATTAGATAAAATATTAATTTAGTTATTTTGTAAATAAAATTGATAATTTTATATACCTTAATGTTGTTGTTTCATATGGGAGAACTCTAAGAGTGGCCTCGAATAAGAATCATTGATGTCTAACATTATTTTTTCGTTATCTCCATTGTTTTTATGTTTTTCTAATTTCGAATAAAAATAAAGAAATAGTTGAAACCCCAAAGAGTCAGCCATTTATTCCTCTACAATGGTAAAATATTTTGATAACCCTATATTTTGAAATATCAATGGTATATTTATATTTTCCATGTATATAGTTTAGTTTATAACCATAGGGATACTCTTAGGGATATTGTAAGAAATGACATATGGATTATTATAAAACTCATTTTCTGTTTTAAAATATTTCAATTCAATGAATGAAAACATGAATAAGATAGTGATGAAATTTATATAGGGGTCAATGGAATAAAAAATGAACAAATATATGAAATATAGAATATAAGATGTAGATAAAGAATATAAGTTAGCATGAAACATGCCCATATATAATACAGTCACCTGTTCAATTATCTATAATTTTTCTCTAGATGGACTAGATCATTACCCAACCACACTTAGTATTTGATTGATATCTCAAATAACACAAATCTATCAACCAAAATGATGAACATTTTTTACATTTAATCTTTAATTTTATATAAATTCAATCCAAAAATTTAAAGTATCACCCAATCAAACAACTCCAAACATGATTAATTTCTGAGTAATTGGATCCTTCGTGAGATATTCAATCTCGTAGACCATCCAAAATACTCTCATATGTGATTTATGAAGATAAGAGTCATATATTAATGTTAAATGAAAAATGAAAACTCCGCTTGGTGGTCACTACCTATCATTACCATTTATATTTAAAATCCATATGAAGACCAAGAAAAAATATGAGTGTCAATATGAATTTCAGTTAGGTAATTAGTATAAGGGCATTACTCCCATTCTCCGATCACAGTATTTAACCTTTCATCTATGAAGGCTCAAGATCAAACCACATTGAAGAGGTAGAACAAAAAATATAGTATATAAAAACTAAAAATAATGTTACAAAATGGGAGAAATTAAGAGTATATAGTGATAAATATTCTATGTTCCCAGGAATCAAGATACATGATTTCCTCTTGGTCTTGTGAATAAAAAAATATAGTGGATAGTAATCCAATTATTCAAATATAAAACTGAAAATGGTAATAAATTTATTTAATAGGAGGTGATTTCCATGTGGTAGGCTGTTAGGTTCTCATCACCCCACCCTGTTAATTCACTGTGAGAATTATCGAACTACTATAATGAAATTTTCTTCGCATTGAATTCATGGCATGTAATGACCATGATCACCATTATCTTCTATCATCACATAGATAATTAAATCACTCCAAAATAGAATGAATTACTCATTGAATTTTTATACCATGGTTTTACCAAAATTTCAATCTAAGATGATGTCCATTTTGAAGGATCACTTTTTGGGAAAAATAATAAGGGGCTATTAAATATTCCATAAATGATTCATCCAAACATCCAAAAATAATACAAAGTTAACTTGGGGTGATCTTTTCCAGTTCATGAAATTAACCTCTCTTTAGGATGTCAACCTAAAATACATTTGATTAAATTCTATAGTATTAAATATACCCTTATTACCCATACAATAATTTAATGGAATTGAAATATATCATCTGTATAGATTTATATCCATATGAAATTTAGATTACCCAATGGTTCTGATTTTTTTTGCATGATTATTCATCACGATGTGGATATCTGAAAATACATGTGAGCATTTCCTTATGAACCAATAGTTCAAAACAATTCTTCTTCATAACAAAAATAATATAAATCTATTATTGAATTATTCATCTCATTTAGTTCTACAATATTATGTATACTATTTTCTTGTTTCGATATCTTCAGTTATATGTTTTCTTTACTGGGAATTTGAGATCACCCATTCTTATGTCTCAATTTCCCTATTTATTGAATACAATCATTACCAGTGATATTTCTAATATGATATATTATGTAGATAATTCATGGTATATGTTGATGAAATGTTATGTAATATTTATTTTTGTATAAAATTGAAAAAATGAATTTTTTATACAAAGAACATGTGATATGTGAGTTATTATTTTTTTAATAATTTTTTAGAGGACTATTCATGAAAATATATTTGGGATTTATCATATTTAATAATCGTAAATGAATTTTTATTTAAATATAATTATATTTTGTACATTACATATGGTATCAATGATAGTATGTAATGTATGTGTATAAAAACTATATCTGGGAGTGCGTGTCAAAGGAGTCACATCATGTTTTATGGAATTTATATTATTATTAATGTTATTAGGGACCTAAATATAGTCATATTAATCAATATATTTGGTTCAATTAGCGTTATATTTATCTTTGAGATTATTTTTCTAGTTGAAATTATTAGGTTTATAGTGTTCATTATGTTATTTAGGGTGGTTAATTTAAATCGATTTCTTTGGTTTCATCAAAATTAATTGATTCATTTTTGGAAATCATTGTAATTGGAAATGGTGTTGTGATGATGATGTTATTTAATTTGGAAATATATATATCATCAATGTTATATAACTTTTATATTCAGGATAATTTATGTCTTTGGTTTCCATAATTCCATAATGTCGTCGATGTTAGTAGTGGTGTCCAGGTCCTCAATAATTTTTTTATTCGATAAGATAATCGATGTAATCATCAATATCATTTAATTTTTTCACCAATATCTATTTTTGGAAAAATTATTATCACTACCGAAAAGTGTCTATGTGACATAATTTTGGTGTCATATATTCCATCACCATCATTGAAATCATCGCCACCTTCAATATTATTATTTTTATTATCATTAGGATTTTCGGTTTCATAATTTCCTAAGGGTTATTATATTCCTTTTATTCATTAGGATCATCAAGGTCTTTGGACCTATAATAATCATCAATTTCATTAGGGAATTCATGGTAATTGGGGATAATGGTTTACCAAATGAATTTTATTAAAACATATTCATCACCATCATTTAAACCATTTTCACTATTAGTGTTATCATCCTTATTTGGTTCATTGGAATACATAAAATTGTTCACATTTTCAACATCACAGTTGTCCTTAGGTTTTTCATTAACATCAATGTTATTGTAACTATATTTATATTATTTTTCATTAAGGACATCATGTTATTCGGTTCATTAGTATTACATGCATCGTTGGGGTCCTAGTTCCACTAGTTTAATCATAAACATTAATTTCATTAACAAATTTGAGTTTATAAATTAAATAATGTTTATCATTGTATTTTGAGTTGTTGTTATAATTTGGGTTATTATTACTTCATATATTTTACTGTCATTAGCACTATTTTTATCATAATGTATATTTTAACAACTCAGATATTCGTTTCAGGTACGCTCTTCCTTTTTCTGGAGGTTTTAAGAAAAATAGTGTTTCTAGAAAATTTCAAAGTACACATAGTGTACTTTCGGAGTACACGCCGTGTACTCTTCCCCGACTCAAAGCTGTGTGCTGGCTGTGCGTGGGACACACACACAATGTATAGGGGTGACGTGGATGATGATTTTGGAAGAGTACGAAAAAACCTAGTACATGCCGTGTAATTTTTTGTTTTTTTTCGAAAAATGCACAGGGGTCGTGCCTGACGAACAGAACACACCCCTTCTCCAGGTTCATCGTCCGAGAGCGATCCTAACGGCCAGATCCTTCCTGAGCCCATGCCTCAATGTCCGTTCTCCGATTCGAGCATGGTCGATTGCGTTGGAAGTGCAATGGTGAGTTCGACCTTATGCTTGAGGCTTGTTTTCCAATTCTTCTTCCTTATCATGTTATCTAAGGTTGAATGTTTTGTTCGTTTTCTCATATATTAGATGTTCTAGGGAGAATTAGCCGTCGTGGTTCTAGTATATCGATCTCCTAGGATCGAGGTAGGTGTTTTGTGCCTTACGGTTTAATGTATCTGAGTTTTATGTGCAATTTTCCACTGATACCCGTGAACAGGGTATTGCGTGATTACCTTTTTGACCTTGTTGTTTTCCTGCCTTGCATGTATGATTTTGTAGAGGTAACTTGACCATGTTAGAGGATACATTGTTGTGCATGGATGTATTTGCCTTGCTTTGTTCTATTTACGTCCTTTGGGTCTCGTTTGCCTTTGGTTGCTACACCAGTTTTCATGCCTCGCGGTTATAGGTTGAAGTGAATCTCATGACATGCTTGTTGCCTTGTAGACTGCTTAGCTGAGAATCTCTATTGGGGTACATTGGTTATCCAAATACCTCTATAGGTGTACATTGTCCTTATAGAATTATTATGCACTGAATGGCATGAGGCTGAGAGAACCTGGTGCTATAGACTATAAGGGATTGACCGAGTGAGCTTCCCAAAGAGTCCTAGATATTACAGACTACAGAGGGGATGGACAGAGTGAGCTCCTAGAGAGTCTTGGATTTTAACGACTATAGGAGGGTAGACCGAGTGACATTCCTCATAGAGTATTACCTTGTTTGATTCTCTTTAAGACCCTTCCTAGGCTAGAGGAGGAATTGACTGTGTGAGCTTCCTCAGAGAGTATGTGGTATACCTGAGGCTATTGGAGGAATTGACCAAGATAGCTTCCTCATAGAGTCTCTGGACCTTGGGGATAACAGGGATAGACCGCGTGATCTTCCTCAAGAGAGTCCCTGACTACCCTATACTATAATGGGAATTGACTGAGTGAGCTTTCCCAGAGAGTCTCATAAATTCGTATGACCAAGCCAGAGGGGTTAAGCTGAGTGCACTGCGCAGAGGGTGTTGGTACTTGTTGGATAGGACCAGAGGGAATGGCTGTGAGTACATCCTAGAGTGGTTTCCTACTTGTTAGCTGTTTTTCTTCACGACTGTTGTTGGTTGTGGATTGATTACTATTGTGTATCATTCTTCTTTACTGCTTACTGTTTACTTCCTACTACTTTGCTGTTGCTGTTTACTGCATAGTGTATTATTACCTGCCATATTCTCACTAATTGTTAGGCACATAACTTCGGGTGGTTTCCTACTGGGATTTTTGTTCCACGCCCTATTTGGACCATGCTTTTGGGACCAAGCAAACTATATTGTTGCAGGTATAGACAAGGGAATGCGCTCTTCATCTTCTGGAACTTGATTGCTTGGAGCAGGGGAGCATGGGACCAAGCATTGGCTTGTGATGCTGAGGAGATGTTTACTTTCCTTTTGTACTTGTTTTGGTACTATAGTGTTTTCCAACATTTTGACTTGTTTGGATGATTTCCTAATTATGTATCATGAATAATTTCATATATATACATATCTTCTCCAGTTTGTTGATTTAGTCTTCCGCTGTTTATATTATTGGTTATTACTACTTCCGTTATTTAATGTTTATTTTTATTCTGATTTGTACCCTGCCAATGAGGGCATACTTTCCCCACTATCACACCCTAGGCCCTCGCTGCTAGTCAGCAGCCTCTGGTATTTGGGGAAATTCCCTTAAGGCCATGTGACCAATCGGGTACGGGGCGCCTCTAGGTGGATTTCAGAACTGGGACGTTACAATCTGATACCAAAGGAGTTCTTTTCTCCTGTATTACTGTTTGTAGACTTTACCCAGGGATTGGACGGATTCAGTACTTGGTAATAATATGTGCCCGGGAGTAGCTAACTCGTGTACAGGGAAAATCCATACTAACTCGTTTATATAATTTTTCTGGTTTTAAGATTTTAAGGTTGTTATGATTACACCTATAGTGATTAAAATGTTTTGTACTGATATTGGTTTTGATTTTAAGGTTCTATTTCTCTTGCAACCCGATGATATTAGGGTATGACATCTCATGCATCATATAGGCACTTGTAGACATCACATGCCATGAATTATTACCATTAAATCTAGGTTGCACTAGTAATTGAATGTTGTTGTGATAGAGCTTCTGTAGATTGTGCATTCTATTGTGATATATGCTTGATATAATCTCTGCTACTTTGTTAGAAGTTTTTCTGTGTTGAACTTTGCTTAAATTAACACCAAATTTGTATTCTTGAGGTGTTATGGGCCCTCTTGAATTGGGAATTGGTGGATCATGATCCTGTTTTCTCTTGTACATAACTGTAAGGGATGCCAATCATTGATTCGCAGGGGGTATGGGCCCTCACGGATTGGAATTTGGCACCTCTTTTCCTCATTTTCTATGTTTCTGGGATTCTGTGTAATTTCTGAGGTACTGCCCAGAAAAACCCAGAATAAACGGCGTGTACATTCTCGTTAAATGCCATGTAGTTTTTAGGCCGTGTCACTGACTGTGTGTGCAGGAATCCGGTGTTGTGAAAATAACTTCAGGAACACGCCGTGTATGGTATGTACACGCTGTGTAGTGTAGAGCCTTGTACCCGGCCATGTCACTAATAACACGAGTCGGGGATTCTTGAGTAGAACACACCATGTTGTAAAGGAACACGCCATGTAGTTCTTTACAGGTACTCGGCCATGTCATGAACATCACGGGTCAGCGTGAACTTCTCGAAGACATGTCGTGTTGCTTTTGGAACACGCCGTGTAGTCATGCCCAGGTACCCAGCCCTGTCCCGAACAACACGGGACGATGTCACATTCTCTTATGCACGCCGTGTTTGTTCGGAACACGTCATGTAAGGGCCATCAATGTAGACAGTCGTGTAACCAACAACACGGGACACCGAGTTAGTGTCTGGTACATGCTACGTCCCTAGGGAACACGTCGTGTAGTTTGAGGTTAGTTTGAACCGTAAGAGTTAGTCGTGTCAAGAGACTCGGGCAGGGGAATAGTCTTCATGTACACGCCGTGTGTTGGGTCAACACGACGTGTAATTTGAGGTGTTGCATGACCTGTAGGGAAGGGGTACACGCCCTTTTCAGTGTCCTAAGAAGACATGTCGTGATGTTTTTATACACGCCGTGTAGTCATGTTTTGTTAACTAGTGTGTTTTTCTTCCCGTGTTCCTATATTGTACTCTTGGGTGCTCTGTCCTTGTTTTCCAGATCTAAGGTGTACTTTTGATCTTTCAGATCTATGCATCTGAGACATCCTCCTATTGTACGTCTGTCGTTAGGCAATGATCAGACTCTAGATATAGCTGATCAGGGAATTCCTGCCGATCCTCCAGTCAAGCCAGCCATGGCACCGGTTGTCATACCCGTTGCTGGCGCCGAGGCCCAGTTCAGGGAGGACTTCATGAGAATGATGCAGACCTTCTGGGGAGAGCAACCTCCTACCCCATCGATGGCTGAGTTGATGTTGGTTTTCTAGTAGTAGCATCCTCCAAATTTTTCAGGGGATGTAGGACCTCAGGCTGCAGAGTCATGGATAGAGGCCACACTGACCATATTTGAGTACCTAGAGATCCCTCCAGAGAAAAGGGTAAAGATGGCTACTTACATGCTCCGGGACACCGCCATGAGGTGGTGGGAGGTGATCTCATGGTCAGGGAATCAGCAGGATATGTCTTGGGATGAGTTTCGACGCACCTTCTATGGCTACTTCTATCTAGAGACCCTGAGGGCCGAATGAGCCCCGGAGTTTATGAGTCTGCAGCAGGGTACTCTCTCTGTTATGGAGTAATCGTCTCGTTTCACTGAGCTGCAGTGTTTCTCACCGATCCCAGTAGGTGATGAGTTTTTCCTTGCTAGGATGTTCGAGGACGGTCTTAAGGAAGAGATCAGTTCCCTGGTGAATATCTTCTAGTTGACTTCGATATCCTCCATCGTCAACTAGGCGCTAATCACTGAGCGCAATATGAGAGATTCTAGAGCAGTGAGCAAGGGCGATTTGATATCCAGAGCTGATGTTCCTCCTTCGGCCAGTATGAAGCGTCGTAGAGAGTCTTCTCGAGGAGATCTATGTTCGCGGGATGGGTCTTCTTGCAGCCAAGTTTTATGCTACCAGTGTGGTAGGAGTGGGAATACTAGGCCTCAGTTCCAGAGAGATCTGATGGAGTGTCAGTCTGGTGGCAAGATGATCCATCTTCAGCATTTATGTCACATCGTCTCACCTTCAGCTGGTGGTAGGGTTTCCTCTATGACCCCGTGTTCTGGAGATGCTTCACCAGTTTCCCACCAGTCTGGGAAATGGAGTTCTTCCAGCTGTTCAGTCCGAGGTGAGGTCGCGGCCATGGTGGTAAGTCACCAAGTCATCAGCAACAACAGAGTGGATCAGCTCAGAGCGGTCAGCCAGGGGCGCAGGGCCGCGGTGCAGGCCAGTCTTTCATGGTGGAGCAGACCTATCAAGAGCAGGAACCCTTCCCTTCTACAGTGTGAGGTATGATCTTAGTAGCATCAGATTTATCTTCAGCTCTTTTTGATTCTGGTGCTTCTTATAGCTTTATCTCTATTGCGGTTGTGGAGAGCCTTGGGCTCTGTATCTTATCGTCTGTCGACATCTTAACTCTTGAAACATCGTTGGGAACGAAGACTTCTAGCGCACGTCATTGTAAAGAGATCCCTCTTGAGGTTGCGGGGTGTCATTTCTTATTGGACCTCTATGTCCTAGAGATGACGGGCTATGACGTCATTCCCGGGATGGGTTGGTTAGTTCCTTTCCCGGAAGTCGTCGATTGCTATCGCCGCATGGTGAGTTTCATATCACCAGAGGGCAGATCCTTCCTTCATAGAGGCGAGTGGGATTTCCAGGAGGGTAGAGAAGGACCAGAGCATCATGGGATAGGGGTAGTTATAGCCCAGATTTCCAGTCATTATCTAGATGACCAGGGGGCTTCATAGTTAGACTTTCCTCCAGTGGTGGATCAGTTTAGGGATCTCTTTCCAGGTGACTTTTTAGGTTTTCCTACGGAGCATGAGGTAGACTTATTGATTTCTCTCATTCCAGGAGTGGCATTGCTGTCCATTACTCATTATAGGATGGCTACACCTGAGTTGTAGGAGCTCAAGAAGCAGTTGGATGAGTTGCAAGAAAAGGGTTACATTCGACCCAGTACTTCTCCTTGGGTTTCTCCTGTACTATACGTGAATAAGTCAGACGGTACCCTATGTCTTTGTGTGGATTATCAGAAGCTGAACCAGTTGATGGTCAAGAACATATATCCCTTACTGAGGATCGATGACCTATTTTATCAGCTTAGAGGAGCCTGTGTTTTCTCGATGATCGACTTGAGGTCTGGTTATCATCAGTTTGCGTGTTAGACCATCAGATATAACTCTGACAGCTTTCAAGAGCAGGCATGGTCTTTACGAGTATACAGTAATTATGTTCGGTCTTATGAATGTGCCTGCAGACTTCATGGAAATGATGAACCGAGTGTTCTATCCGTACTTGGACTCCTTTTTCGTGGTCTTCGTGGATGATATCTTGGTGTAATCTCACACTCTACACGACCATGCCACACATCTTGAGATCATTCTGAGTATACAAGGAGAGAATCGGTTGTATATTAAACTCTCAAAGTGCCACTTTTGGATGGATCAGATTCACTTCCTGGGTCATGTTATCTCAGTGACAGGAGTGTCAGTGCACCCAGAAAGTGAGATTTGTACTTTCTTGGGATCATATGAAGAACATTTTTGAGGTGCAGAGTTTCCTAGGGTTGGCTGGATACTACAGACGCTTCATTCAGAACTACTTGCGCCTAGCAGCACCATTGACAGGTATGACCAAGAAGGGGGTGAAGTTTTTATGGTCAGATACTTGTGAGTCATCCTTTCAGGAGCTGAAACGGAGGTTGACATCAACACCGATACTAGTCATTCTAGAGCCGGGAAAGGGATATACGGTTTACTGTGATACTTCACGTATCGGGATGGGGTCTATTATAATGCATGGATATGGATTCGTTGCGTATGGGTCTCGGAAGTTGAGGCCACATGAGAGGAACTGCCCTATGCATGATCTGGAGTTGGCAGTTGTTGTTCATGCCTTGCGATGTTGGAGACACTATCTTCTGGGTGAGCACATTGTGGTTTTCATCAACCACATGAGTCTCAAGTATATCTTCACTCATCATGATCTAATTCTGAGACAGCGTAGGTGGGTCGAGTATCTTCAATCCTTTGACTTCTTTCTCGACTATACACCGGGAAAGGGCAATGTTGTGGCAGATGCATTGAGCAGACGAACTCAGATTCAGGCAGTTTAAGTGGCCATCAGTGAGTGGATGTGTATGGCTCTGTTCTCTGAGATGCATCTGTAGGAACACGATAGGCAGGGACAGACCTTCCTCTCATCTGTGGTTTTTACCTCTACACTTCTTGATCGGGTGCGAATGAGGAAGCTATCATACTCAGAGGCCTTGGTCCGGTGGGAGAATGTGTCAGGAGGGGCCCCTCTTCCTGGATGGACAATGGGCGAGGATGAGATCTTGCATTTACAGGGACGCGTATGGGTGACAGCAGACATACGCAAGGAGTTGATGTGGGATTTTAATTCTTCAGTTTGGGAAGTTCATCCTGGCGTCACCAAGATGTATCGGGATCTTTATCGCCAGTATTGGTGGCCAGGTATGAAGAGAGATGTTGCTAGTTTTTTCATGAGATGTTCTACTTCTCAGTTTGTGAAAGCACAACATCATCGACCAGCATGGATTTTAGAGCAGTTAACAATTGCAGAGTGGAAGTGGAATGATGTCGTGATGGACTTCGTGACCGGGTTACTGAGGTCACCTCGGGGAAGTGAGGTTGTTTGGGTCATCATCGACAGGCTTACGAAAGTATCAATCTTCTTGCTGATCAAGGAAACCTTCAGTGTTGATGATCTGGGATGACTGTACATCTGAGAGATTGTATGTCTACATGGAGTTCCACACTCCATTGTTTCAGACAGGGATGGGTGCTTTACCTCTCGGTTCTGGGAGGGACTTCAGAAGCATTTGGGTACCCAGGTACTTCTGAGTACAGCATACCATCCCCAAACTGATGGCCAGTCCGAGTGGACGATCCAGGTGCTTGAGGATATGCATCAACCATGCATCATAGACTTTGGTGGTTCCTGGGAGAAGCATATTTCTCTGGTGGAGTTCGCCTACAACAACAGTTTCTAGGAGACCATTCAGATGGCACCATACGAGGATCTATACGATAGGCCATGCCGATCACCCTTATGATAGCTGGAGGCAGGAGAGGCAGCTTTGCTAGGACCTCGTCTTGTTCAGGAGACCTTATAGAAGATTGAGTTGATTCAGAAGAGGATGGATACAACACAGTCTCCACATAAGTTTTATGCTAATCTGTGGAGACGACCTCTAGAGTTCATGGTCGGGGATCAGGTTTTCCTGTGTTTCGCACCGAGGTTGGGACACAAGAGGATTCTGAGATAGGGCACGCTTTCACCATGGTACGTCGGGCCGTTTGAGGTTTTAGAGAGAGTTGGGCCGATTGCCTATCGGTTGTAGCTACCTCAGAGGTACCATCCCATGCACGACGTTATCCACGTCTCTCAGCTCCGACATTACTATTTAGACCTGTCTCATGTCTTTCAACCCGAGAAGGTTGAGCTCGAAGCAGATGCGTCGTTTGAAGATCATCCCATTCGGATTTTCAATCGCAGTACAAAGGTTCTCTGAGGCCGGTCTGTTCATCGGGTACGAGTTCAATGGCAGCCCGTGCGAGTACAGGATGAGACTTGGGAGAGGGAGGCCGAGGTTCGATCACAATGGCTGGAGTAGTCCGGGGATTATTCTTTTACGCCTCTCTAGGGAAATTTGGGGAAAATTTTCTTTAAGGGGGATGTTTTTTAAGAACCCGGATCTTCGTTTCAGGTACGACTTTCATTTTTCTGTAGTTTTTATAAAAAATGGAGTTTCTGGAAAATTTTGAAGTACACGTCGTGTACTTTCGGAGTACATGTCGTGTACTCTTCTTCAGCTCGATGCCGTGTGTTGGCCGTGCCCGGGCCACACACACGGTGTGTAGGGGTGTCGTGGAACCCAATTTTGACGGAGTATGGAAAAACCAAGTACACGTCGTGTACTCTAAAATTACACACCGTGTACTTTCATTTATTTTCCTCAAAACACACTGGGGTCGCGCCTGACGGACAAAACACACCCCTTCTCCAGGTTCTTTTTCCGAGAGCGACCCATACAGCTAGATATTTCCCGATCCCATGCCTCTACGTCTGTTATCCGATTCAAGCACGGTTGATTGTGTTGGAAGCGCAGCGGTGAGTTCTCCCTTCTACTTGAGCCTTGTTTTCCAATTCTTCCTCCTTCCCAAGTTTTCTAAGGTAGAATGTTTCGTGCGTTTTCTCAGATATGTGATTTTCCAGGGAGAATTAGCCATCGTGGTTCAATTATATCGATCTCCTAGGATCGAGGTTGGTGTTTTGTGCCTTACCATTCAATGTCTCTGAGTTTTATTTCCGATTTTTTACCGATACCCGTGATCGGGGTATTGCGTGATTAACTTTTTTCCCTTGTAGTTTTCCTACCTTGTCGGTATGCTTGTGTAGTTGTAATTTGACCATGTTAGAGGATAACTTGTTTTGCATGGATGTATTTTCCTTTCTTTGTTCTGTTTATGACCTTTGGGTATCGTTTGCCTTTGGCTGCTACACCTGTTTTCATGCCTCTCAGTTATATGTTGAAATGAAACTTATGAAATTCTTGTTTCCTTATAGACTGCTTAGCTAAGTATCTCTATTGGGGTACTTTGGTTATCCACATAGCTCTACAGGTGTACTTTGGCCTTATAGAATTATTATGTACTAACTGCCATAGGGCTGAGAGAACCTAGTGCTATAGACTATAAGGTATAGACCAAGTGAGCTTCCCAGAGAGTCCTAGATATTACAGACTATAGATGGGATGGACCGAGTGAGCTCCCAGAGAGTCTTGGATTTTATAGACTACAAGAGGGTAGACCGAGTGAGCTTCCTCAGAGAGTCTTACCTTGTTTGAATCTCTTTAAGAACCTTCCCAGGCTTGGGGAGGAATTTACTGATTGAGCTTTCTCAGAGATTCTGTGGTATACCTGAGGCTATAGGAGGAATTGACCAAGATAGCTTCCTCATAGAGTCTCTAGACCTTGGGGATAAGAGGGATAGACTGCATGATCTTCCTCAAGATATTATCTGACTACACTAGACTATAAGGGGAATTGGCCGAGTGAACTTTCCCAGAGAGTCTCATAAATTTGTATGACCAAACCAGAAGGGTTAGGCTGAGTGCACTACCCAGAGGGTTATGGTACATGTTGGATAGGACAAGAGGTAATGGCTGAAAGTACTTGCCATAGGGTTTTCCTGCTTGTTAGATATTTTGCTTCATGGCTATTGTTGGTTTTGGATTGATTACTGTTGTGTATCATTCTGCTTTACTGCTTACTGTTCACTGCCTACTTCTTTGCTGTTGCTGTTTACTGCATAGTGTACTATTACCTGCCATATAATCATTGACTGTCATGCACATATCTTCAGGTGGTAGCCTAATGGGATTTTTGTCTCACACATTTTTTGGGCCATGCTTTTGGGCACATTCAAACTATGTTGTTGCAGGTATAGACAAGGGAAATTTCCCTTCGACTTCTGGAACATGATTGCTTAGAGAAGGGGAGCATGGAACCAAGATTTAGCTTGCGATGCTGAGGAGCCGTTTACTTTTCATTTGTACGTGTTTTGGTAATGTAGTGTGTTCCAGCATTGTGACTTGTTTAGATTATTTCCTAATTATGTATCATGAATAATTTCATATATATACATATGTTCTCCACTTTGTTGATTTAGTCTTCCGCTATTTATATTATTGGTTATTACTGCTTCCGCTATTGCATGTTTATTTTTCATCCACTATGTACTCTGCTAATGATGGCATAGTTTCCCCACTATCACACCCAAGGCCCTCGCTGCTAGTTGGCAGCCTCTGGAGTTTGGGGAAATGCCCTTGAGTCCATGTGACCAACCGGTTACGGGGCACCTCTAGGTGGCTTCCAGAACCGGGACGTTACAAAGTGGTATCAGAGAAGTTTTTTACTCTTGTATTACTGTTTGGAGACTTTATCTAGGGATAGGATGGATTCGGTGCTTGGTTATAAGATGTGCCTGAGAGTAGCTAACCCTTGTACAGGGAAAATCCATACTACCTCGTTTATTGCAGTTTTGTGGTTTTAAGATTTTATGGTTGATATGATTACACCTAGAGTGATTCACATGTTTTGTAATGCTATTGTTTTGATTTTAAGGTTCTATTTCTGTCACAACCCAATGATATGAGTGTATAAAATATCATGGATCATGTATGAAATTGTATAACTCACATTCCATGCGTTATTACCATTCCATCTAGGGTGCACTAGTGATTGCATGGTGTTGTTATAGACCTTGTGTAGATTGTCCATGCTGTTGTGATAGATGTTTGATTGAATCTCTGCATATTTGTTATAAGTTTGTTTGTGTTGAACATTATTCTTAAATGAACGCCAAATTTTGATTCTTGAGGTGTTATGGGCACTCTTGAATCGGAAATTGGTGGATCATGATCCTGTTTTCTCTTGTACATGACAATAATAGGATGCCAAGATTTGATTCGCGAGGAGTATGGGCCCTCACAGATCGGAATTTGGCAACTCTTTGACTCGTTTTCTGTGTTTCTAGGCTTCTGTGTAGTTTCTGAGCTACTGCCCAGAAAAACCCAGAATAAACGGGGTGTATGTTATCGTTAAACGCCGTGTAGTTTTTAGGCCGTGTCACTGACTATGTGTGCAGGAACCCGGTGATGTGAAAATAATGTCAGGAACACGCCGTGTATGGTATGTACACGCTGTGTAGTGTGGAGCCCTGTACCCGGCCGTGTTATGAACAACACGAGTTGGGGAAGATTGAATAGAACATGACGTGTTGTAAAGGAACACACAGTGTAGTTCTGCCCAGGTACACTGCCATGTCATGAACAACACGGGTCGGCGTGACCTTTTCGAAGACACAACGTGTTGCTTTTGGAACACACCGTGTAGTCTTGCCCAGGTACCCAGCTGTGTCACGAACAACACGGGACGATGTCACCTTATCTTATACATGGTGTGTTTGTTCGAAATATGTCGTGTAAGGGCCAGCCATGTAGATGTCCATGTAACAAACAACATGGGACACCGAGTCAGTGTCTGGTATAGGCCGTGTCCCTAGGGAACACGCCGTTTAGTCTGAGGTTACTTCGAACCGTGTGAGTTACACGTGTAAAGAGACTCCAGCAGGGGAATAGTATTCATGTACACGCCATGTGTTGGGCCAACACGGCGTGTAGTTTGAGGTGTTACACTACCTGTAGGGTAGGGGTACACGACCTTGTCAATGTCTTAAGAAGACACGCCGTGTAGTTTTTATACACACTGTGTAGTCATGTTTTGTAAACTTGTGTGTTTTTCCTCCCCTTTTTCTATTTTTTACTCTTGTGTTCTATGTCCTTGGTTTCCTTATCTAAGGTGTACATTTGGTCTATCAGAGCTATGCCATTGAGACATCTTATGGTTGTACGTCTGTCGTCAGGCAGTGATCAGACGCCAGATATGGCTCATCAGGGACTTCCTATCGATCCTCTAGTCGAGACAGCCTTGGCACCGGCTATTATACGTGTTGTAGGCACCAAGGCGCAGTTCAGGGAGGACTTCCTGAGAATGATGCAGTCCTTACAGGGAGTTCCTCCTCCTACCCCGTCGATGGATGAGTTGACACAGGTTTTCCAGCAGTAGCATCCTCCTAATTTTTCCGAGGATAGAAGACCTCGGGCTGCAGAGTCGTGGATAGAGGCCACACTGACCATCTTTGAGCACCTAGAGATCCCTACAGGGAAAAGGGTAATGATGGCTACTAATATTCTCTAGGACACTACCAATAGGTGTTGGGAGGTGATCTCACGGTCAGGGCCTCAGCAGGATATGTCTTGGGATGAGTTTCGATTCACCTTCTATGAATACTTCTATCCAGAGACCCTGAGGGCCGATCAAGCCTGGGAGTTTATGAGTATGCAGCAGGGTACTCTCTCTGTTATGGAGTACTCGTCTCGCTTCACTGAGTTTCAATGTTTCACACCAATCCCAGCAGCTGATGGGTTGTTCCTTTCTAGGAAGATCGAGGATGGTCTCATGCAGGATATCTGTTCCCATGTGAATATCTTCCAGTTGACTGGGATATCCTCCATCGTTAACCAGGCACTGATCGTTGAGCGCAATCTGAGAGATTCCGGAGCAGTGAGCTAGGGTGGTTCGATATCCAGAGTTGGTGTTCCTCATACGGCCCGTAGGAAGCATCATAGAGAGTCTTCTCGAGGAGATTGAGGTTCGCAGGATGCTTCTTCTCGGAGCCATGTTGTATGGTACCAGTGCCATAGGAGTAAGAATACTGGGACTCATTGCCATATGTATCTGATGGAGTGCATGTATTGTGGAATGATGGGCCATCTTCAGCATTTCTGTCACATATTCACACCCTCAACTGGTGGAAGGGGATCCTCTATGACCCCGTGTTCTAGAAATGCTTCACGAGTTTCCCACCAGTCAGGGAACTGGAGTTCTTCCTATCGTTCAGGCCGAGGTGGAGGTCGCGACCGTTGTGGTCAGTCACCAGGTCATCAGCGACAGCAGAGTGGATCAGCTCAGAGCGGTCATCCAGGGGCACATGGCCGGGGTGCGTGCCAGTCCTTTGTTGTCGAGCAGACCTATCAAGAGCAGGAACCCGACCCTTCTATAGTGCGAGGTACGATCTTAGTAGCCTCAATTTTATCTTCATCTATTTTCAATACTGGTGCTTCTGATAGCTTTATCTCTATTGTGGTTGTGGAGAGCCATGGGCTCTGTATCTTTTCTTCTGCTGAGTTCTTGACTATTGACACACCGTTGGGAATGAAGACATCTAGCGTACGTTAGTGCGGAGAATTCCCTCTTGAGGTTTCTGAGTTTTATTTCTTATGGGACCTCTATGTCCTAGAGATGATGGGCTATGACGTCATTCCCAAGATGGACTGGTTAGTTCCTTTCCAGGTATTCGTCAATTTCTATCACCGCAGGGTGAGTTTCATATCACTGGAGGGCAGATCATTCCTTCATAGAGGCGAGTGGGATGTCCAAGTGGTTAGAGCAGGACTAGAGCATCATGGTCAAGGGGTAGTTACAGCCCAGATTTCCAGTCTTTATCTGGATGACCTGGGGACTTCACAGTTAGACTTTCCTACAGTGGTTGATAATTTCAGGGATGTCATTCCAGAGGAATTTTTAGGTTTACCTCTGGAGTGTGAGGTATACTTCTCGATTGAGCTCGTGCTAGGAGTGGCCCCAGTGTCCATTCCTCCTTATAAGATGGCTACACTAGAGTTGAAGGAGCTCAAGAAGCAGTTGGAGGAGTTGCAAGAAAAGGGTTTCATCTGACCCTGTACTTCTCCTTGGGTTTCTTCTATCCTATTCACGAAGAAGGCAGACGATACCCTTCGGATTTGTGTGGATTATTGGAAGTTGAACCAGTGACGATCAAGAACCGATATCCCTTTCCAAGGATCGATGACCTCTTTGATCATATTCGAGGAGCCCGGGTGTTCTCGAAGATCGAATTGAGGTCCGGTTATCATCAGTTTGCATGTTAGACCATCAGATATACCTCTGACACCTTTTAGGAGTAGGTATAGTGTTTACGAGTATACTATACTTCCGTTTGGTCTTACAAATGCGCCTGCAGTCGTCATGGCACTGATGAACCGAGTGTTCCATCCGTACTTGGACTCCTTTGCTGTGGCCTTCACGGACGATATCTTGGTGTACTATCACACATGAAAAGACTATGACAAACATCGTGATATCATTATTAGTATACTAATAGAGCATCGGTTGTATGCTAAAATCTCGAGGTGCCACTTTTGGATAGATCAGATTAACTTCATGGGTCATGTTATCTCGGAGACATGAGTGTTAGTGGACCCAGAGAAAGTAAGAGTTGTAGTTTTCTGGGAGAATCCGAAGAACATATTAGAGGTGAGGAGTTTCCTAGGGATGGCTGGATACTACAGACGCTTCATTCAGGACTACTCGCGCCTAGGGGCACCGTTGACAGTTCTGACCAAGAAGGGGGTAATGTTTTTATGATCAGATTCTTGTGAGTCCGCCTTTCAAGAGCTGAAAAGTAGGTTGACATTAGCACTAATACTAGTCTTACCAGAGCCAGGAAATGGATATATAGTTTACTCTGATGCTTCAGGTATCGAGATAGGATATATGCTCCTGTAGGGAGATGGATTCATTTTGTATGGGTCTCGGCAGTTGAGGTCACATGAGAGGAACTACCCTACGCATGATCTGTAGTTGGCAGCTATTGTTCATCCCTTGTGCTGTTGGAGACACTATCTTCTGGGAGATCACTTTGTGGTTTTCACCGACCACTAGAGTCTCGAGTATATCTTCACTCAGCCTGATTTGAATCTGAGACAGCGCAGGTGGGATGATTATCTTTAGTCCATTGACTTCGAGCTCGCCTATACGCTGGGAAAGGGCAATGCAGTGGCCAATGCATTGAGCAGACGAACTCAGATTCAGGCAGTTCGGGTGGCTAGCAGTGAGTGGCAGCTTATGGCTTTGTTCTCTGAGATGCATCTAGAGGTGCACGATAGGCAGGGATAGACCTTCCTCTCATCTATGGAAGTTACATCTACACTTCTTGATCGTATGTGAATGAGGCAGCTATCAGACTCAGAGGCCTTGGTCATATGGGAGAATGTGTCAGGAGGGGACCCTCTTCCTGGATGGGTAGTGGGCGAGGATGAGATCTTGCATTTCCAAGGATGCATATGGGTTCCAGCAGACATATGCGAGGAGTTGATGTGGTATTTTCATTCCTAAGTTTTGGAAGTTCATCCTGGCATCACCAAGATATATCGGGATCTTCGTCGCCAGAATTGGTGGCCATGTATAAAGAGAGATGTCGCTGGTTTAGTCATGAGATGTTCTACTTGTCAGCAGGTGAAAGTAGAGCATTATCGACTAGTAGCGCTTTTACATTAGTTACCCATTCTGGAGTGGATGTGGAATGATTTCATGATGGACTTCATGACTGGGTTACTGAGGTCACATCGAGGAAGTGATTCTGTTTGGGTCGTCGTTGACAGGCTTACGAAAGTAGCACACTTCATGCCGATCAAGGAAACCTTCAGTGTTGATGATCTGGGATGACTTTACATCCAAGAGATTTTATGCCTACATGGAGTTCCACACTCCATTGTTTCATACAAGGATGTGCACTTTACCTCTCGGTTCTGGTAGGGACTTTAGAAGGCTTTGGGTACCCAGGTACTTCTGAGTATGACATACCATCCCCAAACTGATGGCCAGTCCGAGTGCATGATACAGGTGCCTGAGGATATGTTTCGAGCTTGCATCCTTGACTTTGGAGGTTCCTGGGAGAAGCATATTCCTCTAGAGGATTTCGCCTACAACAATAGTTTCTAGGTGACCATTCAGATGGCACCATACAAGGCTATGTACGGTAGGCCATGATGATCACCCTTATGGTGGCTAGTGGTAGGAGATGCAGCTTTTCTAGGACATAATCTTGTTCAGGAGACCTCATAGTAGATATAGTTGATTCGGAAGAGGATGGATACCGCACAGTCTCTACGGATGTCTTTTGATGATTAGCGGAGACAACCTCTAGAGTTCAAGGTCGGCGATCATGTTTTCCTGCATGTTGCATGAAGGTTGGGACACAAGAGGATACAGAGACAGGGCATGATTTCACCATGGAACATCAGGCCGTTTGAGGTTTTGGAGAGACTTGGGTCGGTTGCCTATCGGCTGCAGCTACCTAAGAGGTACCAGGCCATGCACGACGTCTTCCACGTCTCTCAGCTCCGACGTTACATTTCATACATGTCTCATGTCTTTCAACCAGAGGAGGTTGATCTCGAAGTGGATGCGTCGTTTGAAGAGCATCCCATTCGGATTGTCGATAGCAGTACGAATGTTCTCCGAGGCCGGTCTATTCCTCTGGTACGGGTGCTATGGAAGCACATGCGAGTACATGATGAGACTTGGGAGAGGGAGGCCAAGGTTCTATCATAGTGGCTGAAGTTGTTTGGGGATTCCTCTTCTACGCCTCACTAGGGAAATTCGGGAACAAATTTTTTTAAGGGGGAAGTTTTTAAGAACCCATATCTTCGTTACAGGTACCCCATTACTTTTTTTGGAGTTTTTATGAAAAATGGAGTTTTTGGGAAATTTTGAAGTACACGGCATGTACTTTCTGAGTACATGTCGTGTAATCTTCTCCGGCTCGAAGCCGTGTGCTGGCCGTGCCCGGGCCACACACACGGTGTGTAGTGGTGATGTGGATGCTGATTTTGGTGGAGTACGGAAAAACCTTGTACACGCAGTGTACTCTAAAAGTACACACCGTGTACATTTCTTTTTTTTTCTCAAAATGCACCAGGGTCGCGCCTGACTAACGGAACACACCACTTCTCTAGGTTCTTCATCCGAGAGCGACCTGTATGGTCAGATCATTCCTGAGCCCCTGCGTCTCAGTCCGTTCTCCGATTCGAGCACGGTCTATTGCGTTGGAAGCGCATCGGTGAGTTCTCCCTTTTGCTTATGCCTTTTTTTCCAATTCTTCCTCCTTCTCAAGTTATCTAAGGTTGAACGTTTTGTGCGTTTTCTCAGATCTGCGACATTCTAGGGAGAATTAGCCATCGTTCTTCAAGTATATTAATCTTCGTTGATTGGGGTAGGTGGTTTCTGCCTTACCATTCAATGTCTCTGAGTTTTATGTGCAATTTTCCACCGATTCCCGTGAATGGGGTATTGCGTGATTACCCTTTTTCCCTTTTTGTTTTCCTTCTTTGCATGTATGCTTGTGTATAGGTAATTTGACCATGTTAGAGGATAAATTGTTGTGCTTGGATGTATTTTCCTTTCATGGTTCTGTTTATGACCTTTGGGTCTCATTTTCCTTTGGCTACTACACCTGTTTTCAAGCCTCGTAGTTATAGGTTGAAGTGGAACTCATGACATGCTTGTTGACTTGTATATTGCTTAGCTAAGTAGCTCTATAGGTGTACATTGGTTATCAATGTTTCTCTATAGGTGTACTTTGGCCTTATAGCATTATTATGCACTGACTAGCATGGGGCTGAGAGAACCTAGTGCTATAGACTATAAGGGATAGACCGAGTGAGATTTCCCGAGAGTCCTAGATATTACAGACTACAGAGGGGATGGACCGAGTGAGCTCCAAGAGATTCTTGGATTTTATATTCTATAGGAGGGTAGACATAGTGATATTCCTTAGAGAGTCTTACCTTGTTTTAATCTCTTTAAGAACCTTCCCAGACTAGAGGAGTAATTGACCGAGTGAGATTCCTTAGAGAGTCTATGATATACCTGAGGCTATAGGAGGAATTGACGAGATATCTTCCTCAAAGAGTCTCTAGAACTTGGGGCTAAGAGGGTTAGACTGCGTGATCTTCTTCAAAAGAGTCCCTGACTACCCTAGACTATAAGGGGAATTGACTGAGTGAGAATTCCCAGAGAGTCGCATAAATTTGAATGACCAAGCCAGAGGAGTTAGGCTGAGCGCACTGCCCAGAGGGTTGTGGTACTTCTGGGATAGGACTAGAGGTAATGACTATGAGTACTTCCCAGAGGGTTTTCTGACTTGTTAGCTGGTTTTCGTCATTTTTGTTGTTGGTTTCAGATTTATTATTGTTGTGTATCATTCTGATTTACTACTTACTGTTTACTTCCAGCTGCTTTGTTGTTCCTATTTACTACTTAGTGTACTATTACGTGCCATATACTCACGGACTGTTTGCCACAGATATTCGGGTGGTTGCCTAATGGGATTTTTTTCTCACACCCTATTTGGGCCATGATTTTGGGCCCAAGAAGACTATTTTGTTGCAGGTATAGAAAGGGGCATGCACCATTCGACTTCTGGAACTTGATTGCTTGGATCAGGGGAGCATGAGACCACGTTTTGGCTTGCGATGCTGAGGAGACGTTTACATTTCTTTTGTAATTGCGTTGGTACAGTAGTGTTTTCCAGCATTGTGACTTGTTTGGATGCTTTCCTAAATATGTATCATGCATCATTTAAATATATACATATGTGCTTAAGTTTTTTTATTTAGTCTTACACTATTTATATTATTGGTTATTACTGCTTCCTCTATTACATGTTTGTTTTTCTTCTGCCATGTACTCTGCCAATGAGGGCATAGTTTCCCCGCTATTGCACCCATGGCTCTCACTGCTAGTCGACAGCCTCTGGTATTTGGGGAAATGATCTTGAGGCCATGTGACCAACCGGGTATGGGGCGCCTCTGGGTGGCTTCCGGAATCAGGACGTTACATTAATTGTGGTCATCATCATTATCTTGGTTTCTTATGTCATGGGCATATTCACAATAATTAGTGTCTTCTATGTCTTCATGTTTTTTAGGACTCATAGTTATAACATTAATTGGAGTCATGGATTTCATATATGCCTCCAGTGTTGTTAGGGTTTTCTTTTTATTAAGTTTATAAGAGTTATTGAAATTATCAAATCCATCAATTTATTTATTATCTTAAGAGTATTCACTATTTTCATGTTCAGATGCACCATCAGTCTCATCATTGTTTTTAGGGTCATCATTATCATAAATTTCATATCTATCACCATGTTCATCAAGTTATTAGATCAATTTAAAATGTATTCATTATTAAATTATTCAGTATCCATTCAAGAATTAATATCGGTGGAGTAAACAGTATCATTGATGTCATGAGGGAGTCCAATGATGAAATTATTATTGAAATTACATGGTTTAAAATTGTTATAATAGTTATTCTCTTACAATTATCCATGAATTCGTTTAGGTCACACTCTGCATCAATTTTATTACCATAATTAGAGCCATTATAGTAGTTGTGGCCTTCAGTTTTATTTATGTTTCTTAGGTAATTTGGTAAACTATGACATAGATTTTATTATTTCCTTTAGGATCATCTATATTTTTTACAAAAATGACATCATCAGTTACATTGGTATAATTAGATAAAACAACATCATTGGTGTTAATGGGATTATATTCATTCTATGATTTTCCATATGATGTCGATGATTTCTATATTATTAATAATGTCAGTGTCTTATGAATCCTTAGAATCATTGGGAACATTAATGTAATTTGAGATTTTAAAGTCATTTATGTTATAAATATAATAATCATCATTGACTTCATTTGGGATTTAAATCTCTTCTGTTTCACTATTTTAATCGAGGAAAGATTGGTTTCTCGTGTCCCTAATATCATCTAAACTTGTAGTGTCATGGATGACGTGGTTTGTATTCTTCTTCCACAAATAATTTAGTAAGTCATCAAAATTAGTGTCCTCGTGTTCATGTTGTTTCATAAATTTGAATTCCATTGAGATCATCAATGTTCATGATTTTACTAAGGACACTGGAATTGTAAGGGTTGTCTCTATAATTTAACCCATCAGCATCTTCCTGAACTTATTTGACATTGGGGTTATCAATGTCACTGGAAACATTAATCTCATCATAATCATTTGGTTCATTAAAATCCTTTATAATTTTTTTTATCTAATTTATTTTGATAAGGTCTAATTTTACATCAAATCATTAGGTTCTTTGGAATTGGGAAGGTCATTAGTATCATAAAGGGAGATAGTTATAGGGGGTTATTTGGGTTGGTGGAGGTTTTGGCTTCATCGATGTCAATGGTTCTATGGGATTCATTAAAATAATATTATTAATTGGTATTATCTATGTTATTTGAGTCATTATGGTTATATAGTTAATCATTAACAATATATAATTCATGTTCATTAGTGTTTTCAATTGAATTAGTATAATCAGGTCTTCGAATTAATCATGGTGATCAACATTGTTGGGACTTTCATAGTCATTAGTGTTACATGATCCATTGAAAGAAACATTATCATTAATGATTTTATAGCTATTATCATATATTGAATCCTCTAAATTGTATGGTTCTTCAATGTATTTTATTTCATCCATGCTATTGGGGTCTTCTGAATATTATGTTTCCTTAGGGTTATTGCGGTTACTGGTTTCCATGGTGTAATTATTTTCATTTATATTATCTTAGTCATTAGGGTAAATAATATCCTTTATTTCCTGAACTTAATCCCAATCATCATGTTTATTGTATCATTTGGGTCATAGGGGTTTTAGGGTCATCAATATCATAAGGTTAACTAGTACCCTCTTCAGAATTGGTGTCAAAAATGGTATTTGGTGTCATCAGTATTCTGGGAAATGTATATGGGATAAGTTTTAATAGTGATGTATTTTCATTTTGGATATTTTTTTTGTAAATTATTTATATATCACTCATTTAATCAGTTTTATTTATTTTTTATTTTCTTAGGGGATAACATGGTTATCAATTTCTTCCACATTAATAAATTATATAATAATTTTCTGGTTTTAACTATATTTATCATCACGATCATCGAGGTTTTTAATATCATTAAAATATTTAGTGTTATCATTATCTCTAGGTTTTACAATGAATATAGGGTCATTAGGAATCATAAAAAATATTTATTTTCATAGAAACAATGATTTTCACCAATGGAAACATAATATAAACTGTATTATTGTATTCTACACTTGGTTGATCATGGTGATCGCAAGGAAAGTGAACTGTTAGATCATGAGGGATATAGTGTTGATGGTGGCAACATTTTCCAATGTTTTCTAAATTATTGGGGTCAAAAACAGTGGAAGGATAATTATTCATGAATGTATGGATCATTGCTAACAAGATTCACAAAAAGTGCTTTTTTCTAGATTGAATCATATTAAATATGGTAAAGACATGATTTAAATAAATATTGGGTTTTTAAAGGTTTATATTCATGAATGTGTGGACCGTTGTGAATGGAAATCATTAGAAGATAAGGGAATGATGGTGAATCTACATGAATATGGGAATCTTCTTGATTTGGTGAAATTTCAGTATATCACACAAATAGATTTTCATCATGACCATGACTGATGGGGTTCAATAAAGGGAAACTGGGAGCATGTGATAATCATGAATAGCTATTCTTATAATTATAAGGCTATACAAACTTAATTTCTTATGAAAATAATTTGAAAAAATTATGAATTGTTATGAATTCTGAAAAGGAAAAGATATTTTAAATTTTTGTATCAATTCTAATCATGAACATCGTGAAAAGTCTATATTAGTCTTAAAATATTATTTGGTATCTTAGGGAAATTAGATTCATGATGACTGTGCATTCTATAATGATTTAGTTCACCATGAAGGATGTTTTCTTCGATAATTTTGTGAGCTTCATGAACGATCTCCCTAAAAGATCGTCGCGAACAACCTCATTGAATATATAGATTATGTGAAAATTTCATTACAGTGAATCAACTCAGGTATATGTTGCATGTAAAATATTACACAAACTATATAAAATGAAATAAATTATAATCTACTAAATTGACCTTCATGTAATTAAACTATGTAACACTTCACCCATACAAGTGATCTTGGGGGAGTCAACAAAAGTGTTCTAATAGAGGCAGTGTGTTTTCTATAAAATATTGTAAATAATGATTTCTAGGAATAAATTGATTGTGGATGATCCTATATTATAAAAAATAACAAGTAAATATTTATGGAATTTGGAATGATTGACACACTCTCGGCATATGGGATATATACAAGACATTAGTGGCGAACTATGTAAAACATCCATGTTGTCTCTATTCATGTAAATATTTTGGTATTTCATGATTCCATTTGATAGTTTTAACAAATTCATATTAATATGGGAAAGGATCCATCACTTTAAAGGGAAAATTCGACACCCTGATTCAACCCTTCCCACTCATGGTTCTCTAGGGTCATACAAGTGGTATCATAGCATACTAGTTATTTGTGTTAAATATTTCATCTGGGTTTTCATGTAGGATTCATTTAATGTTAGTGGTATACCACTCTTTGATGGAATAATATTTTAGGTTTGAATAATTAGGATGAGAAATACTTTGTGATTCCTTATGGTGAATGTTTTTTTTTTGAAACTCATGAGATTAATCCCATTAATGAAACAAGTAATTATATGAATAAAACTAATAGGAAAATGCATGATGCAGACCCAAAGATCAAAATTATATCATTACATCCTTATCATAATAGATCTATCTAAAGGTGATGAGTTTAAACCCAACCATGCCCATTTTGGAGAAACTGTAAAATATATATGATGACTATAAAATGTGATAGATTCCAAACTTCATGTCTGTAAAAATTGTTTCAATGATCTAATAATTCTTTAGTCATATAAATATTGTATTTGGATCTATTTTAAATTTTTTAATAAAATAAATACATTATTAATATTAGTAAAATTATAATAATGATGCCTTCTATGTACAGTAGAGAAGTTCTAGCCATTGTGGTAGGTTATTTTCCTAGGATATCTCTTGGTTATATGTCAATTAGTCTTGTGGAGTGTGAAATGAGATCCAAACCAAATGGTTAATCTATTTTATTATGAATGGAAATATAATTAATATCCATAGAAAACATGATATTTTTATATTAAGTAATAATGGAGATGATGAGGAACAATAAATTATTTATATATTCACCATGTAATTCAAATGTACAAAAATAATATTTGAATGAAAGCATATTGTGGCCTATTCATGGTGTGGTAGTTTATAAAGCACAACCTCTTGGTGATCAGGAATAATTTATGTTGTTATATGTGAAGGATAAATCAATCAAGAACCTCAAATATTGGTTCCAAAAATGTAGATTTCATGTTAGGAAGTAAATTTCATAAAATTATCTTTGTATGCAATGATTATCTAGATGATAATGAATTTTCGGAGTATATTGGAAATGAGTTTAAATTTTAAACCCAAGAATCAATAATGGATATAGACGAAAAATATGATTCTAAAATATATATATATAATCAGTTACATGGATTTTTTATCCTGAGGTAGAACTTGAGAGAGATATTAATGAGTTTGAGAATATACGATTGAAAAATATAAATATAAGAGCTACTATATAAGATTCATAAGAGTATTTTGATCAATATGAAGTAGATCATGATTTTAGGGAATGTTATTTAGATGATAATGTAAAAACTTGTGAAATATTAGAATATATTATGAAATTTATATGTAGTATTTAATAGAATAAAAAATACATCATTTCCGTTACATCTTTACTGGATGAAAAGGATATTGTTGTATAGGGACCTAGAGAATAAATTGATACATTAAGGAGTAAATTTGAAACTAAATCAAAATCAATGGAAATAAATAATAATTTATAGTTTGGAATGTTTTCATATTTGGATATGTTATGTGTATTTAAATATTGTTATGAGGGAGTAGGGAAAACATTGAATGATCAGAGATCAACATTTTTGGGAAAAAGTGGAATCAGTTGTTATATATAAACATCAATGGTTTGAAACATTATGAGAAAAAATAAAGTGAATAAAGAGGATTCACATTTCACAATGGTGAATATTGTTCCAATAAGTTAATATTCAAATCCAATAGAAAAGGGAAATTAAAATCCAACATGTTTTTTTATAGAAGGGGATATGAGGAGGAAAGGAAGTAAAAAAGACATTTCTTATTATTAAATTAGAATTATATAGATTTATGGGTTATAACATATCATAATATAGAGATTAAATGATCCATATGAATGGAGAAGCACTAAGATGTCAAAAAAGGATAATGAGACAATTTCCTTCATCATATAGAAGATATAGTTTCTATGGATATATTTCACTATTATAACTATGAACATAATGTTATTCATTGTAGGTAGTGGAATGGCTGGAACACTACTTACATAAATCATATAAAACTCCATACCTACCAACTAGGAAGACCTACACTTTTGGACAGGTATTCTCATATAGAATAATAATAAGAGTATTTTTCTAAATGTTGGGGCTGAAGCCTCAATTTATTATTTAAATCAAATACCTCTTTAGACTGGGTAGAGGGAGACCCATTACATAGACCAAAGGCCCAAGGATAAGTGCCGTGAATACAAGGCTTGAAAGCCCGTTTTTTTTGGCCCAATGGACCCGTCGGTCAACAGTACTACTACAGTACCCGCACTGCTACTGTCCCTCCGCCGCTACAGTGCTACCGCTGCTACAGTTCCGCCGCTGCTATAGTACTGCTACATTGTCATGCCACATTACTACTACCGTCTACTCTATCAAATATGTCATGCATGGAAAAATAAATAAATGATAAATACATCTTAGTATAAATAACTCTCAAAATATTGAATGAATAGTACAATATAGATTTTTTAATAGAGGACAATCATATCATACGATAAGAAATGTTGATTTATTGGAGAATATTAAGAAAAGGGATGATGGAATAGTGAGGTTCACAAATGATGATGCAATAATGGTAAAATATAGTTGAAATACATAAATTGAAAATGTTGTGTTAAGAGAATTTTGTAACACCCCATTATTTCATAGTATGTTATCTCATTAATGTAATTAAATAGCTCACACTATACGCAACACCAAGTTCGAGTGCACCACAACTTACAAAACTAGCCGTTCAAAAAGCGGTTATGAATAGTATTACCTACATTTTGAATCATATATACTCTATAATTTTAAAATCCATATTATGTGTTTCTTAGACATAATATAAGAAAAGATTCATTTTTTCAGTTAAAAGAATTAATTTTCAGAAAAATTATTTTTTCTAACTTTTTTTGGGGAACCATTTATAAAATATATATTTTAAACTTTTAAATATTCAATTTAATGAAATTAAATATTTCGTTAGAAGTGGGACATAAATGTTTAGTTTTGATAAAAAATTTTAATTTTCCGATAAGTTTTATATTTTGATGAATAGTGAAAAATACTATGTTTTAATTGAAAAACACATTTTTAATAGAAATAATTTTTTATCTTAAGTTAGGAATTTGAATGGTTGTAAATTATAATTAGATTATTTATTATCATTTAATATAATTTAGTTCATTATAATTAATTTCACATTTAAATTTTCCATAAAGCAATGTCACTATTTTGATAGTTTTTAGTTTTTTAAAAACCCACTTTTTGGTTTGGACGACGGGAATTTATTTTAAATTATTAAATGAAAATTATATTTTTTGAAGTTGGTAACATGTAATTCATTTTTTTATTGATAATATCAAAATTAGCATAGGGTAAATTTTTGGTATTTTTCTAAAAACATACATTTTTTATGAATAGTGAAAAACAATGAGTTATTGTTTAAAACTAACATTTTATTTAAACTATTATTTGATTTATTTAGATTTATTTGAGGTCAAATAGATAAATAATACCTATATAAGTTCAATTTATTTCTTTTGAGTAATTTTATAATGAGTTTAGATATATAAAAATATTATGGAACTTTCTACCATCTTTAAGCGTCCTCCTAGGATCATTTAATAATTTGCATAAAATTTAATTTTACTACTTAGGTGAGTTGAATTTCAATAATCTGATAGAAACAGTTGATATCAGTAAGTAAAATGTGGTTTAATAGGATTAAATATTTTTTTGTGAATATTATCTTTTGACTTTTATTACCATAATTAAAAGAAAATAGGGTAATTAATGGTAAAAATGATATCATGATTAACCTAAAACATGTCCTAATTCTACAAAATTGAGAAACATAGACCAAAAACAACATTAGGAATAAAATAAGATCTATTTTGGTCCACTTTTACTAAATTAGGACATTTATTATTATTTTATTTAAAGAAGAGTTAAAAGTGTTAAATTCAAATTTTAATAAGTAAACCATTTTTTATATAGGGTTACATGGAATATAAATTCGACTATAAATATTAATTATATATCTAAAACGATTTCCTACATAATTTAATTTTATTTATAATTTTTAAACATTAGATAATTTAATTTATTTATGACCCAATGATGATGCAGTAATTTCCATATTCATAAAATATTAAAATAATTGGTATTATAAATATCCAAATAAATGTAAATTGAGACTTATGATGAATTAAACTAATATTATAGATTGATGTTAGATTTTAGGTTTCATTAGATATAAAATTTTTATGTTATGAGGTTTTTATGACTTTCACAAAAACAAAATACCAAATAGTGTCATAATGGACAAAAATTAATTTTTAAAACATATACTATATTATTGGATTATATAATATTCCAAAAAATCTAAGGATCAGAAAAAGGCATAAATAATATTATATATGTCATTAATGAACGACTTGTGGATATCTTGGAAGTTTAGTGTACGTTTATTAACCATATAGTGTAATAATAGAAGAAGACACAATAAAAGTTAAACTATTTAACTAAGAGTTAAATCCTAAAGATAAGGTTAAAATGGTAACCTAAATATGTCTAAAACCTATTGGTTGATAAAATTTAGACCCGTAACCATATAAGTATTGTAATAAATCTTTTTCGGAGCAATTAGAAACTGAAAACGATTTTATTATAAAATAATATTTCAAGCTATTCCTAAAGTGACCCTCGCCTCTCTTATTAAAGGGTACTTCCCCTTCTCTTAATTTCACAACTCCAAAGACTTTTGTCTCAGAAAAAACCTACCCATATAACCTCTAAAATATCTTCCCTTAATCCTAGATTCCATAATTTGATCATAAATCCTTTATAAGGATCCCTTTTGATCTACTCAAAAGGAAACACTCGAAGAAGATGTCATAATTTCACCACCCTCTTTCAAGTTCATTACTTCTTACACTTCCTCTTTAATATTTGTTTCTATACAAAAATTATAACTCTAGTACCATATACATACTATGAAAATATTAGAAATATGGTACAACCATATTCATTAATCTATTATCCTATAAATGAAAAATCCACCATACGTGTGTACTTTTTGCTTACCGTCTCCACGCCGTGGTGTAGTTTGTTATTCAAACACTTCATTATTTGGATCGGTATAATAATTAGTATAACTAATGTAAAAAAAATATAACATGTTAATAATTCTGTATATATAATATAACATAAAATTACATTTGATATCACCATCAATATAATTACATTTTCACTCGTACGTACGTACGGATTACCATCTCCACAACGCGATGAGATTCATTTTCACATTCACCATTCAACGATGATTATAAGAATATATATTATTAATAAGTATGTAATATATAACATAATAATTATAATTAATATATATATATATATATATATATTCATGTATTAATGTTCTTACATATATCTTATTTACTTACATCCTCTCAATACGATATGAAAATGGAAATAATGTTTATGCGTACCTATGACCTACCGTCTACATAAATGGTGTTTTCCATTTCATATATCTATCTTCAATACATATTTATATTCTAAATATATACGATATATATAAATCATGTTTTATATTCTTTAATTGTGTAAATCATTATCTAAATGATACGATCAATAATTACAAGTTAAAACATGTATGATAAAAAAAGCGATTATTACCCGAAATATTAATTTAACAAGGAAATAATTATTAAATGGGTAGTATAATGTCCAAAATTAATCATGTATGATATAATAAAAATGAATATAGTTATAGTATAATATAATAACGTACTATGGTCATTATATAGAAGGTTAAATTTACCCTCTTCCCAAGTAAGGTGCAAGGTAACAGTTAATTACTCAATATAATTAATATTCGAGATAGTTTATGGGTATGTATTTACTGTGAAATATTTATTATCCTTGTTGATGATTTATAAAAGAGTTTTCAAAGGGATTCTATTAAAGGCACTCATTTATTAAAAAATTATTTTATATGTTTTAAAGATTTATTCTTACAGACCTTTCTCATTAATGTCCATGTGTTCAAAATGGGTTTAAGGATTTATTTATATGGACAAGAATGTTTTAAAATGATAATTTATTTCAAAAGTTTTAAATTTTTATAGAAAACGTTGCTTCATATTTTTTAAAATTTCTTCCATAATAAATTGTGTGACTTTTAAATGTTTTCATGGAAAAGGATATTTCTCTCATGGAGTTTTACAAATAATTTTCATCTATGTCAACATCTTTTGATAGATTTTAATCTTATTTGATGTTGATTTATTATGATACAAATATTTCATATTGTATTGAAGGTTTTGTGTTATGTTTGAATATGGATGTGTTATTTTTATACCATTAAAGGTTTATCGATATCATATTGACATTTTGAATGCTATTTTTAATACGAATGTTTATGTTATGTATCAACCTTTTCCTATAAGGAATGTATTGGACAAAGTATGTGATGGATGGAGCCTGCTATAGCTCCCTGATGCATCGGTAGGTATCATGATACAATTAGATATGGAATTGGAAGATGGATTTCCCAATTTGATATATTGTTTTGTCTGAGGCCTTAATCATTTTTTAAGTCTTCGCTAAGGCCTTGAAAAAAAAATTTAGAATGTCTGGAAATATACATTCCCTCATTATGAAAATAATATTGATGGTTAATGTGCTTATTAAACTAGTACAGTACCCATGAATATGTTTTATTATGAAATTATTTACTCATCTCTTATTTCTTCCATAAATTTTTCATGATTATTATTTGTAAAGGCATTCGTTTTCAATTATTCATCATGCCTATTGTTTATGTTATCTTCTGCTAAATTGATTACCTTTACTAAGCCTCTGAGCCCACCCTTTTTTTGGTTTTATTTTCTCAGGATTTCTAAGAAGTGTGTTATTACTGACCAACAAGGATTGTCTAAGGGATATGAATGTGGTCGATGAAGACAATTTTGTTGTTGTATTTCATATTATAATGTAATGTAATGTTCATGTATGTAATCTATTTCCAAGACTGCTAAATTGACCGTTATTTTGGGACACGATTGCCTTATATCATGACAATGTATTAAAACAATGCACTGACTCTAGGTTACTCGGTTAGGGGCGTTACAGTTGGTCTTAGAGTATGATTAGAAATAACCTTTGAAACTAGATTTAGATAAACTCTTATTAAGAATCATCACCCTAAGATAGAATTTGAGGATTAGTATAGAAGAACTTCTTAGAGTTTTTGTACTGAAAATATTTTGTGATTTTTCTATGAAATAAATACATGTCTGGATATGAGTGATCGAGGTGACTCGGGCATAGATGTACCTAGTGGTAAAACACGAAAACATCACTTTCAACTAGACTCGAATGGGGATAGGTGCATGAAAATGGGTGTTGCTACACTCTTGGTTACGATACTCCCAGGGGATACTCTTAAGATAATTCACAATTTATTTACAAACCATTATGAAGGATAAATAAGTAAATATTATTGCAATGAACCCATTTTTAGGATTATGATACTAGGTGTGTGAAAATATTCAATTAATGTTGAGAATTTTACTAGTTTTTAGATTATATAGTATGATATGATCTAACCTAGTGTGAGTCATCATTTATAAATAGTGCCCAGTAGGAGGGATGAGAACTCCCACAATATACATGATCTAAATGGAATAAATAATCATATCCTTCATAGTCATAATCCATCATTTATAAGGGAAATATTCTTCCATATATTCTCATCATATGAAGAAATAATATTTTGTGTTAATAAGATAAGTGAAGAATTCTCTATGTCCTATGGCTTTGAAGGGAAGCAAGTGATGAGAAGGACAGCATAGAGAAATATATATAATGGGGAGAGGGGAAAGAAGGATTTTCCAATATGTGATAACTGTGGAAAGAATCAACTTGGTAAAAATGATTGAAGGGAACGAGAGTTTGTTATATGTGTGGAGAAAAAGGACTCCAAGTACATGATTGTGACAGTAAGAAAAAGGATTCAAATGTAGAATGATTCATCTATAAGAAGATGTGACACTATGCGATTCAATGTTCAAATCATCAGAGTATTCCTCAAATGATGATATTAGAAAATAATCAAGTTATGATACTACAACAGATGAAGGGGAACGACTAGTGTAATTATGTTGTTATTAAAGAATTATTTCATTTAGGTTATGTATCAATGATGTACTGGTTACAAAAATTATGGTGGTAAATAAGGATTGTACTGTAGTATTATTTCATTAAGGATTTGAGATTGTATGGAACCAAGTAAAGTGACACAGTTATAGGTTAAACTTCTTGGAAAATACATGGTTGATGGAAAGGTAAACCATAATATTGTCTTCATACTGAGGTAGTGATTTTGGCATACTATATGATTGACTTGGATAAATTTCATTGGATATTATTGAGTAACTTGAAACTGATTAATTGTTTATTTATTCCATCATTGTTGGAATATTTAAAAAAATTTGATATAAAGAAAATATCATGTATTCTATATGGAATAAGGGAGCATGAATTTAATCAATATGCATTTATGATAATTCATGGTGTTAGAGTGTTTTAAAATAATACCTGATGAAGGTATTCACTTGTTATTACGTGGCGAAAAATAATATTCATTGTGTTTACCTTCCATATAAATTTTGGACTGTGAGTTTGGACATAAGTATTTTGAAAAAGTATAAAGGATGGAGTAGATTATTTGTGACATTGGATACTATTATTAATGTTAAATCATTTCATGATATTAATTTTGGATTGTCAAAAAAAGGACAACATAGAGGTTAGGCGACAACCTATCACGTCCAGCAAGGTTGTGAGTCTTAAACCTACAACGGAAATGCGATAAGTTTGCATCACCTACCACTGGCCTACATGGTGTCCTATTTTGTATAATGTATTTTTTCAAATAGTCTAAAAAATGAATTATAAATTAATTATTTTTTTAACATTATATGATTAGGATAGATAGAATATTTTTGAATTCTATTATCTATTGGTGTGAAAGATGAGATTGTGGCAGGATTTGGATGAAGGATTAAACTCTACTTGTCGGATATATTTTTTTCTTTTATTATTGGATTAAATTAATACTTAAACGTTAGGGAAGGGATCTTAATCCAAAAATGTGATATCCAAATACCTTATGTTGAACTAACGATATTTTAAATCAACATAGATTGATGGCTTTAAGGCCCTTAATTTCACATTTGATTGTGATTTATGACCTCAATCACTCCCTATAAATATTTATGTTTCCCCTCCAATAATGTGTCTCTAATTGCCAATAATTTTCTCCTAATTGAGATCATAATTTGGCGGTAACATTTTCATTCCGGTTCCCACATATCAAGACTAAATTTTCATTACACAATTTTTAATGTGGGTTTTCTAAAAAGGCATTTTTCTATTTATAACCTTTTATTTTCGAAGAATAATTTAAAATTGTGAGGATTAAAAATATTGAAGGAGGGGAGGATGTAACACATCCAAGATTTCATATTATGTTATCTCATTAAAGTAATCCATAAGCTTACGCTACACGTAACACTGAGTTCCAGTGCACCACTACTTATCAAACTAGCCGTTCAGAAAGCGGTTATGAATAACATTAACTGTATTTTTAATATTATATATTATATATAATTTTACCATCCATATTATGTGTTTCTTAGACATAATATAAGAAAAAATAAATTGTCATAGATAAGAGAAGTATTTTTCAAAAAATGAAATTTTACCGTCTTTTATTCGAGATCCATTTTAAAACCAATATTTTACACTATTAGATATGAAATTTATTGTAATTTAATTCTTCTTTATAATCCATAAATAAAAATTTGGTTCGAATAATTTTTTTTTCTTTTATAATAACTTTCATATTTTGACGAATAGTGAAGAATACTATGTTGTAATTGAAATCAAAATTTTCAATAAAAAAGATTTATAGTGTTAAATTGATCATTTGAATGGTTTTAAATTATAAATACATTATTATTTTATCATTTAATACAATTTAGGTAATTATAATTAATTTCATATTTAAATTTGACATCAACAAATGTCAATCTTTTGATAGTTTTTAGTTTTTTTAAAACAAACTTTTTGGTTTGGAAAATGAGAATTAATTTTAAATAAATAAATTCAATATCTATGTTTATAATTTGGTAAAATGGACTTCATTTTTGAATTTGGAATATCAAATTATCTTATAGTAAATTTTTTTGTATTTTTCTGAAAACATTTAATTTTTGATGACTAGTGAAAAACATTGAGTTATTGTTAAAAACCAATTTTTAATTTAAATATTTATAAATGTTAATTAAAATTATTTTAGGTCAAAATATATACATAATACCTATATATTTTCAATTTAATTCATTGGATTCATTTTATAATGTGTTGAGATATATAAAAATTTTATTGAACATTTTACCGTCATTTACCCACCTCATAGGAGAATTTTCAAATTTGCATAAAATTTTATTTTACCACTTCTATGAGTTTAATTTCCAAAATAAAATAGAGAATGATGATATTATTAAGTAAAATGTGGTTCGGTAAGATGAAAATAATTTTTGGTGAATAGTAACTTTTGACTTATTTACCACGGTTAAAAGTATATACAGTAATTAAGGGTAAAAATGATATCATAATTACCCTAAAACATCTCCTAATTATATTGGATTTGTATAATTAGTCAAATAAAACCATATGGAAAAAGTATTATCATCTTTGGCCCACTTGGATTAGATTAAGACATTTATTATTATTTTACTTAAAAGAAAAGTTAAAACTGTTAAATTCAATGCTTAATAACTAATCCATTTTATATATAGAGTTACACAAAATATAAATTCTACTATAAATATTAATTATAAAGATAAAAATATTTCATACATAATCGTATTTTATTTATAATTTTTAGACATTATATAATTTAATTTATTTATGACACAATGATGATGGAGTAATTACCTTATTAAAGAAATAATAAAATAATTGTTAATTTAAATATCCAAAATAATGTAAATTGTGACTTATGATGAATTACACTAATTTTATAAAATAATATGAAATTTTAGGGTTGATTAAATATATATTTTTCAAAGTGATAAGGTTGTTATTACGTTCACAGAAACAAAATACCTAATAGTGTCCAAATTGACATAAATTAATTTTTAAAACAAATACTATATTATTGGTTGATATATTATTCCTAAAAATATAATATTCAGTAAAAGGGCTTAAATAATATTATATATGTCATTAATGAACCAATTTCAGTTATCTTGGAATTTTAGATTATGTTTATTAACCATATAGTGTAATAATACAAGAAAACATGGTAATAGTAAAACTATTTGACTAAGTGTTAAATCTAAATGATAAGGTTACAATGGAAACCTAAAATTGTCTAAAACTGATTGGTTGATAGGATTTAGAGACATTACCAACTAATTATCCAAAAAAATAATTTTTTAGCCATTAGAAACCAAAAACAAAAATTATTATAAAATAACATTTCAAGCTTTTCCTAAAGTGGTCCTCACCACTCTTATAAAAGGGTACTTCCCCTTCTCATTATTTCACACCTCCAAAGCTATTTGGCTGGGCCAAACCCTGAATAAATATCCTCTAAAATATCCTCCCATAAACCTAGAGGCTTTAAATTTATCATTATTCCAACATAATGTGCACTTTTGATCAACGCACAAGGAAAGACCCGAAGAAGAGGTAATAATTTCACCACCCTCTTTCATGTTCTTTTATTATTCCACATACTCTTTCTTTTTTGTTTCCATACCAAAATAATAAATTCAGTACCTTCTATATACTGTGATGTTATTTTAAATGTGGTAAATCCATATTTGAAATTCTCTCCATCCTATAAATGGATTGTCACCATACGGGCGTACTTACGGCTTACCATCTCCACATCGTGGTGTAGTTTGTTATTCAAACACTTCATCATTTTGATGGGTATAATAATGAGTACAAAAGATGTAAATAATAAATATTAAATTTTAATGATTTTTTATATATAATATAACATCCAATTAGATACAATTTCACCATCAAAATAATGATATTTCTGCCCGTCCATACCTATGGATTACCGTCTCTACGACATGATGAGATTCATTTCCAAATTCACCATTAAACGATGATTATAAAATATATATTATTAATAATTATGTAATATATTAAATAATAATTCTACTTAATTTATATATACATATATATTTATGTATTTTTATATATCTTATTCCCTTACTTCCATTCAATACGATATGAAAACAGAGACAGTGTTTCTGCGTACGTACGACCTTCCGTCTCCATAAACGGTGTTTTCAATTTCATTAGTCTATATATTATACATATTTATATCCTAATCATACATGATATATATAAATCATGTTTTAAATACTGGAAGTATGTAAATCATGATCTAATTGATACTATCAAAAATAACATGTTAAAACATGTACAATAAAGAAAGTGATTATTACCCGAAATGTTAATTTAACTTGGAAATATTTATTAAATTGTAATTATAATGTCATAAATGAATAATGTATGATATAATAAATATTAATATGGTTATGGTATAATTTAATAACATACTATGGTCATTATTCATGAAGATAAACGCACCCTCGAAAAAAGGAATGTGCAAGGTAAGGGTTAATTCCCCAATCTCATTATTAATCTAGATTGTTTATGGGTATGTTTTTACTGGGAAATATTTATTATCCATGTCCATGATCATAAAAGAGATTTCAAAGGGATTAATTTTAAGGTAATATTTTATGAAAACATCATTTTAAATGTTTTAATGATTTATTCTTTTAAACCATTCTCATTAATGATTATGTGTTCAAAATGGTTTTAAATATTTATTTACATGGACATGAATGTTTTTAAATGTTAATTCCTTTAAAAAGTTTCAAAGTTGTATCACACACTTTGATTAAAAAATGGATTTAAAATTCTTCCTTTCTAAATTTTATGACATTTAAATGTTTTCATGAAAAAGGGATATTTCTGTAAATGAGTTTTACAAATCATTTTCATCTATGTCATCATCTTTTGATGGATTTTAAACTTTTTTGAAGTTGATTTATTATGATAAAAATATTCCATATTGTAAAGATGGTTTTGGGATATGTTTGAATGTGGATGTATTATTTTTATAACAATCATTGTTTATGGAAAAAGTATTGACATTTCATATGCTAGTTTTAATTTGAATTTTTATGTTATGTTTCAATTTTTTCATATGAGGAATGTATTGGACATAGTAAGTGATGGGTGGAGCCCGTTATAGCTTCTCGATGAATCGGTAGGTCTAATGAGATAGTTACACATGGAATTGGTCTAGGCCTTTCCCAATTTGATATATGGTTTTGGCCTAGGCCTTAATCATTTTATGATGTCTTGATCGAGGCCTTGACAAAAGTTTTCAGAATGTCTAGAATTATACATTCCCTCATTATGAAAATAATATTTTTGGTTCATGTGGTTATTTGACTTGTAGAATACCCATGACTATGATTTGTTATGGCATTATTTACTCAACTCATATTTCTTCCATAATGTGTTAATGTTTATTATTTATAAAGGCATGTGTTTTCAAATATTCACCATGCCAATTGTTTATGATATCTTCTACTAAGTTTTTTACCATAACTATGCATCTAAGCTCACCCTAATCATAGGTTTTATTTTCCCAGGATTTTCAAAACGTTTATTATGACTGACTTGTAGAGACAGTCTAAGGGATATGAATGTGGTCAATGGAGACAATTTTTTTTGTTTTTCATTTTATAATTGTATGTAACATTCATGTCTGTAATCAATTTCCAAGACTCCTTAATTGATCTGTCTTTTGGGACATGATTTCTTTTTTATCATGCCAATGTATTAAAATAATGCATTGAATTTGGGTAAATGGGGTCAGGGAATTATAAAAATAACATTTTCTATGTGGACGGTTTTCATCACAATATCTTGAGTGTGAGTCAACATTGTGACTCAGGACTGCTTTTTAAATGTAATTATAAGTGGTGAACTACCTACAGAAATATTGGTACTTCCCATATCAATGGTTACATAAAATATAAAAATTTATACAAGTTTATATTAAATTATAATAATAAATACTTAATATTTGATGAAGAATACATCTTATGGAACAAGACGATGGGTCTAAGTTATCAACAGAGTATGGAAAACATATATTTGTTAAAAAAATATTCAAATAAATTCCCAATATGAAAATTGAATGATAAATTCAATGTGATTCTTATATTAGAGGAAATATGGTATGGATTTCATATTGTCTAAAGAAATAAAGGGAATCAAATATGAATTATATCATCCATAAAGACATGTATATTTTAATAAATGTGACTGTAACATATAGAGATCGGTGTTTCATTATTGTTATGTATGATTATAATGTAATGAATTTTGTAATGACTATGAATAGGAAACATCAGGTGCCTATATTTATGAAGATTTATCATGGAATTCTTGATAATAAAACAAGAAAAAAAAAGACTCTTTTATATGAAAATAGAAGAGAATAAACATCGAATGAAATTTAAAATAAATAGAAAAAATGATAAATAATGAGGTGTATTTATTGATAACCCCACAACAAAAAGTTATTTTTGAATGCATAAGTCCATATGTTAACAATTTGGAATGATGTATGCAGATTGATAGTCATGTGTCTCATAATTACTAGAAAGAGGATTTCTATGTAATATTACATACTCATAATCATACAATGGGTTTTATAGGAGTATCCAATAAATCATATGATATATTTTAGGTAAAGAAACCATTTATAAATAATTTTTGTGTTTTTTATGTAAATGATTCATCTAAAAAAAGGAAACCAAGTTATTTATGGTTATTCTATTGACAATGGAATATTTTATAGATATTAATTAAAGGGAAAAGCTTTAGAACGTTACAATAACAATCATAGAATGATAATGGATAGTAGTAATTTTTATATCATGGAGGATATAATAATAAATTCAACTAGAAGGTAATATATTGATATGATTGAGGATGAAGAACAATAGGGGAATGTTAATGATTCAAATGAAAAATATGGGAAGGCTTGGAAATATTTTAGGCCTCACAAAATGAAAATAAATCAGATGGTGAATCAGAAGAGGAATCCATTGATGATGAGTCTTCTCATAACCGAAAATGGTAAACAAAATATCATAAATTTGATTAATACAATATCATTGTTGGTTGAACCACATCTACACAGATAAGTATAATGAGTAATGAATCACGTTTATCATTTTTATCAATTGTTGAACCAGTGTAATTTGAAGAATCAACTAATGACGACTAATGGGTTAATGTCACGAATGAATATCTAGATAAAATTGATTTTAATCAGACATATGACCCTTTTAAGAGACATAAAAATACCAATGTTATTGCAATAATGTTTACTTTTGAAATAAAATCCTAATATAATTGAAATTTAATAAAAAAGAAGGATCAATTGGTATATAAATGATATGCAGAAACCGAGGGATTGATGTTTATGAATCTTTTTCTCTAATTTCTAGAATAGTGATAATTCTGATTTTCCCTTCAATATAAATTTATATAGAGTACATTGCTTATCATATGGATGTCAAAACAACATTGTTAAATTGATATATTTTTTGTAATAGTGTTATCTATTAAACATCTAGTGGGATTTTTGATTCGAATTGATGAGATGAAGGTTAGTAGTTTAATGAAGAATATATATAGTATAAATAAGGAACCATGAGAATGATATTTTCAACAAGATACTTATCAATAGAATCTGCAATTTAGAAGAGGAGTTGTTGACAATAATATATATGTGGATAATTCTCTGAAAGATCAATTTATGGTGCCTATGATTGTGGATGGCATTATATTTGGAAGATGCATGTAGGGATTCATCGATGAATTTTCTAATCCCAAGAAATCAGATTTTTAATTGTATGTGACAAGTGAACATATATAATTTATAGGGATTTAGGTGGTTTAGAGGAAGAAGTATTCATTCATTTCTATGGAAAATTATTCCAGAGATCTGTTGAATAAATTCAACATGCATGAACCAAAAATAATATTTACTCTGATTGTAGATGGAAAAAAAGGAAATCATGAGGATGAGACATATGTGGACCCACCATGTATTGGATAATCATCATAATCAAATCAAACATGACCTTAAATTGTACATTTATCATGTTTTAAACATGATTACAAGATCACATTCAAATTAATCCATAGGAAGATCACTTAACAGTATTCAATATTATCTTCAGATGCATTTAAGGTACTATCAATTTAGGATTAGTCATTGATGTGTGAAAAAATAATTAATTGTCCTCTTCTTCACAAGCTGATATTTACATAGGATTGATGGTTGAAAGTCCACAAGTGGTAGACAAATCATCATTATAAAAAAAATCTCAAGATGGTTGATGAATAAATAAGAAATAACATCTCACTCATTATGATAGAATTATATTATATATCCACTATAAAGGAATTAACATAGATATTATGTATGAATAATTAACTGACAGATATTGGTGATGAGTAGAAACAATCAAAGTTGATTCACCATGAAAATAATTGCATGATTGATTTTACAAATAATCCACTTAATAACATTAAAACCCAATATATTGAGATTAGATATCACTTCATTAATGACAATGTTGAATAAGGTGTGATTAATATGGTGCATGTTGGATGTTATTGACAAGTCTATTCCATTCATAATATGTCATTGGAAAATAATATATTTTAGAAATAGTGGTTGAACCTTGGTAATAAACCACCTCCGAGTGCATGAGTAGTTTATGGAAGTTCCCCTCTTCCTATTTGTGTTAACTGGTTATGTTTATTAAAGGGATTCAGGTTTATGGGAGAGGTCAAATCTATGGGGAATTGATTTTGAGCAGTACAAGTAGGATTATATTTTTTTATTATTTCCAATAAGGTATAATGAATAAATTCAGTATTATAATGGTTTTCAATTTATAGTATTTTGACAAACCCTACAATGCTTTTGTAACCTAATAAAAATTTGGTGTTATGAGGAAAAAATTCATAATTCATAGAGACTATCTTAGATATATTAATGCATTACAAAAAATGAGAACCCAATTCATGGTTCCAATCTTGTTTTCTACACTGAGATTATCCCATGCATGCTAATAGTGTTATATGAGTTATTTCACTCCTTTTATGTTTTTGTTTGATGCTGGTTGTTAATGGAATTTATCTATTGATTTTAAACTAACATAAATGGGTTATTATTTTAACCAAATATTATAATAGTTATATATTTAGTATAGGTTGTGTTTTTTTAAATCAATTCAAATTTGATTAGGGATATTGCAAGAAATGTTATCTTATAGTTCAATATGGAAATATCATTGAAGGTGTCATCATTTACTTGTTCTTTCAAATTTTATGGGCTCTAAATCAAAAAGAAGAAACATGTTTCGTGATGGTTGGGAGAATTAGGAACATGATTCCTATATAGTGGTCTTCTTGAATTGAATCATCTCAAATATGAATAGGGAATGAGTTTTTCAAATATTGTGTTTCGTGGTGTTTGAGATTAATGAAGGTGAGGAGCATTAAAAATGTGAACTAATAGCATGTGATTAAATAAATGTGATTGTATACAACAATGAGAATGTTCATGAATGGGTTAAAATATGATTGAGATTTGAGAATAGAGGATCTACAATAGTATAATTTATGAGTTTAAAAAAATGGCACATGAGAGCGTATGATCATAATGGAAGGATTCTCTTATAAATAGTCAGATGCCTCCAATTTATTTCATAATAGATTATATTGATGTAATGATGCATTATTCAAATTTTTTTAAGGAATAGATATTCATGAATTGGGTATTAATTGTGAGACTAGTCATTATTAAAAGATTGTCATACTCTTGACCAATGCATAGGTATCACAGAAAATTGAGTTTTGCAAAGACTAGGTATTCCATAATTAGTTAGTGATCTGTGTAGTCTATGATTTTCAAGAAGTAGATTCATGGAATATTTTTATGAACAAAATTGTTGACAAAATATTTTAAGTGAAAAATTATTTTAAGTTCATAAGCTCTGATCTAGGGTGAATGAAATTTCTCATGCTAACTCGAGAGAAAGATTTAAATTACAATATATTGGAATGACATTCATATTGTTAAACTAGTTGAGGAATCCCCCAAAACAGGGAGCTCGAGGGTGCTAATGGAATTGTTTTGATATAGGTAGTGTCGTGTCCCTAAAATATTGTAATGGTTGTATTCCTCGAACAGAAGGACTATTCTTGAACTCCAGTTTTCATCAAAAACTATCATTATTAGTGTATTTCAGTACAACCGACACACTATGGTCATATGCTCCAAGGACTATCCCTTATTGTTGAACCATGTAAAACTACTATTTTGTCTCAATGAATGTGAATGTTTAATTACTACATGACACTATCTCCCAGTTTTGACAATTTGAAAAAAAATCATATGGACAATATCTATACATTTTAAAGAACAATTTGACACCGTGATTCAAAAATCTCCTCCCAGGGTGTTCTAGGGTTCTAATGATGGTATAAGGGTTATCATTATGTTTTTCTCATCAGGGTATTTAGGTTCATTTTTTTCGAAATCTCTGAGCTTGTCAATGACATAAACACCAATTGGATTGTCATGGTCTTTAATACATATACATATTCACCACCATCAGTATCTTTTCTATCAATGATACCATCAAGGGTATCAATGTTTTGATAATTTTTAGGGTCATTGAAGTTTTTTGTGTTATTTTGGCCATTGAAATATTTTTTATATTATTTTGGGTCTTTGGTTTCATTGACATTAGAAATAATTGTATACGCTTTGTCATCATCAATGTAAATGGCGTGCTTGTCAGTGGAATTTTTAGTTTCATTATTTCCATATTCATTGTTTTCTATTTGGGATACATTTGTGATATTGTGTAAAAAGAATTATTGGTTTTATCAATGTCATTAGAAAATGTTTTTTCATTGATACCATCGGTGTCATCATGATCAATACATTCATTATGTTCATTATGAGTAATAAATTTCCTCATTTTTTCTTCGTGGTTGGTGAATTAAAAACTAATTTGAATCATAATATTCATTATGGTTTCCATTTTCATTAGAGACATAATTTATTATTAGTTTTATTATTGGAATATTCCTCATCGATATTTACATTTTTGTTTGGCTAATGGGAATTATCATTTTCAATAACATCATAAGCATTATATGTGGTGTTAGCATCATTCAAATTATTTGGATTTTTGGATTCATCGATATTGTTAGTGTCATTTATTGTTTTAGTATTTCATGTATCCTCAATATCACCATAAAAATTAATGTTTTTGTCCACATAGAATGTTTTCATTTATTTCTATTATTAGAATCATTTGGGTCATCAAGATCAATCATCTATTCGATTTCGTTATTTTCATTGATATTATTGGTTTCATGAAACACATTATGTTTTTATGTTTTTCATGTCTCTAGTGAAATTTTTGTTATTTAGGCCCCCTTTATATTTGACTTCATTTTCATCTTTGGGTTCATTAGTTTTATACACATTATCACGGCATCACCATATTTGGTGTCTTTGGGGTTGTTTGTGTCATCAGTGTCCTTGGTTGCATTGATGTCATCAAGGTGGTTATGTAATATTTTTCATCAAGGTAATAAATATGCTTAAGGTTACTTGTTTATAAGTTATCATCAGTGTCTTAAATGTCATTTGTAGTCATCAAGTTAATGGGTTTTATTAGATATTATGTGGACATATGAATTTTTTGGCATCATTTTTACCAATATGTTTATCAATCTCATTAACATAATCAATGTTACGCAAAAAAAATTTTCCCTTGAAGTCTTTGGTTTCATAATTTTCATTATCTTAGTGGCGTAAATTAGTTAATCTATGTTTTTAATATAATTGGTATAATTGGTAAAATTAGTTTATTATGGTTGATACATTCATTATTGTCATCTGGTTTCATAGGGTATTTTGTTTCTTTGTCTCCATCATTATTTGATGGGATATTTAGTCATATGGGTTATAAGTGATAACCATATTTTGAATTCAACTTGTTAGTCGGTAGTTTCAGGGTTGTCATCATCACGAAGGTTGTCAGTGACATTTATACAATTCCCACATGATTGGTTCAAACAACCAAGAGGAGGGTGTGAGTAAATAATGAGTTTATAGTCATTAAAAAATGTATTTATTATATTCATTTGTTATACCAACTTTTTAATTTTTTTCCATCATACTAGGTAATATATAAGTTAGTCAAATTAATTTGACTAATTCACTAATTTGACATGGAATTCAAAAGTGAGACAAAGATCACCACATAGTATTTTTACAACAGTTATCCCAATTGTGGGTAACTATATCCTTATTTTGTTATTGATAATTGGAAACATATATTATACATTAATACCCAACATAGGTTGTTTGGTCATGGATTATAATAAATCCACTAAGTGATGTTCCCATAATAACTAAAGCGGAAAGGAGTCACACTAAACTATATCACCACATGACCTAAATAATCCACAATTAGATGATTTATTACAATGGGTTCACATTATTACATTTCTTGGATTATTTAGTTTTGATTTTAATAGAATTAGTATGAACGATTTCTTATCAAACCACTTCACTAAACCATGTTCACTTCTACTCCATGTCCATTTTATGCACACAAAAAGAATTATTAAATCTATAGTCCTTTTTAATAAATCAAAATATTTCATTGTTAATGTTCAATTTCAATTATATTATGATATACTTTATAATAGTTATTACTCATCATTGACTCCTATAAAAAATACTTGAAAACATGATATGATAAAAATAATTAATAATAAGTGATATAAAAAATAATGGAGACCTATTAATCCATTTGAAATACATGAAAACACATATGTATTTTTCCTATTTATATAGAAAAATTTATGTATTGATAATTATATTATTACTCATGAAACAAACATCAACTCACAAAATTTTTATATGTTTTCTTATAAAAGCATAAAGGTAAAAATAATAATTCATAAATATAATATATTGAAAACAACCACTCACATTTTAAATATCATAAACATTTATTTAATTAATATACACTTTGTTTACCATTTTAATTAAGTATATTTTCAGGAAAACCAATTTCCTTGTATTGATTAACAATGTATGAATCTCGGTGCATCACAATTTCATCATGGAATCACCAAACAAGACAATTCAAACATTATATTAAGACTGACTTACATCAATAAACACTATCAATTTTCAAGAGTTATCAAATCCATCCAAATTCTCTTATGAGTTACTTAAAATGGATAACTATATCACTTGATTATAGAAATTAACATAATCTTATTTCTATTAGATGTACCATACAACAATTAACTATTTTTCACTACCCAATGCATTGGAGGGCTTTAACAGACAAACCATTCATATAATAGACATATTCTTGTAAGTATTTGGGTTTATTCTCAATTCAAAAATTCATAAATTGTAATTGAGAGTCATTTTTTAAAACGAAAACATTAAATAACATGAACTTTTCATCATAAATACATTAAAATTTTCATTTCATCCTAAAAACAAAACCAACTACAATTATCTCAACAATTTGATAAGAAATATCCATTTATCTATAAAATTATTAAAAACAAAAGCTTCCCCATAATGGAAGGTATAAGGTGTTCATTAAAAAAAATTTATAACTATTAATTAAGTAAAGGAGTAAATATCTATTCATTTTGTATACATAATAAAATTTCTCTTCATACTATGGTAAAATTAAGCAAACGTGACTTGTATGGAAAATAATAAAAAATAATTTTTAAACCATTTTATTTAATATAAATATTATGAATATATGAATTAAAAAATATATTTTTTATATATTATAACATTAATTTAACATTATAATTACATAAAAAGTCTAAATCCATAAAAATAACATTATAATAAAAAATCTATTTTCAGTTCAATAAATTTTGAATCAAAATATAATTAATTGATAGAAATTGAGAATATTTTGTAAACCACATGAATTTTAGTAAATTATTAATTAGTAATTCTATATGGAATCATATAAACCACACAAATAATGACATAATATGAACATTGAATGAGTCTCAATGAATAGAATATGAGATGAGAATTCCATTACAATGAGTTCGGCTCGCCACATAGATTCTATAATTAATGTATGAAAAAAATCAATATTTTTTAAGAACAATTTTTCCATTTATTTAATTCTCATAATCACAATTATTTAATTTATTATTATTTTTAAAATATATATTAAATTCATTATGTTTATGTGTATATTTTTATGATGATCGGTTAGTAAACCAAGAACTACATTGCTAGGTTGAATGAAGAAAAATGATTCATTGGTCCGACATCGTAAGAATATTAATTTTTAAATAATTATGAAAATTGTATTAGATAAAATTATCAAACTATTAATTCATGTTGACTAAAAAATGTTACACATCACTTCATCATGGTGTTAATTCACACAAACAGATGATCTATGTTATCATTTTCCAACAAGTGTAATTGTAAGAAGGTAAACAATATATTATAAATCCATAATAATAATTATTTTATTCATATTATATAAAACATAAATCAATAATAATATCCAATCTTGTGAGGAAATTATGAAACAAATACATCAATTTGTTGAGGTGAAATTCCACACATTTTCTTAAAGTATGTTTTGATATCCCGTTTGATCGAAAATGAGATGATAAAGGGTTGTTCCATAATAATAATAACCATTAAATGTTTTAATGATAGATATGTGATGGAATGGGACGATGAACATCAGAAAGATCTTGGTGGAGCTAAATGGATCAATATGTGTGATTAAAATAGGATATTTGGTTCCCTTTTATAAGGGTGGTGATTAGAAATATTTTAAATATACTTAAAATATTAATATATTAAATTTGTTTAACTCATGAAAAATGGATCAAAAATTGAATATAAAAATGAATAAGAAGTGTAATGTATAAATAAAATCAACTAATCAAATTAATATATGTTTTTGTGTGATTTTAAAAATTATCTATTGGTGAAATATCCTCATTAACTCGATTTAAAATTATCCAATGTAAGAAATTTTACATGATTCCATGGTCGTTATAGTAATTTTATAAAATTCAAATGGAATTTAAATTAAACATTAACTATTGGGTAGATAATTTCCTATACATTAAAGTTAATATTTGATTTTTTAATTATAAAATTATTTACAAAATTATTTTTAGGCATTAAATTCAATTTACAGTTATTTTCTTTGTTTATTTTTTAAATTATTCATTAAAGAAATATCCATTACCATGGAGATAAAATTTTAATTTTTAAAACATTAAAAAACATTGATTTCGATCCATAAAATTTATTAAAGACTAAAATTTATCAAAAACACATCCTTTTTAATATTTTTTAAAATTATTTACTTTTATTTTTTACCACCTTGGAGAAGCAATGCATTAGTGATTCATAAGAATTATACATAATTTTACCATCACCATAAATTAATAACAAATTACTATAATAAATATAGGTCACTTATATTCAGTTTTATCATTTATATTATTTTATATAGTGTTTGAATATAAATCATTATGCTGGAAGAATAATAATTGAATGGGAATGATTTTTTTTGAAATTTTGTTTTATTAATATAAAAATGGAAGTAATATTCAAGGAGCATGGATCCAAATTCAATCATTAAGGTAGATAAGATAAATTTAGATCAATAATAATCTCATACACCAATTTACTGAATACAGTTTGAGATATTTATAGTATATGACCCTATATTTCCAAATTTTACCATATTTAAACCATTATAGTGATGATAAATTTATACCCTATGACTAAAATTGTAATAGAACATATCATATAATTTAGAAATTTTTACTCCATATATGGAATATATTTTCTAATATTGAATTTCTATAATTTTGGAAAATTGATTTTCATATATGTGAATGATATACAACATAAAACACTTTTTAGAAAAATACTTATTTTAAGAATGGAAATGATTTAGTTAAAAAATAATATAAAATGATATTTTATAGGGAATTAACTGAATTATTTTTAATAAAATTAGTATTATGTATCTTTATAAAAAATAAAAAACCGATTTTAAAACTGAGATATATTTTTTGAAAATATAAAAAAAATAGTTTTTTGAAAAATACATATTTTCTCTATTTACTCAAAAATCATCCTTAAAAAATAATAAAATTTTTTCTATATATTTTTTTAGAAAAATATATTTTTAAAAATTATTTTCGTTGTATAAAATTCTAATTTTAATCTGTCCAAACGTTTTTAAAATATGGGTGTACATTATGTAATAAATACCATATTCAAAAATAATATTGTTTAAATATAAAATGAATTTACACATATTACTTATTTGATAACAACTAATTTTCAAAAGATAAATTCATAAATATATTATTTTCAAATTTAATTAGAATCATACATCTATATATAATTATATAAATAATATTGATAAAAAAAAATTTATATATCAACTTTTAAATAATATATATTTTAATAATATATGTTCTTTGTGAAAATAGAGTTATTATTTACAAAAAAGTAATCATTATATTTTCATTAATCAATTAATTATTCTATATTTTCCACAATGTTTTTACTTATATTTATACCTTCCAAAATAAATTTTTTACCACTTTCACTTTCATGTAATGATATTTTACTAGTATATCACAATTTTTTATATGACCGTAATTGTGTGTGGTCTATGAAATTTAACATTGAATTCATTTTAAACTAAAATATCTGGGTGGTACATTCTACCCACTTAAAAAATCACATCTTTGAAATTTTAAATATATTCTCTAAAAAATAATTAATAATAACATTGTAATTGAATTATATATCATTTTTTCAGGAATTTTAATTTCTCTTTCTACACCATCGTGCATGTAATTTAATAATTGCATCTTCTGTTATAAGACTCATAATTTTATATTAGTTTCTATAATAATACCTTGATAGTTGAGTCTCTCTTTTAAAAAATTACTAGATAGACTTAAGAAATTATTTTTCCTTCTAGATAGTGCTTTTATGGAAATATACTTACTTTATTTTCCCCTACTAAATAGGAATTTCTCCCTTCATTTGTACTAATATAATTTTCATCTTCTTTCTCAACTATTACTATATATAATAAATATTATAAATTAATTAGCCATGCCTAATGAAACTAAATTTAATTTAAATGGATTATAAGAGAAATTACATGATGCCACATTATTTCCAATATTCTTATCGATTAAACAAAACCATAAATGGTTATAACAATATGAGTAAATAAACATCAAATCTTTAAATCCTCAAAAATAAGTAGAAATGATTAACATAAACTCTTCTGTAAACTATTAAATGCTTGATAAACCAATATTGAAACCTAAAGAGTATAAATATTCAATATCATATTCTATTGAGATTAACATTATAGTAAAATTTAAATAACATAAATCAATCATAAAGTCAAATATAAACAATGTATATGACTTAAACATATAATCTCTAAAATATGATAATACTTTCAATAAATAACATGAATCACCATAACGCCGCAATAAAAGCGTATATGCTTCTAAACGAAAATTAAAAAATTACTCATCAAATAAAATCCCATGATAAACAATAACAATTTAATTTAATTTAATCATATATTATTCTAGATATATTTATATTTTTTACAAATATATTTAAAAAAATTATCACAAAATAATTTTCAATCACAAGTTTTTTTATATGATAATTCATATCTTCCCAAAATATATTAACCCTTTATCCCAAAATATCCTAATTACCTCAACATTCAAAAATCATCCTCACACTATCCATCAGCAATCTTTATGATAATAGGATCATGTCCACATGTTGGAATAAATACTTATGTTTTTATATAATCATACATACAAAAATTATAATGATCCTTATGGATTAATTCATTTTTCAATGTTCTCAATTAACATTTATAAGAGTTATAATTCATGCATACTATTATTTTTTGACATATTAATATCTAATGTCTTACACATCGTAATAAATACCCCACACATTAGCCTTTTAATAAATGTATTAAAAATATTATTGAATTCATCAAATAAATTTAGAATTACTACATATTATTCAATGTTCAATATCAATGACATCAAATGACACAGAAGAAGTATAAAATTATATTGAAAAATAATAAAATAATTCTAGACCACTTCACATTGGCTTCAGATTAATTTAAAACATTTATTTACCCGATTATAATTATATAAAAAATATTCACTAACTCTAAATATCAAAATCAACCGCATTCCCATTAATATAATCTATGTTATTTTGAATTCAATATCGAACAACCATCTTTGCTAAATCATCCAATGATGGTTTCAAGAGATTTCATCTAGTATAAACTAATATTAATAATAGGTAATTGAAATTTTCATACCATTTTTATCTTAAAAATCACCTCTAACATGTTGTAGATTTTTTTTCTATTATCCCACAATATTTTCTCAGATTTCTAGTGTATCCATGTCATCAGTTATTATTTTAAGGAGCTGGTCATGAAGTAAATTTTCATTTGTAAATATATTCTCTTATAGAAATTAATTCTTCATAGGATATTCAATAGTAGATTAGATATCATACTTGCTTCACTATAATAGACAACATATTTATCTTATATATTTTAGTGGGTTGTTTCATTACCACCTAGCATCAGTTAATTTTTTTTTTCAATTACATTAAATTTTTTATATACCCACGTGTTAATATTTAATCTATCTCTTGTAGAAGATATATTCAATGGGATTAATTATTCACCCTCTTTTTTATATCATAAGAGAAATGGAAACTATTCTCATATCATTAAGAATTAACATTCCTATATTATTCTCAATAAGTAACTTCTTGTCCTCCTTTGTACATAAAATTGAAGTTTGATTTAATATTTTGAAGGATGTATAGAACCACATACATTCATTTTAATGACCTTTGAGATAGTCAATATTAAATCCATGTGAAAAAACATAGTGAAGAAAATAAATTTATTTTGACCAAAGAAACTATGTTTTCCATTAATATATCAATCACGCGACACCCCAAAAAAATTAATTCTTAATTTTTAGTACCCATAGATATCTCTAAATTTTTTCATCACACACCGATCTTTAACAAAAAAAATGTGTCCAATGTAAATAATTTTTTTTGAACATCTAATCTCTATCAACCAACACTACCCTTTAACATAAGATTTAATATTATGATAGAATGGCTGGAAATTTTGACTAACATGCCTCACATCAAATTTTATCAAGGTGATATCAATAATAAAAAATATGATATAAAACACTAAATTTGTAGAAGATTTATATTAATATCACACAGTAAATGAATGATCTTCTCAGTATTTATTCATTATGGATTATTTAAAAACCTATTCCCATTGTAAATGAAAAAATATAGTATGGATAGTTCTCTTTGTGGCATCATGGAAATAAAAAATCTCATCCATCTCTCCCATCTACACTGTCACCTTCATATTGCTACAATAAATAAAAAACATAAATAAATATTAGAATAATGTGTAATTACAGAGTTCTTTAAATAAAAGTGGTAAGCTGAGAGTTTTCCATAATCCAAGATCATCTAGTTCTTCTAGATTTAATATTGGAATGGAATGACTCTACAGGCTTCCCTTTGGGAATATTTATATATTTCATTTATAAAAAAACATGGTCTTATTCTATCTGTGATTATTGAACATAACTGAAATAGGGATAAGTAGTCTTTTAAGTAGAGAATATTATTTCTTATGAGGATTCACTATCTTGATATCCATTGCTAACTATGATGAAAACATTTCCAGACCACTTTTTGAATACTATTGTCATTCCTTCCAAATGTATACTCTTTGTTTGAACTAGTAGTCATGTTTCTATCAGTCATTGCATCATTTAAATTATTATTTAAGAATTTTTGTTATCCTAGACACAAAAAAGACACTATAGAAATATGTTTCCACTTTTCATGACCCTTTGAGACAACATTTCATCTGAATATGTCTTTAATTTTTTTAGAAAACATGTTCCTCATTGAAATATTCGATTATTAAGAAAATATTACTGTATATTTCCTTGATTTATTCTTTTTTTATCAATAAAAAATTACTTCTTTGAAAAAAAATCTTTATGTCAAATTTTCAATAATCCATGATGTGGAATTTTTACTTCAATAGAATAATATTTCCATTAGGGTTACTAAATCCACTTCACAATGTTCTTTTTTTTGGTGTACTTGATTTAATAGTATTATATTGTTTTCATCTCATGATAGTCTCTATTTCTATCCATACAAATTTAATTGTTTTTAGTCTTCATATAAGATATGTAGAAGATATATTATTATATATTATATACCAACACTCCTCTATTCTATTAATATAATTTGTGTAGTTATCACAAAATTTTTCCTAACAAACAATTTTTCCCTTGTAAATAGATTCCTCTATGTCTGTGAATTATGTATTTGTGAAGTATGAATCTTTTAAGGTTTATATATTATATCATAAAATATTTAAAATATACACCCTAAATATTTTAACATATTGGGATAATATTTAAAAGATTTTTGTTTAGAGATCATGAATCCCAACAAGGGATTATTAAAACTCTCCTTCTTAATATTAAATATCACCATTCATTTTATTCCAACTAGATTTTATGGTAAATTTCACTTTACATTAATGTTTTTGTAGAGAGTCAAAATTAATATTCTTTCTCATCTTTACCTTGAATAATGGTGTTTGATTTTTTGAATTTTTTTATAGAAACATTTTTCTATATTTTGGTATCAATCTGTCTCTAATAAATGGAATGAAATTAGTATGAACTGGTTTACAAGATAATGGATTACAATTATATATGATCATGAAATTTATAAATTATTGGATTACTTCAATTTACTTTATACCATAATATAAATTATTTTTGGATATATGACACTCTACATCTGTTTTTTGTATATTTTCTACTATTATCAATAGAATGTTACGATTCAACTTGTTCTACACACTAATTTCTAAAATTAACTTCTAAATATAGAAAAATGATATTTATGGAATTAATTAGGTCATTAAATAATTTCACACTCTCTTAATATTCATTCTTCAGTTTCCAAATTAAATCATCTTGCATTGTATTAGCCTTCCAAATAAATTTATCAGGTTCCTTTATAATATTTGATTTGACAACAAACATAGAAGATTTTACATTCATAGAGTGCTTAGGTAAAATATACAATGAAATGATCACTTCTATAAATCCTTCATTCCAAACATTATATCAACAGAATGATGAATAAAATTCATCAATAGTTGTAAAAAATAATTCATTGTAATGTATGAATGATTGTTCATTTTATTATAAATGGTCTATGAGAATGATATAATTTATGACATTTTTAGCTAACACATCTTCAATAAAATTATCCTCATATTCTAGTTATGATTTATCTACCTATAATTCCCTAAAATAATCCATTAAAAATGATATATCTTTAACATGGATCACATTAATATTACACAAAACTATAAAACAAAAACCTCCTTATCACTAATAAAATAAAAAAAATTCACTTTAGGAACATGATCAATTGGGGGAATCATTCTAAAAATGTTACAAAAATTGATAAGTACATTTATTATGTTAATGTGGTGATTTTATCTCTTCCACATTGTAATTATCAATCAATATCATATATTATTTATTGTTTATATTTCATAGTGTCATAGTTTAAACCCCCTAATTTAAATTCAATAAGGATGTTTACTGAGATTAGTGTATGGGAATCTTTTGAAAAAACATCAATTCTAGACCTCATACTTTTCATATAAAATCATAGAAATTTAAAACAATATTTCTAAAACTACAGGTTAACCAATCAAAAATACCAAATTTACATCCCACTTGATTGGTCAAGTAACATAGAAGGGAGGGGTGAATAAATTTTGGATATTCTTTCAAAAAAATTAATGTATACATTAATCATGTATACCCCATTTAGTAAATAATCCACTATTATTGGTTGCTATATTTTCAGATTTTATTTTTATTATCAATAAACTATTACTACAAAAAATAAAATAATTTTTTAAAGATATGCCTACTATATTTTCAAATGGTTCACCTTAAATGTGGGCGATTGAATCCTTTTCATGTGTGACATAATATAATAAATATATTCTCTACTAACATAAAATAAAAAATTAAAAGTGATTTTATTATGGATTATTATGAAACCTAATGAGTTGTTCCCATAATATTGATGTCGATTATAAATCTCCATAAAATATTGAGGAGTCCTTAGCCTAACCCAAATACATCATCTCACTAGAACCATATACTACATCTAGATAGTGAGATAATATTATATATTATTTTCAAGTATAGAATAGTCCTCTAGAAGATGAGAATCTAATTGAGTTATTAATGTTATTATTATTCTTCTCTAAATTTTAATATCATATTTGTATTTATTTTAACATTCTCATTTACTTTTACAATACATGAAAGTTTGAACTTTTTCTTTCACAGTAATTAGATTCATTAACTCTATATATTAAAATTAATGATTTATAAATATATTTATACACATCTTATTCTTCAAACACAAACTCACATATTTCTTTTAGAAAAAGATTCATTAAACTTTTCTTATACTTTTTAATTTTCTTGAACAGCTGTAACAATTTTTATTTCATAGAAATTTTATTTTCAACATCTATGAACATAATATATTTTATCTATTTATGATTCAACTAAATGGATATGATTTCAATAATAAGGTCAACTTATAATTATTCTACTCAATAAATTTATAATATTCTCCGAGTAACATCATGGTCAAACACATACAAATATAAATATATCTCCCATACTCCCTCTAACACTCTCTTACTCTATGTTATAATTTATATATTTTGTTTAGAGTTTACTATCAGGTTCATTCAATTTATACTTCCTCTCTATTTTACTTATTACCTGATCTTTTATATTTATATAAAATGATATCAATATAATTTTATTAATTTCTATAAGAAAAATCATCAATAATCCAAAATTGGAAATGAATAAAGATAATTTCCTAGGTATTTACATTGGATTGAATAAAAACTATAAATTTATGACATTCAGGTAAATATATATTTTTTGGGGGATAAAATAATACTTCTAAAGTGTCACTATGTGATTGAATTCCTTTGTTATTTTTTTGACTATATATATACCCTAAACTGTCATCCTTCCATAGTTCTGAGTAATCCTTATGATATCAATGAGTTTTCTATTCTCCCATGTTTCAAAGAAGAATCTTCTATCACAACCCATCCCATGGTACCCAGATATTACTACCCCAAGCCGGCCTTCCAAAGGCCAGGGATTGGTGGATAGCACCTGAATTATTTTCCCAAATAGAGAAGGAATTTCCTTTGATATCTGTACATACTCAAAAGGGTAAACTAATGTAAACAACCATAAAATGTATGGTATAACCATGAGAGTAATTTACGACCACAAGTACAACTATAAACTGAATATAGTGGGATGCAATACAATCCATTGAAACTGAAAAGAATGTATACATTTGTCACGTATTTCAGGGAGCTCTACCTGGAGGGTAGTAGCTATAAGTCTGAAGTCGAAGAAGAGTACCTTGACTGATCTTGTCACACCAAGCTCCACCTTGTACCGAACCTCCAACGTCTGCCTCGGAGCGTCAGTAGTCAGCACCAGACACTATAAGGTGTTGGAGAATCCCATGCAGCGGTGTGTATAACAATACACTGTAGGGACCCCAAGACCACTGATGGTCTCTCAGTAATCCAAAAAGGAAAATATCATAAGAAATACCACAATGGTGGTATCAAAAGCATCATCTAGATCAAGAAGCATAAAGAAATAGAGACATCTCACTCAAACAGTATAACTTCCAAGTTACTGGGACAGGGATGACTAGTCATAAATCTAGATCATACTATCTGGAGAAACACTATTTCCAACCTATATATGTAAATATTTGTTGACCCGTATTAGTTACTAGATGCTGACCCATATTAGTCACTGGTGATGAACCTTACTGGTCGCATGATGATGACCCATATTGGTCACTAGTGCTGACCCGTATTGGTCTCTGGTGATGACCGATATTGGTCACTGGTGTTGACCCGTCTGGGTAACTTATGCAGCAATAGGGATGATTATTCATAAAACAAGATCATCCCCCTATGGTGTTTCTGATGCTGACCTGTATTGGTCACTCATCTTCTTCATTTTACAACCAGCCACTAGATTCCCGCACGAAGCACACTCGATCCCTAGAAGACTCGTATCCTCAAGCCATCGGTACATTTTAAAATGGTAAAAAGACCCTTAAATAGAATAACCAAGGGACCACCCCATCATAAAGGTACCAACGTGATAGACGATGTGTCAATCAGACGCCCAATCTGTTAGATATGGGCACTTTTGTAAAAAAGAAGATATTAGATTCAAGGCAGATCAAACCAGGTCACACAAAAATCTCTTTCAAAACTAACATATAGAATCTCCAAAGGAACTCCTTTTCACAAGGGTCCTTATTCCATATACGGTGCATCTATCAGATGCCATGTCTATTAGTTACACCCCTTTCTGTGAAATGGGGGTGATCACACCTCGGTCTACCATGACTCGGTCGGGCTAGTAGGAATAATCAAATGGGGTCACTTCCCAAAAGGGATCCCAACTCCATTGATGTGATATGAAAGAGACACCCTATTGGTCAGTTACGTGTGCTTATTTATTTTAGGGTAGGTTGGGTCTGGGCCTGGTCTAACTTGGCTAGGCCGGCCCGACGTAGCGGGTCCCACGATCTATCTAACCCCATAGGGGTATGGCCCATTAAGGGTCATCCTGGTTCACTGGTTCTAGCCCGTCGGGGTTGGCATGGCTGGGTCGTGGTCCCGTGCCATGGTTTACCCGGCCCTCTATGTCAGTCCAGCCTATTCGGCTGGCCCGTTTCCGCCTGAATGTGGACCACTCCTCCCAGTTGGCCCCAAGGATGTGAGGTGTTTTCATCTGGAACAACTGAGTGAGGCGTGGGGTTCGTGTCACCCCCTCCTACCGCTGTCAGCTGGTTACGGCTACTGCCCCCGCCAGCACCAGTGGGCACCGACCTTCTCCAGAACGACTGGCTTGGGATGGGCACCTCTGGAGTCTGCAGTGCACGACAACACGTTTCCTTTCCATTGATCGTGGAAAGTTATTGTGGGCCTCCTCCAGCCACCACCAGCCACTGTTGGTCGTCGCCGACATGTCGTGCTAATGGTTGTTTCTACGGGCCACTAGATGAGCTATGGTGGTCTGTTCATGAAGTCTTCTACATCTAGGGTCCTCTCAGAATGCCTCTTTCATAATGTGACATTCTGTCTCAAGTTGCCTTCAAATTGGGAAAACCTTCCATGAAAAATGCAATAAAAACACAAGCAGTGAAGGGTTTGGTCCTTATTTGTTTGGCCTAAGACCTCTATGTTTGCGTTATAACAAGAGGGAGATAATATTCCTCACTTTTCAATAATAATTAACCCCATTAAAATCCCCAACAAAAACCTCCTGTAAATTTACAAGAGAGGACTAGAATCGGGGGACAATATTGAATTAAAAGGAAAATCCTACCTTGTGATTGGTTATTGATGTTGTAGATGGTGGTGCTTCTAAATTTGAGGGTATTGGGGATGATGTAGAAGGTTCGTGTGTGTTGGCCTTCTTCATCTGTCAACCTTGGGATCGATCCTACATCAGGTGTCTTCAATCCTCTATTCTCCATTGGTGGAAGGCATGGCGTCAAATCATCAGGGGTTCCTCGCTTCATGAAGCTATTCCAAAACTCCACCCCATGCTCCATTTAAATAGGATGGGGAAATTCGAGCAACAAATTTAGGAATTAAGGAAGTTCATTAATTTATTTAATTCTTATGCCTCAATTATTTACATTATTAATGTGACTCATTAATTGACATAATTAATATTCCTTATTAATTTACTTAATTAAGGTGTCTCATTAATTACGCAAGGGGTGGTTACGCAACCGAAGTGTAACTGTGCAATTATCTCCCCATAATTTAATATTTGACCACCTCTATCTTCCCCACCACCATCGCACATCATGTATTAGGTAAAATAAAATAAAATAAGATAACAATTTATGTTATTTTATATTTCTTTAAAAGTCACCAAAACTATCTTTTTCTCTCGACCTATTGCGGTCGAAGTGAATCCTCCATTAAGAAAATCCCAGCATTGTAGATTCAATGGTGCCATCATATTTTCAATCCAAGAACTAGTTTAAGAGATTGAAAATTCCAACCGTGTATTTACTAAACGTACCAAAAAAAATGTTGACAAATTCATTCTGGGCACACCGGGCCTCGAAATCATGGTGCGTCAATTTTCGCAGATTCATAATAATCACAAACAAAAAAATATATAATACATGGAATTTTTTAGACTTTACATTCCCCTCACCTTAGGTATTTACATATCAGAAATCCAAACAATGATACACAAAAAATGAGGGGTGTTGGGAACACATATGATCCTCTCACTCCCATATTCTATCATGGAGAATCTCATGCTAGCAACAAACTCGCACCAGAGGAATCGACATCCCACGAAGGACATGAACCTGTCAATAATCTATCTCCACTGGGAACTCTGCAAAATTGGCCATGTCGTCAATCTCTATCTCTCCATGGTCGATGATGTGAGATGGGTCATTCATGTATCTTCTATGCTAGGACATGTGGAAGACTTCTTGAACCCTCTCCAACTTCAGCGGTAATGACAAGTGGTACAACACGATGTTAATCCTTTGAAGTATTAGGAAAGTTCTAATTATCCTTAGTGTGGGTTTTCCACCTCAACCAAATCTCCACAGTCCCTGTTGAGGGGAGACTCACAAGAATATGTGGTCCCCCTCCTGGAACTGAAATCATCTTCATCGCCTACTTGCATAGTACTTCTGTAGGCTCTTTACGGTCTGCATCTGCACTCAGATGACCTGCACCTTCTCAGTGGTGACATGTACCATCATTGGGCCCACGAGCACAGTATCTCCAAGATCCATCCATCATAAGGGAATTCTACATAGTCATCCATATAATGCCTCAAATGGGGTCATTCTAATGGTGGAGTAATAGCTGTTGTTGTACGCAAACTCCACCAAGGGTAGGTGTTCCACCCAACTGTGACCAAAATCTCGAACACATGCACCTAGCATGTCCTCCGTGGTTGGGATGGTCTGCTCATTCAGACCATATGTCTGCAGTTGAAAATATGTGCTCATGCAAAACGGAGTCCTAAAAGTCTAATGCAATCCTTTCCACAATTGGGATGTGATGCGTGTGTCATGGTATAAAACTATCATCGATGGTACCCCGTGAAGTCGCATGATCTATTTAATGTAGAGACATCCAAATATCTCTACTGAACCCTTCTCTCGAATAGATAGGAAGTGAGACGACATGGTGTGTCGGTAAACGATCACCCAGATGGTATCGTTCCCTCTATATGTACGTGGTAACCCCGTCACGAAGTCCATCAATATACCTTCTCACATCCACTCTCGTTTCTCGAGGGGTTGGTTCAAGCTTGCTGGTACCTGGTGTTTAGAAATCACTTACTTGCTAGTGATGCATCTAAAAACATACTCAGCCGCAACATTCTTCATCCATATACACCTGTAATGATTCTAGAGGTTTTAATACATCTTCTTCGTGCCTAGATGTACTCCCAAGGGGGTTGTATGGAACTCCATCATCACCTCCCCTCGTAGCGCCACTGGTATAACATTATTTCATATGAAAAGGATATCTCTCTCCCCACCGTTAGAATATCTATTTGGTTTATGTCTAGAAGATTTATGATGGTATGTAGTCTTGTCGGTATTGTCTCGGAGTTTCACCTCCCTAACTCGCTAAATGAGTGGAGAGGCGACTACCATAGACTGAAGGTAGACTGTCTCATCTCTATCCAAATAGGATATCTAAATCGAGGCTAACTTTTCTGAAGCATTATTGAGTCGCTGTGAAAAATATCTCAAGCTATGTGCATATTCCACTTCATTCCCCTTCCCATAAGTACAGGTTATCTCAACGTGATAGTCCCGGAAGATCACTAGCCAACATACCTATCTCAGAATCAAATATTTCTATGTGAAGATACGTATGAATATCTTGTGTTCTATGTAAACAATAAACCGCTCAATAATCAAGTTGTGTCACTATATCTTTAGTGCGAAGAATACTGCTGCCTACTCTAGGTCGTGAGTCGCATAATTCTTCTCGTGATTCCTCAGGTGTCGTGAGCTATAAGAAATCACTGCACCATCCCGCATCATGCTGCAACCTAGTCTAGTCCTTGATTCATCACATTTAACCACGTAGTTATTTCCCTCCTCATTGAACCACAGTATGGGAGCCCTAGTCATGCTTCGCCTCAACTATTGAAAGTTCTGCTGGAAGGACTCTGACAATAGAAAGGGTTTCCACTTCTTTGTTAAGGTAGTAATAGGTGTTTCTACTCTGATGAAATCGGGTATGAACCTATGATAGTAGCCTACTAATTCACGGAATCTCCACACCTCAGTAACAATCCTGGGTGGCTCCCAATAAAGTGAAACCATATTCTTCACTATATCTAATGCATCTCTAGCCTCTAAGAATATGTTTCCCAAGATTTATCACTTCCATATCTATTACACAAACTTCGAGAGAATCCCATATAATTGGTGCTCCCGGAGTGTGTCCAAAACTATCCTAAAGTGTACAACATGCTGCTCCTCAGATGCTAAGTACACCAAGATGTCATCAATGGGGACCACCATAATGTGATCGTGGTAGGGTTGAATGATCATGTTCATGGGTCCCATTAACACTGTTGGAGCATTAGTCATGTCGAAATTCATGAACAATAATAATTATAGCCATACCGACATCTGAAGGTTGTCTTCTGTACATCCTCATCTCGTACCCTAAGATAGTGATAGACGAATCTAAAGTATATCATTGAAAACTAGTGAGATCCTTTCATCTAGTTGAATATATCATTAATCATCAACATATGTCACTTATTCTTCACGGTCCCATGACACAGGGTTTAGAAGTCCACGCATCGCCTCAAACTTCCATCTGCCTTCTCGGAAAAAAACTGATGGGATACCCTTGGAGAAACAATGGGACTTTCGAATCCCTTCGTCTTCAAGTCCTCCAAATGTTCCCTCATCTCATGGATCTCCGCATAGGCCATTCGACATGCTGGTGCAGATAATGGTGATATTACAGGTTACAAATAAATGAAGAAGTCTATCTATCTACGAGGAGGTAGTCCAAAGACATCTTCTGTAATAATGTACCGATACTAATGCACCACTACTATGAAATGTGGACTCACCTCATCCACCGTGTTGAAGGTCAAGCAAGAAATATTATATGTAATCAGGTTCTACCTTCTGAGCACATGTCCATCTCATGATGATTTATTTTCCTTATGTCCCACAAAGTATAATTGGCCCCCATCTCTACTCGTACTTCACACTGTATGTATCAAGCAGTCAATCTGCACATGAACTGCTGATAGCCAGTCCATGCCCAGAATGACGTTGTAGGGATTCAATGCCACTACTAGAAGATCACATCTGAAACAGATTCCTTTGGGAGTAATATCACATTATTAACACCAATGTGTGACTATAGAATCTCCTCCTGTAAGAGTATCCAAATGCAATGATCGAACTAAAAACACAGTTGGAATCTCAAAGTCCCGAACTAAGTCCATAACTAGGAATGAATGTCTAAAACATATTTCGATAAGAACTACTTATAAAATGGAGAAGATATATATCTTACATCATATCATCTCAGGGATGTTAGGATCATGAGCCTCAACTGCCTATAGCTGGGCCTGTCCCCATCCACCTAATCCCTTTGCTCATGGCGGTGCACCTAGGGGTGGTGGTGGTAGTGCCTAATGACCCCGACCAACTCCTGCTGCTTGTCATGATCACATGCCTCGTATGTCTCCTGGATAACGCTCATTCTCATTGCACTACCTCTGTGGACCCTCCACCGTCTATCGATCATCTGTGCTGGGAGTCAGGCCGATACGAGCTCTGTGACCCTATCCCCTGCAGGAAAAAAAGTTATTGCCTCCCTGGTGGCTCCCTCAGCCTATCGAGCCTCCCACCTCTGACCATGCATCCCTGGGTCATCATTCGGATAGACTAGCTAGCATGGGCTTTTACATTATCTGTATACTACCACCTGTAGAATACTCTACTCTCTTTTATCCCTTAGGGTCTCTCACTTTCGATGTCTTATTGGCAACGATGGTCTCTATAAAAGATTCTCTCTCTAGTACCCCACCCAATGTAGAGAGGCTAAGAGAAACTATCACAACACTGATCTCTCGTTGGAGCCCCTACTCAAAGGATTGGTCCCTGTATTAAGGGTCTCATAGCATGACGAAGTATAATCATGAGAGTTTAGTAAATCTCACAAAATACCGAGCCATAGTCTAGATACCATGTTGTAGATGCAGCAGCTCTTAAATATGCATAGAGCGTAGTGTGTCTAGAACGAACTCCTTCATGAAAAGACTATCAATGACCATCCAAGTAATGGTCATAACCTTATGAACCAAGATCATCGAGCTCTACCATCGTCCAGTCGATCCTTGAAGAAGGATAGATTCCACGATCTCTATCTGTTTGGCTGTTGACTATACCAAGATAATGACCAGTGAAACCTCTTCAATACATCCCTCTCCTGCCTAGGGGTCTGTCACTCCTCAAAACCTCATAGGCATCTATCTATAGAACTCATACAACATGCTCAGCCGATGTGCATTATCCACTTGTAGCATCTGCTACTCAGTGGGTGGTGGTGCTTCTAGTACACCACAAAAAGATTCCATCAATGTGAGTGGTCCCTATACCGACACCTCATCTCTCAGTGGGAAATTATCATGATCTGTAATTGGAATCTTGTCTAGCTGTCTTCATGAAGGCATCCTATAAAAAATAGATATTCCAGATTCAATATGATATACCTGGTGAGCTGACTCAAAAAATAAAGATAATGAAATTTATTCAAAATACTAGAAATTAGTGTTTTCATGTACTGAGTTAGAAAAAAAATATAGGGTCTTGTTGTATGGATACATCGGCAGCCACACCAACACTAGACTCTTTGCTCTGAAAACCTAACTAAAGACACATTAAACCATTTCATCAGTAAAAGTAGAAACTTATTTCTTCGAGAAGAACCGACCACCCACTGATATCTCTTTGCCCTAAAACATCCCACGGGGCCTGGACGTGACTACCCCATGCCCACCATCCAAAGTCCAGTTGTTAGTGAATAGAACCTAATGGGTTTTCCCATAGAGAGAAGAAATATCCTTACAAATATTTACCCAATCAGAAGGGAAAACATAAGTAAAGAACCAAAAATAGGATGGTATAATCGTGAGAGTAATGTACAACCACAAGTACAACTATAAATTAAAAACTATGGGCCCGAAATACAATACCTAAAAACCGAAAAGAGAGTAAACACCTATCACATCTTCCATGGAGCTCTAACTGAAGGTTAGTTACTGTAAGTATAATGTAGAAGAAGGGGATCTCGACTGCTCCCCTCGAACCAACCTAAACCAAGTTCCGAACATCAAAATTCTACCTCAGAGCATCAATAGTCTGCACCGGACACGACAAGGTGCGAGTGATGCCCATGAATGGGTTTGAATAAAAATACCCAATAGGGAATCCAAGACCCCTAACGGTCTCTCATTTATCTATAATGAAAAACATAACAGGAAATAAAATAAAGGTAATATCTCAAGGATGGTCAAGATCATAAAGCACAAAGAAACATATACAACTCACTCTAATCAGATAACTTTAATGTCACTAGGATATGGAAGACTAGTCGTAAAGTAAGATCATACTATGCATAGTAACAATAATAATGAACCCTATAAGTCGATGTACGTTGACCTATATTGGTCTCTAGATGCTTTCCCTGGTAGGTCGATGGTGATGATCCTTATTGGTCGCTAGATGCTGACCCGTATAGTTCGTCGGTGTTGACATGTATTGGTCACTACTGATGACCCGTATTGGTTGCTTGTGCTGACCCATATTGGTCCTTGGTGCTGACCCTTAATTTTCATAAATTCATTTGTAGGGATGATTAGTCATATAGCTAGATCATCCCAGTCTGGATTTTCTGATGTCGACCAGCATTGGTCGCTCTTATTCATCATGTCACATCCAGCCACTAGATTCCCTCACAAAACACACCAGATCCCTGGAAGACTCTTCTTCTCAACCCATCTATACATTTTCAAAAGGTAAGAAGTCCCACTAAAATCATACCCAAGGGACCGCCCAATCGTAAGGGTACCAATGTGACAGACAACGCATCGCTCAGAAGGTGTGTTGCTCAGACGCCCTGTCAGTGAGATATGGGTACTTTTGTAAAAAGTGCCCGGTTGGATTCAAGTCTGATCCAACCCAGGCCACAAAAAAATTCATCAAAAATCACATATATTCTATCCATTGGACCACCTTGAAGTAAGGGGCCTTGTGCCACAAATGACGCGTCGATCAGACCCCCTACTGGTTAGCTATACTATTTCCTTGAAATGAGGGTGATCACACCTCGGTCTGGCCCGGCTCGGTCAGGCACAACAGATTATTCCAAAGGGAACTCTTCCCAAAAGGGGTCCCAATGCCATTGACGGCATGTAAAATGGACACCTTGTTTTTCAGTAACTGGTGTTTCGTTATTCAGGGGTATGTTGAGTCTGGGCCCGGTCTGACTCATTCAAACTAGCCAGATGCATCGGGTCCTGGGGTCTACCTAACCCCAACTAGGATCAGAATGTTAAGGCCAACCAAGAGAAATGGGTTCAGCCCATTGGGGTCACACCAGCTGGTTCATGGGCCTAGGCCGCGGTTGGAGCAGCCCACTAGATAGGGCTCGACCCACCCGCGCGGGCCCACTAAGCCGCAGGCCTGGCCGGGTCCGCCTGCAGGTGGACCGCTCCTCCTAGATGGCCCTACGGATGAGAGGCAATTTAAACTGATGTGATGGGGCACGGTGAGAGGATCATGCCTCCCCCTCCTATCGCGGACAGCTGGTCGCAGCTGCTGCTGCGGGCCGTGCTTGCGACCGCCGCCTTTCACCCGTGTGGCAAGCTTATGACGGTCGCCTCTGGCCCCTGCAGCGTGTACCAGCATGCCGCCTTCCCACTACCTGTGACTAGTTGACACATTCCTCCTCCCGCCACTATCAGCCGACGCTATCATGGCGCACCGGCTGTTGATTCCACGATCCACCAAACGTACTTGGGTGATCCGTTCTTGATTTCGTCTAAGCCTATGAGCATCCTAGATTGCCGCCGCTATAGCGTGATCTTTTATCTCGCGTTTCCATCGAATTGGGTAAACCGTCCTTGAAAAACGCAAAAAATGCAAGTAGTGGAGAGTCCGGGCCTTTTTTTTGGAAATCAACCTTCGAATTCGCATTATAACAATAGGGAGCTAAATATTTATCACTTTTCAATAATAATGAGCCCCGTTCTAATCCCCTGAAACAACCTACCTTAAATTCAAGAGAGTGGAATGGAGTTGAGGGAAAATTTTGAATTAAAATATAACTCCTACATCAGGATTCACTAGGGATGTTGCAGATGGTGGTGCTTCTACAATCGAGGGTATTGCGGATGAATGAGAAGGTCCACATGCGTTGGAATTCGACGTTTGTCAACCATCAGATAGATCCTACAACAGTCATTGTTAATCCTCCATTCTCTACTGATGGAAGTTGTGGCATCACTTCGTCAGGGGTTCCGGGATTGATTGACGTAATTAATGTGCCTAATTATTTGAGGTAATTATTGTTCCTAATTAATTGATGTAATTAATGGGCCTCATTAATTGACATAATTAACGTGTCTCAATAATTAGCCGAGGGGTGGTTATGCAAACACATTGTAACCCTGCAAATAACACCCAAAACATAATGGTCTGACCACCACTATGGTACCCGCCATCGGTGCTCAACTGGTGGTAGGAAAAAAAAGAAATAAAATAACATCTAAGGTAATTTTATTATATCCTTAAAAGTCGCGAGAACTAACTTTTTTCCTGAACAACTACAGTCGATGTGAAGCTTCATTTAAGCGATTCCCAGCGCTGCGGATTCAAGGGTGCCCGCATATTTTTAATCTGAGCACCAGTTTAAAAGATAGAAAATTCCACCCACGCATTTTCTGAACGTAACAAAATATAAGTTTAGAAATTTATTCTGTACACACCGAGCCTTGAATCACACACCGTCAATTTTCACGGGATCAGTAAAATCCAATATAATTTAAAAAAAATTACATAGATTTTTCGGGTATTTACATCATCCCTCTATAGTCATGGAATAATATATATGAAACCAACATGATCAATAAAATCATAATGTGATCCTTATGAAGTGGGACGATCCTTATGTGGTTACCTTTTGAATCTATAGAAAGGAAACGAAACAATATTCAAACAAATGTAAAATTCATTAATATATTAAATAGTGATAATAATTAAAACTATAATATCATTTGTATACTATAAGAACTCATCCTTACACAGGTCTATGATAATCTATATACACATTTAAAATGATCCATTTAGAATAAACCCATTATAAATTCTCTCATCAATATTCGTTATATATATTTAATCTTTCAATATAATGTAATTTTGGACCTATACATATCTTATAGCAGAATAATACTTAATAAGATTGTAGAAAATAGCTTTGTATATCATTATAAATTTTTTTAATTAATTTAGAAAATAAATTTTGAATTTCGAAAATTATATATGTTCCTTCATAATCACTATAAATCAATTCTATACTGCATAAAATAGTTTCAAATATTATAATATTAATTTCAAATCCCATTATAATATTTACATGGTACATTTTAGCATGTAATTACCTTTTTTAGTATTTTAAATAATTTCTCCATTCCATAATATTATCCTCAATATCATTCTTTTAATCCTTCGTCAATGTGATGATTATATTTTAGCATGTAATTACATTTTTTATATGATATTTATTGTACGTTTGAATTTATTATTTGTGTTAATAGTATAAGCATCACATTCAACTTCAATTATTTGAATTATAATTCTTCCATCACTAAAATTCGACACAAAAATATTCATATGACCGTTACACTAATAGATAGAAAAAAATCATCGAATACTAACCTAGGGAAATTTTAATTTCATAATATTTCATCATCGGTTTCCTTGGTGAATATGAATGAAATTAGTTTAGTAAAAGTTATAAAAATTACCAATGATTTCAATATATACTAGTTTTTAGGTTTATTAGAGTATGTAGAGTATTTTAGGCTATTTTTTAACATGCTTTCATTAATGTTCGAAATGATTTAATGTTCAAAGAGGTTACTAGTGTCATTTTTTCTATCAGTGTCATCCATGTTACAATTTTTATCATCATCATATATGTCATTGATGTCATCATTGTCATTCTGGTTATAATGATTTTTCACATCATCTGACTTATAAATATATTCTATAATTTTTATGTTGTTGAGTTCGTTAGGGTTAATGTTGACTACAATTGTCACTATGTTATATTTTTCATCATGTCATTAAAATTCTATTGATTTTTTATTCACAAATTTTGTTTTGGTCATAATAATTATTTGTATCAGTGGATGTTTTAGAGAATTTTTTTTCCATGTAGTCAATTTCATCATTGGGAGAACTAAATTCCTAATTTTAATCAATGTCATTGACATTGCGGGTCTCACTAGGTTCTTTACTTTCATGGGATTCATCATGGTCTTTCTCAATGGCCACTGAATTCATGGGCATCAATACTATCATTTTCATCATTGGGTTCGAATCAATAATTTATAATATTAGGTCATTGATATTATTTGCTGAATTAGTTTCATCAATATAATTCTGTTCATCTTGGTCATCCATGTCTGTAACTTCTTTGATGACATCTTGGTCATAGGAATCGTCAGTTAATTATGGTAGCATATGTGTTTATCATCCTCAAGGACTTCAACATTATTAATATCCTGAAGGATGTATATGTTCGTTATATGATTAGTATTGTTTGAGTTTTCATGTTTATCAAGGACATCAATGTTACCTATATCACCATGATAATAAGTTCCATCTATGTAATCATTCTCATCACTAGTTTTTGGGATTTTTTGGATATTATTGTAATTACTGTTTCTAGGGTCAATAGTTACATGATTTTAATTGGAATCAACAAGGTATTTGGGTTTAAAAGTTTCAATAATGTGATTAAAATACTCATTATTTTCCGATAAAATTAGGATCATTATTGTTATTGGGATCATTAGTGTCATAATTTTCATTTTAAATCCAAAATCATTATATTACATTGCATATATTGGGCTATCAGAGTCATTAGTGTTATTGATTTCTTCAGGGTCCTCTACATCAATGACGACATAAATATTATCTAGGTTACCAGATTCATCTGCTACATTCAATTTATTAGGGTCATCAAGGACATTAGGTAAAATAATTCATTGATGCTGGTTATGTAATTGAAATCACTGTAATCATCAACATCATCAATCTTACATGAATTATTAGTGTCATTAAGGTATTTATGGTCTCCACCAACATTGACATCATCATTTCCATTGGTGATTGTTGCTTCATCTTGTTATCTAGTTCATTGATGATATCAATGTAAATGGTTTTATTAAGATATATACTTTTCATATATTAATATCACGTCTAATTAGATGAATATTTAAAAAATAACATTACAACCCATTTCAGAATCATATAGGTCTATTGTCTTTAGAAACCTATATACATAAAAATTTATTAAAATAGATAAAAAAAATATATCCCACAAAGTTATTCATATTTAGTACCCTCAATTGACGTATCAAACATAATACATTTGTTTATAAACCGGGGAAAGGAAATATAAGAAAGGGCGACATCAAAAGATTATTAAGGATAAACAAAGAAGCTATTAATGATCACATAAAGATAACATGATTGTATGAGTATGATAACATGATATTATATTTTGAAAAAATATACCATATAGATCCAAGATCAGAATCTTGATTCATGACATATATATAGGTATTTAGTAAGACATGAATCCTAACAAAATAAATTAACATGATCCATGAGCGTATAAAATTGACATAAAACATAATTTTTAGCCATACACATAATCATGGAAAAGAATTTCCTTAGTCATGGAACACTAACAATACTATCATATCGGATCGGGTTTGTAACACCCCGCCCCTACCTCAATGGCTTGAGGAGGCAGTGAGGGATACTTGGCCTTATGCGAGGTTCCCAAAATTTCAAAGGCTCACAATAAATATCATGTGCTTCTAGATCAAGCTGGGGAATGGCTTTCCCTTACTTCAAAACCAACCAATCCATCCACTAATATCCACTATAAGATGCATGTCAATTAAATTACCCAACCATGCATTCCCAAAAGACTACCAAGTTTTTCCATGACACAACTCAAAACCAATAGAACCAGTCATGTCCACACAACCTTAGAGTACACTGTGGAAACTAATCAACCAAACACCACAAGCCATGACACAACCACAGCTCCACACTAAGCTCCAAGATCCACTGAGGGATCAAAATTCTCCACTAAAGGAGGGTGATCCCTTAGCATTGCCCACGTCACGGTACATAGCATCTGCAAAGACACCAACGTGCCAATGCAAGGGGAGAGTACTAAAACTCTGTAGGTTTTCAACAAAAGACTTCCCTACACATGCCAGAAAGATAAAACCATTACCACATTTATATTAAATTGTTTATATAAAATAAATCACAAGTGCAACCATTTTCATAAGCCAAACATGACCTTACCAAGCTATCACACCCAAACCAAGAAATCAACGGAAATCCTACCAAGAATGCCACAAGTCATTTCTTCATTTGGCATTAGAACAACACTTTCCATCTTGCAAATCAATGCACCAAAAAACATCCAAACATCCAAACAACCAAACGGTGGACCTTTTTTCCAACCCATTCAACCATTCACACTTTAGTGGCACTTTCCGTCCACTTACCATTGATTGTAGAAATTCAATCCAATATCCTTCCCTTTTTTATAGTTGTTATTCTCACCACTTCCACACAACATTCAAAACAAGACAATTCCAAGAATATAACCAACCAAGGTCACAACCACATGTAATAAACCAATTCCATTGCATATCAATCCACTTCGATAAATCACCCATTTATTGAAAATCATTTTCCACGCCAAACTACATTTTAATAAAACAACTCTTTTTTTGAAAATTGTTCCATCAATCATTTTCACAAATCAACCATAGAATACCATTTTAAAATTTCCATTTTATCATCCACAACAATAGCATTTCACCACAAAACCCTCTTTTTCCCAAAAATCCTCAAAACATCACCAAAGGGATTTCTAACCAATTTGGAACATCAAAACAAAATTCATTTCAAGCACAACAAATTAATTGTAACCAAAACCATTATATCTAACAAAGTGGAGTTGATGGAGAAGCCACCTACATTTAGGGTTCCCTACAAATCAACCCACAAGCAACTGCACCTCAAATATGGAGAACGCACCACCGAAACCACTATAAATACCTTTCCCTAACATCCACAAGACTTAATATTAACATACCAGGCAACCACAACCCTAGATCTACACAAAACAAGTGTAGATATAGAAAACCATGAAAGAGAGGGATTTATATCTATAGAATAGGACAAGGGAAACAATAGGATAGACTTACACGTGAGAACCCACCTTCAAACCGCCAAGAAACCTCTTCAGAACGCTTCCAAAATGAGTAGTAGAGCCCCTCCAAACATTGAGAACCAAAAATACCGAGTGAGACACGACTGGGAGGAAGTTTGTGGTGAAATAGGTTTAGACCGAGGGAGCCTAAAACTTATAACCCTATTGTTACGTGGCTGCATGGTTTGGAAAACCATGCATAGGCCGTGCGAAGCCTACTGTCTCCCTTGCATGATTTCCTAGAGAACCCGCACGATTTACACTAACACTGCTCAAACCGTGCACCGCTTTAAAAACCGCCAAACTCATCCAAAACCATTCCAAACTCTCCCAAAATATTCTCAACTCATCTCATGCACTTTAAACACATAAAAATGCATAAACAAAGGCCACAAACCTCAAAATGGGGGTACTACATTCTCCCCACCATTGGTCATTCCGTCCTCGGAATGTAGTGAACCCTCCCTTTGTCGAAAGAGCTCGGGCCACTGCTTGATCATTTCTTTCTCCAGCTCCCAAGTCTCCTATTGAATCTGACCATGATGCCACAAAAAACGAACTAAACTGATGCTTTAACACAAAAGATTTTCTCATTCCTATCCACATCCTGCACTGGAACATGCACCAATGACGGATCAGGTTCTAGCTCAATAGGATCCCATTGAATCCCATAGTCACGATCCTGCTGATAATTTTTCAAATGTGATAGATGAAACAAATTGTGCACTACAATGAACCTATGTGGAAAAGCCAAATGATAATCCACCTCACTGACCTGCTCATGAATCTCCAAATCTCCAATATTCCTTGGAGATAATTTTCCCTTCTTTCCAAACCGACGATTTCCCAACCTAGGAGAGATCCTCAACAAAACATGATCACTCACCTAGAACGAAAATGGCTGTCGACAGTGATCTGCATTTGATTTTTGACGACTCTGAGCCATCTCCGTTCTCTTCTTGATCAAATTGATCTTCTCCGTAGTTTCCTGGACATGTCTTGGTCCAACCATCGAGGACTCACCTGTTTCCACCCAACATAGTGGAGATAGACATGGTCGTCCATACAACGCTTCAAACATAGCCATCTATATGGATTCTTGATAACTATTATTGTATGAGAACTCAACCAACGACAAGTGATCCTCCCAAGAGCCACCAAAATCCATGACATATGCCCACAATATATCCTCCATAGTTTTTATTGTCCACTCGGATTGACCATCCGTCTGAGTGTGATACACCGTACACATGGTCAACTTAGTTCCCAGGGCTTTCTATAAGGACTTTCAGAAACGAGAAGTAATCCTCGGATCTCTATCTGATGAAATCGAAACTAGAACACCATGCCTTTTTAACACCTCCCAGATATAGATTTTGGACAGATCCTCCAATGTATGAGATTCACAAATCGGGATGAAATGGGACAACTTCGTTAGACGATCCACTATCACCCAAATGACATCGTGCTTTATAAATGTTATTTGGAGACCTGTGGCAAAATTCATCGCTATCTGCTCCCTCTTCAAAATAAGGATTGGTAATGACTGTAACATTCCTTCTAGCCTCTGATGCTCTGCCTTGACCTTCTGACAAGTCAAGCATCTCGAAACAAACATAGTCACACTTGTTTTCATACCAGCCCATTAGAACTGCACACTTAGTGCTTTATACATTTTCTGAATTCCAGGATGAACATCCCACCTAGAATGATGATGTGACCTAAGAAAATCCTTCTGAAAAGAGACTGATACAACCATCTGATTTTGAAAACACAAAACTGAATCTCCCTTCAATTTCCAACCCTCAATGGTATCCCCATCATTGAGTCTCTACCCCATGGTCACACACTCATAATTGGATATCTGTGCCTTTCTAACCAGTCCAACCAAGTCAGGAATCAACAAAACTAGAATGAAGACCACTCTATCGCCTTGGTCCTCACATTCTAACCACATATCATCTATAACCGACATCAACATCCACTAGTCTGATTCCTGTTTTACCACCTAAGGATATGATTTTCTACTTAATGCATCTGCCACCGAATGTCCCTTACATTGTGTGTACATCAAGTCAAAATAAAACATTTCAAGATATTCCATACATCTCCCTTGCCTCATGTTCAAATCCATTGTGATAAAATATGCTTCAAGCTCTTATGATCTGTATATACCGCGATTTTCTCACTGAAGAGATAATGACGCCACTCTTTCAAAGCATGGACCCCTACTGCCAACTAAAAATATTGAGTGGGGTAGTTCTTCTCATGCACCCTCAGCAGCCATGATATCCATATGAAACCACATTATTCCCTTTCTTGAGAACTCACCCCAACCCTAAACCTGATGCATCGAAATACACCATGTACCCTTTTCATGGTTATGGAAAAACCAAGATTGGTTCTAATGTTAGACGAACCTTTATCTTTCGAAACAATACTGACAGAGTTCATTCCACTAGAGTGGAACATTCTTTCATGTCAAATCTGTCATTGGAAAAGCCAGACATGAAAAATCATGAACGAAACGCCGATAATACCTAGCCATACCAAGAAAAATCTGTATCTCAAACACATTATTTGGCGGTTTCCATGAGATAACAACTTATATCTTTTCCAGATCCACTAAAACACCTCTTTCAGAAATCACACGGCCATAAAAATGAACATCCTGTTTCCAAAAGTCACATTTTGACAATTTCGCATGCATCAGATGATCCCTCAAGATCTCAAGCACCGTCTTCGAGTGCTGCTCATGCTTTACCATTGTCTTCAATTATACAAGAATATCATAAACAAACACCACCAAAAATGAATCCAAATATCTTTTAAATACCCGATTCATCAATGCCATGAACACCGCTGGTGAATTCGTTAGACCAAAGGGCATAACCACATATTCATAATGGCCATATCTACTTCTAAAAGATTTCTTAGGAATATCGTCCTTCCTCACCCGCAATTGATGATGTCCTAACCTCATTTCGATCATGTATAACCATTGGGATCCCCTCAAATGGTCAAAAAACTCATCAATTCTTGGGAGTCGATATCTATTCTTTATCGTAACTTGGTTAAGTCTACGATAATCAACACGTAGCCTCAATGTTCCATCTGCCTTTTTCACAAACAACACTAATGCTTCCCACAGAGACGTACTAGGCTAGATAAACCATTTATTTTATAACTCTTCCAACTGGACGTTCAATTCCCGCAATTTAGCTGGGGTTATCTGATAAGATAGAAGTGAGATAGGACTTGTCCCCGAAAGGATATCAATCTTAAACTCCACTTCTATTACGGGAGGTAACCCATAGAATTATTCAGGAAAAACATCCATGAACTGATCTACAAATACCGGAAGATCACTTTTATCAACACCCATTACTGATTCTAACGACAACACCGCCAACTGATACGACAACGTGCCCACTACTGGGGCCAACAATCCTATGGCACCCTCCCTTTATGCCTCTCTCCTCTAATGAGATGTCTAACACCATCGTGTATCATAAAATCCAATGTCCACGCATCGTAGTCAATGTGGGCCTTAAAAACCACCAGCCAATCCATTCCCAGGATTACATCATACCAATCCATCTCATGCATTGATAAATTCCACATTAACTCAACCTCACCCACAACAATACCACATGCTCTACATAGGAAGGCTCGACACTCTCTTCGACCCTGAGGAGTTTGATGTTTTAAAACATAGGGCATCATTTCTACCCATAAACCCATATAATCAACAACGCGTGCAACAATAAAAGAGTGTGAAGCACCCATATCAAACAACACTTGAATCAAGGTAGAATTTAAAAGAATAGTACCTCACACCATGGATGATCCCAACTGATCATCCACCACAACCTGCTCAGCTCCAAAAACATGTTTTCTTGCAACACTATGCTCATTATTTCCCTGGTGAGGTGTCTTGGTATTCCAAGAATCATCGTGACCCACTTTACCCTGATTCTAAGCAGTATGTTGCTGCCCCCATCCCAACGAAGCATACGACGTCTACGATACTTAAGAAGTATCGCACACACCTGACCTCAGAGCATTCTGACAATAATGCTACAGATACACCATCTGGTTACAATTATGACAAACTCGAGGTTGTGCGGTACAATCTCGCTTGATGTGGATCATCGAACCACACTGAAAACATCCTGGCTTTCTCTGGGGATTCGGAGGAAGATTCACTGATCCAGTCGCAAGATTATATGTCATACTCCCGGTCGGGGAATAAGTGTACCTCCGTCACATGAACCCTGATTTAGAGTTCCCACTATTCCCCATGGGTACAACCATGATTCCGCCTCCTAGAGTGCCCAACAAATCCCGCTCAGCCACCGAGGCTCTATTCACCATCTATGTGTAATAATATATACACAGTACTACAATCTTTGAATGGATTTCATGCCCTAACCCCGCTTCAATGATCCTTTCCTTCAACGATGTGCTACCCACCACCTTGGGTGAAAACCGCACGAAGTTCATAATCTTAGCTGCATACTCTGTCACAAACAAAATATCTTGCTTCAGACTGAAGAAATCAGTCGTACGCTGAATTCTAAATTGATGTGGGTAGAATTGTTTATTAAACAATTTTCTGAAGCCTTCCCACATCATACCCTGGTCCTTCCCCTGTTGGAATACTGACTCCCACCACTGAAGGGCATGATATTCCAACATATATGTGGCCAACTTCACCTTTAACTCTACCGGTGTTCCCAAAAACTCGAAGATCTTGTTCATTCTATTCAACCATGCTTCATCCCTCTCTGGACCTGAATCACCCTGGAAGATGGGTGGATTCTTATTTTGAAACCGAACCGCATGATTCACATGACTTGGTTCATCCATTTTATTTCCACATTCCACATCTTGGAATGATTTCACTATGCTTTTCACTAGTTGTTGGTTCACCTCAGGCTTAGGTGCTACCACATTCTCATAAGCATCCTCCGGTTGGTCTCTACGACGCCTACCCAGTGCCATTTCTATAAATAGAAAAATAAAAAACCATGAGTCTCACATTCGTAGACATCAAGAAATCGCATTTCAAATTACATTAGACAACACTATCCCAAAAAGTCTTTCCACTTTTTCACATTTTCTGCATGTGCCATGATTCACCATTTTTGAAAACCAATCCATGTTCAAAATATCAAATTTATTCACATTACAATCTCACAAATTTGCAAAACCATTAAACAATTCAGCTCAAAAATCATTAATCCCAATGAAATATGCATCCTAGTGGGAAGTCATTTCTACCATGCATGTCATGCTCATCTCATTCGCTACATCCACGACAATGAAATTTCTAATGCCTATAAGTGTCCTCATACAACCTATGTACCCAACTCTCTGGTAACATGAAATTCAGCATAAAAGGGTTAGTTATGTCCTTTTATGCTATACATTCCATGTTCCTACATTTCGATGCCTTGCTACAATCCTGACTCAAGGAATGCCCCACAACGAATGTCAACACAAAATCCATGAATCAACTCCAAAGGACCGAATAAACTGATAACACTTGCAACACCCCGCCCCTACCTCATTCGCTTGAGGAGGAGGTGAGGGAAACATGGACTTAAGTGATGATCCCTAGACGCCAAAGGCTAGAAATAAATGTCGAGGGCTTCAAGATCAAGTTGGGTAACGATTTGACCTTACTAAAAAACCAACCAATCTATCCACTAATAGCCACTATATGATGCATGTCAAATAAATTACCATACCATGCATTCCCAAAAGACTACCAAGTTGTTCCATGACACAAATCAAAACCAATACAACCATACATGTCCACAAAACATCAATGTACACTGCGAAAACTATTCAACCAATCACCACGTGCCATGACACCACCACAGCTCCACACCAAGCTCAAAGCTCCAAGCTCCACCAAGGGATCAGAATGCTCCACTAAAGGAGGGTGATTCCTTACCTTTGCTCACATCACGATACACAACATCTGCAAAGGAACCAATGTGCTAAAGCAGGGGTGAATATTAAAACTCAGAAGGTTTTCCCAAAATTACTTCCCCACACACACCACTAGGATAATACCATTAGCACATTATAAAACAGTTTATATAAAATAAATCACAAGTGCAACAATTTTCATAAGCCAAACATGCCCTTACCAAGCCATCACACCCAAATGAAGCAATCATGGGAAATGCAACCAAACATTCTATAAGTCATTTCATCATTTCAAATTAGCACCACACCTTCCATCTTGTAAAGCAATGCACACCAAAACAACAAAACAACCAAACGGTGGAGCTTCCGTCCAACCCGTTAAACCATTCACATTTTAGTGTCACTTCTCGTCCACTTACCATTGATGGTGGCCTTTTTGTCCACTATCCATCCCATTTTTATAGTGGTACTTCTAGCCACTTCCACACAACATTCAAAACAAGCCAATTCCAAGAATATAACCCACCAAGGTCACAACCACATGCAGTCAACCAATTCCATTTCATATCAATCTACTTCAATAAATCACCCACTTATTGAAAAATCATTTTCCATGACAAACAAAATTTCAATAAAACAACACATTTATTGAAAATCATTCCATAAATCATTTTCACAAATCAATCATAGAATCACATTTTAAAATCTCCATTTTTAAATCCACAACAATATCATTTCACCACAAATCCCTCTTTTTCCCAAAAATTCCCAAAACATCACCCAAGGGATTTCTAACCAATTTCGCACATCAAAAAACAATTAATTTCAAGCATAGAAAATTAATGGTAACCAAAACCATTAGTTATAACCTAGTGGAGTCGAGATAGAATCCACCTAACATTAGGGATCCTGAGAAATCAACCCACAAGCAACCGCACCTCAAATCTGGAGAACGCACCAACGAAACCTCTCTAGATTCCATTACCTAACATCCACAATCCATATTATTAAAATCCAAGGAAACTGCAACCATATATCTACACAAAACAAGTGTATATCTATAAATCTATGAAGGAGAGGGATGTTGATCTAGAGGAATACAGAAGGTAAACAATAGGAGAGAATTACCAGAGAGAAACCACCTTCAAACCGCTAAGAGACCTCTTAAAAATGATTCCAAAATGAGTGGGATAGCCCCTCCAACCTTTGAGAACCAAAAATCCCAAGTGATGCATAAGAGGGAGGAAGTTGTGGGTGAAATAGTTTAAGCCCGAGGGAGCCCGGAACTTATAACCCTATTTTTATGTGGTCGCACGGTTAGCCCGCACGGTTTGGAAAACCGTGCGCTAACCATGTGCAAGCTAATGCCTCGAGAGCTAGGGTCCGCACGGTTGCCTTGCATGGTTTGGAAAACCATGTGGAGGCCTTGAGAAGCCTATGGTCTCCCTTTTATGTTTTCTTGGAGATCCCGCATGGTTTCCACTAACCATGCTCTAACCATGCACCCCTTTAAAAACCTACTAACTAATCAAAAACCATTCCAAACTCTCCTAACCTCTTCCCAACTCCTCCCATGCACATTAAACAAATAAAAATGCATAAAAAAGCTACATACCTCTATCTGGGGGTACTAAAATGTTCACATCCTATTATATTATATCATTAGTCAAGGTTCACTGTTTAGACTATCATAGTAAGAATAATCACATACCGAACTAAATTCACTCCCTATTCATATATTTATTATCCAATTAGTTATCCTTCTTTACCCAATGGATTAAATGGACAAATAAATATATTAAAACCCATCATATAATCATTATCCATTCACATGTATAAATATATATCCTAAAATTTGAAAATGAAATTGGTTTCTCAAATATTTCAACATTTAATAATACAATAACACATGGAATATATCTACATTTCATAAAGATATCATCAGCTTAATCATAACCCATATGGAGGAATAATGATAATGATTTAGTTGGATCATATCCCATATAAATCCTAATAAACGTTAAAGGTTGTTTTTATAAATTAAAATTCTTTTAAAATATCACTTGGAATAATTCATGAGGAAAATACCAGTTTAATTTTTAAATCACTTATTAAATTTATAATAAATTAAAATATATTAAGGAAAATTTTTCATCAGAAAATAACAATAAAAAAAATTAAATGTATGATACAATGTGTTGATTAGTCATAAAGGTTGTAAATTCGGTTCATGTTATGTAAATAAGTACAAATATTCATTTCACATCATTATAAATAGTCAAAAGTACCACATTCATTCAACCTCTAGAGTTATTAACGGGAGGAAAAAAGAAATAAAATAGTAAATCTCCCACAATAACCAGAATATGAGAAAATTCATGCAATAATTGAGAGATATTTCATAAAATTTTATCATCAGAAATGTGACCATAAAATTGTTCTGATAAACATTAAGAGTGTTACATAAATCCTTTACCTCTAGATTGCATTTATTTTAAATCACTCTAACCTCATGTATAATAAATTAAATTTTGATATAATTATATAATAGATTAATTTAAACACATAAAATATAATATATGACCCACATATAATATTTTAAAACATATATAATAATAATTATTTTTTAAAATCATAATTTATGGGTGTTAACTATTTATTTTTTCTTGAAAATTTTGTTTGGGTTGTACTGGGAAATAACATTTTATGATGGCTACATAATATATAGAGTTTTGATCATGATATAAATATAATATATATTCATCATATTAATAATCAGTATCATCCCTAGAAGGTAGAGATAACAAAATGAATTTCACCATTCAGGGAGACAGTAGGCTATATATATTCATGAACTTTGTTTTCAATTTTTAGTGAAATGAATAAAATAATGAAAATTAATAATTAAACATTAAAGAATAATTATTATATAATATATATCATATATTTTCATTAAATATATCCTAATTTTAGTTCATCTAATTAATAGAATAAAAACAATCCTGATTCACTTTATGGAGGCCATAAACCATAAAAATGCACATGAGACGTTATCATTTTCTGATGGATTTGATGGTAAGAATTTAGAGATGATATTAACATTACATGAGTATAATTATGTTATAAATATAATATTTAAAGTTTAAAATAATAATAATAACAATCCATGAAATAAAGTAATGGAAAATGAATTTTATCGGAATATGAAGGATGTAGTCCACTGTAACCCATGGATGACATTATCAATTTTAATCTTATTGGAAGGGAAGATGGTAGACATGATATTAGAATTAAAATTTAATAATTATTAAATAAATATCATATATTAAATTTAAAACCAAAATAATAACAACATTTAATTTTGGTGATGGAAAATTAATTTTATCGCTACTTGAAGACGGTAGACCACACAGACACCCGAGAGATATTTTAACATCCAATTTGATGGTATAGAGTTTGGATATTGAATGTTACACAACCATAATAACAATTAATTTTATCTATGATAATTTTTTATTATTTTATTTGGAATATTAAATATTTTTATGAGTTAGTTAAGAAATAAATTGAAAGAGGTGCGTTATGACGATTGCCTCTGCTTCTGTAGGCATCCATTAGATCCATTATTAAAGACCATTGTAATGTCCTTTTAACAATAAAATAACCAATAAATTCTGTATATAGAAATTGTGAGGATAATATGGTATGGTTTGGTTGAATTATATTGCTCAAAGTGGTGTGGAACTGACTATGGAGGGACACAATTTTATAAATGTGGGAAATGACACACTTGTAATTTCATAAAAGAATAAATTATAATAAACCATATTAAATTAAAATTATCCTTAATGGATGTATATGTTGTTTTGGGATAATATAAGTTATAATTATCTACATAAAATGGGATTTATATAATTTTAATCGGAAAAAATTCATTTATTTTTTGGTTTAACCACATGAAAAAACCAATTTTAACCCATTCTTATGTAATAATTTTTTACTGTTTTAACATTAATTATCCTGATAAAAATAAGTTTACCTTATTACATGATATTAATTATCATGATTCTAAATAGTAAACCTATTTTAAAAAATTCATTTCTCAAATTTTAAAAAATTTAAATTAAATTTATTCCAGCAAAAGCATTGAAAAGTTGTTTTACAAACCAAAATGTTTTCTTAAAATAGAAAGTTTTCATAACAAAATTAAACATAAAGTTGATTAAAATATAATAAATTATATTATTAAAAATAATAATTTACTAATTATACCTTTTAAATCTTTTTTAAACAAAATTGTAAATCTCTAAATTATTTAAACGAAGGAATACTTTTCAATAAAAATAACTATTTTTCACTAATCTTCAAAAAATAAATCTTCATAGAAAATATTAAATCATTAAATATAAGATACTTTTGACATGGTGATTTAAAAAATATTATTAAATGGGACCAAATTATTCATATAAATTTTTCACAGAAAAAAATAAAATACATTTTTGAAGAAAAATATATTTTTGATGTATATAAAGACATTACTAAAAACTGAGTACGTATTTATCAATATATTTTTATAAATCCAATATATTTATGTTTCAGAGATTATTTATTAATATTCATTAAACAAATTTAACATCTTGGGTATAATAATATATTAAATTATGGTTCATTTAAAATTTGATTATCATGTATTACAAGCAATCAACGAAATTGGTTTTTTTAAAAATATCATAAAATATCATGGGGTTACCGTATATTCCCCTTTTAATTTGTTTATACCCTGAAATTATTTCAATATAATTCAAAAAAATTATAATATCATTTTTCATCACATCCTCAGGTTCCAATATTATTTCTTCGAATTTATGATTCCTATAGTGAACTTTAACCGGGTGAGTATTCTTATTTCATAGGACATAATATATATGATCCAAGACCTATAATGATATTAATTTATATAAATGTTCATTCTAAAATGGTTTAACTTCTCAATTTATTCCATGTGATAGATGACGTATCTATTTCCTCAATATTGATACATGTATGACATTGTTAAATTGAGAATGGTTTTTTGGAATCACCTTGTATTAAGATGACATCCCTAATCAATCAAGAATCTAATAGGGACAAATATATCATTGGATTAAATTTCCATTATTCTTGAATATGATATCTTTTAACATTCAGGTTCATAGGACTACCATCATAGAAACTTCAAAATCAATATTTCTCTGATGATTTTCAGATAATTTTTTTAGTCAAAACTGTATTATAATATTATATAATTGAATGGATCTAAATTTATATTATAATTAAATAGCTATATCAAGTCCCAATATATTTCGTTCTCCAAATTTTACCCATAAAATAGAAGTTCTACACTTCTTTACATATAGTGTTTCATAAAGATCCATGTGAATGCCTGAGTAAAGGCTATTGTGGTATGAAAAAATCTATGAGTCAAAGGTGTTAATTCCAAATAAAATTGAAATATATATAACATGACCATAACATATCCTCTATGGTCTAAATTTATCTCTTATAATGACAATTTATTTGATCATTTTAAGAATTATTGAAGAATAACTCTATATCATGAGCCTATTGAAGACTTTTCCATAACATCAAGGTAAACCAAAGATCTATATTAGATAAAATAGAATATAGTACTCCTTGAAACCGTACCACTGCATTAATGTATATTCTAGAAATATGATCCAGAGATAAGTATTACATTTTAAAAATTATGTTTCTTAACTTCATAAGTTTTTTGACTAAAACCCAAATAACATGATGGTGATACAACATTTTGGGGCGTCTCGTGAAAAAACAATTATGATTTTTTTATTTGTCAAACTTGCTATAAGTAATTTTTCTAAAATCATATTAGACTTATATTGCCCATAACTAACTTTTGCAAATACCATACATTGAAATATATATACTCTGATATATCCCCTTTCAATCCTCCCATTGGAAATACTATTTCAGATCTCTATACATCTTCATACTTCTAGGATGAATAAAAAATAAATTTCTAAAAGATTCATCCGATAACTCCTTATTCATGTTTGGAATTTACGAGATACATATATGGTACCTAATCATTTCCATTCACTCATAATCAAAGTTGAACCCAATAAAATTTATGACATTTTTTTATTGTTCTACATCTTTATTTTGGCGCTGTTTAATCATTACTTAGAAATATGTCTAAACATTTATCTGAGAAAGATAACATTTTTCCACTTCAATATTACTAGATTCATTATTTCATAATAGATAAATATTTAATCACTTTTGATCCTAATAAAAGATTCTATAGCATAAATCATTTTAATCATTTCATCATCCACCATGTATAATTTCTTAAGCCTGAAATGTATTGAGTAGGAATAATCCTTAATCAACCCGAACCATATTCCTTGCTTCATATTTAGATCAATCTAAGTTAATAAATACACTAGAATCTTATGATTAGTATATATTTCACACCTTTATACATATAGGTAATTCGTCTATATACATAATAAAAATATTACTAAAGGTATATTCAAATAATTATTTGGATAAGTATACTCTTGAAAATTAAATTTTTTTAGGAATACGATATCTATATATCCTTATACACACAAAAAAAATTCATTATTTAATGCATCATTATTGATAAAAACCATTCTATTTTATTGGTTACTGTAATAAAACGTGAAAATACCATCTTTCTATTCATTTACATGAAATTTTTCTAACATTATTCCTTCCAAAGGAACATGGATCCCTTCAGAATTAACATGCTTAGTGGATTAGATATTAATGATAAATTTTCATTAATTAGTCGATAATATCTACCCAAACCAATAAATATCATTATCTTTATATCTATTATTATACTATGACTTCATTAAATATCATTTTTCCTTGATGGATCTATAAATATTACATTTTTTAATATTATATGGCCACAAAATGAAACATATTTTATATAAAATTCACAATGGGATAATTTTTTATAAAACTTTTCTTTCCTTGGGGACATTAATATAATCCCAAAGTGATCTTCATTTTCTTCTGTTATCATTGAATATATTATAATATTATATATAAAAACTACAACAAACAATTCAAGGTAATCTCTAAAAACATTATTCCTTTAGTCCATGATGATAATGGGTGATTTACAAAGGAAAAATAAAATAACAATATATTCACAATGACTATACATTATAATTTTCCATTGGCTATATTCTCATTATTGAACCTAAATTTATGTCATCGAGAATGTTGTTCACATTGTGAACTTATCATATTTCATCAAACGTATAAAAATATTTAGATGATACTTTCTCTTTTTAGTGATCTTGTTATGTTCCTGATAATCAATGCAGAGCATCATTAATCTATCTTTATCCTGAACATAAATATTAGTTCCTCCTTAAGGTGATGAAATTTCCTAAAACAGTCCCTTATGAATAATCTTATGAATTTATTTATATAATTCCTAAAAATCAATCAATGGAATGGTATTTTATTATATGAATAAGGTGTAGCACCAGAAATGAGTTACATTCAAAACTCAACATCACAATTAATTTTAAGACTTGGAAAATCTTCCATAAAAACAAAAAACAAACCCACAAAACCGGAATATATTTTATATTGTGCTTCTCCCCAACCACCTGAGAAAAACGCCCATATTATAATATGAATAAATACCCATATAATGGATGTTATTTCCATTGGATGTTTATATTTATCATTGTTCTGATATATGGCCAATGTATAGTTAAAAATAGAAGTCATGTCATTTCATGATTTAAAATTGGTTGGCAATTATGTAATGAAATACAATCCATGAAAAATATGACATCACATTTAACTTGATGGATAATAATGATATTTTTAGGATGAACATTACCAATATCATAAACCATATAAAAATCATCTACAGGATAAGTGATCTTCATACCATTACAGGGTGTCACTACTAATTCCATATATAGTTATTATGGTGGTATTGTAATACCATTTATAAATTATTTATTTATAATTGAGTCATTAAATCTAGATTAAATTATTACATTAAAAATATAGAGTGCATCACATGTTTACCTTTAACCATGTTGTTATCATACCCCTGATCAGAAATAATGATCACATGAGATTTCAATTCTTCTATGTGATTATGAGTTTCATCATTTTAATCATCATCGTTAACCATCAATATTGAGCCTCAATTATCCTAATTCTAATAATTATTGAATTTTAATCATTGTAATGTGGGTGGTACATTCTATGTTGTTATTTTTGTATCATTAACTAACAAATTATTCCCTTAACTTTTGTTTTTGATTTCCCAATGAACATATATTCCATAAATAAAACATTTTAAAGTTTCCTTAATTAATTTTCATTCATTTTTCTTCCATGATTAATATATGGATGAAAGCTTATCTTATTCTCTATATGTGTTTGATAATTGTTTTTAAATTCCATTATTCATTTCTTATTAAAAAAATGATAATGATGGTTAAATATAATATCTATTGACACATTGATAAAAAATTTAATTATTACATGTTTGATACTGATGTAGCTTATGGAAATATTCTTTCAAACGATTGGTTTTAAGACATGGATTAATCAATCATCCATACCTTTGGGTTGGATGATATTATTAGAACCATGCCTCACAAGTTTTATAAAATTTTCTTAAAAGGTATAAACAATTAAACATATTTCTCTATATGATTAAGGAGATACTTTTCCCTTTTAATATATTTAAAATAAAGAATGTAAATATTGAAAAACAAGAACTAAAACTCATACCACTATACAAAGTCAAAATTAACCCATATCATCATATTATTTTTAATAGTATACAATTTATTTTAATTTCCTCACAAATTCAGAGTTGATAAAATAAAATATTCATGTTTTGAACATTAGAGGGAAGATAATTTCTTTTAGGGGAAAATATCGATTTCAAAAAAATTATAGGATTAACAAACCCACTAAAAGAAGTTGGATGTTTCCATATTATGGACTTAATATTAATTTTTTACCTCGTTATCTAATTTATAATATGAAGATGATTAATAGCTTGAGACAATTTTGTAATCATAAAAATAAGATTTTTCATTCCATATACAATAAAATTTAGTTTGTTAGGTTGGAAATATTTTAATTTTCCATTAAATTAAGAATTAACATTATTCTACCAGGTTATACCGATTAAATAAAAATAAAAAACAAACTATGAGAAATAGAAATCATAATCAGAAGAAGCATAATCCTAAAAAATATTTTATAGGATGTCTAAATTTTTATAACTTTTTTTCAATCTATGATACGATTAGTTTATTTTAGGTCATCCATGATCATTATCAATTCAAATCATTCATAATTTTTTCGAAATAAAATATAAATTATCCTCATAATATCCCTAAATAGTGTCAATACAAGTGAAAAGTAAGGGTGAAACCATGGAATATAAAACTTATACTTGATATATACTCAACCAAATTTATTCGGGGTTGTTACCCCTAAATGAATCTATGAAACAAAGAAATTGACATATAATATTATGAAAGGAATTTTTTCCTAATAACACAACCCTCCTTTATTTACCAAAACATATTATATCCTCCTATACATAGGATCATCATAAGGGTTTTATCTAATTTTTTCCCATCCCAATTTCCAAATACAACTAATATTTCCTCTGATACAAACTATAGACACCTATACTATTCAAACATAAATATCACATCTTTTAAGATGAATAATCAACAAATAACATTATAATCGACACCTGAATTATATAGGTCTTGTGTATTTTGAAACATAGGTACATAAAAAACATATTTTTAATATATATACATAAAATTCCACGATGTTCTTTATAAACATCATAATTCTTAGACATATCCTACATTTAACCTTTCTTCATAACTTGGAGAACACAAACATTAGAGAGAATGAGATTTGATTTCCTATAATGGTATACAAGGATATATCAGTGGTCACATAAATAGAACATGACAATATGGGTATGAGAACATGATATTAACATTTTAGAAACCATACACTGCACATCAGAGATCATAATCTAGAGTCATTATATACATAATATCAGTTAATATGAAAAGAATCGCATTGGAATCAAATAAATGGGCCATTAGAGTAAAACGTTGGCATAAGATAAATTTTCAAGGAATACACACTATAATATAAAATAATAACCCTTTTCAAGGATCACACCTAAGAATATCAGATTGGAATAATTTCACTTCACATTCCATCATATCCTCAGTCAAGATTCACTCCCAAAAATATCAAAATTGTTATAGTTCCTTACTAAACTGGGGTCACTCCCCATTCCAATCCTTATTATCAATTGAAATATCTATATCTACCAAATTATTTATATGGGTATATAATTTTAGGCACATCCATCAAAAAATGATAATACATTTTTATGTTATCCAAATGATCATAATTCATTCACTATATGCCAGAACATGTGGAAAAATAAAACTTGTTTCATAAAAATTAAAAAAATTCATAATATCATAACCCATGGAAAATAATGGGTTCCATAAATATCTCATAATAATATTCATAAAATAGACAGATAATGAATGAGTATTATATATTTGGATCACATCCCGTGCAAATAATATGTAGTATAAATGGATGTTATTATAAATAAAAACACCATTTAAATACCACTTGAAATATTTCTTCAAGAAAATACTATTTTAATTTTTTAATTGCTAATTTAAAATATAAAAATCTACAAATATTAAAGAAACTTTTATTTTAAAATAACCCTTATAATATATAATGTATTATTAAAATCATTGATTGGTCATTACATCAAGAAATTCCATTTCATCTATAATATAAAAAAAGAGCTTCCATTCAAATTTTTTTTTTGTGAAAGTCAAAAGAATATCTTTCATAAAATCAGAAGAATAATATATTTAAATAACTTTTTCAAAATTAGATAATGCATTAAGATGAACATAAATAATCTAGGATATTTATAAAAACATTCCTAAAAACATTTTAGAAACATCAATATTGTATAAAAAGGACGTTCGTCTGAAGAAATAAATAATGATCATTTTCTATAAAAACATAATTTCTCTCTGATGAGTTAATTTACAGAGTAAAATGAAAATAGAAAATGAAATATTATTAAATAACTATAGGAGAATAAAATTTATGGAATTCTATAGAGGCATATTATAAAACATCATCATCAAAAACTTGATCATAGACAGTCATGATAAATAGTTAGATTGAAACATAAATTGGTTACCCCAAATTTGACATTCCTAAAAAGTGATAAAACATCCCATATATTAAATTTAAATTTATAATTTTTTTGAATAAATTAATTAATATACTTATAATATAATATATGATACACTTATAACATTCCAACAACTAGTTATTAATAAATCCATAAATAAATCCTTATTTTAATAGGTTCACTCATTTGTTTTAATGATAATTTAAACTCTCTAGTAATAGTACATTTTATTTGATAATGGTTCAATCATCTATAAAATTTTAAACATGATAAAAATATCATATATTTTCATTACATGTATATTTATAGTCATCCATAAAAGGTATAGATAGAAAATGAATTACACTATTTATGGAGACGGTTGGCTATACATATGCATGAATTTTGTTTTCAAATTTCGACGAATTGAATGAAATAAATCAAATTATTAATTTAATATAATATAATTATTTTTATATCTTGTTTATCATATATATTTGCAATGTTTTTTATTACCGTCTATGTGAGGAGAAAATAAAAAACTAATCACATCGCTTTATAGAGAGTGTAGTTAACATGTACACATGAGAGAAATATCTATTTTCAAAAGGATTAGAATGTACAATGGTAGATTTTAATTAAAAATCATAACTATTTCATTAATATTATATATGAACATCAATCATTTCATAATACCCATCCATAATAGTTTTTACAGAAAATTAATTCTTTAGTTTGTGGAGGCGGTAGTCTGCATGTACAAATAAGAAAAAATTTCAGTTTTTCAATAGATTATATGGTTAGAAGATAAAAATGATATTGTAATTCTAAAATTATAATTATTTCCTATATAATTATGACAATGTTGACGTGGTAGTTCTCATTCACACATGAGAAACATTTCACTTCTCATTTGATGGAATAGAGGGAGTATATCTATGGTTCGATAATCATATGATAATTTTAGTTTATTAATTACAATAAAGATAATATTTTAAAATAAATAAACATATTTATAGGAGTTATAATAAAGAATAATTTTAAATTGTTAGTGTATGAAAAATTATTGAAATACAATGATATTTTATGATGTATTTCATCATATTTTTTATTTAATCAATACATTTTTTACATGCAACCCATAGTTAAAATAACAAATATAAATTATTTTAATTTTATTATTTAATGTTATAGTTATATTCTAAAGATTTTATTACTTAGTATGAATACAAAAAACTAAATTATGAAAAATTTATGATTTTCATATCTATAAAATTAATTCATGGTTCTCAAATAATTAGAAATGAAATTAAATAATATTTGAAAATAATGAATCTGTTATTGTAAAAGACTATACTTATGCGGATAATGTAATTTACATAAATAAATTAAATTAAACACTATTTTTTAATTAATTTAATGATATATTTACATTATATAGTTAATTATTATTTTTTACATTCAACTAATGTTTTTCATGGAATGAGATAAAAAATTCTATTTTAAACTGAATAATGTATTTCCTTAAAAACTAATTTCATCATGTTTGTTGAAATAATTTTAAAGTTAATTTATACCACTTTTATAAATTTATTTAGCAATAGGTGAATCCATATTTGAAATCCCAAGGTTCAAATTTTTTATGTTGGTCTATTTTTAGGATTATGATGATTAATTGTGGAAAAACTCATCACCATGATAAACGGTAAATTAGGTCAACCTAGGTTCAAAATAAATTTTATGTTCAATATTTTCTCTAACATCTTACTTGTTGTTTGTAAATAATCCCTTATCACCATATTCTCCAAAAATAATTTTTTTAAGGGACACTTGTCCAAGAAAATGATTATATAATTTTTAAGGCAAAGAAAAACAAAAAGTGTTAGTATCTTATTTTTAAATATCTATTATATGTTCACATTGTGAAAAAATTATTTTGTGAACTAATATAAATGGTTATTTTGAGAATAATAAAATTATTTTTATCACATTAATTTATTTTATATTTTTAGTGATTATATAATTACCTTAAATGATTACGTAACACCAAAAAATTATTCAATCAATTAATAAAAAATAAAAAATGTTATTTTAAAAATATTAAAATTAATATTATTTTTGTATATTTTATTGTTCCGTGATTTTTTTAAGTGAATAAAACATTTTACTGTCGTTTTAATGGATTATATTCAGATTTATTTTTTTTTCAGGATGTCTTAAAAGTCAAATTAAATTAATAATTTCAAAAATGAAAATAATGATATTTTTATGAAAAAATAGTCTATTAAACTATTTAATATTCCTATCTTCAAATATGAAATGGATGATAATATATGATCAAATTTGAAGCCCATATTTCATTAATGAATTAATTTTTGTAGAGTACTCACTCAAAAGAGACTATATGATGTCTCAAGATGATTGGCCACATGAGAACAAGTGTGCCTCTCCATATGTCAGAGGTTACCCACTATTAGTGAGGCAATAGGGTGAGTCCTTAGTGAGACTATTACTTATTGATAAGAGTGTAGAACAATGATATTTAATAATGTTAAATATTAGCATTAGTAATAAATACCCCACAATAAAATAATAAAACAACCATATAGATAATACGAAGGAAGTTGGATCAATATCGAATAAAAATGATGTTATATCATGAGATATAAAAAAGGGAACATGGTTATGAGAATATACACCATGATATAAAAAAATAAAAAATTGAAAATCTAAATTCACTGGAATCGTGGGAAAAGTCTCATTCCTCTGCTAACATACTCCTCCCTATATAGAAAATCAAGAATCCACAACCAAACACATCCCATTATCCCTACTACATCAATGAGATGTGTTTGGGTACTATCTGGTTATTTGAATATGGTGTTATATAAACCCAGTAGGACACCACAAATGGGGTCGAGTAATATCTATATGTTTTATATAAAATGAGTTTCATGCATGTATAATAATGAATGAAAAACATTAAATTAAAATATTTTCAGATATAGCTGATAATGAATAACAGGCTGACACTACCTCATTCGGCCTGTACTATATGATCATTAAATAAGTAACAATATGTATACATATATATGGTCTATATATGTAGTGATGTTTAAATCCCTATATATAGATACCACTACTAGTTAGGATGTGTGGTGTAACGACCCAAACATTTAATAATGAAACTTCCTTTTGATCTAATATAATGTCTTATTAGGTAAAGTGGTTATATAAAACATATTCACTTCCTTGGTTTTATGTTGTTTGAATTTAAAAAATACAGTTATGATTTTTTATTATTCCTAATTTAGCCATTGAATAGTGATATTGTGATTAATATATATACAGTGCTTTAACAAATTAAATTTATATAGAAAAAGGATGTTATGGCCTCTTCCAGTTTAATTTCACAATACGAAGCCCATTTATTGGAGGTTAGAAAAAAGATAGTGTAACCGGGCTTCACTCTTGAACAAGCCCAATCTGAGCTTTAACACATTATGCTTGAACCAAATTTCCTATAGGAGAAGTAGAAGTTAATTTAGATTACCACTCGAGCAATGATATCCAAGCTGCCCCAAGTGTCTTTCACCATCACACACCATACAATTAGGACTTATATGGGTTCTATAAGGGGTTATGTAATAAAAACCTAACACTATGATTATGTGAATTATTTTGTATAGAATAAGGAATATACATTTATTTTATTATTTTTACTTTTTATGTTGCTTTTAATGAATACATAAGATTTTTAGTTAATATTAAAATTCAATTAAGAAAGATATTTTTATAATTTAATGGATTTTTTGAATTAATTAATATTTTAATAAAATATTATATTTAATTTATACTTTGTTACGTAAATTGATCGTGCAATTTTTAGGAATACATTAGATATTTTTATTAATATTTGAAAACAGTATTCATCAAAACCCAGGAATTTTTAATAAATATCAGTTTTTATATTGAAATTGAAAATTCACAAATTAATAAAATTATTTAGATAAAATTAATATCATTTTTGGATTCAATTTTTATAAATTATCTAAGAGTGATTTTTTCATATTTTTTGGAGATAGTCAAATTCATGGGTAAAAATTAAATACCGTTTAAATATATAACATGTTTTATGACATCATAATGACCAAACAGTGATGTAATAAAATAATATAAAAGGATTTTTCGGCCAATATCTATTTTACCTTTAAAATAATGTGATTTTATATTTGTTTGATTATTTTTTTGTGACTTAGTGGACCCTCCAAGACTTATAAAATATTTTAATATTTTAAAATGATTTCCTTGAGAATGTGACACATCTCCATATAAGGAATCCTAAAATTTTATAATTTTCAGCCATTTGAATTATAAAATAAAATTTTATACTCCACTTTGGCCAAAATCATGGGAAAAAACCATGGTATGGTTTGTGGTTTTGATTAGTTTAATGTGTAGTTTACAAACACTAAATAATAAATAATTCCCTCTCCTTTCATATATAAACCAACTCAATATGCAATTCCTATTCAGTAAAATACATTGGATCCTAACCAAACTCTTCCATCCTCTATCTATAATCATACCGAGGCTCCCTAATCTCCCTAATAGTCTCTCTCAAGACTCTTCAAAGCCTTTGGGATCACATTTCCAGGTAAAGGATTTCTTCCTTTCTAATTTATGTACAATTTGTTTTATTGTTATTCCCTTTATTTTTAAATTAAAAATGTTTGGGTATGTTTTCTCATCTATTATATACTTTCCTATTTATGTTTTAATGATTAAATACTTATTTCTCTCCCATTAATGCTTCCATGTACACCAGTTACCAAGCCAAAATTCCGTAATGAATTTCTCTCTTCTCATTTACATTATAGATACTGTTTTATATTATGAATATAAATTCCATTACATATGTTGGGATACATTGTTCCATGACCACCTTACTGTCCATTCAATTTTTCAATGAAGATATCCCCCTTGTCCCACTCATCAACCCATTTTACTATTTCTATTTGACGTCGTTATCATGTCTAATTTACACCAAAATTTCCCATGCCAAAATTTTCATATAAGTGAATACGATAGCATTTCTCTGTCAATGGTATTCACCATTATACAAAAGTACTTATTGATAAATGAGTTACATTTATGTATTCCACATTCCTTATTCAGGTAATAAATTATTATTTTTAAAGAATTGATTTTTTATGATCCATGTGGCACATGCATTAATAAAATCAAATGTCTATAATGGGTGTACCATGATAGCGCTCCTGTACATTGGGTAAAGATTAGTATCATGATACGTCAAGTGAAATGAGGGACTACCCATGATGATTCAAGTGAAATGAGGGTTTACACATTCTAATTCAAATGCAATGAGGTTTTACTCCTACTCTAAGTGTAATGAGCTTTGGCTCATGCTTATATCATGTTAAATGTTATTGCTGCATTTCCATGTTATGATAATCATGTCGTATCATGTATTTTTGTTCATGTTTCTATAATCATATTTTGATATTCATATTTCTTAACATGTATTATATTTTTCATGTTATTCCTTATTCACTACCTTACAAGGATTTATATATCACCATTTTCTAATGACTATCCTCAGGTTATACCATCAATGATAATGACGAATAAATTTTGTTGTAATGTAAAAGTCTTTTCCAATAAAGATGTTCTGTTTTATATTCTATGTTGTTATCTAATGTTCCTATATTTCCCAAGACACTGGAACTCTTGATCCTCAGAGTTGGATTAAGTGCATGTTTATGTAATAAATCATGTCTAGGTGTGTAATAAAGAGTAGGGTTGTTAAAGTTATATTAGAGTATATCTTTAGTTTTTTTGGGGATTAGGAGTAGAAAACCCTAGTGAAAGCCTTAGGGATGAGACTATGTATAGTAATAACATCCATAAATTTTGGTGAGTATATAGATAGTGGTTTATCAAGGAAATACATAACTATCTAGATACAAACAAGTAGAGGTGGCTCTAGCATAGATGTATCTAGGGTTAAAACCCGAAAACCTCGCATTGAGCTAGAATCGAATGGGATTAGGTGAACAAAAATATGCTTTTCTACACTATTTGTTATGATACTTTTGGTGTAAATTCTTTGGAAAATTTATAAGAATAGTATAAACAATTATTAAGGGAATAATGAAAATTTACCCTAAGAATATATGTTGGGAAGTAGATCATTGATAACATATATTGATGCTTATAAATTCATAAGTAAAGGAAATAAATTTAATTTATAAGTTATCCATTTTTTCATTTTATTCCCCTTTATTTGAAACCCCGAATTTTATTATTCTATCCAAGGACCAGCAATAGGAGGACTCGTGCTAAAAACTGATGCAAAGATCAATGTGATTATTTTTCTAATGAGATGCCCGGTATGATGGGGATGGGAATCACAAACATTGTGAGGATTCTCTCTTAGATAAATGATGTTATGAAAAGAAACATGGTTCAATAAGAACATCCAATGCCCCCCCCCCAAGAAAAAAAATCCACAATCAAGTGTTTCATGAGACAAATGCCTCATAATTTTAATGGATCATCTGTAGAGACCCTAAGATTAACATACAAAGACATTACATTACTTTTGCGGAATACTTATTACATAACAAAAACACACACACAAGGACCGTAATAGTTTAGTGTCTTTGGAAATTCGGAACGTAATCTTCTAATCATGGTGAAAGATCTTCAACATCTCCCATAAAGATCATCCCTTTTTTCCTTACCTAAAACCTTTCTTTATATCCTGGGGAAAAGAAAACATAAAAGGGTGAGCTCAAATGCTCAGTAAGGGTAAAAAAAAGAAAAATTAATCACATCATATTCATAAGAACATAACATTTTGGAAATCTTAACCTGCAAAGGAGATCATAATATCATAACATGGGATAAATCATAGTAGTGAAATGAAATCCCAATAATCATAACAAAAAACATGAAACTTTGTGGCATACACACATAATCATAGATAATCATATCTTATTAGTCAAGACTCATTTCAAAGACAATCTTAGTGGACAAAGTCCATTTCTGAACCAAGTCACCCTCGTTTCAGTCCTGTTTCACTAAACCGGTATAACCTACCGTTCAAGCCATGTCTATCTCATGAGATATAAAATCTTTACCCAATTTATTGGAGGGAGATATAGGTCCCACCCATCTCATAATGATACCATTCTTATGTGTTCCTAAAAATCTTAAATCATACATCATTGCATAACCCATGTAATAAAAATGGAAATATTAAACATCGTGACATCATCAAATAATTCATATAATATAAAGGAATTCATAAAACTATTTCCATCACAACATAATCAAATCCATGTCATAATAGGGATAGAAAAAAAACCCTATATTATCTTATATGGAAAATAATTTTGATAAAACTCTTGAACTCCATTCTTGAGAAAAATATCTTTTCTTCTTGAAAAAACATTTTTCCTTTCTTAACATGTCATAAAATTTTAAACTAAAAGAAGTTGATTAAAAATAAACTTGAAATCTAGTAAGGGAAGATTCTTGGAAATAATGTTTTAAAAATCCATTCATGCCGTATATGTTAAAAGAAAACATTCTTCTCGTACTTTTGTCGGAAAAGTCAAAAAGTTCCTCGTACAAAAAAATGAAAAAAGATTCCTTTCATATCTTTTTCTAAAAAATCACTGAAGGGTAAATTTGGATTTTAAAAATTGTAGGTGGATGGAAATAACATTACATATTTAGGAATCATGGATTTGGATGATAAAATACACCCTAGTAACTTTCAAAGTATAAACAATCTTGGATAAAAATGAGATTGTGATATTTCCCTTACCGTATGTCTGATATGCTTTGTACGTATCCGAACATCCTGTATAATGATTTAAATAACGTCATTAACTTATTAAAAAATCATATTCATTGTTATGATATCATATATGGTTCTCTTATGACTTTATATTACCCGTTATTTTGTAAATTTCATGGTAAAGAAGTGTTTTGGGTAAAATCGTTTCATATATCGTAGGTGTTTGGACTTGTTTTTCTTGACATTATTATTACTTATATAATGATTTACTTATTTCCAGAATATAAAACATGATTTATATATCATATATATTCATTATATATATATAAATAATATATAGATAAATGAAATGAAACACACCGTTCATGGAGACGGTAGTCCGTACGTACGCTTGAACGTTGTTTTCCTTTCCTTATTGTCTTGAATGGAAGTAAGTAGATGACATACATATATATATATATACATAATTCCAGTAGATTTAACATGTCATATATTTCATTATTATTCATTATATATACATTATAATCATTCATGAATTGTTAATGTGGAGAATGAATTTCATCGCGTCGTGGAGACGATAGTCCGTACGTACGCACGAGCGATGATATCGTTCTCATGTTCGTGAACATGTGTTGAAGTGTATGTATACTATTTCAGTATCAATATCACTTTATAATAAGCATATATAGTTACTCATTACACCATTATACCCATCCAATTAAGGTGGTGGTGGAAAATAGATTACACCACGGCTAGGAGACGGTATTCCGTACGTACACACGCGCGGTGATTTCCTTTTTCAGTAGGATGGATAGAAGGTTAATTAGAGTTGTTTAATATTTATAATAACATATCAGTATATAATAAATACTGATGTTATTACTTTATCATGAAACAACTAATGAAGAAGAAGTTGAAGAAGAAAGAAATTGAAAAAGATCGGTAATGGATATTACCTCTTTTTGATGAGCCTTTTCTTAACCTCCACATAAAGAACTAAGGATGGTCTTTGAAGAAGACCAGGACCTCTAGTATGATACTAGGGAAGTGGAGAAGAGATTTTGGCAGGGTTTGGATGAGCTTGAATGCTCAAATTGGTGTGAGGAGGAGAGGGAGTAGGTGCCCTTTTATAAGGGAGGAGAGGGGCACCTTAGGAAAATCTCAAAATATTATTTTATATTAAGGTAAAATTCGATTTATAATGGTTCCAAAGGGTCTTATTTAGAAGATAATGTGGGTATGGGTCTAAATAATCTCATTAAATAGGATTTATGAATGTTTATTTTATTATTTTAACCTTATCAATTAGATTTAACTCTATGTTAAATAATTTAACTTTTACAGTGTCTTTTTGTTTTCTTACAATATATGGTTAATAAACATACTATATCAAGACAAACGAACCCCAAGTTGTTTATTTTCAATATATATAATCTTATCTAAGTCATTTGGCTGAACCATATATTTTTAGGATTAAAATAACAATTAATAATATAATATTTGTTTTAAAAATTAATTTATGTCAATTTTGACACTATTTGGTACATGATTTTTATGAAATTTATAACAGAATGATAAGTTCTAACCAAGTTACTTAAATCAAAAATAACATGTCATATTAACCTAGTAAATTAGTGTAAGTCATAAAAAGTCTCAAATTACATTTATTTGGGCATTTATAACATCAATTATGCCAATATTTCATTAATAAGACAATTACTACATCATATTTGTGTTATAATAAATGATAATTATTTAATCCCTAAAAATTCTAAATAAACTCCTATGATGTAGATAATAGTATTATATTTCTGTAAACTATTCATGTTCTAAGTTTAATGAAGTTTATCACTAGATTAAAATTATTATACTTATAAGATTTAAGAAAGTGACATGTTGTCACATTCATTGGTTTTAATAATAATTAAATTATTTTCATTGAAAAAATTTAATTAAATTAATCTAATCCGACCCTTAGGTTATATGGGTCGACTTTTAGTCATCCAATAGGTTTTTGACATTTGTTAGGGTAATTTTAAAATATTATATTTACCCTTAATTACCTGATTTACCTTTAACTATGATAAATAAAATTTACCGTAGTTACTATTCATAATTCCAAAAAATAAAAACTAGCTTATTAACATAATTTGGATCCACTGATTCCAAATATGGAATCCATTTTTCCAAATTCAATACATAAAAGTTTCAGAAATTAAATTAAAATTAATCCCGTTGTCGAAATAAAACGGGTTTTTCTTTAAAACATTGCAAAAGATTGAATTGATTTAACCTACGAATTCAAGGTAAAATCAATGCTAATGACATAAATTATAATAAATTGTAAAAATATATTCTATTTATACTTTAAAACCATTCAATATTATAATTTATCCACATAAGATATTACGATGAAAAAAGTTGTTTTTAATTAAAATATAGCGTGTTTTTACTATTAATTAAAATAAGAAAGTTTTCGGAAAAATATCAAAACTTTAACTAATGTAAATTTTTATATCCTGATTCAAAAGATGAATTTTATTTTGTCATATTGAATTTTTAAACATGTCAAAAACTAGATTTAAAGTGGGTGCGCCATCAAAAGGCGGCAAGACTGCATTTTTTTAAAAATACTAATTTTACCCGAATAATTTATTTTGTTCTTATACCATGTTCTAGAAATGTGTAAGATGAATAATAATGTTATAAAATTCAAAATTTAGTTAACACTATTCATAACGGCTAGTTCATAACAATATTATAATAATATATCGTTGTTTAGTAAAACCCATTATTGCGTACAACACACACTATCGAGGAAGGTCGCGATTGCGTGTAATGAAATCCATGTCGGGGTTGCGTGTTGCGCAAGAATCCTTCGTTGTTTCATATAATAGAATCCAACCATATTTAATTTATACATTGAATATATATATATATATATACTCAATGTTGTGTAGAATAACTATTATCAAAATTGTGTGTAAGACGATCCAAGAATAGTGTTGCGTATACTGCAAGCTAATAAGGTGTTGCGTTTAGCGCAAGGTAATCTTGGTGTAGCACAAGACAATAATGAAATTAAAAGAATATTTTTCATAAAATATCGGGGTGTTACATTCTACCCCCCTTAAAATGAATTTCTACCTCGAAATCCGTCTGGGTTATAAATGGTTTACTACTCAAATGTTTGTTTAATAGAAACCCACATCGTAAAAAGGAATACCAAAACATGGCTTTTAAAAACATCGGTATGAAATGTAATGGTTACCCAAATTAACTCATCACGGGGTTTCCACGTAGGATAACATAGGTGAAAATATGGATATTGAAGAAAAATCTAACCATCAAGTTCTGATGGAGAGTGGTAGAGAACATGTCTATGAAAAATCCAACAATCACAAAGCTATTGATTTGTGATGATCTAAGGTACCATCTGATTAATCGGATATAAGGGAACTAGAACAACATTTTTGGTTTTCTTGATCATTTCCCTAAAGTTGATGAATTAAAAGAAATACTTGCATGAGTTTGGTACAATCTCACTATTGTTCGTGCTTTGAACAATTTCCAATTCATCTCTTAAAGAAATGAAGTTTAATTTGTTATTCGTGAAGTGTTAACAGATCATGTGATAGAATGATGGGTCATTCCATCTATCTCAAACAAAAGGTTATAAAAGTTATCAAAAAATGCATAAGTCCATCAATAGTGATATTAATCATATATGGTTCCTAAAATGGACGTATACTTCATATATCATGCTCCTTAATATAATAAAACTAGTTTCTACTAAACAGGGACTTCCTGTAGGCCAGTGGTAGGCGATAAAGGCCAGTCGCACTTCGGTTGTGGGTTCGATTCCCACAGCCTTGTCCAACGCGATGGGTTGTCGCCCGTCCTGCAGGTTGTCCTTTTTCTAAAACTACATTACTATATCATCCCATCAATAATATCGAAAAAGGGTTCTATCCTTAAACAATACTAACTTATGTCCAACATAATCCATTCAATCTTTAGGCTTATCCAAAATACTTCGGTCCAAGCTCATAGTATAGAGAAAATGATCACGTGAATGCCATCATTTATCCCTCATATATCTTGTTCGTCACATTCCAGTCATGTCAATACCATAATCATGTAATCTCTTGAAAAATGAATACCCATTGAATCTTAGTAAAAACATGAGTGCTGTCAAAAGATAACGCATTCCACATACTAAAAACCCAAAATTCTATATACTCAAACCATGATATAACTATTTCCATATATTAGTCATGAGCTCATGAATAATATCAAACATTTAATTTTCTCCATATCCCTTCATTATGCGCATATCATCTACATTCCAAAAATATCTAAATAATCTTTCATGGATACTGGTACCATTAATCATACACTTTCAAAACTCAAGGAAAGACAATAGTGTAACAATCCTTAGATGTCTCTTTATTATATAGTACCATGAGATTACTTATACAACATTACACATGATAAACATGTAATCATTCCACTACATTCTTAAACCATTGACCGAGCATCAACAATTCTTTCATATCACATATCATTTGTAGTCTCTTCATCATCATCAACATAAATACTACCAATACGACCATATTGATTCTATTAATGAGACTTTACCTTAGGGAATTGGTTTTCATAATGCCCGTACATTCCACATTTAAAACATTTAACCATTGTTGATGTCGTAGCAATACCATTATCCTCATCCCTGGTGTTAACTGAACCTTTTCCTTTGCACTAAATGGCTTTGTGTCCTTCTTTTCCACACCCAATGCATCTTCCAGTTCCTTTGAAACATTCTCCTTGATGCCTCTTCCCACACGATTTACATAGGGGAAATTGAACTTTCTTTCCTCTATGATCATCATGAAACTCCATCTTTATCTTATTAGCTGAGTCAGGAAACTTACCAAATTTGAGTTTATTGATCATATTATGAGATTTCTGATTCGGCATAATAATGATGGTTGGACTTCCAAATCTCATTTCATTTGGTTTCTCATGAAGAATATCATTCCATTGTCCATAATATCCTCCATTATCGTGAATCATCTTGTTTCCAGCCATTTTCTAAAACCCAAAAAGAATAGTGTTAGAGGCAAAAAACATAATAAAGGGGGATTAACTTCAATATCTAACATCTTAGGTTAAATTTTGAGATCGTTACCATAGTTCTAGGACTATATCCTATACGTATACTTATCCTTAGGGACATCCCTAGCTATACCTTAGAAATATCTATAGGGATCTCACTAACGTTTTCGCATCCTAGTTTCCAAAGGTTGACTAAACCTTTCCTCTGATACCAATTGTAGAGACCCGAAGCTTAACGTACAAGGACATTAAATTACTTTTGCGGAATACTTATTACATAACAAAAATACACACACAAGGACCGTAATAGTTTAGTGTCTTTGGAATCTCGGAACGTATTCTTCTAATCATGGTGAAAGATCTTCAACATCTCCCATAAAGATCTTCCTTTTTTTCACACCTAAAACCTTTTTTTATATCCTGGGGAAAAGAAAACATAAAAGTGTGAGCTCAAATGCTCAGTAAGGGTAAAGAAAAGAAAAATCAATCACATCGTATTCATAAGAACATAACATTTTGGAAATCTTAACCTACAAAAGAGATCATAATATCAGAACATGGGATAAATTATAGTAGTGAAATGAAATCCCAATAATCATAACATAAAACATGAAACTTTGTGGCATACACACATAATTATATAGAATCATATCTTATTATTCAAGACACATTTCCAAGACTATCTTAGTGGACAAAGTCCATTTCTAAACCAAGTCACCCTTGTTTCAGTCCTGTTTCACTGAACCGGTATAACCTACAGTTCCAGCCATGTCTATCTCATGAGATATAATATCCTTACCCAATTCATTGGAGGGAGATATAGATCCCACCCATATCATAATGATACCATTCTTATTTGTGCCACAAAATCTTAAATCATACATCATTGCATAACCCATGTAATAAAAATGGAAATCTTAAACATCGTGACATCATCAAACAATTCATATAAGATAAAGGAATTCATAAAAATATTTCCATCACAACATAATAAAACCCATTTCATAATAGGGATATAAACAAAACCCTATATTATCTTAGATGGAAAATAATTTTGATAAAACTCTTGAACTCCATTCTTGAGGAAAATGTCCTTTCTTCTTCAAATTTTTTTTCCTTTCTTAACATGTCATACAATTTTAAAATAAAAGAAGTTGATTACAAATAAAACTTAAATCTTGTAAGGGAAGCTTCTTGGAAAAATGTTTTAAAAATCCATTCATGCCATATAAGTTAAAAGAAAACATTCTTCTCGTACTTTTGTCAGAAAAGTCAAAATTACCTCTTACAAAAAAACGTCAAAAGATTCCTTTCATATCTTTTACTATAAAGTCAGTGAAGGGTAAATTTGGATTTAAAAAATTTTAGGTGGATGGAAATAAAATTACATGTTGAGGAAACATGGATTTGGATGATAAAATACACCCCAGTAACGTTCAATGTATAAACAATCTCGGACAAAAATGAGATTGTGATATTTCCCTTACCTTATGTCTGATATGCTTTGTACGTATCCGAAACTCCTGTATAATGATTTAAATAATGTCATTAACTTATTATAGAATCATATTCATTGTTATGATATCATATATGGTTCACTTATGACTTTATATTACACGTTATTTTGTAAATTCCATGTTAAAGAAGCGTTTTGGGTAAAATCGTTTCATTTATCGTAGGTGTTTGGACTTGTTGTTCTTGACATTATTATTACTTATATCATGATTTACTTACTTACATAATATAAAACATGATTTATATATCATATATATTCAGTATATATATATATATAATATAGATAAATGAAAATAAACACACCGTTCATGGAGACGGTAGTCCGTACGTACGCATGAACGCTGTTTTCCTTTCCTTATTGTCTTGAATGGAAGTAAGTAGATGAAATAAATATATATATACATAAATACAATAGATTTAACATGTCATATATTTCATTATTATTCATTACATATACTTTATAATCATTCATGAATGGTTAATGTGGAGAATGAATCTCATCGCGTCGTGGAGACCGTAGTCCGTGCGTACGCACGAGCGATGATATCATTCTCATGATCGTGAACTTGTGTTGAAGTGTATGTATACTATTTCGGTATCAATATCACTTTATAATAATCATATATAGTTACTCATTACACCATTATACCCATCCAATTAAGGTGGTGGCGGAAAATAGATTACACCACGGCGTGGAAACGGTATTCCGTACGTACGCACGCGCTGTGATTTCCTATTTCCGTAGGATGGATAGAAGGTTAATTAGAGTTGTTTCATATTTATAATAACATATCATTATATAAAAAATACTGATGTTATTACTTTATCATGAAACAAATAAAGAAGAAGAAGATGAAGAAGAAAAAAATTGAAAAAGATCGGTAATGGATATTACCTCTTTTTGACGCGCCTTTTCTTAACCTCCACTTAACGAACTAAGGATGGTATTTGAAGAAAACCAGGACCTATAGGATGATACTAGGGAAGTGGAGAAGAGATTTTGGCAGGGTTTGGACGAGCTTGAATGCTCAAATTGGTGTGAGGAGGAGAGGGAGGAGGTTCCCTTTTATAAGGGAGGAGAGGGGCACGTTAGGAAAATCTCAAAATATTATTTTATATTAAGGTCAAATTCGGTTTATAATGGTTTCAAATGGTCTTATTTCTAAGCTAAAGTGGGGATGGGTCTAAATCCTCTCATAAAATAGGATTTAGAAATGTTTACGTTATTATTTTAACCATATCAATTAGAATTAACAATAAGTTAAATAATTTAACTTTAACAGTGTCTTTTTGTTTTCTTACACTATATGGTTAATAAACATTCTATATCAAGCCAAAAGAACCCCAAGTTGTTTATTATTAATAAATATAATCCTATCTAAGTGATTTGGACAAATCTTAGATTTTTAGAAATAAAATGACAATTAATAATATAATATTTTTTAAAAAAACTTATTTATGTCAATTTTGACAATATTTGGTACTTGATTTTTATGAAATTCATAAAAGAATTATAAGTTCTAACCAAGTTACTTAAATCAACAATAACATGTCATATTAACCTAGAAAATTAGTGTAAGTCATAAAAAGTCTCAAATTACATTTATTTGGGAATTTATAACATCAATTATGTCAATATTTCATTAACAAGAAAATTACTGCATCATCTTTGTGTCACAATAAATGATAATTATTTAATCCCTAAAAATTCTAAATAAATTCCTATGATGTATATAATTGTATTAGATTTTTGGAGACTATTAATTTTCGAACTTTCATTAAGTTTATCACTATATTAAAATTATTATACTTATAATATTTAAAAAAGTGACATGTTGTCACATTCTTTGGTTTTAATAGTAATTAAATTATTTTCATTGAAAAAATATAATTAAATGAATCTAATCCGACCCTTAGGTGATATGGGTCGACTTTTAGTCATACAATAGGATTTTGACATTTTTTAGGGTAATTTTAAAATATTATATTTTCCCTTAATTACCTGATTTACCTTTAACTATGGTAAATAAAATTTACCGTAGTTACTATTCATAATTCCCAAAAATAAAAAGTAGCTTATTAACATAATTTGGATCCACTGATTCCAAATATGGAATCAATTTTTCCAAATTCAATATACAAAAGTTGTAGGATCGAAATAATGATGTAGATGCTCAATTTACAAGAGGGGGTGAATTGTAAACATTAAAAATTCCTTTGGAACCATTGAAGTTAGTTATGAATAACTGTGTTTTCCTTAAGCAAAAAAAGGGATATGTTTAACAAAATTAAACTTAAGAAAATTCAAAAAACCTCTAATTCCAAATGAGAACTTGGAAAGAGATCCCGAATGTGGGTTCTGGAAATATGGTTCCGGAAATTGAAACGTAACAAAAGATTACAATATGAGATTCTACCTTAAAGCGTATAGAATCTAAATGAAACAGAGTACAATTAAAGAAGTATAAGAAAGTTATAAATTCCTTATAATACAAAATGCAGCGGAAATAAACAAGTTGTAAAACTAAAAGTAACACGATATAAGTCTTTTAACCCAAAGAGAAGGGTATCCAACAACCTTGGATAAAGGTCCCTTGATTTAAACTTTCAAGCAAGTCTGTCTTACCCACACCAAGTTAAACCCTCGATACGAAGATCAGAGTGTCTCTATCTTGCTATCCCCGCAAGCCCTCAACATCAAGGTCGTTGGCATCCTCTTTCTTCCTCAGTAAGGAATCCCTTGAACTTCAAGGTAGTCGGTACCTCTGTCTTCCTATCCCCGAAAGTCCTCGAATTTAATCACCAACATTCGGAGTCGCACGAAGCTTTGAGAGTTAATAAGAGCCTCTCTCTCTAGAAATCACTTCATGCATTTAATCACATGAGTCGAAGATCAGTCAGCATTTCAGCACACCAGGATCACTGAGCTCTTTCAAATGAGCTCTTATTTATAGGTATGGTCGGCCTCCTTTCCAACAGTCATATTTTCCTTAAAAATCGGAGGGACCTGTACACATGTAACTTAGACAACTGTTAGTTCATAACAGAATACACGACATCGTTTTATAACAAAACAAGTGTAACAGATTATACGAAACTGTTTTAAATCATAACTAAAAATATTCGGAGTGAAGGTTCGGAGTTAATGTTCGGTGTGTAAGGAAAATAATAAATAGTAGACAAAATATAAAGGAATAAGCAAAATGAAAGTTCGGAGTGAAAATTTGGAGTCTGAATAAATTCAGAGTGTATAGAACAAATATGATCAATTTCTGTTTAATAGATGAACTCAGAATTAGAATTCGGAATGAGAATTCGTATCCAAAATTCGGAATGAGAATTCATCTTCAGAATTCATAATGAGAATTCATCATCATAAATCATAATGAAAATTAATTATCAGAATTCGTAATGAGAATTTATCATTAGAATTTGTAATGAGAATTCAATGTCGAACTTCATAAGGATTCTTATCCTGAATCTGGAATAGAACTTAGTCAGAGTTCGTATCCGGAATTCGGAATGATACTTTATTATAGTTCTCATCTGGAATTCGGAGTAAAACATCCTTACAGTTCTTGTCCAGAATTCGGATCCTAAAAACAGAATACCTCATATCAAAGTTTCAAACAATTCTGAGAATATAGAACTGAATCAGAATCTTATAATTAAGAAATATATGAATGAAAATATGATAAGGGTAATTTTTCTTACAAAAGCGATTTTACTTATAAAAGCGATTTTCCTTATAAAAGCAATTTTCCTTATAAAAGAAATTTTCCTTATAAAAGAAATTTTTCTTAAATATAAGGTGTTTTTGATTTTCAAAACAAGAAGGAATGGAAAAGTCATAAGTAAAACCTTATTGACTCAACAAAAGTTTCATAAATTAAATTAAAATTAATCCTGTTGTCGAAAGAAAACCGGTTTTTCTTTAAAACATTGTAAAAGATTGAATTGATTTAACCTACGAATTCAAGGTAAAATCAATGCTAATGGAATACATTATATGAAATGGTAAAAATATATTCTATTTATACTTTAAAACCATTAAATATTATAATTTAACCACTTAAGATATTATGATGAAAAAAGTTTTTTTTAATTAAAATATAGCGTGTTTTTACTATTCATTAAAATTTGAAAGTTATCGGAAAAATATCAAAACATTATCTAATGTAAATTTTTATATCCTGATTCAAAAGAAGAATTTGATTTTGTCAAATTGAACTTATAAACATGTCAAAAACTCGATTTAAAGTGGTGCGCCATCAAAAGGTGGCAAAACTGTATTTTTTTAAAAATAATTATTTTACCCGAAAAATTTATTTTGTTCTTATACCATGTTCTAGAAATGTGTAAGAAGAATAATAATGTTATAAAATTCAAAATTTAGTTAACACTATTCATAACGGCTAGTTCATAACAATATTATAATAATGTATCGTTGTTTAGTAAAACCCCGTATTGCGTACAACACACACTATTGAGGAAGGTCGCGATTGCGTGTAATGCAAGCCAAGCTAGGGTAGCGTGTTGTGCAAGAATCCTTCATTGTTTCATATAACAGAATCCAACCATATTGCATTTATACATTGAATATATATATATATACTCAATGTTGCGTAGAATAAATATTATCAAAATTGTGTGTAACACGATCCAAGAATAGTATTGTGTATACTGCAAGTTAATACGGTGTTGCGTATAGCACAAGGTAATCTGGGTGTAACACAAGACATTAATGAATTTAAAAGATTATTTTTCATAAAATCTCGGGGTGTTACATCATCTGATCCCTCAATCGCCGAACAATGGATCAAATTCTTTAAAAATATCGTCTCCATCCATCAATGTTATGAAGAAGAAATGTTTCTTTTGGATTCATATTGTATGGATTAGAAAAGCTGATAAATTTTGGACATTGATAAAAAATATTAATCCTAAAGAAGAGCTCGAGGCATTGGAATTGTATGATTTTTAGAAAATGTATTTTGAAAAATATTTTCCAAACATCCGTAGACTTAATATGGAATGGTACTTCCATTCCATCAAGAAAAACAATGAAGAATTCATTAGAGTGTATGAGGAAAACTTAACAAGGATTGAACGATATGCCTTCAACATTCTCACTGCCCATGGATTTATGGTTGGCCACTTCTTAGGGGGGCTAAAACCCAGGCTATAGATAGCCCTTCCTATCATTGAATTTGATAGCTATGAGGTAATAGTCTTATCTTCCCTCAATGTATAAATGGAGATTGAAAATTATCAGTGGTATCATAGGGATATGAAGAGTAATGTGGACTTCAACTCTAGTATTCTGATGGATAAGTCCAACTATGTAATGAAATTCCATCACCCCACATGCCAAAGGTGTTGAAATAAGAACCCCAAAAATTTCCCGAAGGGGATGAGGAAATTATTTAGGTGTGGAATAGAAGGAAACCAGGCCATTATTTGCCGACAAAAAAACATGTTATTGTTCCAAAAGAGAGGAACACTCTGTTTTATCATGTTCATTTCTTCAATTGCAAATAAATACAGATTTTGGTAACTAGTTCCCCAATCCAATGGTTTTTGGAGGCCACAAACAACCGTCAAGATAGCAAGGGCGAGATTTTGCGAAAACATCCAGTGAAGAAAACCTCAAAAACTAAGTGGTGACCAGTTCACCCGTTATTCATTCTAGAATAGCTAACATACCTTTTGATTCTAGTTCTATTTATTCTTTTATATCATGAATGTTTATTAGAACAATCCCATCACAACAAAAAATCATGTTAGTAGATATGTCAACGGGAATGCCAAATCGGGAAATCGTTATATCCCATGAATATAACTCCTCCACTGTCATAATTTGTTATTTGAACTTCCCAAGGAACCTATTAAAAATAAATCTGGTAAATTTTATGCAATTCTTGGCATAGATTGGCTTTACCAATATAGAGAAAACATAAATTTCCATGAGAGAGAAATCACTCTCTATATGTGGAATCAAGCCCCAATTCTGCACAAGTGAAAGGATAATGATGAATCTTCTTTAGAACCATCATCTAATGTGTAGATATTACTGCCCTATGAGCACACATATCTAGATCAAATTTTTGAGTTAATGGAAGGAACCATCCTTCAAGACATTCTTATTGTGATGTAATTCTCTAAATTGTTTCCTGATGAATTATCTGTTCTTCCTCCTATTAGAGATGTTGAATTCTTGATTGATCATATTCTTTTGGAATTTATAATATCCAAGACACCAAATATTATAATTATTGTGGAGATATATGAGACAATGAAACATTTCAAGAGAATCTAGATAAATGTATTATACGCCCAAGTGCTTCACCATGGGGTACACCAATCCTCTTCGCAAGAAGGATGGGTCAATGGGTATTTTCATTGATTACAGTGAGCTCAACAATATCACTATAATGAAAAAGTATCCCCTAAATGTTATTTATTACATGTTCAATTAGATACTTGGAGAACAAGACATCTCCATGGAGGATTTACGTTCAGTATATTACCATGTAATGGTGACGAAGGAGGATATCCGCAAGACTGGTTTTCATACAAGTTATGGGCACCATAAATTCATAGTAATCCCTTTCAGACTCACTAATGCTGCAAAACTCTTGATTTATGTGATTAATAGAGTATTTTTGTATTTACTCAAATAAATTATTGTAGTCATTATAGATAATATTCTAATATACTCAAAAACTATGAAGGAGCATGAGGAGAATCTATGTAGGGTACTAAAGACCTTTTGAAAGGAGAATCTCTATGCAATGAACAGAAATAGTGAGTTCTAGATGAATAAAGTGTCATTATTGTGAAATATCATCTCATGATATTAAATATTAGTGTATCTCTCCAAGATAGTGAAAATTTAGGGATGGATGAGGCCCACATCAGTTAAGGATATATGTAGCTTCTTTGGGATGGCTAGATATTGTGGCTGATTTGTGAGAAATTTCTCACGATTTTCAAACACTCATACCAAGGTAACTCTGAAGGTTGTAACGTTTTAATGGAATGATGAATGCGAAGATACCATCAATGATTTCAATGTGAGGCTTACCACTATGCTCGTACTCACACTATCCACAAGTGGAGTACTATTTGTGGTATTTAGTGATTATTTAAATAATGTAATGGGTTGTGTGTTGATGAAACATTACAAATTAATTGCATATTCCTAAAGGAAATAGATTCTTCAAGAGAAAAAATATCCAACACAATATTTTTAGTTAGCTATAGTAATATTTTAAAAAAATTGTGATATTACCCCTTTGTGGAAAAGTGATAAATATATACGGACCACAAAAGCATCATGTATATATTCAGAAAAAAGAGATGAATATGTACAAATGATGATGGTTATAGTTGATCAAAGGCTATGACTGCTCCATCCATTACCACCCTGAAAAAAAAACAACGTGGAGGATGCTCTATGTAGAAATGACCATGAAATTATATCATTGATAAGAATTTAAAAGCATCCAATATTGTTGGATTTGAGGAAGATTGACATGGGAATCCTAAAAAAGGAAACATCATCAATCCTTTCACAAATGTTTTCTCAACCGTCTATTTTGGAATGGTCAAAGGATGCTCAAAAGGATGATGTGGAAATTCAGAAGAATGTAGAAACTATTAAAAAAAGAAAATACTCATAGTTCATTGTCAATGAAGAAGGAATTGTGAGATTTGGGACAAGACTATGTGTTCTATCAAATCCAGAGTTAAGGAAATGTATTTTGGATGATGCACATAGTTCAAATTTATCCACTCACCAAGGATTGGAAAATATGTATTGAGATCTCTATGATAATTATTGGTGGGATAAAATGATGTAGGAGATGACTGAGTATACATCAAATTGTTCGGTATGTCTGCATGTGAAGGATGAGAAGCAGGAGTCTAAGGGGATGATGAAACCATTACCCATACCAACATGGAAATGGGAGAACATCACCATATAATTTGTCGCATGACTCATGAAGACATCTAATGGAAACAATGTGATCTGGGTTCTTATGGATAATCTTACAAAGACTACACACTTCATTACAATTCTAGAGGATTTATAATTCGATCAAATGGTACAAATATATATCAGAGATGTGGTAAGGATTCATGGATTACCACTATTAATTGTATCTGATCAAGATCCAAGATTCTTTTATATGTTTTGGATGAGTCTCCAACACACTCTGAATACCGAGTTGAAATTCAGTACTGTTTTTCGTCATTAAACTTATGGTCAATCTGAGTGGAATATCCAAAAACATTATGACATGTTCATAGCATTCTTAATGGACATCAAAGTATGATGGGATAGACATCTTACATTGGTTGACTTATTTTACAATAATAGCTTCCACTCAAGAATCATAATGACTCTTTATGATTCCCTTTATTAGAAGAGGTACAGAACACTGACATGTTTAGATAATGTTGGGGTGAAAAAAAAATTTAGGAGATGAAATGGTATAAGAAATGGTTGATAAGGTTAAGACCATCCAATAGAACATTAAGGATAAAAAGATTTCACAAAAGAGCTATGATGATAATCGTCAATGAAACATAGAGTTGGCTGTTAGAGACATGGTATTCGTTAGCATATAAAAATGAAAGAGAGTTATGAGATTTGGTAGGAAGGGAAAGATTATTCCAATATACACTGGCTCTTTTGAGATCCACGACCACATTCGAGCAGTGACTTATTTACTATCACTCCCACTAAACCTATCTCAAGTACATGATGTATTCCATGTATCACTCTTGAGGAAGTACATACATGGCCCATCACATTTACTCAATCCATAGGTGGTACCATTGGAGAATGACCTATCTAATAAAGAGTAGCCTATGAAAATCATATATCATAGAGAAAATGTTCTACAAAATAAGATAATGCTTCATGTAAATGTGTTATGGAGAAACCCCACGATTGAAGATACAATGTGGGAATCAGAGGATGTGATAAAGAAGAGTTACCATCATCTGTGTTACTGTGGGAAAAGGAATTTTTGGGGGTGATGTTTTTTAAGGGTGAAATATTGTAACATCACAAACATTTATTAATGAAAAATTCATCTTGATATAATTAAATGTCTTTTTATGTAAAATGATTATATAAAACATATGCACTTACTTGGGTTTAGGTTTTTGGGTTTTAAAATACCGTTATGTATTGTTAATGTGGAAAATATAGCTTGTGAATAGTGTTCACATTATTAGAATAAATATAGGGATTTTTCAAATCTAAATTACATAGACAAAGGATATGATGGCCTCATTCAGTAGAATTTATCCATAACAAGCTCATTTATTAGAGCTCAAGAAGTTGACAACATTATCGGGCTTCACTCATGACTTATCCCAATTCGAGCTTCAACACAATAATATTGAACGGAATCACTTACATGAGAAGTGTATATTAAAAGATCTTACCACTCAAGAAATGTTATATGAGCCTCCACAATAGTCGGTTACCATCGCACACCTTAAACTTATGTCTTATGTGGGTCTTATAATGTTTTATGTAACAAGACCCCTTCACTATTATTATGTGCATTATTTTTGTATATAATAAATAATTTACACTCATTTTATTATTGTTACTCTATAAATTTGTCTTAAAGCACAAATAATATTTTTAGTTAATATTGAAATTCAATTATGAAAAATATTTTGATGAATTAATGGATTTTCTGGATTAAATAATATTTTCATAAAATAATATATATATATATATATATATATAAATGATCATAAAATATTTATGAATACAATAGATATTTTATTTAAGGTTTGGAAACATTTATTTCAAAAAATTTGAATTTTAAATAAATGTTGATTCTTATGTTAAAATTGGAAATTGAAATATTTAGAAAATTATTTTTATTGAATTTATAACATTTTTGGATTCACGATGTCAAAATTATCTAATGGTGAATTTTTTATTATATTTTGTGATAGTCTAATTTTTGTGTAAAAAATAGATACTTTTTAAATATATAAGATGTTTTATGACATCATATTGAATCAATAGTGATGTAATAAAATTTTATAAAATGGATTTTTGGTTAATATATGTTTTTTATTTAAGGAAATGTTATTTTATATTTTTTTGATTAAATTTATAGTTCCTTAGTGGACCCTACAATACTTAAAAAATATTTTATATTTTTAAAATTATTTCCTTGAGAGTGTGACTCACCTCCATATAACCATGCCTAATATTTTATTATGTTTATCCATTCAACTTATAAAATAATTTTTTCCAATCCAATTTGGAAAAATACAAGGGAATAATTTTGGTATGGTTTTTGGTTTGGATTAGTTTTATGTTTAGTGTCAAAACCCATAATAATAAATATTTCCCTCTCTTTTCCTATATAAACCCACTAAATATACCATTCCTCTTCAATAAAATCTATTAAATTTCTACCACAATCATTCATCCTTTCTATATAATCCTCCCAAGGTGTCCCAACCTCCATATAATAATCTCTCAAGCCTTTCCAATGCCTTTGGGTTACACTTCCTAGTAAGGTATTTCTTCCTCTCTCGTTTTATTCCAAATTTCATTATGTTGTTATTCACTTTTATTTTCAATTAAAAATGTTGAGGTATGATTTATAACATCCCAATACATCCATTGTTATGTTTAGATGATGATATACCTCTTTCTCTCTCATTAATTTCTACCACTTACACCTATTACCATGCCAAAATTCTATATGGAATTTCTCTATTCTCATTTACATTAATGAAATTATTTTATATTATGCACATAAATTCCATTATATATGTGGATATATTATGTTCCATGACCCCCATACTGTCAATAATATGTATAAATGAAGAGATACCCCCTTTTGTCTCATCATCCAATTTTACTATTTCTATTTGACGTCGTTATGCTGCTGATGATACATCAAAATTTCCCAATCCAAATTCATTATGTAAGTGAATACCATACCCATTTCTCTATCAAGGGCAGTCACTATTATGCACATGAATTTCATGACTGAGGAGATATATTTATTTATTACTCCTCTTTTATTCATTCAATAAATAATTATTTTTAATGAATCAGTGTTTTATGATCCATGTGGCACACTTATGTATGAAATGAAATGTTTATAAAGGGTTAGCCCTGTCAGTGGTCAAATTCATTGGGTAAGGATTAGTATCATGATATGTAAAGTTCATTGAGGGTTTAATAATGATAATTCAAGTGTAATGAGGGTTTTCTCATGATAATTGAAGTGCAATGAGGGTATACTAATTCTCCATATGCAATGATCCTTCGATCATTCTAATATCATGTTAAATGTTTTTTCCACATTTACATTTTATGATAACCATGCTATATAATGAATTAATGTTCATGTTTCTACTGTGATACATTGATATGCCTATTTACAAACATTTACTATATTCTTTAGGTTATTCCTTGTTCACTTTATTGTTGTGCTTTGTTTCTCATTGGATTCTTATGCATGTCCTAATGTTTTCCCATTCTACGATATGTACAAAGGAATTTTTAGGTCATATCAAAGGATTTTTCAATAAAGATAATATTTTTCGTGTTCTAAGTTATTATGTAATGTTCCCAATTTTACCAATACACTAGACCCATCAATTCATAGTGTTGTCTTTAGTGATATTTTATATTATATATCATGCTTATGTGGGTAATAAAGAGAAATGTTGTTATATAAGCGTAACATATGCCTCCATGGATAGTAGTATGAATCTCACAACGTTTCAAGGGAATACATTCCCATGTATCTTATTTATTTAGGGATTACATGCTCGTGTATCACATGTATATGCGACAGTATTCCAATTTATCACAATTTTATGGGACAACATGACTATGAATCAAATATATGTGGACACATTGGTAGAGTACCAAAAATAAATTAGATGCCTTTCCCGAGTATCAAAAATATGAGGGACACTATGCCCATGTATCCAAAATAAAAGGGACACATATTTAATTATCAAAAATATATGGGACTTCATCCCTGACTATCACAAATAGAAGTGAAAAAATTCTTTTTTTTCAGAAATAAAAGGGATAACATTCCTTTAAATCATATTTATATATGATCAGTCATACATTATGATAATCCAAGGATTTAATTTATAATTAATCTATTATTTCATTTCACTAAGGGTTTTATCTTTCATCATAAGTAATTCGAATAATGTGTGCACACCACATTATTCCCTTTAATTTATGAAGTATATTCAGAAGGTCATCAATCCAAGAACACATAGAAGGTTGTTTGGCCATATATAAATTTTATAGTTAAAGGGAATTTTATTTGCAAAACCCTATGTGTTGGAACATTTTGAGGTGGGGAAACTACAAACATAAAAGAGTTCATGTATCGTTTTGAACATGGAAATTCTCTTAATATGAATATATATAATTTTTTATGGAAATTACGACATGCGGCACAGCTAAACATGATAAAAATTGATTTTAATTTAGTTGATAAAATACTACAACACCTTTGTATGGTGTTAAATGACCCATCATCCATTGACATTTTTTAAAACAATCTACAATGTGGTAAATAGAAAAATATGAAAATTCCTTAAACAATAGGTAATATTAGCACACACCAAAATTTAAATGAAGATGGAAACATAAATAAAGAAAAGAAGAGACTAGGTTATATCTATTACCGAGAGGGATCTAACATGAAAAATAGTGGATCTATCGAAGTATAGATGGGAGGGATATAACAATTCTTTTCTTTTGGCCTTGGGAGAGCTTATATTCAATATCGGAGATGTTGTGGGGAACTAATAAGAAATAACAGGTTAAATAATTTTTAAAAATATCCCATAAATATTCATAGTGTGAATATTTTTTAGATCGTGATATGATTTGGTTTTCCTCCTCTAAGAAAAAAATACAGATCATGAATATGGTAAGTAATAAAATGTCATGTCTTGAAATTAATTCACTCTGTGAGTTGTTCTAGAAGCCATAATCAATTCCCCTACTACTTTATTCTTTAAAATAATTAACCTACTAGAAAAAAGGAAAGATTACCAGGGTTTAAGACCATAAAATAAACTAAAAAACGGGTTGACTAAATTTAAATAAATTTCTGCATCCCAGAAATTTCAGGATATTTTAACCTCCCTCCATAAAATAGCTCATTCTCGAGTTTCCCTTCTAAGGGTGGAAAAAACCATCTATGAAATTCCATCTACCAAGTATTTATATTTTTGTATCCCTACTAGGTCCTTCCCTATGAACGTTTGTACTTTTTAACACTTATACCCAATGAATGGAATTGCCTCAAATGTCCTTTTTTCTCTGATCAATGAAATTTATTATATGATTATCAAAGAAATAATTTAACTTTAGTTCAATATCCTTACAAATATATTAATGATATGTGTCCGAGTAATAATGGAAAATCTCTGATGCAAGGAAGACCTACTGCATGGACATGAAAATATATGGTTTACAAACCAGAAGGCTACTGACATGACTCACTCTATGATCTTGAATGACCTGACGTAATGAGAATATTGACTCCCATTTCTCTAAATCCCTTTATAACCTAATGTAGTAAAACACAGATAACGACATAATGTTCCATCTCAAAACCCAATAGGTTAATAATAATGAATTATATAACCAATATTCCTAGAATGATTAGTATAAATACACATTTTAATAACATGTTCCTTCTACAAATTATCCTAAATTATATGAGGTCCTTGTAGCACTACCTCACCTATATCTAACAAAAATAAGGGTTAATAAAACAATCCACCATAAAGGGCATCATAGGGTTCTATCTAAAATGTTACTAAAAATATATTATTATAGTAAAACTCAATGAGTTGTAATTATTTCTCCTAATAATAAAATAATGAAGGGAACATTCATGAATCATATCCTATAAGACTTATTATGTATGCTTGGGTAGAATGTTATTATAAGTGAGAAATGTTGAACTGAGAAGCACATGTGGACTTATTGACTTTTGTAACCCCATCCATTAATTTTAATTATTTCAGACATATCCATCCAATAAAATATAATTGGAAACACCATGGTGGTGTAAAATATCATAAATATAAAGTCTCTCATGTTCATCAACCAATAAGTTCTCTGGGATAGTTATAAAATAATACACCCTTGTTATCCTGTCAATGATCACCCAAACCAGATCACATCCATAAGTGAATCTTGGTAATCCAATCATGAAATATATGGATAAATCACCCATTTCTACTCATTTATGGATAGTTGTTGTTAATGTATTGAATTATACTCATGCTCAGTGTTCACCTGCTGATATGTGGAGCATTGAGTGACAAAACATGTAATCTCCCACTTCATACCTGGACACCAATACTAAGATGTATGTCCTTGTACATATTGGTAAGAACAGAGTTTTCACCCCAAATGTAGGCATGATATTATCATATAAACTCTTCCTATATGTATTAAGGAACTCAGATATGTCCATTAATGAGTAGAATCTCATCTTCATCGATAACTTAACAAGGTGTTGGGTCCTCACCTGAAGAACTCTAACTTCAGACTAGTTCTGTGGGATCTAAAATATGTGTCATACATACCTATTCTATAAAGGAGTTTGTCGATTCCAACACTACTAAAATAGGTTTATCATGGCACTCCAAAACCTCAATTTTATATAAGGAAACAGGGCCATCAACCACCACTCAAAAACTGGCCTCTTGTATGGCATGTGTTTGAGAATTTTGGCTTACGGTGTCATCCACATCATTTCCCTTGATGAGAATATAATCATGATGAATTTAAAATTAATATTGGTTTTCTACCCAACTTAATTACATGAAATATAGTTCAAGATATGTGGAATGATCTTTTTAAGTGTTTAAAAATGAAAAATAATTCTTCCAATAGATAATGCATCCAACAGTATAAAGCATGAATCATGGTTACTGACATGTGGTTTTCAAGGGGTAATTCTGATCGTGATGTCTCATATTGTTGGAACCATATTATCCAACATTATCTCCCTTAATCAATTATACCATACTCTTATTTCAAACACAGAATAATAATTCATGTAGCTCTAACCTAACTCTAGATGAAACAATATCAATGTTGAAGTCAACCACCCTTTCAAATCATCATAGGTTTCCCCATAGGATTTAGTCAAAATAACATAATTCTTTTTTTCATTATGACCCTGAAAGGTGATTATACTCATGATTAGTCTTGAATAAAACTATTTTCGTAGACATATATCCCTATGTGACAACATATTTCAATGAATTTGTTTGGATGTTCTCGGGAAACTACAATGCTCACCTTTTCTGGGTCAACATGTAATCTTACCTCTGAAATGATGTATCCAAGAAAGTTAACCATATTGATCCAAAAATATAATATTGTGATAATACCATATATCTAGTGAACTCTCATTGTGTTCAATATGATCTCAATAAGTTTTTAATGGTAATGTTAGGATTAAGAAAACACCATCTTTTCATCCCCAATGTCCATAACAATGGAGTCCAAATACTGGTGGATATGCCAGTTAATCAAGTCCATGATAATATATTTCATGTTTGAATGGATGAAAGACATAACTAGATACACATCAAAGACATAACTAGTTTATAATTTAGTGGGTGGTAAGTTTTATAGTTCCATACACACCTCATGTTAACCCAACCACAAATAAATTTTGGATAAAATTGTGTCTCCATAAAGCTCATCGAAGTGATCATCAATACAGGGTTATGTATAAAAATTCATAATCATATGTTGGTTCAAAATATGGTAATCCACACGTAATATAATTCACCACATGCCTTCTTGAAGAAATGGATGGATAAACCCCATACTGATGTACGTGTTTATATAAATCCCTTAGGTTCCATATCTTCTAACAACTTCTGGAGTCCCTAAAGCACGTTAGGTGATATCGTTTGAAGTGGAGTGTATAGTAGATCCTCCCCTTGCACTAGATCAATAGTCAACTCTAATTTTATCATATGAGGTAACCTAGAAAATTAATTAGGGAAAACATCCCTATAATGATCTACTACATGAGGTAATTCAATACATCATATCCCCTAAGAACACATAAGGACAATAACTATCTAGAAGGTCAATCCACTGATCCCACAATGCTCATGTCCATATCAACTTTATTAAGCATCCCATTTACATTTAAAATTTTAGGTACCACTAATGGGTGAGGAAAATTCAACCCTTCGATGATAGCAACCAATGTGGCAATGATAATGAAGAAACCAGTCCCTTATGACTGTGAGGTTAAAACCTATAATATCAAGTAAGATGAGGTTCAAGAAGAATTTATACCCTCATATCTCATGGGTGAACTCATTATACTAGCATGAACTCTAGTATCAAACTCCTAATGATATTTTTAGATTCATCATGACATAAAAATATTTTATTAATAGGCCTATACATTCCATATTTTTTAGATATACAAGAGTTGATAGTGCCAATATCAAATATAGAATTCACTAATTTAGTGTCTACTAGAATATAAAATCTTACTATATAAGTAGTGAAGATATTATAAGTGGTAGTGGGATACACTACATATATAATGTAAAATCCATGTCCATGAGATACAGGTTGTCTACCGAGATAATTTCTTCTTTGCGGGATTTGAATGTGTGGAGCCGGACTTCCTCATCCATAACCAACTCATCTTCCTCGTTGACCAGTAGTATTCCAGAAATCTATCTGTAACGGTGATACAAATCATGATTCTAGAATAGATATGTATCTTATCGCACTAGGACTAGATATAAACACCTTTCATATTAATTGATGAACCCCCAAACTGCCACATCTTTATAATTCATTGGGATCTCTGGGATACTGGGGAATATTATACACTGACGTCCTACACTAGCAGTACACTACATAATTATTATATGATATTATATTATTAATACTACCGATGGATATAGACTCAGCGTGATGAATCCTTCCACTCAAGGAACTACTTCAATGTCTCCCTTCAGAACATTCTCTACCAATATCATATGATTCCCTTAGGATCCCCTCGGTAGGGAGGGCCTAATTAAATTTCATAGAAATGGTTTAAAACCGAAATACAATCACTTCTGGTCAAATGAGGTGCAAAACGCAACATATGACATCTATTTTTCCTCAATTTTTCATTTGAAATGTTATTGAGAAATTATGATGCTTTATTAAATTATCAAAATATTCAATCACAATCATTGGACCTTTTGCAGATGTCATAAATCCCTAGCATAGTACCCTATAATCATCTGTGAAAATATGTAATAATTTAAGACATTATGAAATTCCAAATACACCATACCATTATTATGATCAACCCATGTGATAACATCCCACCCACATTTTGTACAATCATAAAGAATATTCATGTTGACATCAATCATTTAATCTGAAGGAATCAGTGATTTGTTGAATATTGATAACATTTTATGTAGCCAATATTATATAGCATGATTTCCACCATTCCCTAAGAAGGAGGGAGGATTTTAATAAGAAAATTCCCAAATCAACTCCACGATAGAAGGGGTGGGTCATTGAGTTCCCTGTATAGAATGCAAGAAGTGCATGATTCACCCTCAAGACATTGCATCAGTTCCTAGTGGAGGAAGAATATTAGGCCCACGTAATGGAACTAACGTATGTAATATGGGTGGATCAGGGCAGACCACCTCTAAAAAATTATCTTCACCACCCTCCTAGTATATTTATCAATGAAATTGAAGTATAATAACTCTATAATTCTCTCATACATTACTCAGATAAGGTCCACCAATAGATATGATCATGATAATATGAAAGGAATGTAATTAATCATTTCTATAAATGAGTCACACAGATCATACCCAAAATACATTTATATGAGATAATAAAATACATAATGAATTATAAGATACATTTTCTACTTCCGACAATTAATGTTGGGTAATGTTCATGGTCTAACATGACAAAATAGAGGTTCAAGTAGATGGAGTGTTAATTTCATGGTATAGAGGATGACTCCCTTTACATTATAATTTTCATATGAATTTAATTCTGTCCATTTCATTTAAAAATTAAGTTTTCTTTTTGTTCATAATACATTATATTCATATATATATAACAGTCTTGTTAGAAGTGTCACAATTCCAAATTTATTAAGGCACATACTATTTATAAATTACAATTGGAAAATCACATAACTATGACCTGAACATTACACCTAGTATCAGTATGTAACTGACCACATCACATTATTTGATTAAATAAATAACCATTCAAAATTCATTCAAGAAAATTCTTAATAAATAAAAATTGGCATTTATGTAATAAAATCAACATAAGTTTCATCCTATAGAACCAGTGGTACATTGCTCAAAAAATGTCTTAATTTTTTTATTAAGGTGTCATCATCAATATATAACAGAAAACAACTTTTAGATTGATGTAGAATCATTAATTGAATGAGTAAATCATTATTTTACCAAAATAAACGATTTAAAATTTCAATATATAACAGTCAAGGTACTCAATATAATTACATGAAATATAGGCCACACAAGAAGAAATATAAATATAGCACGTCATAATGCATAAAATGTAAATCCTCAAGTGCCTATAATGATTCTTGGTATGATACCTCCATTCTATTATAGGAAAATGAAAAATAATTCTATAATTTTATGATAAAAAATAATAACACCTTGAAATGTGTGAGTCACTGATCGATGAAATAAGTACAACTATAATAAGGAAAAACCAAAATAATAACATACCTTAAAAATAAATGTAAATATAACATGTATGTGGGTTAGATACTCCCAAGTAATTTATCATTTTAAATTAAATATATGTTTCTATAATACTATATATTACCCAAATAATAAGATAAAATGAGTAAATATCCACTAATACCACTAAATAGAATCCCATCTAGAATGACACCAAGCGGTGCACCGATTCAGTTGGTGGAATGACCAAAATCATGCATCCCTTTATGTTAGTGTTTGATGACTATCAAAAATGGAATATGATGTATACATGAGGAGTATATTCCATATTTATCATATTGTTTCATAGTTTAATTATTTAATGGAAAACATTAAAAGCAGTAATAAATAACCATAAGTTGAATATTAAATCATCTAGATAATTAAAGAGGAGAAAGATGAATCAGTATCAAGTATAAAAATTAACGGTATTTCATGTGATATAAAAAAAGGGAATATGATAATAGGATTATAAATATTTAATTTAAAAAAATTAAAAACTATATCCACTATCATCAAGAGTAAAATCATGGTCCTCTACTCTTGTACACCATACTGTGCAGACAATCAAACACCCACAGCTAGACACTTCCTTTTTTTCTACCTGTATCAATGAGATCTATTTGGGTACTAACTAGTGGCCCAAATCTGGTGGGAGTCATACAGAGTAGGCCGAATCCAATATTTTCTGTTGTGATCCATCTGGGGAATATAAAATTACTACTATTCATGTATAACAATTTAAGAAAACCAATAAAATGTAAATGAGTTGGTTCTGGTTCGTAAAGGAAACCAGGATGACACAACCATCTTCAGAATAAGAAATATGATATCAGAACAACTGAACACATGTATACATATATACACACACACACACACATAGATATATATATATATATTACAGTGTTGTTTATAGCCATATTTATGGATACCACTACTGGCCAAAACCCAACGAATAACTCATGTTTCTATTGGTAGTAGTATAAATTTCACAAACCGTCATTGGAATCCATACCCACATATCATATATAGTCTGTGATGTTATTCCCATGCATCACATGTATATAGGAATCCCTAACCAGGTAACAAAATTATATTGAACACCTTGCCTATATGTCAATAATATGTTGGACACATTTCCTGTGTGTCAAAAATATCTACGATTTTTCCCCAATATCACAAATACATGGGCCACCATTATTGTGTTACACAAATATGAGGGAAACTATGTCTGGGAATCCTAAATATGTGGGGTTCCATGCACTAGTATCATAAATAGAACATATAAAATTCACCAGTATCACAACTAAATGGGAAACCATACACATAAATCATATTTATATAGGGAAAGTCATGCTTTAAGACCTGATATGGGTTTAATTTATGATTAAAAATCATTTTATTTAACATAGGGGTATATAAATAATCATAGTTAAGTCGCATGAAGTGGGGACACAACTTTCTTCCCATTAATTTAGGTAGTAACTTCACATAAGAACTATGACAATACCATATATAAGGTGGTTTGGAAATATAAACATTTTCCAATATAAGGGGAATTTCAAGAGGAAACCCCAATGAATGGAACTTTTCATGCTTGGGAACCTCACACCATAAACATGAATTCATAGATCATTTATAATATGGTAAAAATTTAGAATATATAAAAATACTAGTTTAAAGGAAACATACAAAAATTATGATGTGCAGCATGACATCACGTGATATAAATATCCCAACTTTAGCGAAACAATACTAGGTCAACTAACTTATGTATGTATATTTAATATTATATTTGGCCATTTTAAACAATATTTAATTGATGAAATATGAAATAGAGTCAAATTCAATGAAACTTTGCCATATTAGCCTTCACCAAAATAATGTCTTAGATGGAGAGATAAAGTAAGAAAATAAAATAGAGGATCAAAGATCATTCCAATTGGGATGTATCAAGATGAACATTGTATTTATAAGAGTATATATGAATAAGATATTTCAAATATTAGATTTATACCATGGTAGGGCTTATATGGGTGGAGGGAGCTTCTTTGTGGATGAAATAGGAAACTAGGGGTTCTTATAATTTTTTAAAGACAAATACCTGACATATTCCAAACGTGAATATTTTTCAAATCATTGAATGAGTAGAATTTCACCATCTATGAAAAACCAATACAATTTTTGAATGGGTTATGGATATAACAATTAATATAATAAGTGTTTATGGAATCCTACCTCTATCCCCCTACTACCTTCTTCAAAAAAACAAATCGATTAACTCACATAATGGTGTGATTAATGTAATATAAGACCAACAAAAAAACTCAATTATGGTTTGAATGAATTTAAAATAATATATACCAATATATCAAGCCAGTATGTTATAATTTATACCTTATATGAAAATTTATAAACCTATATAAATGAAAATGTCATTATTATTGTTAAGGATAAAATTGGCTATCTGCGACATTAATAAAAGTGATAATATTTAAAATTTCACCAAAAAATTTATAAATTTTTTAAATAGTATTTGAATCGTAAAAAACTATAATATCTATTATTATAGAATCATTTTCCTTGATAATGACTTAATTATATATTTAGATTTTTAATAATTCCAACAATGTCATTTCCATCACTTATAAAAGGACACCACTACCTTCCTTTCATTACACCACATTGATCCATATAGTTCGACCAACCATTAAAAATTAAATTTAAAATAAAATTTTCCAAATTTTTTCAGTTCTAGTATTTATATTACTATATCACTTGGGTCCATAAGGTGAAATAAAAAGTATTTCTTATTAAGAAATTATGATCGATGTAATCGATCACTTTTTTTACTTCTTCTCTTACCTCATCTAAATATGTTGTAATTAGAATAAAGTAATAAATTTTTTATTCTAAATTTATTGAAAATTTATTATTACAATAAAACAACAATTATAAAGACACTTTCCCATCAAATTATAAGTGAATTTATCGTTCGTATCTTCATTTGACATATAGTCTCCATATAGATATAGAATTTTTTTTGATCAAAAAAATTATTGATATGAATTATAATGGTTTTAATGTATATAAATAGTATTTCTATAATAATTATAATTATTTAATTATAATATCATATATTTATTCTTAACATAAAATATGTTAGAAAACAATAATGGTTCTTGTGTGTACATGTGGATTATACCTCCACGAAGCGATGTGATTCATTTTTCGTTTTTTCTTTACACGGATGATATTAATGATTTATTTTATAAATATATATTCTATATATTATATATTAATTATTATATAAAGTTATATTTTTATTTATCTCTTTATATTTCGTCCGATGAAAAATTGGAAATGGAATCCTGCATATATATTGGCAATTGTCTCTCGGAACAATGTAATTTATTTTTCTCTCTATAATTATATAGATTAATCTACATATATATATATATTGTATAAATGAAATATATATATAATGTCTAAAATTAATGAGATACGAGAACCATGATCAATGTAAAAAAACAAAAACAATCAAATCAAAAAAATAAATGAAAAACAATGAAATTTTCACCCAGAATATGATTTTAATAAAGAATAATTAATAAAAGGGTCATAAGAGGTGATAATTAAAGCATATTTTGTATGATATATATGAGTAATATAATTAAATATATTTATAATTAATATATATTTATTATACATGATATTTTAACACATATGATAAATGTTGGTCCAAAGTTAATGGTTTTAGATACAATCTCATTATGTGTTTGGATAGTTTATGTTTAAGCTTCCAATAGTGAAATTTTATGATAGACCTTTCATGAATCATTGGAATATTCTATATTATATTTATTTTGTGGGATTATATTTTATCCTTTAATTTCTCTATATTTTTTAACTCAAGAGATGTTAATAACTTTTTAATGAAAACTGACTTTTTTCCTTGTTAGTCGAATATCCTTTTTCTTCTACAACAATTTTTTCTAAAAATAATTTCATGAATGTATTTAGTATTACTAATTATTGTTTATATTCAATTTTACACATGATTTAATTTTCAAATGACTATTTAAATTGAATATTGTTATCATTTTTTGAAACAGGTTAGCCTACTTTTTTACAAAGGTATCAGATGATTGTTTTCTTTTATCATATTTTCCAAGGACGAAATATCCATCCATAATGAAAACAAGATAATTTGAACATTAATTTAATATATTCCATTGATATTTTCAAACAAAATTTTTTCTATAATACTTTATATGTTTTTATATTGTATATAGATTATTTCAATGATAAAATGGTATTTTCCTCATGAAATATTCTTACTGATATTTTAATATATTTTTCTATAATTTGACATAAAATGATATTAATTTAAATTTATTAACGACATGATAAAAATTGTCCACACATATCCTTCTTAAGGTTGGTTTATGATTATTATTTCAATATTTGTTTGAAATCCATTCCATTTCCAATGGGTTATTCTCTTAATTAATGAGATGTTAATGAAATATATTTCATTTTTACAGCTTATGAAACTATGGAAGTTTTATGATATTGTGGAACAAATTGGTATGATTTTTATTATGTTATTGGTGGGCCTAGAGTAATAAATTCCTCTAATGAAATGGGTAGATATAGATGTTTCCTGATATAAATAGGATTGTAATGGGGATTAAACCCTATTTAGTAAGAGAATTTGTTCTCTATGATAGTATATGGAGGGACTGTTCACTACTACAAGGAAATGATGAGTAATCCCAATCCACTATTATAACCCATGTTATGATACATGAATACTAACCAAATGATTTTCTATGATTATGGGTGTTCTATAAATATAGTTCTAATGCCATTATTATTATCGAATTACTTATTATCTATGAATCCTTTATGATTAATGACTTATGAACTTCCATGAAATATTAGATAGCTCATGATTATGATATTTGATATGTTAGGCATGGTTTTAAAATGTTATGCCCATATTATCAAACACTTATAATAGTTATATATTTATCTCATCATTGGTTTCTTATTTTTTACCCTTACTAATCATATTATGTCATTGTTTGTTATGTTTTCTTTCCCTAGGTTATAAATAATGGTTCTTGGTATGATGTGTCTATGTAGGGTTCTATTTATAGTGAACTAAGTGGGAGACTATATTGATCTCTTGTGAAAAAACAATATTTTTTCAATGTTTCTAAATATTATATACCTATAATACTAAGAAATTTATTAATATGTTATTAAATGAATATTAATCTAATAAGATATGTTATCTATATATTAAGAGTATGGGTCACTATATTCCCTCTTATTCCGAAGACCTCCTTTATATCATATTTTAAGGAACCATGTAGTGGTAGTTTACGAGTAAGAAAAATAAATAATTCATCAATATAGAATATTATTTGATTATTTGGTTGGGGTTTGTTAATATAGATATATCAATGTTGTGTGGAGATAAGAAATTATATGTATTTTTTAAAGTGAGGGTGATGATCCAATTGGGATTTCGATAATGAATAATATATAATGTAGAATATTTATATTAATTTTTTCCAAATTGATATAAATTATAAAATTAGATAGTATAAAGTAGAAATATGTCAATAAAATTGGATTTATCCTTTTTCAATTGAAAAAATCCCGTAATCCCTTGGTTTGACCCATAGAAAAAACCTTTTAACCATAACTCTCGTAATTTTTTTTATTATTTTTCGGATTCATTATAACACAAAATTAATTTTAATTTCTCACATAATACTATAATTTTTTTTAAATGTGAAATCTTTTTTATAAATTTATTTCTGAATAGGGGTTAAATTTAATTTAAAATTAATCTCACAAATTTGAAAAGGTGGGTTTTGAAAAAAAAAATATTTCTCAAGAATATAATTTTATTATATAAAAATTCAATATAAAGATGAATATAATGAAATAAATAGGATTATTAAATATTTAATTGATCATTATAAAAAATTAAAACCATTTTGAAATAAAATGTCGGTTTTATAATCATTTAAATGAAAATAAATTTTTCAATTAGATTTGGAATTTGTCATTATTCTTCAAAAAATCGTTCTTTTAAAAAAATTATAAAAAATTCACTAAAAGGTAATTTGGAATTATTAATTAAAAATTTATTTTCATATTATCAAATATATTTACTAAAATTAAATGAAAATAATTTTAATATTATTGTTGTAAAAATAAAAACAATTAGGAACAATTTATTTTTCATGCGTATAAAGACATTACTAAAAATATATTACATATTTAATATACATGGTTTAGAAAAATAGTTAATACATAATTATAAATAATATTCCTATTCGTTTTACAAATTTTAATTATATGTTATAATATTATGTAAAATTATTTTTCATTTATACTTCGTTTTACATTTATCACAAGATATCAAAAAATTAAATATATTTGAAGTGAAATATATCATAAAATATCATGGTGTTATATGGCTAAACCCATTTTTGTAGGTCACTAGTTTAATTAAAATCAAATCATTTATTTCATTCACTAGTATACATAGTTTACTTGGTACTTTTAACCTTGTCAATATCATTGTGTCCTTATAATCCATAATGGTGTAAGTGAAATCAATTTCTATATGGTTATCATGGTCACTGAGGGTTTCAGTATCATCGATGCTATAAATTCCATCTATTCCATTACAATCATTATGTTTTAAAATAATCAATGAAATATGATCAATTATTTTATTATATTATCTTTATTTAGTATTTTTTCCATTTTATATGATTGTTCATTTTATATTACATGTCCTTATATCAAGACTTGTGAAAAAATATTAGTGTACCATGTTTTTTGAAAAATATAATTCTATCACACTCAGGTTTTTATATATTATTAAGAACAATCCATTGATGAAATGTTTATTTTAAATTCCTTACTCAGTGTTTGATCTTAGTAAAATATAAATTTTAAATTCCCTAAAATATGAAGAATAAAATTCTAATGATCCATGATTTATGTACATGTATATTACATCATTTTTTATTAAAACAAAAAAATTACAAAAATACATGCCAAAAGACTGTATTATTTTAGCGTCATTGGAAAATAAAGAAGCCAAACATCTAGTCTGGTGAATGATCATTAACGTTTCAAAAAAAGATGATAACATTTTCGATCCTACCTAAATAAATTCTTATAAACCTATGGAAGTGAAAATTTTTGAAAGGGTGAGCTCAATATCTCAATAAGGGTAAACATAGGAGTTATGAATAATAACATAAGAAAAAAATAATATAATATGAAATTAATACCTTTCATATCAAATATCATAATCTTAATTCATAAAACATATTTAGACATTAATCATAATAGAATAAAATTGTCACAAAAAATGTAATTTTGGAAAAACATTAGATTTTCAAATCATTTCCATTGAAGTGGGAAAAGTCATTTACTAAACAGACTTCACTTCTCTTCCAGATCAATTTTATAGAATTGGGTTTACTTACAGTTCTGGCCTTGTATATTGAACCGAGACCATTTCCTATCCAGTACATTATATCTCATGAGATATTAATATTATACAAAATTCATTAGAGGGGGATATAGTGTCTCCCATCACATAACAAAATCCATATATATATCTGCCATTAGAACATAATTAATTTAACATATCAGGACCGATAAAATGAAATGGGTTTCAAAAACAAAATTCAACCGTAACAAAATTAAATTGAACGAAATGGGTATCATAAATATTGTTCTATCATAAACATAATAAAATAATAGAAATAATATATATAATATCCTTGAAAAATATCCCAATTAAAGCATATATGACATCGATGAATACAATCTTATATGGTAAAAAAATTTGAAAGATTACTTTAAATTAATCCTTGAGTAAAATATCTGTTGTCATTGAAAAAGTTTTTTATTCATAAAATTCAATTTAAGATTAAAATAAAAAAATCATCAAAAATATCCTTATAATATTTTATGGAATGATTCAACGAAACAAGGTCACATGAAAGCATAAAAATTCATTCATTTCATATAAGATAAAAAACATTATACATGTATTATTGCTGGAACTGTAAAAAATTAACCCATTTCAATAATGAAGAAAAGATTATTTTCATACCATTTAATACAAATTAACTAATGGTTAAAATTTAATTTTAATATTTTAAGAATAATAGAATAAATATTTTGGACTATAGTTTTTGTAAATATGAACATGGGTGATAAATATACCTCAGTAAATACATACATATAATGAATCTCTCATAATAATGCAATTGAAAAAATTTCCTTTACGTCAACTCTTGGTCCCTTAATATATATCAGAAATATCTTTATAATGGATTAAATATTTATATAAAAATATTCTAGAACAATATTTATATTTTTTATATCATATATGATCATATTATCTCCAATTTAATAACATTTCTTTATTAATCTTATTTCAAGAATAAATTGCATTATTTGTTTATTCTTGATTTTTAATATATGATTGGGTTCGGGCACATTGAATACAGTTCATTCATTTTCTGAATGAGTTTATGGTAATATAAATATATACACCATATCATTCATTTTATATAATTGTAGCATCATTCTTGAATGGTGAATAAGGAAAATGAGTCGCATCCCGTCGTGGAGACCATATGTCATACATACACATTGGTGATATTATCATTCCTTAATAAGAAAAAAGTTATGGAATTGGACGGTATATATATGTTTCACCATAATAAATATCATGTTTTAATATCTAAAATTTTATATTAATTCCATAATTTTACCCATCCAAAAAAAGTGGTGATTAATAATAGATTACACCACGATGTGGATATGGTAAGTCATACATATGAATTCTTGGTGATTTCACTTTTCATAGGATATATAGAAGGTGTGATATGGTTGTTACAAAGTCATAATAACATTTCATAAAATAATAAATATTGTATTTATCACTTTATGGAAGAAATAACTCATGAATATTCAGTAGAAGAATAATGAATTTTGAAAGAATCCTTAGAGCATATTACCACTTTTTTGACAAGCTCCCTGAAGATATCCTCTTAATAGAACTATATTTCATATTTTGATAATACTATAACATATAAAATGTGATTGGGGAAGTTGAGGAGGGAAATATGAATGGGATGGTCAATCTTTAACCATCAATTTCAAGTGAATATGTGAAGAAAGAGGATCCCTTTTATAATTTAGGGGAAGGGAACTTTTAAAATCCCCAAAAATATTAATTTATAATGTAATAAAACCCCATATGAAAACATCAATTTTTTAATATTATATATTATTATATGAGATCATATTTAAGTATAATCATCCAATAAATTCTAGACATATTATACTATCAATGTAAAACATATCATTTTAATTAACCCTAAGTTATTCTATTATAATTTTAACTAATATATCATATTATTAAATGTTAAAGTATTTTAATTTTTTATAATTAGATGTGAAATAGAATATAAATGAAAAATTTTGAAAATTTTAGGCGACATCATAATTATTTTATATTTTTTTAAAATGTATTATGATTTTTAAATAATTTAATAAAACAATATAGTGAGAAAATAATAATAGTGTAAATTTTGACACTCTTTATTTCATAGATTTGAAAAAATTATCAAGGTACAAATTAAATCTATATGAAATATATATTTTTTATATATCTAAGGCATTAGGTTCATCATATAAATCACGGGAAATGTTAATTTTCCCAATTTATTTTTATTCTACTATTTTTATAAAATTTATTTGATATTTAAAATACTAGAATAAATACTACATATGTTTTTTCTAATTATTAAATAAAACTATTTATTAAATAAAAAAAATAAAATGATGAATAAAGATCCTCTGGATTTCATTATAATACTTATATTTGAATATATTTGTTTTTAAATATTATGTTAAAGATATTATATTTATTAAAACATGAATATGAAAACATTAACATCACTTTAACAAAAATATTATAAGTGTCATAATAGTTTCCATTTGGTTATAAATGGTCTTTAATTCTACCCTTGGATGAAATTGTATTATATATACCTGACTTGTATGATTTGGTCAACTGTTTTTGACGTTTAATGGTTATTACCATTTCAATTAAAATTATTTTATGGATTTCTCATCATGTATATAGTTTATGCATAATCATTGTATAAGTCCATAAGGTAATTGTTTGTTACCTAAAAATTAAAAATAAATTACCATGTCAAAAAAACATTTTATCTTTCAAATGAGAAGTTATATTCAATCTCATCTTCTTTATAACCACATATTAAAAATAATATAGTTATATAAATTTGTGTAACACATATTTAACTTTTCATGAAATAAAATATATGAAATTTCATAATATCAACCAAGATTCTTCCAAAAGATATTATTTAGACCCAAGGATGGATAATATTGTGAAAAAATAATCCAATGGTACCATGAAAATTTTTAGGTTAATTTTATTACATTACTTTTATGATTATTAACGAAATTTAAATTTTTACCATATTTATTAAAAAAACCATTGTCACTATTCATAATGCCCAAAAATAAAATAAAGACACATAAATTATTTGTAACCACATAGGAAAAATATTGAATCCATTTTTAAAATTCAAAAACATAAGGGTTTTTGCATTTAATTTAAAAATAAACCCATTGTCGGAATGATAAAATGCGTTTTAAAAGGTAAAAATTTCAAAACATTGATTTTTTATTACATATAAATTCAATGTAAAATTAAATATAGTGACATAAATTGTATTAAATGATAAATATATAATATATTTATTATTTAAGACCATTTAAATATATAATTTAACTCTATAATTAAATTCTAAAATTGTTGTTTACAGTTAAAATTGATTTTTGTTTAACTATTGATCAGAATGTGAAACATATTAAAAAAATAATTAAATCAATCCAAATTAATCATTGATAACACTATTCAAAATAAGTTGTTTATTTTGTCAAATGGTATATAGAAAGGGGTTATTAATTATATTTAAATTTGGTGTTTCATCAAATTGTAGAAAAAATTAATTTATTTCAAAAAATACTTTTTTATTTGAATAGTTGAATTTATTCTTATATCATTACTACAAAACATAAAAGATAAATTTTATAAATTATAATGATTATATTAGTCATATATTTCATTAGAAAAATCTATCAAGAGTGATTTTAATATTTAATAACTCACTTATTTCTATTTAAATAGTTATTCTAAAAATCATTTCTTTTTTATTTAAATATGATTTCACTCATTTAAAATTTATTCGTCCCCAAAGAATTTGTTATATATAAATCTGTAAATAATGTTTTCATAATTTAGTTAATATGGTTTATAACAACCCATATTTCTATCCAAAAAATTCCCTTACTATTTTTTTTCATATAGTATAAATCACATAATATCACATAGAAAAAAAAAATTCAAACCATATAAAATTATTATGAATATAATAATAGGTTTTTATAGAAGTTAAAGAACCTATAACGATGAAATAGTAACTAGATCATTGAAATAATAATATGTACTTTAGGAATATTTAATGTTCTAAATGAATATAATCCTCACAAATGATTATATATATGAAATTTAGGCATTGTATAAATGAAAGAATGATATAATTATATAATAGTATAAGTTAATTATTATTTTAAACATTATTAATTGTGTGTTTGTGTTTTTGTGAGTCATAGTTATTTAATTAAAATTTTGTAATTAAATAAATTTTTAAATAAATTTAATTTTCATAAAATTTATTCATAAATCAATATTTTGTTGTAATATAATTTTAGGTTAATTTAATGAAACCTTAGTAAATTTCTCAAAATTTTATATAATTTGTTTTAATTTTAGAAACTATATTATCAAGTAAATTATGATTTCAATTAAAAATTAAAAATTAATTTACTAATATTTATATAATTATTTTCCAAAAATTATGTCAATTTTTTAACTCTACGCATCAAAAACTGGTTACGGTGAAATTTTGGTATTTTTATAAAATATAAGAATTCTTATTGAATAGTAAAATATGATAATTTAAAATAAATGTTAAATACATGAATTATTCAGTCATAGGTGATGTATGGCTTATGAAAGACCATAATAACAATAATACCATTATTATTTTTGTTTATTTGATTATTATTTTCAATATATTCAAATCCTTTAGCCAAAATAATAGATAAATGAATAAAATACTCAAAAAAACACCCCTATCCTCCTCCATAAATACCACCCCTCACCACCCTTCTCATAACCCCTTCTTTTATTTGAGCCTTTGAGAATTTGTACTCAATCATATATCCAAGCCTCTACCCCATTTATAGGAGCACTTTTATTAATAAAAATACCAAAACCATTTCCCTAAGAAGGTTCTCATGGAGGATAATTTAAGAGGTAATATCACCATCCTTTTCCTCATAGTTTTTTTTTTGAATTTTTTACTTTTATTCTCTTCCCAAACTCCCTCATCGAAATAGAATGGTAACTCATTTAAATTAAATTTAACATAAATATACTATTTTAATTAAATAATCTACCATAAATCCCATTTCCCTCTATATTTTATTGAAATAATGGAGACATCGTCTGTGAGGTGTTGTTTCGTCACCTTTTATTGAAGAAATTTTTAATTTTTTCCTTCATTGTCTTCAAGGATTATTATAAAACCATTTTAATGGTTGAAACATATTTTAAATTTTATATTATAACCCTTTGGGTATTCTATATATACATATTTACTTAATATTAAACGATAAAACAAAATTAGTTTGTTATGATCAATAACTATAGTAATATTCTAAATGATTATCACTAAATGTAGTATGAAATGATTTATACTCATACCATATACTAAAATGATATATATAGAAATATATATTATTTTATTTTCACCAATAAAATATAATTCAAATTCAAAGGAATTATATCTATTTTACATGAACTCCATTATTTATAAATAATTCATCCTATCATGAAAACCAAGGAAACGAATAATCTTTAATGATAAAATTGTATATTCTAACTCGTGCAAAAGAACATAAATTAACATAAAGAACTCTAAATAAATTACAGGTGTAAAATATTCTTAATTAAATAATTAATTAATAAATTATATTATATTATCCATGACATTAAGATGATGTGAAAAACACATTCTTAAATAAGGTAAGGGTTTCTAGCCGAACCTTCATTTACCCTTCAAGTTATTATTTCATGACATTACCCCAATGTAATGATTATTAAATATTGTAAAATTATTATAGATTCTATGTCTATTTTCCATACCCATATATATAGATCATATCATATTTATTATATGGTAATTACATGTTTTACAATGTTACCTTCTTAATTCCTCTTGAAACGCAAGCCCAATTAAATTGAACGTCTTGTTTTCTTACCCATTTTCATGTACCATCCATAATCTATTGAAATAAACCCTTATTTTCCTAAATTAAATAAAATTTTCAATAAAAACTATATTTTCTCCATTTCTGGTTGTATACAAACTTTTATGAAAACAAAAAATGATTTTGTAAATAAACTATTCTTTGTAAAGAAAAAAAAGAGTATCTCTCTGAAGAATTATTTGATAATTCTATAGTGTGTTTTTATTTTTCAACGCATTTTTGAATTTTTTTCATTATTAAAAATTGTATCTTATGATTTTAATCTATAATATTTTATTAAATTGTTTTTTATTTGTTAAACTATGGGTGTGTAATCTTAATACTATTAATCATAAAACTCAAATTATTAGTGATTACCTATACAGATTTGAAAACATTTATTACATTTTATATATATATCGTGTTTATGTTTGACCCCATTCATATGAGGAATTAATTAGAATTATATATTTATAGGTAGGACCCTCTATATCCCCTCGATTCATTGGTATGTTTCATTATACAAATTATATATGGGATTGGGTGAGGCCTTTCCCATTTTATAATATCATTTCGGGTGAGGCCTCAAAAAATTTCATCTACCTTTATAGAGGAATCGATCATTTTTTTAGATATTTATCATTATGCAGTCCATAATTGGGATATTAGAAATTGATAAAACATTTTACTATTTTACAATTTTAATATCCATTGTTAATCTTAGTGTGGCTATTTATATGGAATTATTTATCTTGATTTTATTCCTACCATATTAGGAGAAAGATTATGTTTTAATGGAATGTATTATTTTAGTTATTAACCATGGTTATTATTGGTTCTTCCACTAAATTATCTCCCTTACTATGAAACTGATATCACCCTTTTCTAATGTTTTATTTTCCCCAAATATATGATTATAAATATTATGAGTGACATTTAGCATTAATATAGGAGTTTTTTTATGTTACCAAGGAGGGATATTTGTTGTTTTACCTTTCAAAATGTAATGTTAATTTCACATAATTAATATAGATTAAAAACAACATAAATGATTGGTTCTTCGAAGTGTTATTCCTTGTAATCAAACCAATTTAATAATGTAAGGCACTGACTCTAGGCTATTTTGGTCGGGGTTCTTATAGTTGATATCATTGGCTGATAAGTAGAAACCATGGAAAATAGATTTTGAAATCATAGACCATAACCCAAAGATAAGTATGGAGTAATAGAGTATAATAGAATCCTATTATTTTGGAAACGAGGAGATTATGTGCATATTCCTAGAAATAATTCCATGTCTATATATTACAAGTGGATGTGATTCTCGAAAAATTGAACCTATGAGTAACAACATTGAAAAGTTGTCTCAGGCCTGACTTGACGTATCCTGGTACACGAAAAAGGTACCTACTATGCACCTAGTTTGACACTCATGGGGGATATGATGATGATAAACCACATTATATTTTCAATCCATTATGAATTATTTAAAATTAATATGTACCCAAATAAACCCTTTTATGATTATGAGACTATCTATGCATCAAATTTCAATTTATGATAAGTATTTTCCTAGTTTGAGATTAAACATTATGATTTATATCTGAATCTATTATATTCCATTATTTAGAAATTTTTCATAGTAAATGGAGTTGAAACTATAACAATGCGTGTATCCCGTTTAGGGATTTCCCTCCAATGCAGGATAATGATATTTGTACTAGAGAATCAACTAGTGGTGAGAAACTTGTAACTATTTTGGGAAAACTAAATCAATTAATAAAAAAAATATTTCTGTATAGAGAATCCTGAACCACAATGTGGATGAGAAATGTTAGAAAAACATATGCGACAATAGCCTCAATCATTTAATAGGACTAAAACCCCATTTTTATTAGATTATAAGATAGGTTCCTTCGAGAAAATATTTCCCAATTTTGTATGTAATGAATGATAGAAGGATTTCATGGTGTTTTATCCCATATCAAAGGATGTGAATCAATAGAGGTTAGTAATTAAAAACAAAAAGGAGGATGAAAAATTATAAATATGGAATATTGGGATTCTAATGAAAATTTTCATTGAAGAAAAATTTCCTTGGGAACAATGAGAAGATATGAAAAAGAAATTCTTGAGTCTAAAACAAAAAGATGAAGAAAACATTGAAAATGTTGAACAAAACTTTACAAGGATAGAATGTTATTTAGTGGATGATATATGTAATCAATGGGGAAATATTGAACGATTATTTGATTGTTTAAAAGTATTCTTCCATGTGGAATTGGTCAAAAAAAATTCTTATCATATAAAGATATTATGTCATGTCCTATTAGCATAGATAAAGAATTATCTATGTCTAATTAATTTAAGGTGAAACAATAAAAAATATTGTGGAAGAGGAACGAATGGATAATGGGAATAATAAAAATGGGAACTATAGAATGTGTGATAGTGGTCGTAGGAAACTCATGGAGCCCACTTAAATGAAAAATGAGTTTTCTAAATTGTGTTTGGAAATACCATCATGATCCAGAATTCAATGAACGAAATAATCTACCAATGTTCAATGCTACCAATATAAGGAAAAGGAAAACCATGAAAATTATTGTGTGAAGTGTTAGGAGAACATTCCTCAGAAAAGTCCACCAGAGCAAGGAAATGCTTATGTGATCACAACAGCTAATGTGATGTTTCTAATTATGTGGTTATTGCTACATTAATCATCTCCTCAAATTTAGATAATTGTTTATTTTATTATGGATCATCATATTCTTATATATCATCAATTTTTTTAAAAAAAAATCAGATATTTCAATTTTTTATTAACAAGGGAGTTGTCACTCAAAACCCTTAAGGGATGTCTCATTTCAATAATGATGTTTCAGGAAGACCCCATATTGTAATTTAATGGTTCTTTATATGATTATTTTATCATCATATCTATGTTCAGTTATGAAATAATTCTCTATATATATTGGATTTCGAAATATGATGTGGAAATCTATTACAAGAACAAGGATTTTACATTTTTTTAGGAATGTGTAGAATCTAGTATCTTTGTAGAAGAAACATCACCATCTAATTATCATCTAGATCCACCCATATAGCTATAATAAATTCTATCCTTGGGATTTAATGGACAATATTGTCTAAGGATATCAAAAGTTAAGGTGTTCTTAATATTCCAAAATTTGTTAGTGTATTTTTAGAGGATTTATCGGGATGTCCTCAATAGTTGGAAGTTGATCTCTCTATTGATTTAATTCTGGATTCACGGTCTATATCAAAGTCTCCTTATATAGTGGACATTATAGAATTAGTATAACTTGATTTATAACTATAAGAATTTAGTTATTAACAATTTCTTCACCGTAGTGTTTCTCTATGGAGATCCCCTATTGCCTTTTTTATGAATAAAGATGCATCCATGAGGATATTCTTTCATGATAGAGAAATAATCACTATTACTATAATGTATATTTATCCCTACCTCACATTGTTGATTTATTTTATCTACTCCATAGAGAATATTCCATTATAAGATTGACCTTTGATATGGATAATATTAGTTGTGTTTGAGGAGGAATAATATTCAATAAACAAATTTTCAAACCAGGTGAGGATATTATGAGTTTATAGTAATTTCATTTGGACTAACTAATGCACCATCTATTTTCATGAATTTAATTAATAGTGTTTTCAAAGAACGTATTGATATCTTTTTTGTGGAATTTATTGATTATATCTCGATATACTCTAAAATCTACAAATACTATTATAATATCATGTGGATTTTTCTAAATACTCTTAGACGAAATGAATTATATGAGTAGTTTAGAAAGTGTGAATTGTTTCTTCAATTTGATTAATTTCATGTTCTTGTTATATTTAAGGATGTAGTCTCAGTAGATTTATTTAAGGTAAATGTTTTTTAGGAATGGACTACACTAATGAACATAACATAGGTACACAGTTTTTTTGGATTAGCTAGTTATTATAGGAATCTATTTTAGAACATCTCTGAATAAGATACTATTTTAACCAAACTAAATTGTAAAGGGGTTAGGTGAATATTGAAAAAATAATGTATACAATGTTTTGATGAATTTAAAAAGAGAATAATGAATGATCTAATCTTTGAACTACCATAATGAAATGGCGGATTTTTTATTTATATTTATGCACCAAAGAAAAAAGTGTTTTTGTCCTAAAAAATTATTTAGTTATCACATATTCATTAAGGAAGTTTAAAATTAATTTAAAAAACTATCCAACTCAAGATCATTACTTATATGTTTCAATAATTAACCTAAAAATATGGAGTCATTATCTCTATGTTGAGATATATGAGATATATAGAAATCAAAAGATCATAAAATATATCTTCTCATAGTAATAAATCAATATGAGGTAAATGAGATGTGTTTATCTACATAGGTATTATTATCTTCCAATACACTATCACCAAAGAAAGTGAAAAAATGTAGATGATGTATTGACAAGGAATGATAATGGTGTTCAAAAAAAGTGGATTGAGAAGGACCATGTGTACATGGAACAAGAATATATTGATATGGGAATTACCAATGAATGTCAAACATAATAACTTTTTTCTATTAGTTTCCAAATCATATTTATAAAAATGGATTCAAATTTATAATTATAATGATGAGATTCATGAAAATAAATTTGAAGTGGTGAATGATTGGACATTTCTAGACATTATGTGTGTGAGTGGAATTATAAAATTTAGGAGGATGATATATGTTCTTTCAATATCAAAGCTAAAAATAGAGTTATTGGACAATTACCATAGTTCTAATTTCTCTATACACTATGTTATCTCTCTTTTGTATGGAGTTTTGAAGGAACATTTTTGGTAGGATAGCATAGAGTATAAAATTGTATCTATGTATCAAGATGTTTATTATGTCAACATGAGAAAAAAAAGAAAAACTTTTTGAGGATTCATACGACCAATAACCATTAATAAATGGAAATGAAAATACATTACTATTTATTTTGTGATAGGATTAAAAATATATCCATTAAAAATGTATATATATATATGGGTGATTTTTGTTCAACATACCAAATCAACACATTTTCTTATTATAAGTAAGGATTAGCCTCTACATAATCTTACATGGATATATATTAATGAGTTTTTAAGACTTAATAGATTATATATCTCATTTTTTTCTAAATTTTATCCAGGGTTTAAATCAAAATTGAGGACTATTCATCAATAAGATTTTGATACTGGGCTTCATTTGAGTATTTATTATCACATTAAACTGACTGGATGTAAAAAAGGACAATACAAACATTGAAATATGCACATAGATAATTCCCAAATAATTTTATGTGTATGTGGGATTAATATTTACCTATGGTAATGTTTTACTACAATAATAGTTTATGTTCATGTATTCATATAGAACCATAAGAAGCAATGTATGAAAGGAGATATCATAAATCTAAATTATAGGTTTATGTTGGTTAATGGAAGCTTGTTTGCCGAGAGATTATAGAGAAAACAACATTGATGGTAAACACTATTCAAACCCATATCAATGAATCCTAATATAGAAAAAAGAGGTATTCTGATAACCAAACAAGCTATTTAGAATGTTAAGTGGGAGATCACATTTTCATGAAAGTATATCCAAGGAAGGGTGTTATAAGAATTTGAGTAAAGAGAAATTGAGCCCCATGTAAATTGATACTTTTGATACTTTAGAAAACATTGGAGCAGTGGATTATTTTTTGAAAATTCCACCAGGAAATTCCAAAGATCATAATTTTGTTCAAATGTATTTGTTAAAGAAGTACATATTAGGCCCAACAAATCTCCTCACATCTAATGGAATATATTTAGATCCTGATTTATCTTACATTGAAGAGTCTATCTGGATTTTGGATCCAAAAAATTGGTTTTGAAGAATTGGACAACTCATCTTGTATAGGTACTTTGGAGAAATCCTGGAATTTAAGATGGGGCATGGGATCCTAGGTAACTTATAATGATCAAATACAAACATATTTTTATGAGGTGAAAATATGGAAATTTGGGGGATGAAATTTTTATAGGAGGGGTGGAATTTAATGACCTAGAAATATTTCTATAAATTTTCAATAATTTTATTTATCTCATATAGTATAAATCATATAAAATCACATAGAGAGCCTAATAAAAAACATATAAATGAATAATGAATGAAAATAATATGTTTGTTTAAATGTTAAGGAAGCTACACCGATGAAATAGTATGTTGATCATAGAAATAGTGATATGACCCTTAGGACTAGTAAATCAAATGAATAAATAGTAACCTCACCAATGATTTTATAAATAAAATTTAGGAATCATAAAAATTAAAGTATAATATAATTATATAATAGTATAAGTAAATGAAAATTTTAAATATTATTAATTAAATATTGGTAATTTTGTAAAATATAATTATTTAATTAATATTTTTAACAAATAAATCTATTTAAAAAATTATTTTTCATAAAATTTATTCATAAATTATTATTTTTTGACATACTATTTTAGTAAAATTTAATGATATCCTACTTTATATTTCAAACTTTTAAAAATTCGTTATAAATTTAAAAAATGCATTTATCATGTAAATGATGATTTTAATTAAAAATTAAATTTATCATATTTAGTAAATTAATTTCATTAAATTGTGAATATTTTTGAACTCTACACATCAAAAAATGTTTAGTGTGATTGTTTTTTCTAAAATACATAAATTGTTGTCCTATTGTATAATACGATATTTTTCGATAAATGTTATATACGAGAATTATTTACTCATAAGTTATGTATGGATGAACTAATCCAATAATCTCGAACTTACCATCATTTATTAAATATTTATCACAATAATTCTCTCAAAATTCATAGTCTGGATCCAAAAAAATAATAAAATGAATAAAATATTCCAAAAAACACTTCCCCTTCATTATAAATGGCACCCATCACCACTCTTTATCCTCGTAGATTCCAAGAATTAAGCATTATCAAATTAATACCCAATCCAATTCACAATAACCTACCACATGTTCATAGGATTTGCGTCCCATTACAATACTAAAACAATTTCCCTAAGGAGGTTCTAATGGAGGATAATTCAAGAGGTAAAATCCACTTCCTTTTCGTTTCATTTTATTTTCATGTTCTATTATTTTATTCACTCCCTACCCACCCTTACAAAAATATATTGAAAATAGAAGTTTATTACATGTAATATTATTTTATTATTCTAATGTAATAATCCACCATCATTCACCTTCTCTCCTATTATTTATTATAATAATTAAAACGTCGTCCGTGTGATGTTGTTTCATCGCCTTCAATAAAAAAATGATTTCATTTTCATTGCCCATATTAATGGATATTCATTAAAAAATTTAATGGTTGGAAAATATTTTAAAATTTATTGTATATAAATTTTTATGTCATGAATGTAACATATGTACATAATAATGAATCATAAAACAAAATGAGTTCATTATAATCATTAATTAGGCTAATACTCTAAACGGTTATCATTAAATGTATTCTCTAATGAATCATCCTCATGGAATATAACCAAATGATATATATAATAATTTACAGTTCTATATTTTAACCAATAACATATATTACCATTATCTATAATTATATACATTTCACATGAACATTATTACTTATAAATAAGATAATCGATCATGAAAAACTTGGAAATGATCTCTCTTGAAGGATAAAATTTTATCATTTAACACCCCATAAGTCTTTAAATGATCTTATTAAAAATATAAAAAATTAATTAAAAGTATGAAATTTTTTGAATTAAGTAATTGATTAATTAATAATGATTATCCCTGATATTATGGTACAGTGTAGAACACATTCAAAAATAAAGTCAGGGTTTCTACCTGAACCATCATTTTTTCCTTCAAGTTATTATTTATCTTCCTTTAAACTATTTTAATGATTATTATTTTTACCTCTTATATAATCTATTTATATGTTCTGAACTTATATATCTAGATCATTTCATCTTTTATTTATTGGATAATCATGTTTAATAGGGTTACCTTCTTAATTATTCCGGATGCACAGTCCTGTATAAAGGCAATGTCTCGATTTCCTATGCGTTTTCAAGTACCAAAAATAATCTGTTTTAAAACAAAATTATTTTTTTATAATCAATATTTTTTTTAAAAAACTGTATTTTTTAATTTATGGTTTTATACGAATAATTGTGAATAATACAAACTATTTTAACAGAAGAACTCATAATTGAAAAGTAAATGGAGTATATCTCTCTAAAATGAATCAAAAATGTTATTATAGTATTTTAATTTTTAAACAATTATGGTCTATTTTATGATTTATTAATATTGGTATCTTATTATTTTCATCTACCATAATTTATTAAACATTTTTCTATTAGCATGAGTGTGGATGTGTCATCTTGATACTATTTTCCATACTACTGAGAATGGTTAGTGGTTACATTTATAGATTAAGGAATGTTATTTACATTATATATGAATATGTTGTTTATGTTTAACCATATTTATTTTAGGAAAGTAGAGGACATAGAGTGTGATGTTTTGGTCCATATATAGCTCCTTGAGGCATTGAAAGGTCTCATGAGGCCAAACATATATGGGCTTCGCCAATGCCTAAATCAATTTCAGATGTATTATTTGAGGCCTCGATGGTATTTTTCTGATGTCATGAATTATGAATTTCCTCATTATGATAATATTAAATGATAAATAATTTTATTATTCAACTAGTAAAATATCCATGGATAAGCTACATGTGACTGTTTATATGGAAATATTTATTCCAATTTTATTCCAAAAATATTATTCTTAAGAATATGTTATAATGGCATGTGATCATTCAATTATTCAAAATTCATTATTATTTAACATTCCCTTATACTACATACCCTTACTGAGAATATGATCTGACCACATTATTATGTTTTCCCTAGGGGATGAAGATTAGTATTATCAATGAATTTCATGTTCAATGTAAGAGTTTTTTGGGTGTTACCAATGGAGTTTCAATGTTTTTCACTTTTTAGTTGTAATGTAATGTTCATATATGTAATCTGTAATCCAAAACTACTAATATAATTACTTCTTCAATATTTGATTCATTGTAACCATGTCAATTAAATAATTTATGGACCTGACTCTGGGATACATGGGTCGGGGTCTTTACACTATTTTAACCTTCCAATACAAGGGCTAGGTTATAAGGTAACATAATATTATATAGTTTTTTCACATATACTAAGTATTACAAGAAATTAAATCTACCCCAAAAATATGAAGTTATTGTAATAAAATCCATGAATAATGTTCTGTTTACTGCATTTTAAGATGGTTTTGTTTGTAGAGAAATATTATCTTGTTGTAGAATATAACACGAGATATAAAAGAAATTAAAAAATATCTATATCTTATAAAAATCATGGGGTGTTACATTGTACCCCCTCTAAATTAATTTCTCCCTTGAAATTATTCATTTTTATAAAGGTATTAATAGAATAAATTTTATTTGATAGAAACAAAAATTGTAAAAATTAATACTAGAACTTATATTTTAACAAGGAAATTGGAAATTTATTAGTTTCCCAATGTATCTCATCACTGGGATTCCACATAAGGGAACTTAGGTGGAAAGTGAAATCATGGATATGGTAGAGAACTATATGTATCAAGTTCTGTAAGAACTCGGATCTTCATTTATGGTACATTTTTCCAATTTTGGAGTTTCTAATAAAAATGAAATTTCTGGAAATTTTCAATGTACACGCTGTGTACTCTGCACCGGCTTGAAGTCGTGCGCTGGTTGTGCCCAGGCCACACACACGGTGTGTAAGGGGGACGTGGAGGCCATTTTTTGCGGAGTACGGAAAAACCCACTACAGGCTGTGTACTTTTCTTTTTTTTCATTAAACGGACCGGGGTCACACCTAACCCCCGATTTCATCTTCTTCTCCAGATTTCGTCCGCCCGAGAGTGAACGTATGGATGGATCTTCGACGAGCTCCCGCCTCTTCGTATATTCTTCGATTCGAGCTCGGTCGATTGCATTGGAATCGCAATGGTGAGCTCTTCTTTCTGCTTTAGCCTTATTCCAGGATTCCTCCTCATTTTCAAGTTATCGTTGGTTGAGCGTTTTGTGCGTTTTCTCATATCTACGTCGTTCTAAGGGGAATACATCGTCGTTGTTCACGTATATCGATCTCCTATGATCGAGGTAGGTGGTTTGTGCCTTTCTATAGAATTTTGATGGATATTTTGTGAAAATTCCACCAATTCTTTTGAATGGGGAATTGGGGGTTTTCTATTTTCCCCCTTTTTTTGCATGATTTGCTTGATTGCAGTAGTAGAGGTTTATGCTTGTGAGTAGAGTAATTTATTTTGTGCTCAGGTTGCCTGGATATGCTTGTTCTGCCTATTTAGTGTTTTTCCAGTAGCCCTGCCTAGTTGTAGGATAGTGGAACTGCTACATTTTATGTTATTGAGCCTTAGAATGATAGCCTTCTAGTTCATGAGGTTTACTTGGACAATGTACACATGTTGAGAATGTTTTGTCTTTCACTCGGGACTGTGAGAACCTAGAGTAGTACACTAAATGGAGAATTGATGGAAGGGATTCTCCAGAGTGTATTTTAATTACGATGCGAGACCACATGGGGAATTGACGTTGACTGCTTCCTCATAGGGTCTATAGTTCCTCTACGTGGGCCACAGGGGGAGTAGATGTTGAGTGCTTCCCCAGAGAGAATTTATCATGATACGAGACTATATGGGGAATTGACAGTGAGTGCTTCCCCAGAGAGTCTGTTATTTTCATACCTAAACCAGAGGGGTGAGACTGTGTGTGCCTCCGAAAGGGTTAAAAGTACGAGTAGGATGAACCATAGGGGTTAGGTTGTGAGATCTACCCATAGGGTTACCAGTTTTCTTCTTGTTGCTACTGTTTACTTGTGTACTTTATTTGTTATAACTGGGGATTATAGCTACTTGTTCTCTCTTGTTTACTGCTTTATGTCTTGTTACTTGCATTGTATTCATTAACTGTTAGGCACATATCTTTGGGTGATTTCCTACTGGGATTGTATCTCACACCCTGTTTCGGCCATGCTTTTGGGCCCAAACTGACTATGTTGTTGCAGGTATTGATAAGGTCAAGAGCCCTTCTAGTTCAGGTTCTTGATTACGCTAGAGCTGGAGAGCATGGGACCGAGCCGTGGCTCACGATGCGGAGGAGTTTATTTTGTTTTCCTTTACACATTGTTTTCAGTTGTATTCCAACACGTTGTTGTGTTTTCTTTTTTCCATAGATACCTTTACCTGCTGCATCACTGTTATCATTATTATGTATCAATTGCTTCCGTTGGTCATTTCAATTGTTTTATACTGTTGATTGTTTATTCTATTGTGTATGGATGTTTCTGTTGTATACTTTACCGAATGAGGTCATAGATTCCCCATCGACACACCAAGGCCCTCACTGCTAGTCGGCAACCTCTGGCATTTGGGGAAACATGCTTGTGGTCTTGTGGCAAACCTGATACGGGGCACCAGTGGAGGGGTTCTAGATTTGGGTAATTAAAAAGTGGTATCATAGGGGTTCTTTTCTCTTTCTTTACTGTTTAGATACTTTAGCCAGGGATATGACATATTCGGTACTTGGCATTAAGCTTTTCTTGGGAGTAGCTAACCTGTGTATAGGGAAAACCTATACTACATAGTTAGTTGCAGTTTTTGCTGGTTTTGAGATTTTATGGTTAATCTGATTTCACCTAGAGTGTATCACTTTACTTGTGCTATTAATGTTTTGATACTTAAGTTCTTTTTCTGTCGCAACCTGATGTGATGAGGGTATGCCATCTCATGCATCATGTAGGGACTTGTAGAAATAACATGTCATGCATTCTTGTCATGCCATCTAGGGTGCATTAGTGATTGCATGTTGTTGTGATAGACTCTATGTAGATAATGAATGTTTTTGTGATAGATGTTTGATAGATTCTCTATGGACAAGTTAGGAAACTGTTTGTTTTGTTACTTGCTTAAAATGAACACCAAATTTTTGGTTCTTGAGGTCTTATAGGCCCTCATTAATCAAAACATGGTGGATCATAACCCCGGTTTCTCTTGTATATAACTGTGGGAGATGCCAGGCTTTGATTTGTGGGGAGTATGGGCCCCCAAGGATGGAAATATGGCACCCCATCCAATGTTTTTAGTGTTTCCGGGAGTCTGAGCAGTTTCTGAGCTACTGCCCAAAAAAAACCCAGAATACATGGCGTGTACATTTTGGATACACGTCATGTTGCTTTCAGGTCGTGCCACTGACCGTGTGAGCAGAACACGGTGTCGTGGAAATAACTTTTGGAACAGGCCGTGTATGGTAAATACACGCCGTGTAGTAATGAGCCGTGCACCCAGCCGTGTCACTAACAACACGGGTCGGGGAAGCTCAAGTAGCACACGCCGTGTTGTACCGGAACACGTCGTGTAATCCTTTCCAGTTACCCAGCCGAGTCACCAACAACACGAGTCGACATGACCTTCTCTAAGACACGTCGTGTTGCTTTTGGAGCATGTCGTGTAGTCTTTCCAGGTACCCAACTGTGTCACGAACAACACGGGACAATGTCACCTTGCCTATACACGCCGTGTTTGTTCGGAACACGCCTTGTAGTCTCAGCCGTGTGGTCGGCTGTGTGTTTCACAACATGGGCCACCGAAGCCTTGTCCACTACACGCTGTGTCCGTAGAGAACATGCCGTGTAGTCTCAGTTTAAGAAAACAGTGTGGGTTAGCCATGTAAGGGACTCGGGCATGGGAACAGTTTTCAAGTACATGCCGTGTGTGGATGCAACATGCCATGTAGTTTTACGTTTACACGACTTGTAAGGAAGGATTACACACCCATTCTAGTGGCTTAAGAAAACATGCCGTGTAGTTTTAATACATGCAGTGTAGTCCAGTTTTGTAAACTTGTGTGTTTTTATTCCCTATTTCTATTTTTCACTCTTGTGTTCTCTGTCTTTGTTAATTATGATCTAAGGTTTACTTTTTATCTTTCAGAGCTATGCCTCCGAGACATCATCCGGTCATATGTCTATCGTTAGGCAGTGATCAGACGCTAGACATCGCTGATCAGGGACCTCCTACCGATCCTCCAGTCGGGCCAGCCTTGGCACCAGATGTTATACCAGTTGTAGGCACTAATGCACAGTTCATGGAATGTTTTATGAGGATGATACATGCATTCTAGGGATCACCGCATCCTTCCACGTCTATGGAATAATTGAACAGGGTTTTCCAGTAGTAGTATCCTCATAATTTCTTGGGGGAAGGAGGACCTCTGGCTGTAGAGTCATGGCTGGAAGCCATACTGACTATCTTCGAGCATCTGGAAACGCCTGTAGAGAGGCTGGTCGAGCTCGCCACCTATATTCTCCGAGACTCCTCCAAGAGGTGGTGGGACATCATCTCACAGGTGGGTCAATAGAAGGATATGGCTTGGGAGGAGTTCCAGCACGTGTTCTATAACTACTTCATCCCGGAGACCATGAGGGGCGACCAAGATCGGGAGTTCATGAGCTTAGAGTAGGGTACTCTTTCCTTCATGGAGTATTTCGCTCGTTTAACTGAGATACAATGCTTCACACCCCTCTGGGGTGGAAGTGGGGTGTTCATGGCAAGGAAGTTCGAGGATGGTCTTAGGCGGGAGATCCGCTCGTAGGTGAATATCTTACAGCTGACTTCCATCACTTCCATCGTCAACCAGTCAGTGATTGCGGAGCGCAATTTGAGAGACTCTAGAGCTGCAACCCCGGGCGGTCTTGCTTCCAGAGCTACTTTTCCTCTAGATGATAGAAAGAAGCATCGTAGAGAGCCTACGCGCGGTGATCTGAGGAAGAGATATGCATCGTCAGGCAGCCAGGTGACATGCTACTAGTGTGGCCGGTCCGGGAACATGAGGCTGCAGTGCGAGATGGACCCCGTGGAGTTCCAATCTTGCATCATGATGGGTCACCTTCTGCATTTCTGCTAGGTTTTCTCACCAGAAGCTGGTGATAGGGGTTCTTCCATGACTCCTCATTCATGTGTAGCCCCACCAGCTTCTCACCAATCGGGGATCTGGAGTTCTAATGCCTGTTCGGGCCGAGGTGGAGGTAGAGGTCGTGGCAGTCAGCCACCAGGCCCTCAGCACCAGTAGGGAGGTTCAGCTCAGAGTGGTCAACTAGGGGTGCAGGGCCATGGTACAGGCCAGTCTTTTGCTGTGGACCAGACTTATCAGGAGAAGGATCCCGACACTTCTACAGTTAGAGCTACGATTTTAGTAGCCTCAGTTTAATCTTCATCCCTTTTCGATATTGGTGCTAAACATAGCTTTATCTCTTTTACTGTCGTGGAGAGGCTTGGGCGCTGTATCTTTTCTTCTGCTGACTCGTTGACACTAGAAACACCTTTGGGGATGAGGGCATCTAGTGTACTCCAGTGTAGAGAGTTCCCTCTCGAGGTTGTAGGGTATCGTTTCTTATGGGATCCTTACGTCATAGAGATGACAGGTTCTAATGTCATTTTCAGAAAGGACTGGCTAGTTCCCTTCCAGGCCTTCGTCGACTGTTATCACCATAGGGTCAGTTTCATCTCACGAGAGGGTATATCCTTTCTTCACAGAGGTGAATGGGATGTTCGGGCGATTCGGGCAGGACTCGAGCATCTTGGGCTAGGAGGGGTGACAGCCCAGATTTCTAGTCTTTATCTGGATGATCAGGGGACTCGATAGTTGGACTTTCCTTCAATGGTGGATCATTTCAGGGATGTCTTTCCAGAGGAATTTTCAGGTTTTCCTCCGGAGATTGAGGTAGACTTCTCCATTGAGCTCGTGCCGGGAGCGGCACCGCTGTCCATTCCTCCCTATAGGATGGCTACGCCTGAGATGCAGGAGCTCAAGAAATAGTTGAAGGAGTTGCAAGAAAAGGGTTTCATCCAACCCAATACTTCACCATAGGGTTCGTATGTCCTATTTGCGAATAAGGAAGACGGTACCCTTCGACTTTGTGTGGATTATCGGAAGTTGAACTATTTGAAGGGTGAGAACCGATATCCCGTGCCGAGGATCGATGACCTCTTTGATCAGCTTCGAGGAGCCCAGGTGTTTTTTAAGATCTATTTGAGGTCTGGTTACCATCAGTTGTGTGTTATACCATCAGATGTACCTCTGACAGCCTTCCAGAGTAGGTATGGTCTATACGAGTATACTGTTATGTCGTTCGTTCTCATGAATGCGCCTGCAGTTTTAATGGTACTGATGTACTGAGTGTTCCATCCTTACATGGACTCTTTTGTCGTGGTATTCATGGATGACAACTTGGTGTACTCTCACAATCGACACAACCATGCCACACATCATGAGATCGTTCTGAGTAAACTGAGAGAGCATCAACTTTATGCTAAACTCTCGAAGTGCCACTTCTGGATGGATCAGATTCACTTCTTGGGTCACGTCATCTCAGAGGCGGGAGTATTTGTGGACCCAGAGAAAGTGAGAGATGTAGTTTCCTAGGAGAATCCAAAGAAAATAATTGAGTTACGTAGATTCCTAGGGCTGGATGGATACTACAGATTCTTCATTCGAGACTTTTCTCATCTATCAGCACCCTTGACAGGTCTGACCAAAAAGGGGGCGAAGTTCTTATGGTCATATTCTTGTGAGTCAGCCTTTCAGGATCTGAAGGGAAGATTGATGTCAGCACCGATACTAGTCTTACCAGAGCCGGGAAAGAGCTACACAGTCTATTGTGATGCTTTTGGTATCGGACTAGGAGTGGTACTTATGTAGGGAGATGGAGTCGTTGCGTACGGGTCTCGGATAATGAGGCCGCATGAGAGGAACTACCCTACGCACGACCTGGAGTTGGCAGCTATTGTTCATGCCTTACGCTGTTGGAGATACTATCTTCTAGTAGAGAACTTTGTAGTCTTCACCGACCACAAGATTCTCAAGTATATCTTCACTGAGAGTGATCTGAATCTGAGACAGCATAGGTAGGTCGAATATCTTCAGTATTTTCATTGCATGCTTTCCTATATGCCGGGAAAGGGAAACCATATGGTAGATGTGTTACATTGGAGGACTCAGATTCAGGCAGTTCAGGAGGCCAACAGTGAGTTGCAGCTGATGGCTCTATTTTCTGAGATGCATCTGGAGGTGCACGAAAGACAGGCACAGACATACCTCTCTTCTGTAGCTATTACCTCCACACTTCTTGATCGGGTACGGATGAGGCACCTATCCGACTTATAATTCTTAGTCCTTCGGGAGAGTGTGTTAGAAGAAGAACCTCTTCCTAGATGGACAGTGGGCGAGGATGAAATCTTGCGCTTCTAGGGATGCGTATGGGTTCCAACAGACATACGTGAGGAGCTGACGTGGGATTTTCATTCCTTAGTTTGGTCGATTCATCTTGGCGTCACCAAGATGTATCAGGATCTTAATCGCCAGTACTGGTGGCCAGGTGTGAAGAAATATGTTTCTAGTCTTGTCTTTCGGTGTTCTACTTGTCACCAGGTGAAGGTGGAGCACCAGCTACCAGTAGGCCTTTTACAGCAGTTACCCATTCTGGAGTGGAAGTGGAATGATGTTGTGATGGAATTTCTGACCGGGTTGCCGAGGTCACCTCGAGGGAACGATGCTGTTTGGGTTTTCATTGATAGGCTCACAAAGGATTCTCACTTCTTGTTGATGAAGGAGACCTTCAGTGTCGATGATCTGAGACGACTTTACATCAGAGAGATCGTTCGTCTGCATGGACTTCCATGCTTTATTATTTCAGATAGGGATGTGCGCTTTACCTCTCGGTTCTAGCAGAGAATTCAGAAGGCCTTAGGAACACAGGTACTTTTGACTATAACATACCATCCCCAGACAGATGCTCAGTCCGAACGCACTATCCAGGTGCTTGAGGATATGCTCTGATCTTGCATCCTAGACATTGGCAGTTCTTGGGAGACGCATATTCCTCTTGTGGAGTTCGCTTACAACAATAGTTTCTAGGAGACCATTAATATGGCACCATACGAGGCTTTGTAAGGTAGGACATACCGATCACCCATATACTGGCTGGAGAAAGGAGAGGCAGCTTTGCTGGGATCTTGTCTTGTTCTGGAGACTTCAGAGTAGATAGAGATGATTCGGAAGCAGATGGCTACAACACAGTCTCGCCAGAAGTCTTATGCTGATCCGCGGAGACAACCTCTGATGTTCGAGGCTGGTGATCAAGTTTTCCACCATGTCACACCGAGGTTAGGAAACAAAAGGATTCGGAGACAGGGCCAGCTTTCATCGTGGTACATCGGGCCGTTTGAGGTCTTGGAGAGAGTGGGGCTGGTCTCCTATCGGTTGCAGCTACCTCAGAGGTACCAGGCCATGCATGACATCTTCCACATCTCTGAGCTTCGATGCTACTTTTCAGACCTGTCACATGTCTTTAAACCTGAGGAGGTTGATCTTGAAGTGGATGCATAGTTCGAGAATCATCCTATCCAGATTGTCGATCGCAGTATGAAGGTTCTCCGTGGGCAGTCTGTTCCTCTGTTACGAGTGATATGGAAGCATGGGAGAGTACAGGATGCGACCTAGGAAAGGGAGTCTGATGTATGATCGCAATGAACGGAGCTGTTCAGGGTTTCTTCTTCTCCGCCTCATTAGGGAAATTCGGGGATGAATTTCTGTAAGGGGGAAGTTTGTAAGAACTTGGATCTTCTATTCTGGTACGTTTTTCCTTTTTCTGGAGTTTTTATGAAAATTGAAATTTCTTGAAATTTTCAAAGTACACGCCGCGTACTTTCTGAGTACTCATTGTGTACTCTGATACAGCTCGAATCCGTGTGTTTTCCATACCCGGGAAACACACACGGTGTGTAGGGGTGACGTGGTGGTCGTTTTTATCAGAGTACGGAAAAACCCACTACACACCGTGCACTTTAAAAATACATGTCGTGTACATTTATTTTTTTTCATTAAACGGATCGGGGACGCTACTAACCGCTGATTTCATCTTCTTCTCCAGATTTTGTCCGCCCGAGAGTGACCGAATGGACAGATCTTCGACGAGATCCCGCATCTTCATCCGTTCTTCGATTCAAGCACAATCGATTGCATTGGAATCGCATCAGTGATCTCTCCTTTCTATTTTATCATTGTTTCATGATTCCTCCTCATTTTCAATTTATTATTGGTTGAGAATTTTGTGCGTTTTCTCAGATCTATGTCATTATAAAGGAGAATTCGTTGTCATCGTTCAAGTATATCGATCTCCTAGGATCGAGGTAGGTGGTTTTTTCCTTTATGTAGAATGATGACTGATATTTTGTTCAAATTCCACCAATTCCTTTGAACTGGTAATTGGGGGTTTTCTGTTTTAGCCCTATTATTTTTTGCCTGCTTTGCTTGAGTGATGTAGTAGAGGTTTATGCTTGTGAGTAGAGTAATTTATTTTGTACTCAGGTTGCTCTACCATGATTGTTCTTCCTGTTTAGTGTTTTTCTAGTTTCCATTCCTAGTCATAGGATGGTGGAACTTCTACTTTTTATGTAGTTGAGCCTTATAATGATATCCTGGAAGTTCATGAGGTTTACTAGGACAATGTAACCATGCTGAGCATGTTCTATCCCTCGCTCAGGACTGTGAGAACCTAGAGCAGAAGACCAAAGGGAGAATTGACGGAAGGGATTCTCCCTATTGTCTTTTAATTACGATGTGAGACCACAGGAGGAATTGACGTTGAGTGCTTCCTCAGAGGGTCTGTAGTTCCTCGACACGGGCCACAGGGGGAATAGATGTTGAGTGCTTCCCCAGAGATCCTTTACCATGATATGAGACTATAGGGGAAATTGACGATGAGTGCTTCCCCAGAGAGTATATTATTTTCATAGCTGAACCAGAGGGGTGAGACTGTGTGTGCCTCCTAAAGGGTTGCTAGAAATTGTAGGTTGAACCATAGGGGTTATTCTGTGAGATCTACCCAGAGGGTTTCCTATTTTATTCTTGTTGCCAATTTTTATTTATGTACTTTATTTGTTAGAACTGTGGATTGTAGCTAGTTGTGCTTTCCTGTTTACTCCTTTTCTTGTTACATGCCTTGTATTAATTGACTGTAAGGCACAGATCTTTGGGTGATTTCCTACTGGGTTTGTATCTCACACCAGTTTGGGCCATGCTTTTCGGCCCAAACAGACTATATTATTGCAGGTATAGATTAGGGCAAGCACCCTTCTACTTCAGGTTCTTGATTGCGCTGGAGATGGAGAGCATGGGACCGAGACGTGGCTCACGATGCTGAGGAGTTTATTTGGTTTTCCATTGCACATTGTTTTTAGTTGTATTCCAGCATGTTGTTGTGTTTGCTGTTTTCCATAGATACATGTACCTTCTACATCACTGTTATCATTATTATGTATCCATTGCTTCCGCTGTTCATTTCAATTGTTGTATGATGTTGATTTTTTCTACTGTTGTGTTTGGTTGTTTCCACTGTATACTTTCCCGAATGAAGGCATAGTATCCCCACCGACTCACCAAGTACCTCACTGCTAGTTGGCAGCCTCTGGTGTTTGCGGAAACGTGCTTGAGGTCATGTGGCAATCCAGTTACGGGGAACCAATGGAGGGGCTCCGGATTCGATTCGTTACAAGTTCTGATGGAGATTTACATAGAACAAGGTTCAGGGAAATTAAGCAATCACAAATCTAGAAATCAGTGATGATTTAAAGGACCATTTGATTCATCAGATAAGAAGGAATATTTATACTATTTTTAGATTCCATATCATTTCCATAAATGAGAATATTTTTTTATGAAAAGAAAAAATTACTTGATTTAGGTATAATCTCACCATTGGTTGTTCCTTAAATTTTTATACTTCGTCACTTATTATAATAACTGATGTAGAATTTTTCATTCCTAAAGAGTTATTGGATCATGCGATCCATAAATAGAATGATTGGTTATTCCATATATCATTATCATGGGAAAAAATATTATCCCTATTTAAAAAATATGTATATGTCTATCTATGGTGAGATAATAATTTATTATAACTTTTTCATCTTAATTTTAACTTAATCATTGAACAAATTGATATCCTTGCAATCCAAATGAAAGATGAAAATATAAAACATTATAAATAGGTACAATAAACCAGCTTAACATTTACCCCCTATATAACATAATTCATATATAGTTGGCCACTTTCCAAACATGTGAATCCATTCTTCATATATTTTCTTGAAACATGATAATAACCAGAATTAATGTAAAACCTTAGTGAAAATATGATTTCTTTTCAAAATTATCTATTTCCACATACCATAAATCCCACAAACTCAATATATATATTCCATGATATCAAAAATAACTTTTCGTCATATCAAAATTGAGTTCACTAATACTATCAAAAATATATTTATTTCCTCATCCAATCATTATGCATATATTAAGGGTTATTCTTCGCTTAATGTGTATTCAAAAAATATATAAATCACATTTAATGGATACCAATACCACTCATCATATAATATTAAATACACATGAAAAAAAACCCACTAAGTACCAATATATAGATATTTCACTATTCCATAATACTATAAAATATATTATATTACAATATTCATGAATCCCATTACGTTAAACTCACTCATTCCACCACTTCATTTTTGTACTCTACATCACTAATGGTTTTTTCATTGTATTTTCCAATATATATGCCTCTTAGAGTATTTGAAATTGATAATCATTAGTATCCCATGGATTAGGGCATTGGTTATCATAATTCCCCATTTCCTTACACTTGTAGCATTGGAGTGTGGGAGGTTCATTCTGTGTAACATTTTAACTAATCACATAATTATCTGTCTTTATCCTATTACATTAGAACTAAAACTCCCAATGGAATTATTTTCAAAACATACATCATTTAATAATCCGTTAAAGACAATATTTACCATTATACATTCTACACAATGATCATATGGAAACACACGTATTATTTTCAACATGGTTTTGATATTTTATATTGAACTCTATCTTCAATTTATTGTTAAACCATGAGATTAATACATAACCACAAAATAATTTTTTAACTTGGTAAAAAATGAAAATTTTCTTTATAGATACAAAAGACTCTTATGGATAATTCCAATCAAAGAATTGGTTTTATGCCACTGAATAATCGGTCAACCATACATTCAGGCTAGATGGTAACGCCAAAAGAGTTGCTATCATGTCTTGTAAAATTTTCTTCACATGTACCCAAAAAATTTTCATCCTTTTTATTAAGAACAAGTAAATAGTTTTTAATCTTCATATAATGAATATGATTAATATACTAATTGAAAAATTTGTTCTTAAACTCTTCTCATCTGATGGATCCAATTTAATCTTGTTGCCTTATATTTTTGTTTATGATCCACCGCCGGCCCGAGTTACCTTCTAAAAATTAAACAACAAAAATAAATTTTTCATTATCGAATACTGAAGGATATAAAATATCTTTTTGGTAGTTATGATCTATTATTCAAAAATAATTGGGTAAGAATAACTACTGAAAGAATGTGTATGATACCTCATGAAAAACTCCATACAATGTTGTCTCTTACTCTTCTCATTTTAAAGTCTAGAATGATTCATAGATTTTGTTTGTATAGTGATAAGATTTTTAAATAAAGCTATGATAATAAATGTTTTTTTCAATATTACAAAAATTGTATATACCATTAAACTTATCACTAACATGGTTCCTCATTTTCAAGTCATTTTTTGAATCCCAAAAAGAATTGTGTGAGAGGGACATTTCATACTAGGAAAACAACAAAATCAAGTAATATACATTCTATATCTAAAATTTTATGTTTAATCCTATGTTAACGATGATAATTAACAAAAATCATGTTTTCTACATATACTTTCTCTTATTCTATGTGAAATTCATAGGCATCTCCATATAAATTTTTCTAGGTCTGTCATTAATTATTCTCATCATTGTCTCCAATGGATTACTAAAAGTTCACTTTGATACCAACTCTTATAACCAAAGCTTTATGTACATGGAACTTTCCTCATGTTTTAGTAATACACAAAAAACAAACCAAAACTTGCCCATATATCATATTAGTTTAGTGCCTTTGGGAAACTGGAGCACAAACTTCTGGTCTACTGAACGATTATCAATGTTTCCCTTAAAGATCATCTCCTTTTTAACTCCCAGCTAAAACATTTCCATATTTCCTATATAAAATATAACATAATAAATGATGAGATCAAATTTTAATTAGGTGTAAAACAAGGAGTTCTGAATAAAAACATAAACATTAGTTTTTTAGAGTAAAAAATTATACCCAGCATATCAAATATCATAATTTAGAGTCCTAAAAATTCTTAATACATTAATCATAAAATAATAACATTGATATAAAACATGGAATTTTGGAAAACACATAAGCATTGGAAAAAATTTCCATAATAGTGGAAAAATTCCTTTACTAAAATATGTTCACTTCTCGTTCTCACGCATAATTACAGAACAAGGCTTACATACCATTCCAGACATATATATTGAACTGAGATCATTTCCCATTCTAGTACAGTCTATCTCATGAGATATAAATACTTACCTAATGAAGTGTAAGGAGATATATTACCCACCAATAACATAATTAAAATCATACGTATATGTGCCACTATAACATAATTCATTCATCATATCAAAACCCATTAAATTTGTTGAGTTTCATGAATTCATTATATCATAACATAACCCAAGGAAATGAAATGGGTATCAAAAATATCTTTACCTCATTTAAAGAATATTACCATATAAATAATAATGGTAGTCAAAATTAATAATATCTCTATAAAATAATTTGTATCATCAAATAATAGAAAAGTATCATTTTTTCTTGAAAAACATTTTATATTTTTAAAATGTTGTCAATCATTAAAACAATCCTTTTTCATAAAAGATAAAATTTTAACCACGTAAGGGAGAAATTAATTAAAAAATGTTACATGAAAGAATAAAAATATATTCATATCATATAACCTAATAATAACCCTTTAGAAAATTGTTTTTTGAAAAATCAAAAATTACCTTATGTCGAAAAAACAAAAAATAACATTCATACCATTAAATAAATATTCACAAATGGGTATAAGTGACATTAATATTTATTAAATAAATTAAAATAATATTTTTGAATACATTTTTTGTAAATTGGGACATGGATGATAAATATACCAATGTATATACTTACATAAAAAAATCTCTAATAATTATGATATTGGGAAATTATCCCTTGCCTTAGGTCCATGTTCCTTAGTATATATCAAAAACATATGTCTAATGGATTAAATAGTGATATAAATGTATTTAATATCCATATTTTTATATACGATATTATATATGATCATATGATCATATGTTTAATAATTTTTCATTATTAATCTTCTTTTGCGAGTTAACTACTGCATTTTCTTATGCATGTTTTGTCGTATAAGTTCAAGTTCCTTCCCATTGAATATTGTTCTATGATTTAAAAAATTATATTATGATAATATATATATCACATATTTTTTATTCTATACATCTATATAATCATTCTAAAATGGTGAATAAGGAAAAATAATTGCATCGCACTGTAGAGATGGTAGGTCCTACATATGCACGAGCGATGGTATCATTCCTTAATAGTAAACATTTAGGGAAGTAGATGTTATATATATGTTTTTCTATAATAAATATCATTCTATAATCAGTATATATTTACATAAATCCTTTTTTATACCCATAAAAATAAATTGGTGATGAAAAACAGATTACACCACAATGTGGAGACAATAATCCGTATGTATGCATGTATGATGATTTCATTTTTATATGACAGATATAAGATGAAATATAGTTGTTCCATAATCACTATAACTTTAAATAATATAACTGATATTTTTTTATCACTTTATATATGAAACAACTCATGGAGAGGATGTAGAATAGGAAATAATTTTGAATGAATCGGTATAGGATATTACTTCTTATTTGACAATATCCCTCTAAATTTCATCTTAAAAGAAACTGAGTTGGTATTTTGAGAAGATTAGAACCAATATAATGTTACTATATAAGCTATGAATGGGAACTAGTTGGGTATTTCTAATCTTGAAATCTCAAATATAAGTGAAGAAGTGAGGGATGCAATGCCCTTTTATAATTTAGGTAAGGGGCACATTTGGAATCTCCAGAAATATTAATTTATATTTAAATCAAACCCCATCAAAATATCTAAAAAATGAAATATTTTAGAATATGATCAGTTATAATATTTTAATATCATTAACCTATAAATTTCAGACATGTTTTTCTTATCATTTTAATCCATATCAATTTTATTAAACCATAGTTATTCTATTTTTATGTTAACAAAGATGAGAAATTACTAAATATTATAATAGTTTAATTTTTTCATATTGTATATAAATTAGAACACAAATAAAAAATTTTAAAAACTTAACCATAACACAATTATATTATAATTTTTATAAAGGTACTATGTTTTCCAAAAAATTTAATAAACATTTATTTTGGACAAAATTTCAATAGTTTTTATTTTGAAACTAATAGTTTCATGGATTTTTAAAAATATCAATAAAATAATATAACATAGAAAACAATATTTTATTATGTTCCAAATGTGATAGGATCATCTATAATATTTATGAGATATATTAATTTTCCCCATTTATATTTATTGAAGTATTTTTAATAACAATTATTTTATATTTACATTAATTAAATAATTACTAGATCACTTTTGTGTAATTATTTAACATACCAATTTCTTGTATAATATTTAAAAATAATAAACTATGAAGAAGGTAGATCATTTAAATTCTAGAATAATAATTATATTCAAATATAAATTCTGTAAAATACTATATTAAAAAATTTATATTTGTTTACAGAAGAACGTGAAAGCCTTAACATAACTATAAATAAAATATTATATGTTTCATAAGATTTTCCATGTGGTTTCAAATTGTCAATAATTATATCATTTGATGAATATGCTCATTCTCTACTCAAAGAATATGATTTTGTGATGTTTTGGCTGATTAATTGTAATTTTCCTTTTAACTAAAATTATATTATTGATTTTTCATAAATTAAATAATATCTACATCATCATTGTATAATCCATTAAGATAATTATTTAAGTCCCAAAAAGTTATAATAAATTACCATGATAAATAAAATCATTTAGCATTCAAATCTATATTTATATTCAAACATATATTCTTGTAGAACCTTCTATTAAAAATGATATAGTTATTAAAATTTGAGTAAAACATATTTTACATTTCGTTAAATAAAATATATTAAATTCCCTAATGTCATCCAATATTCTTCCAAAAATTCCATATCATTCCAATAATTATTTAGGTAAAAAAATTCATACAATGATATAGATAATGTTTTCATGTAATTTTTTAATATCATGTTTACATTAAATTAACTAATTTACCATTTAACCATATGAATAAAAAAATTCTCAAATTTCTAAACAAAATGGCTGAAAATAAAATAAAGAAGATTTATCAAGCCGGAGCCAATGATTTAAAATATGGAATCCATTTTTATAAAATTAAATATATTGTAGGTTCATTAATTAATATAAAATTAATCCCATTGGTGCAATGATTAAACATGTTTTTAAAATAAAAACATGTGAAAGAATGAAATGTTTTTACATCTAAATTCAATGTAAAATTAATGTAAATGACCTAAACTATATTAAATAATAAATGTAAAATTAATTTATAATTTAAAATCATTATAATAAATAATTTAACTCTATAAATAATTTTTTATAAAAAAATGTTTTTAATTAAAATGAACTTCTCTTTATATATTCATAAAAATGTGAATCTTATCATAAAAATAATAAATAATCCAAAAAAATACATTTTTATACTATGCATTGAAAGGAAAATATTACATGGTCCAATATTATATAAAAATTTGTCATGAACTATATTTAAAATGGGTGTTCCATCCAAATGTGGAAAATCATCATTTAATGAAAAATACATCTTTTATCGAAACAATTGAATTTTTCCTATATAATGTCTCCAAAATGTAAGAGATGAATTTTAATGAGTATAATGTATATGTTGTATATATATCTTTTTTATTAATAAAATCCATCATGAGTGATTTTTTTATTTCATGTTTCACTAATTTATGATTAAATATTTTTTGAGAAAAACATTACCTTTTTTAAAAAAAGGGTTTCTTTTTAATTTATAATTAATCATTCACCAATGATTAAATTATAGATACATTTATAAATAATATTTTCATAATTGAGTTAATAATTTTCTTACCCTACATTTTAATGGATTCGTTATAAGGTAACATACAAATATTTATTTGATCACTTAAACATTATCTTGTGTGAAATGAAATCTATCAAAGGAACTCAAAATTGTGTTAACACAAGCCAAGAATAGTGTTGATTATCTAGAAATCTATCCTGGGGATACTTCCAGTGCAAGATAATCATGGTGTAGTGTACAACATAAGGCATCAAATATGTTAAAAAAACTACGTCATAAAATCCTCGAGGTTTTTCAAGTACATCATATGAGATGTATAGGAGGGTTATATATGGGTATGATTATGAAATAATGTCCATAATTATATTACAATATTTTATTTATATATTCCATATGGAATGAAAATAAACCTTTAGATCCGTTAGGATTGTGTATGATTATAATTATATTTAATGTTACTGAGAAATTAATGCAGGTATATCTTGCGTCATCTTAGATAGTATTAATGCTAGTGATTATAGTGTTTTTAGAACTCTATCATGGAGTGTGATTATTGGAAAATAAATTAGGTATCTATATTGTGATTTATTTATTAGTGATTAGATTAGTTATTTTTATGGATTTATATGGTATATTTGTATTTAATCCCCTATTGGTAAGTATAATTATATGATAACGTAATTATGTTTAAGTTAATTAGTGGCTGTATCATTTCTGAGGAATTGAAATCTATTTACGGATTCAAATATGCTTATATAGGATCTAAGAAAATAAACTATAGTCAATGAATCAAAAATATCTAGTTCGGTTTTAACTCAATATTCACCTAGTACAATAAAAAGAGGCCAATTTGTACCTGTGCTTTGTTCATCTTGAGGGATACAATTTAGTGATTTACACGATATTTTTGAACAATTAATAGGGATTTGAAAATATATTCATTAAAGAAGACAATGTGAATATTAAAATGGAATACCTAGATAAAATATAATGATTTATAAGTTTATCTAATTATATCACACTTTAATTTAATGTATTGTAAATAGAATTGACTATTTCATCTGAGAATAAATCTTCTATTTTTTTGTACATTTGATCATTTAAATTTATTTTATTAGGAATTCTTATTACCATTTTTTTTATTATATTTTTGAGATAAGTATATGAAAAATGAATACATGTATGATATATCCCTATAAATTCAACTAAAATTTAAGAATATTATGTAAAAATTGATGAGATAAAGGAATATTGCAATGCATTCCTATATTACATGAAATTCTGAGTGTCATATTATCCTTGATTGTGATGTTTATATCGTAATTGATATTATAAGTTTAGTTTTTTAGATCATTTATATTATATCATTAGTGAATTATAATTAAAGTTTTAAGGATAAATTTATTTAATTGGTAAGAATATAATGACTTGATATTAGAGTATAAATTTAACATACAATAAACTCTATTTTGAATAGCATCAACAATATCAACACACATCTAAAATGAAACCATATTAAATATTATTTTTATTAAATTACATGTATTAATTTTCCATCATTATAATGTAGTCATTAAATTATAGAGTACAAATTTAAGTAAAACTTATTTGAAATATATAAATAATTAAATAATAAATTTCATTTTTAATACGAATGGATTGATAATATTCTATTTGTGTAGCTAAATAACTAATATGATCATTTTATCAACAAAAATGAATGTTCTTAAAAAATAACTTTTAAGCTGCTATGAATATTTATTTTATGAAACAAAATATATTATTTTTTAATGATAAAATTATATTTTTTTTCTAAATAAAATTTTATCACTAATTTATTTATTAATTGATAAGAAATAATAATAAGAACAATTATTATTCAAAAATTACTTTACATTTTATAAAAAATTTAATTATATTTTATATTTCCATAAAAAAATTTAATGAACACAATTTTATGAGTTTAATTTGAGAAAATTAAAATTCTTTTTAGTTTTATCATAACAACACTTTCATAGGATAAATGTTTTGTATTTTTCTAAAAAATTATATTTATGTGAAAATTTCATAATATCATTTTTGAAATATCATGAATTTTTGAAGCCATTATGATATGTGAAATAATTTGAAATCCATGAAAACATTTTCATGATCTATTTCATTTAACATAATATAAATTAAATAATTTAAATACGTAAATTTTTATTTTCAAACCAATATTTTACATTTTTAAACATAGGTTATGTTTTTCTAAAATCGGTTTGTTGTAGTATAAAATTTTTATTCTAAAAGAAAATCTTATAAATTACTTATATTTTATGTCATGAATCATTTTTTGGGATTGGAATCCTAATATACAAACTATCTAATATGGGAATTTTTTTAGATATATAAATAATTATTCATGGTTAAAAATATTTACAATGGTAAAAGTTTTTTTTTGGTAAAAAGGTAAACTATATGGAAAGAGGAATAGTTTCTCAAAACATATATAAAAATTATCCTTTGAGGGGTGGATCAAATCACACGCATCAACTATTATTGTCCACATTTAGTGAAATTGTTTTTGAATGGTGACTTTTCCATTATTATTATTTCCCAAATGGCACTCCACTCACTTATAAAAGGTGACATCTGGCACCCCATTACATTAAATTTAAAATTATAAATATCTAGTAGCCACTATACTTTTTTTAGTTCTCATATATACCTCTAACATGTTATTCAACATCATGACCCATTGAATTTCCAAAAATCCCTTATTTTTAAAAGGTCCCCAAATAGATGGATAAAACATGTAAAAGGATTACTAATCACATCCTAACCATTATTATTCTCTATATTTCTTATAGATATATATTTCCCCATTTATAATATATATAAACAAATTTAATTAATAGAATAGAATTTTATTACATTAATTTTATGACAATTATTACCCTTTTCTCTTCCTAATAAAAATGTGAATGTCATTTATATATTTTTGTAGATTTCCACATCAACAAAGCAACAATTTTTTTAACCATAATTAATGGATGGTTATAAAAAATTATTTAATATATGAAATTTATTTTTATAAAATTTTTATTAATAATAAAATATAAACCATTTTATTCCTTTCATTCCATTCAATGGAAAATAAAAATGTCATCAATGTGTATATAAGGACTACCACCTCTATGAAATTATGTAATTCATATCTCATAACTAGACTAGTAGGATGATTCTATGAATTTATATAATTAATTAAAATTATTACTATGATATTTCATGTCTCATAATTATTATATTAATATTTAACAAATTATTATCAGAATAACATTTTATTAGAAATGTATTTAAAAAATTTCATTGTTAATTCCGCCATCTAAATTCATGAAGAAATCTATTATGGAATGATATTTTATAATTAAAAATTATTATATATAATATATTAATGTACCATGGATAATATATGAATTTTAAAATTTGGCATAATGAATGAGGGTCAACATTGATATTTAATGTGCGCATGAAATAATAAAAATCACCAACATCCGATGATGAAAATAAAATAAAACTTACAAATAAATATATAATAACTTATTTTAATTGAATTATATATAGGGTACTAGATATAATATGGTTTTTAAATTGGTTATTATATTTATTATGTCTATTAAAAATGAGGTTAAATAAATTTCATGGATTTCAATAGTTATAGAAAGAATATTGTTAACAATTCTCATTCATTGAGGTATATTTTTTATTATACACCTAAATTTGTTTATGCAGTGTACATAAAACCAATTTTAAGTGTTAATTAGTGATTATATATTTACTCATGTTATTAAATGTTCTATTTTTTTTTACTATCTTGATATTTTGGATAAAATATTATAAAATTCAAAATTTTTTCCTCATCTCAATATTTCATTATTGAGATATTTTTGTATTCACATATTATTTTAGATTTCTGTGTACATATGTACTATGGATTTATTTTGATTATACATATAGTTTTATTAAATATATTTCATAACATATATAATTTCAAAATTACAAGATTTGTTTATTTGAATTGATTCAAATATTTAATTGTTTGTTTCCAATCTCAATTTTTAATAAAGATAGTATTGAATGAATTTTTATTAAGGGAAAATTTGAGAAAAATTTATAATGAAGACCAAATTATTTATCTTATCATATTTTTAATATTTACAGTTCATATCTCTATGCTGAATTTCACTTCCATTGGAAACTTATTTACCTGATGCGATGCAACTAATATAAAAGTAACATTTCTTCTATGATGAGAAATTTTATAATATATGTTTGCTTTCATTAGATTATTTTTCACATATTTTTTTTTCAATTGACTAAGGTTGTCTTATTATTTTTTTATATTCTTCAAAAAATATTTATAATAATGTTTTTACATTTTATACTTGTTTTTCAATTTTTTTTTATTTTTATCATTTTTTGTGTGAATACGTTATTTCGATATTATAAAAAAATTATTATGAAGACTCGTTTCCATGTTTTAAAAATGATTTTAAAAATGATTTAAAAATTTACTGATATTGAAAATAAAATTAAATATTCATATTTTTATTGAATTTAAATGATTTTTTTAAATGGTATTCTTGTTTTTAAAATAAATTTTTTTCATTTGTTATTCATAAAAAATTATCTACTATTTTTATGTATTCCTAAATAAGGTTTTTGAAAGCATAATTATTTTATAAAATTTTATTTATAATAACATATTTTAAATTTTATTATATAATCTCAATAAATATTTTATATAGAACAAATAATTTTTATAAAGGAAATCATTTATAATAAAATTTAAAGCATTTAAAAAAAGGAATATTTACTCTTGTTTTTTTCATATTGAATAATAAAATAATATTAAATAGGGTATTTTTCATCAATCTACACATTCTTTTATGTTATTTAAGTTATATTTCTAATAATTTTATATGATAAAATCCTCCGTCTTTCTTTAGCGGGATTATGAAATAATCTATGAATATTAACATGAAACCTATCACTTTTCTATAGGTTAACTAATTGATGTTTTGAAATATGAATTTGTTTTTTATCTCCCTGCACCCATATATATGGATGATTTTTATTCGACATTTGGGGTCTAATATGGCCGTCTAATTAATTTTTTAATGATATTTATCTAATTATATAATTACATTTTTGTGATTATATTATCAATTAGCTTCACCCATTGAGACTATTTGTGCATGGATTTGTAGCCAGAATGGATATAAAAGATTGTATTTGTGTTTAATGAATATGTGATATTCTCAAAAAACTATGATTAAGTGTATGTACAGTTTCCTACTAACATAAAGGCTATTAATTAGTGTATTGGTTAGTATCTATGGTCATAAATACTATACATTAGTGTATCAATGGTTAGATATTCCCCCAAGGACTATTTGTGTGGGTATTTGAATTAAGTGGTCTTCATAGAGATAGTGTATGAGTGTAACTATGTAAAGATATGATTTGAAAGACTATTCATAGTTTTTCTTTTGAATGGTTATTTCCATAATGTAATGATTTCATATGATTATTCTTATAATATATTATTCATTAGATGATCTTGTTTATTTTTCCATTTTTTCACATTCATATTCCATGTATTATTATTGTTTTTTATTTCATGTCCTTATATATTGACATGTGGAAAAAGAGTATTATACCATGTTATTTATAAAAATATATTTCTCACATGATTGATTTTTCCCATTTGGTTACTATCTAACCCTTGAGGATATGTTCCTAATATTTCGTAAGATTATAATTTCATCTCACCCATTTTGTATGATTTAATTAAATATGTTATGATGATTTGTATATCTATGTATTTTTAATTAATGATATCATTAAGGGTGATATTATAGAATAATTTTCTACTCTTTTGAAATATATATGATTTTGTAGATAATATGTAAAGACACTAAAACATAACGGTCCTCAGCATAGTGTCAGATTATTTCGTTAATGTGAAATATATGAAAGGTTACCATGAATCATATAACTTTTTATCAAGTATAGGGTTTAAATTATGGGGTTTTTTCAAATGATCTTTGAGTATGGTTATGTTTCCCTTAAATTTGGTTATATGAATGTTGAGGTTCTTGATGTTTTTAGTGTTTTAAGTATCTCTACGATGCTTATGTTTTCAGTAATGTAATAATTATAGGTAGTGAAAAAAATTTCATTTTTGTTATCAATCTTGAACATTATCTTATTTTTTTGCTTCATTGGGATATCATGAATAATTGATTCAATAATTTTCATTAGGGTATTCCGGTTGTTATGTTCTTTTACTATCAATATTGTTTATATTTTCAATGTCTTTGACATCATTAGGATCGTACGCACTATTAATTCATAAAGGGAATCCAAACTAATTTCACTAATGTCACGAAAAAATAATATGACCACATGCCACAAAATATCTTATTGATATTGATGACATAAATTATTTGGATTACTAAGACTAACCGAAAATATAAATACTGGTGATAAAATTAATAGCCATGAAGATGCTGAAAATAACCATGATGTTGATAACATCAATGAAGGTAATGACACATATGACCATGAATTCCATGTTAAACTCAATAAAACTGATAAACCTAATGACATTGATGAATATAATGTCACTAATAAACCATATTATGAAACTGATGGTAACAAATTGATTCTCTAATCCCACACTCTTGGATCCATTGGAAAAAAAATTACTTTCTGTACCCACTCATGTCCCAGTTAAAAAATCTTTCATTTACCCATCCATATCGGTAAAATATATTATTATCATAGAATATCATTCATCTAATGAATCATTCTTCTTTTAGATATATAGAGAAATTCAAAATAACAAGATGTAGAAATTCAAATGTTAATTGTTTTAAAAAATCATTATATACAAAATTTATTAATCCATAAAAAGTTTTCCATATCTCCTTAAAATTTGTTCTAACCTATATTCCTTTTAGACATGTTACATGTACTACTTTTATTTATAACATTAGGAATGTAAACAAAAGAAAAGGAAGATATCATACACTTATTATAGGAATCATGAAGACAAAGATATAAAATATATAAGAATATTATATATAATTTGGAAGGAATAAATAATATTAATAATTACATAGTAAACTAAAAAATATACCATTCTATATCCATGATAATAATCTAAAATATAGAAATAAATAATATTTTTATTTTACCAAGGGAATGTAAAATGTCATATTTGAAAAACATATTATAAAATACTTTTTCCCTGAATCTATACAAATATGTGAGAGGTATACACTAAAATAATAACTATTTTGCCTCATGATAACTATAAATGGATTTTTGGTTTATTTATTTACATGCCCCACCCATCACATGTTATTTTCGAATGCTTTATTTATAAGAGTCAATAGAAATTTTTAATCATTTACCTAAGGAACATCTAGTGGAATAAAAACATGTATATACATATAAAGAAAAATATAGAATTGAAAAAATATTTAGCCTATATTAATAGTCAATAATCATTAATAAATTCTATACATTTATACATGTGAAGAAAAATGATAACATGATCATTCAACATCCATATAAAAGTGGTTTATGGTTAATCAATACATTGAAAACATTCCAATATTCATCCACATTTAAATAAAAATATTCATAATTCCAATACTTTTCCCCTGTTAAACAATGTGATAACATGATCGTAACACAACTTGATAATTGATGTAGGTGGTCAAACAATACATTGTTAACTTCCAACAATCAAAAAACAATGGAATAATAATATATATATAATGAAAACACTTTTTACCATTTTAATAAATGGGACAACATGATCATTAACACTATAGGGGAATAATTAATGGTTTCAAAATAATCAAGCCCCAACACAATAAAAGATACATATAATGGTGGTCACATAAAATAAAGACACACTCACTATATAATTCTATGAATTGTTTCACTAACAAAGTTATTCAAAATCAAATAGTTTCATAAGGTGAGTTCAATCCCCCCACAATGAAATATATATGTATATATATAAGGGTAAATTATAAAACAAAAACCCAAATGGGGTAAATATATTTCAAATTTATAATGTAAATATAAGAGAAAACATATATGATCATTAATAAATAAACATTAATATTCATATAAAATATAATATTAAAAGACACGTTCAAATTTATCTTATGAAAATGTGATGTGAATGATTTTTAATAACATTATTCTAAATGATTATATAGTAATTGATCCTTTAAAATACATAAATATTATGTTATATAAATGGTGATATTAAAACAAATCATAAGAAAGTGAAACGAAACCTCTTTTATTTATTTCTAAAATACCACTGTTCAAAAGTATTATTAAAATAAGTTTGAAAAATTAATTATATTGTATTAAAACATATTTTTATAAAAGGGTATTATAAAATAAAATATATTAATATATTATATTCAATGAACCTAATAATGGAAAATAAATGTTCAATAATGAACATTATAACTCACTGAAATAATATTTCAGTTATCAAAATCTCTTATGGGGAACATACATCATAAAGAATGAAATGTTTTAAATGAGGTTTATCTGGTAAAAATGTAAAATATGAGAATATTATAAATAATACATTGAAATGGTATAATTTTCTCAACATATATTTGATTACTTAAATTAAAATATAATATCTCAAAAAATGAAAATTGAGTTGGAAAAAACACTTATGATTGGTTTATCCTTTGTGTTAAAAGAAATTTGAAAATGTGAACATTATAAGGGTAAGATAATCCAAAAAATTATTAAGAATAACATATAGAATATTCATGAGAAATGACATCAATAGATCATTATAAAATAGAATCAATATTAATAACATGTAACATGTCTCAAATAATTAGAATTAAGACCAAGAAAACACTTGCTACTTGAGTAAAAATTTATTAAAAACCCCTAAAAAGTGTTTCCTTGTAGTAAATCACAAAATAGAAAGATTAAAAGTTATTTCTTTATATTATACCTCAAATATGTATTATATACACATTATAATTGAAATTATATTCCTAATAGTAATCATTCCTTAAATAGAACAATTTTGGGGGAAAACCCTTAACCTATTCCTGATTTATTTTACACATTCACTAAACATCCTCAATAATAAAATTATAGTCATAAACATCACTCCAATGAACCATGTTTATATATATAACCATTAATAATCCAAATTCGCAGTCATTATATACATATATAAATATATATTATTTAGTATTGACCTATTTTTTATACTAGATGTAAGTAAATATTATCTCTTTAAACTAGTTTTATAAAAGATGGGTTTGAAAAGTTTATTAAAAATAAGTAGTTATTTGATATTATAATTATTATTACTATATCTTCAATGAGAGTTTATAAATCAATAAATTCATTCAATGATTTTTTTAAAACCCAAAGTTGTGATATCAATGATTATGATATTTCAATGACTCTTAATGATCAGAATATATTTTATTAATTTATGAGTTAAATTATTAGATAACATAACCATATTGAATAATTGTTTTTATATATTTCTAACCTAATATAACTGTATAAAATTTGTAATATTAATCCATGTTATAAATAAATTGTATTATACATGTAGGCGGTTAAACAAACTGAAACGTAATTCTACAAGGATTAATTGATGATAATTATGTGGTTTTTTCATAATAAAATTATAATCGAAGAATAATGATCTTATATAGTTTTTAGTAGTGTGTTATATCATAATTTTAATGATAAATAATGAAAATATAATTTATATAATGTCATTACTTATAATAATTAAATCTTTTTCATCTTAGTTTGACCATTTTAAATGATTGAATTAACAATAATCGTTTGCCTACCATATAATAATTTATTTCTTAAATTCATCCCAATAGAATCATAATTATATAATTAATATCTTATTTCTACACTAATCATATCTTAATGACCAGTCATGTATGAATTAAATTAATATAAAAATTATAATCAATCATTACATGTCCGAGATATTCCTTACATATGCATGTTTGATAATTTTGTTTCCATATATTTGAAGAAAGAAGTATTATAAATATTTTTAGAGCCATAAATCAAATATAAATATAAATATTATTTATTAAAATCCCTTATTATTCCATCCCTATAATATAGTTTTGTGAAAAAGGGATTTTCCTCATGGAAGAAGCTATTCGCATGACAAACAAATGAAATTTTGTTATTCTTATTAGAAAATAAAAATTGACGTTAATTTTTATTCGCATAGAATAATAAAATTTATTATATAATAAATTTTAATTTCATTACATGTGAATTTGAAATTTATAACAATAAAACCAAAATATAATTGAAATAAATTATGTAATGTAAATTTCTCATGATGAGTACTTTGAGATTTCATTGGAAGCTCCCTTGGAAACATTAGACACATGATAATAAATAATGACTAGAAGCCCAATAAAATTATATATAATTCCAGTGGATGGTAAAATTATGGGGTTTCATGAGGAAATATAATTTTTATAATTCTTTTAATGGGAGTTGGAGATCCCTTTTTTAAGTGGTGTAAATTTTATTTTGAAAATAATTCAACTTAATATAAAAGATGCATTTTTAAAACATGATAAATTTATCCTAATTTGAAAAAAAATTATAATACATAATATTGTATTAGATCTCATCCACTCAATTATCAAAAATTTCTTAATATACTTCAATCTCTTTTACCCCATGAATTATTACTTTTTCCATTTTCCGAATTACCATTGGAACTTGTTTTTTCTTATGGTAACTTAATCTTAGTCTTCAAAGAAGTTATCCATGGTAGATAATTTGATCCCATTGATATTAATGATATATTCATTTCATTTTGATGAAATTTTTAAAATTGAAAAAAAATATAATTTATTAAAAATAATTTCCGAGAAAATATAATGTAGGTTATAAGATATCAAACATTGTTCTATAAATAAAATATATTTCCTTTATAATTCTAAATTCATATATAAAAGTCATTTTTTTCTTTTTAACGATTTTCATTAATTTAAATTTCAAGGATTAAAATTAAAATCTCTCAAAATAAGACTTTTTTACAAAAAATTTATCTTTCACTATTGACCTAAAAAATAATTATTTTTAGAAAAGACAAAAACATTATATTAATATTTTATTATTATGACTAATTTATAAGTGATGTTAGTTTTTATGAATTAAAATTCTATGTTTTTTAAATTTATCTTTTAAATAAAAAGTTTTATATAATGAAGAGAAATTTTTATAGGAAAATATGTTTTTAGAATATTAAACACTCTCATTCATATTTTCTTTTTTTACTAGTTAAATAATTTTTAAAAATTATTCATATAAAATACATATTATCATCATTATTTATATGTTTTATTAAATAAAAATGCATATGTTATTGTAAGGAAACATTTATAAAAATGATTTTCTATGTATAAAGTGATCATATTAGTCATTTTAGCTATACCAATTGAATTTCATTCACATTTATTATTTTTTAAATTTTCATTACAAAAATTTCATAAAATAGTTACTCTTATTCATTATTGAAAATTAAATAACCTGGTTTTATAGTATTAATATATGATTGTTTTTTAACTTTAGTTCTATGTGATGAGAAACCTATCAAACACATTGACTAATTTAAATGTTACCATTTATTTTAATTTATATTATCTATATTTATCCCAAATAATAAATTTCACTGATATAATTAGACTCTTAATATTTGAGTTATTATAATATAGAACTCATAATTAACTATACACTAAATTATTATCAAGATTTTATTTTGGATGGAGAATGAAATTCATCAATATGATAATTCATTATAATTTATTTATAAATATATATAACCCATATAAAATATTACTATATAAATATTTTAGGTGAATAAAATTGATATATGTTACTACTAAATTTTGAGAAACACTTAAAACAATTTACAAAATAATCATTCTACTATGGGTCTTTATTTATTACTCAATATACTATTATTTGTGAAAAATTATATGATATAGGAAAATAGAATTATTTTGTGAAAACCTACTATCCACAATATTATTAGCAGTATAACAGACTATTAATTTTTCACATAGTTATTAGTAGAATTTTCCCTTATTGACATTTGTATTGGAATGGTGAGTTGTAACAACCCCAACTTTTTCATAATATATTGTTTCTTTAAAATGTAGGTTTTCCTATGTCATATTAAATAAAAATATATAAAAAAATTAAATTTGACGATATTGTAATGAATTTTATTTGACTTTTGGTAAATATGACAATTGGTAATAATAATATTTTTTAACATTATAATTAATCAATATATATAGAAATGATAATGTACAATTATTGCAGAATGAAGAGTTAATAGACCCATTCAGTAGACTCGTTTCCTACAAATATCACTTTTCAGAACATGGGAGGGATAAAGCAACCCTGGGATTCTCTCTAGACCCTAATCAATATGAGGGTCAACAATTAAAGCATGAATGAAATCACCTTCAGGAGAAGATGGTGTTAGTGGAGATTACCACTCAGACAATGTTATTTGAGCATCCCCATGAGTTTGTAACTATCACACACCTTACAATAATTTCATATATGGGTGTTATAAGAGTTTTTGTTTCAAATCCTTATATACTTAATATATAATCTATGTATATAAATAAAATCATTTTTCCATTATTTCTATTTTAACAATAGTTTTTCTTAATAAAATACATATTTTTTAAAATAATTGTATTTTAATAGAGTTTTTATAATCCATAAAAGATATAAATGTTTATAATAAAATATTTTATTAATAATAATTATTATTATAATTAAATAGTATTATAAAAACACTCAAGTTTTATTAACAACGATAATACAATATCATTTTATTCATAAATATGACTATGTATTCACTATTCATTTTTCTATTCGCTATTATTTTTAATAAATGAGAAATGTTTTTAAATTTATCATATTTATATATTAATTATGATAAAATAATTTTCATTTTTGAATCTAGAATATCAATATTAGTTTATGGTTAAATTTTGATATTTTTATAAAATACATTGCTTTTCGGTGAATATTAAAAATACATTTTTGAGTTTTCAGTATGTTTAAAGGCATCATTAACGATTTAATAATGATTTAATAAATATGTTATACTCTTTTTAATTAATATACGATATTGGGTGACCCATGTGGCCAATACCATGGGAAAAATACCATGGTAAAACACATCTTTTTGCAAATACCGCTCCTTAGATGTCCAAAAATATTAATTAAAAACTCCCTCACATTTACTATAAATACCAACACATTACATCATTTAAATTCATTTATAAATAACTACCGTCAAATATATGATATTATTACCTTCCATGTATTCCTCTAAAGGTGTCCTCAAGTGCCCATGGTTCCAATCATGGAGTTTTAGAAGTTACTCTTCAAAGGCAAGGGAATTATCAACTTCCCTTTTCCTTTAAAGTTCTATTTTATGTGGTATATCATTCAAATTTTTATACCACATTCATATTTCCATTTCATTATATCCTTATAAATTATCATAAGTCATTTATTAATGGGTTAAATTTTCCCCAATCTTTGTAATTTTTTATTAATCTATTTTTCATACCCTTTATGGAGTAGAATTTTCATCTCAAAATCACTCTATTTTTCTGAAGAAATTATTTTATTTTATTGTTTTGAATACCAAACACATTAATTTATAGGGGAATTATTAAAAATATATAAATTATTAATTTTAATATGTAATTGACATACATAAAACCCTAATTTCTCTTTTTGTGGGTTACAAATGACATAACAATATTGTTTTTAAGAACTTTTTAAAATGTCACGATTTTGATATGATGCCCATTTCTTTTATTCTATATGAGTTATTTATGAAATATTTGATTATGATGTATGTGTATCACAAAAAATAAATACATATTAATTGTGTGCCCTTATAGCTCTCCAATGCATTGTGTAAATAAATCAATATATATATTTAGGATAAGTTTTACAATACCTTGGTGAATAACCTTGTTGATTTGAATGAATCCTTATATATAGTCCTTTGTGATGTTCTTATTAATATCCCAATTAAATGATATGGAAACATTTATAAGTTATTATTAATGTTATTATTTTAATGATATTCATATTTATCATGCCTCTATGATATTCCTAATGTTTTAATTGACATCTACTAATTTCACATGTAAATTGTTTCACTTGTTTTCCCTATCAAGGGCTTCTACTCACCCTTTCCATTAAGGTATGTAACTAGGTTATGAGATTCAATAAATTTACTTAATATAAAACATGAAGAATCCTTTCATGTGGAATAGAATAATTTATTATGTTTTCATTATTATGTACCTTATATCAATGATACTACACTTTTAAAAATCCGATGTTTGTAAAATGTAATGAAGAGTTATGTAATAAAAATATGGGATTCCAAAGTTGGTATAAAAGGATAATATAGATATTTTTAGAAATTAATATTTCAATATTTTATGAAAAACCATAAAAAATGTTAAATATTTGATAACTGCCGATCATATTGAAAAAATATTATATAAGTGGTTTTTGAACAATGAAATCCCTATATAGATACGAACAAGTTGGTGTGTCTCCGGAACAGATACATATTGGGGAAAACAAAAAAAAAACTAATTTTAGATAGACTCGAAGGGTTAGTGGTGCACAAAAGTGGGCCTTATTTCCCTTCTGTTTTGAAACTCCCAAGGGATATATTTGGCTAATCTAAGCATTTTATGAATCATTATGATTGATTTATATAAAATATAGTTTTTTAATGAATTACATGTCTCTGAATGATGTTATATTACAATAATTTTTCCTTGATGTAATAATATTATTAAAAAACATTTCTAACAAAGGTTATCTTCATTTATAAAATGGAAGGAAATAGGATGAACTGTGTAAATGGTGAGACCAATAGACCATACGCTGATGACCCTCTGATAGAAGCTGGATTAGAATATTACATGAGAATGATGAATCAAATGACTCATGTTATGGAAAAAACGAAATGAGATAAGAAGACGATTTCACCAATAAGAAAAAAACATTCCATTGAGTTTTTTATGTGACAATAACCACCAATGTTTAGTTTATCTATTGACCCATTGATTTCTGAACGGTGGATAGGATGTATAGAAAATATTGTTTCTATACATCTTTGTTCAAAACATGAGGGATCCACCCTGGCTATTTACTGCTCATAGGAAAAAGTTTATTAGTGGTGGTCACTGATTAAAAACATTAGTACAAGAGGGGCGATAAAATTATGGAGTGGGAAGACTTTAGATGGATCTTCTTTGATAAGAATTTCCCACATTCAATGAGAATAAAAATTGAGAAGTAATTTCTCAAGCTAAAGTAGAATGAGAATGAATATAAGGGATGATATAAGATAAAGTTCACAATACATTCTCACTACAACACTAGATTTTTCATGGATCCTAACAGTAAGGTTGATATATTCTTTGGTTTACAAAGACACAATATATGGAAGAATGTTTCTAATTGATACAATGAAAACTATGAGGAGATAGTGAGGATTAATATTAATGTCGAATTAGTGTTCATTGAGATTTAGTGGTCTCACAACAAAATTTAAATGAACAGATCAATGGAGCCATTCTTGGGGAGGGGATCTGAACAGGAAAGAGGATTAAAGAAAGTGAGACATTCCACATACAATAAATATGGTAAGTATATTTGAATTACCTAATTTTTTAGGACTGGTAAATTCTACATGTGTGGATGTGATATCCATATCACTCGAAACAATAATATTTTGTACAAGCCTTAACTTCTCAATACTAGAAAAAATGTGAGATGGAAAAATATCTTTCTAATGTCTAATTCTTCATGTGTGGCAAGCTTGGGCACTTTTACAATAATTATCCAATTATAACGGTAGTGGATGGTAATCACCAGCAACCGCAATATATGTCAAGTGAGAAATGTCGTGATTTATCTATCACGACAACAATAGATAGAGCTCCAAATGGTGTGGTGGATGGTACTCTTGTTGTTCACTAAAATCTAGAATGTACTTTTTCGTTCTCTGGTTCTATGAATGTCTTTATGTACTCAAATTTTTTAATGAATTTAGATTCACCGAAAAAATTTCTAAAATTAATGTTATCATTCAAGACTCTTGATGGGATTATCCAAGTATCAATAGTGTTTAGAAACTCTAGTATTTACATTAGTGAGAAAAATCTTTTCACAAATCTAGTATTCATTTTCATGATTGAATTCCACATTATACTACAAATATAGTGTCTCTCAAATTATGATTCTAAAATTAAATTCATAGTCAATGAAATCTCAGTAGTCTTGAATGGAAAACCTACCACTATATTTAATGAAGAGATGTATCCACCTACTATTTTAATAGAAGCAGCACTTGTAGCCTTATATATGGAGGTGATTGGTGAATATGAAGAGGTAAATGAATGTATATGAATATAAAATGTTCGCTTAATTTAATAATATAAGGCCCCATCCTTAAACCTTACTTAATCTTAAGTTATTACAAGATTACACATTGAGGATCTTTTCGGGTTTATATTTTTAGAGAATTAGATCGTAAAACTTTCATTACATTCCACATATAAACAAAGTGGTTACATAAAGATAGTATTCTTCATTCCCATCAATGGAAACATATTTAAAATAAAACATGGATTATTTCTTGACACTTCCTTGACACTATCATCATATCATGTACCATTCCCTTGACCAGTGAAAAACATTTCAAAAAACATGGGATGAGCATAAAAAGCTCAGTAAGGGATATAAAAATATGGAAAGGAAACATGGGTACATATATACATAATAATTAGATCATACTTTATCCATAAAACATAAGCACTTTAACATACCTCATCAAATCAGGAATAAATCATAGAAATCATAAGACATAAAGGTAACTTGAGGCATTCATAACATCCTTACGTAGGGAGTAACCCTCTTGGTTACGTTTGGAATACCCATCACAGTATATTCCCTAAATCTCTTTGGAGAAACCTTAACGTTTCACTCCTTCGTGTTACCCAATGCATTGGAGAGCTATATCGGGCTCACCCACCCTTATTTTATCATGGAACTACCCGTATTCATAATAATGCCCAAGAACCTCAACATAATCGTATCACATAAAACATGCATAAAGGAAACATAACATTTCCACCTTTCAATCACAAGATATCAATACAACACATTGATATAAAAACATTATGAAAACCATTTTCAATACCAAAATAAAAGAAAAGTAAATCATGGTATTTATTTTTCTTTTTAAAAAAGGTATGGCTTGTAGAGGAAGCTCAACTCAAATAATGGTCATGGCGGCAGAGAAGTCGTTGTCGACGCATACGTACGACAAAAACATTCCCTTTTTTCATTTAGTAAACGCTTCGTATAAAAATTATTCCTTTTGGATAAATTTAAAAGTCAAAGGGTTTTATACAACGTATAAAAGAAGGTTGTGTATAAAACAAAATATGCCTCAATGAAAGGATATTGAGACGAAGTCCAATACCTCGGGTCCGACATGACTCGATCGTTCTTTAATGTCCTGAATAATAAACTTGAGTTAATTTCTACTTATTTAAGAACCTTGTTCAAGTTCATTATTCCTTTTATATCACTTATTTCCATGTCATGAACACTATGTAATTATTTAAGTTAAAAATGGTCATTTTAACGATCATTGGTACTTGAGTCAAAAATAAACCCTTTATAATTACATGTTGTTCATGTATCCATTATATCTAGAATGGTATTAATGATATAGATATCATATATTTCATATATATCCAGTACATTCATGCATTTATAATATTACATAATCATTTAGAGGTATGAAATGAAATGCACCGTTCATTGAGACGGTAAGCCGTACGTACGCATGAACGCTACTTTCATTTCTATTTCATATTTTATAGAATGGAATCATAATGATATAAAGGTATATTATAATTATAGTATAATATCATATATAATATCATAGTTCCATCCTTTATACATCCCACATATGGTATTTAACGAATCAAATCAATTTGAGGGGGCAGTAGTCCGTACTTCCTTAAATGAAGATATCGCGTTTACCCATAATGGAAACCATAAAGGTATGACCAAAAATAAAAAAACAGAAGATTAAGGAAAACATAAACATATTATATATCATATATTAATATAGTGACATCTTAATGGCCAGCTTTGATGGTGTTAAAAGAATGCTGAATAATCATCGTTTCGGGAGGCAAAAATTCACCATCCACGGAAACAGTATGTTCGTTCACCATTAGATGTAGGTGTGTGTAAGTTTAGCTCGAATACATCTTATAACAACATCCTAGTATATTGAGTATAATGTAGTTGTTACAATAGAAAAGAATAAAAAGAGTTTAGGGGGTTGGAGAAGCAAAATAGAACAAAAGGACTCAAAAGAAGACATTACCTTAAAATCAGGTAACTCTCTTTGGTTTGAGATCAAAGGCTTTCTTGGGAAGACTTATGCCCAAATTGAGGCTTCAAGGAGTAATATAGGGAAGTGTAGAGACAAAATGGTCACGGTTTTGCCGATCCAATGGCTTTGGGAGTGTGGGTAAGGAGGTAGAGGTGGGGGACTTTTATAAGAGGAGAGGAGGGAACTCTTGGAAGGTAAAGAAAAGTCACTTTTTTTAAATTGGTATTCGTATTTAAGAGGTCCCACATTGATGTGTTTCGAGGATAAGGTGATAAGGGTTCTAAATCCACTCATCCAATTGGTTTTGGCCATGTGTAGGTTTTAGATTTTACATTAACTTTCCATCTTATTTAAATCGTTAAATAATGAGGTCATCGCTGCATCATCATGATGTCATAAATAATGTAATTTATTTAATGTATAAAAATTATAAAAAAATAATATGATGTAGGAAACCTTTTTTGATTTCTAATGAATATTTATAGTAAAACATCTGACTTGTATAACCCCATATAAAAATTGTTTTAGTAACATAACTCATGTTTGTGTCATTTTTAAATTAACATTAAATAAAAGGTTATTTATGTCATTTCCCAACCAATGTGGCTCCATGGGGTCCCCAAGTTGACCCATGGCTTTTATGGGTCGTCCATGAAACATCCAATGAGGGTAGGACATGTTTCAAGCTCATATCATACTATTAAAACATTATTTTTACCATAAGCTACACTAATTACCAGTAATCGCGATTAAGAACTTAATAAGTTACTATTATCCAAAAAATTATTTTAATCCCATTGAACCACATTTTACATCTTAATGAAAACCATGTATGTCAGATTTTTGAAATTAAAAACACAATGATGGAAAACTTTCATTTAAACGGAAAAAACAGTTTTTATAAGTACAACATAGTGGTTTCACTATTCATCAAAATTGATGTTTTTCAGAAAATTACCAAAAATTCACCCTAAGCTATATTTGATATTCCGAATTCAAAAATGAAGTCTATTTTACAAAATTCAAAACATATAAGTCTCATTAATTAATTTAATAATCAATTCCTGTTGTCATGACAAATAGCGGGTTTTGTTGAAACAATATCTATGAAAAGTTTGGCATTAGTTTATGACCAATTACAAAGTGAAATTAATCCTAATGACCACCATTGGATTAAATGGTAAAAATATATTCTAATTTAACTTCAAAACCAATTCAAAAGATAATATAATCATATAAATAAATTAGATTAAAAAGCAGTTTTGATGTAAAATGCAGTATTTTTCACTATTCATTAAAAAAAGGAACATTGTCTGAAAAATACCCAAAATTCACACAAAGTAAATTTTGATGTCCCAATCATAAAGAATAAGTTTATTTTGACAATCCTAGCTTATAAAATTTTCAAAAGATATATTTAAAAATGGTTTGCCATCAAAAGGCAGTAAAATAATCTTTTAAGAATATTAGTGTATTCCATGCTTAAGATTGGGTTTATTTTCATTTTAAGCCTCAAATACACTACTTAATTAATTAATAGACATAGATAAAAATATCTATTATTGATTACTTACTTGTGATGTTACATCCTTCCCCCTTTAGAAAATTGCGTCCCCGAAATTTATTTACTTATCAAATAAATGGGGGTACATATCCCTCATTGCATTTTCAGATTCCCATGTTGCCTCTTCCATCATGTGGTTTTTTCACAAAACCATTACCTGATTAATCACCTTATTCCGTAACACTTTCTCCCTGTGGTCAAGAATCTGAACCGGTTGCTCCTCATAAGATAGGTTCTCTTCCAACTGAACTACCTCTGGACTCAAAACATGAGATGGATCTGGCATATACTTTCTCAACATCGAAACGTGAAAAACATTGTGTACCTGAGATAAACTCGGAGGTAAATCCACTCGGTATGCAACTGATCCAACTCTCTCCAGAATTTCATCTGGTCCAATGAACCTTGGACTCAACTTTCCTTTCTTACCAAATCTCATCACAGTTTTCAATAGAGAAACCTTGAGAAAAACATGATCACCTACCTCGAAAGATAGATCCTTCCTCCAGTTATCCACATAACTTTTATTCCTGCTCTGAGCTGTTCTCATGTGCTTCTGAATCAGCTGAACTTTTTCTACCATCTCTTCTACCAATTCTGGACCCATCAACTTCCTTTCACCCACTTCATCCCAGAAAGCTGGAGTTCGACACCGCTTCCCATATAATGCCTGAAATGGTGCCATCTGTATACTGGAATGAAAACTGTTATTATATGAAAATTCAACCAAAGAAAGATGTTTTTCCCAACTTCCCTGATAATCCAAAGAGCAAGAACATAGAATATCCTCCAATGTATGAATTGTTCATTCTGACTGCCCATCTGATTGAGGATGAAAAGCTGTACTAAAATTTAATTTAGTACCCAACGACTTTTGAAGGCCTTTCCAAAAGATAGAATTGAACCTGGGATCACAATCAGATACAATGGAGAGAGGAACTCCATGTAACCTGACTATCTATTTAAGATACAAACGGGAAAGTTGATATAGGGAAAAATTATCTCGTATAGAAAGGAAATGAGCTGATTTAGTCAAGTGATCAACAATAACCCAGATTGCATTATTACCTCGAGATGTCTTCGGTAATCCCACAACAAAGTCCATGGATATATTCTCCCATTTACACTCTGGCAATGGTAAAGGCTGAAGCATCCCTTTCAGTAACTACCGCTCTGCTTTAACCTGCTGACAAGTCAAACACTTCACAGTAAAATCAGCAATATCTATTTTTATTCCATCCCACCAGTAATACTCCCACAGATCTCTATACATCTTAGTACTTCCATGATGAACTGAAAATGGAGAACTATGAGCTTCACATAACAACTCTCCCTTCAACATTGAATCACAAGGCACACACAATCTCTTCCCAAATCTCAAAAAGCAATCATTATCAATGTTGAATTCAGGAAACTTACCTTTCTGAACCAGCTCTACCTTTTTCTTCAACTCACTGTCTTGCTTCTGTGCTTTCTAGATTCTATCTGATAGAGATGATCTCACTGCTACCTGAAACAAAACAGAAGAACTTCTTGCACCAACAACTTCTATGCAAAAGTTCATAAAATCCTTAACCAAAGGATCACTTTCCAAATGCAACATTGCTAATGAAGCATTACTTTTTCGACTCAACACATCAGCCACTTTATTTGATTTTCCCGGATGGTAATGAATTTTACGATCATAATCCATGATTAATTTTAGCCATCTCTTTTGTATAATGTTCAACTCTTTCTGAGTGAATATATACTTTAAACTTTTGTGATCAGTATATATTTCACACTTTACACCATACAAATTATGCCTCCAAATTTTTAAAGAAAAAACAACAGTAGCTATTTCCAAATCATGTGTAGGGTAATTTACCTCATGTGTTTCAACTGTCGTGAAGCATAAGCAATTACCTAATCATTCTGCATTAGGACGCAACCAATTCATTTCAATAAATAATCACTGTATATATCAAACTCACCATTCCTAGAAGGTAGTTCCAAAACTGGAGCATTCACCAATCTTCTTTTCAATTCCTGAAAAAAATCATCACATTCTTTTGTCCAGATAATCTTAACACCCTTCCGAGTTAGCTTAGTCATTGGACTAGTTAACCGTGAAAAATTTCTAACAAACCTTCGGTAATAGCCTGCCAAACCAAGGAAGCTATGAATCTCAGTTACATTTTTGGGTCTTGGCCAGTCTTCCACAACATGTGTTTTTGCAGGATCAACAATTATCCCATCTTTAGAAACAATGTGACCAAGGAAAGAAATTTGTTGCAACCAAAACTCACACTTGCTAAATTTCCCATACAATTTCTTTTCTTTTAAGGTTTGCAAGATAACCCTTAAATGTCTTTCATCCTCTTCATTACTTTTAGAAAACACCAAAATAACATCAATAAAAACAACCATGATTTATCACCTGAGTCAACTGATCCATTGTTGCTATAAACTACTCAATTCTGATTGTGACCATCTCAGTATACTGGTTTGGAAGGCCATTTCCCTCTGTATGCCTTCTTATAAAATCTATTCTATTTCCTCTACGAAAAACCATTCTTAACACAGAAATATCTTAGGCGAAGAAACATGTTAATCTTTAAATGCTATATCATTTCAATCATACCATAAATTAACTTATAATTTTACAAATTTATAACTCCTAAAGTTGTCTAAACCGACCTCTGATACCAATTATATGGCCCCAGCCTTAAACCTTACTTAATCTTGAGTTATTACAAGATTACACATGGAGGATCTTTTTGGGTTTAGAGTTTTAGAGAATTAGATCATAAAACTTTCATTACATTCCACATATAAACAAAGTTGTTACATAAAGATAGTATTCTTCATTCCCATCAATGGAAACATATTTAAAATAAAACATGGATGATTTCTTGACACTTCCTTGACACTATCATCATATGATGTACCTTTCCCTTGACCTGTGAAAAACATTTCAAAAAACTTTGGATGAGCATAAAAAGCTCAGTAAGGGATATAAAAATATGGAAAGGAATCATGGGTACATATATACATAAGAATAAGATCATACATTACCCATAAAACATAAGAACTTTAACGTACCTCATAAAATCATGAATAAATCATAGAAATCATAAGACATAAAGGTAACTTGAGGCATTCATAACATCCTTACATAGGGAGTAACCCTCTTGGTTACATTTGGAATACCGATCACAGTATATTCCCTAAATATCTTCAGAGAACCCTTAATGTTTCACTCCTTCATGTTACCCAATGCATTGGAGAGCTATATCGGGCTCACCTGCCCTTAGTTTATCACGGAACCACCCGTCTTCATAATAATGCCCAAGAACCTCAACATAATCGTATCACATAAAACATGCATAAACGAAACATAACATTTCCACCTTTCAATCACAAGATATCAATACAACACATTGATATAAAAACATTATGAAAACCATTTTCAATACCAAAATAAAAGAAAAGTAAAACATGGTATTTATTTTTCTTTTAAAAAAAGGTATGGCTTATAGAGGAAGCTGAACTCAAATAATGGTCACGGCGGCGGAGAAGTCGTTGTCGCCACATACGTACGACAAAAACATTCCCTTTTGTCGTTTAGTAAACGCTTTGGATAAAAATTATTCCTTTTGGATAAACGTAAAAGTCAAAGAGGTTTATACACCGTATAATATAAGGTTGTGTATAAAACAAAATATGCCTCAATGAAAGGGGATTGAGACGAAGTCCCATACCTCAGGTCTGACTTGTCTTGATCATTCTTTAATGTCCTGAATAATAAACTTGAGATAATTTATACTTCTTTAAGAACCTTTTTCAAGTTCATTATTCCTTTTATATCACTTATTTCCATGTCATGAACACTATGTAATTATTTAAGTTAATAATGGTCATTTTAACGATCATTGGTACTTGAGTCAAAAATAAACCCTTTATAATTACAAGTTGTTCATGTATCCATTATATCCAGAATGGTATTCATGATGTATATATCATATATGTCATATATATCCAGTATATGCAAGCATTTATAATATTACATAATCATTTAGAGGTAAGAAATGAAATGCACTGTTCATGGAGACGGTAAGCCGTATGTACGCATGAACGCTACTTTCATTTCTATTTCGTATTTTATAGAATGGAATCATAATGATATAAATGTATATTATAATTCCAGTATAATATCATATATAATATCATATTTCCATCCTTTATAGGTCCCACATATGATATTTAACGAATCAAATCACTTTGAGGGGGCGGTAGTCCACACTTCCTTAAATGAAGATATCGCGTTTACCCATAATGGAAACCATAAAGGTATGACCAAAAATAAAAAAACAGAAGCTTATGGAAAACATAAACATATTATATATCATATAAAAATATAGTGACATCTTAATGGCCACCTTTGAAGGTGTTAAAAGAATGCTGAATAATCATCGTTTCAGGAGGCATAAATTCACCATACACGGAAACAGTATGTTCGTTAACCATTAGATGTAGGTGTGTGTAAGTGTAGCTGGAATACATCTTATAACAACATCATAGTATATTTAGGATACTTTAGTTTCTACAAAAGAAAATAATAAAAAGATTTTAGGGGGTTGGAGAAGCAAAATAAAAAAAAAGGACACAAAAGAAGACATTACCTTAAAATCGGGTAACTCCCTTTGGTTTGAGCTCAAAGGCTTTCTTGGGAAGACTTCTTCCAAAATTGAGGCTTCAAGGAGTAAGATAGGGAAGTGGAGATACAAAATGGGCAGGTTTTGGCCGAGCCAATGGCTTTGGGAGTGTGGGTAAGGAGGTAGAGGTGGGGGCCTTCTATAAGAGGAGAGGAGGGCACTCATGGAAGGTAAAGAAAAGTCACTTTATTTTAAATTTGTATTCGGATTTAAGAGGTCCCACATTGATGTGTTTAGAGGATAAGGTGATAAGGGTTCGAAATCCACTAATCTAATTGGTTTTGGCCAAGTGTAGGTTTTAGGTTTTACATTAACTTTCCATTTTATTTAAATCGTTAAATAATGAGGTCATCGCTACATCATCATGAAGTCATAAATAATTTAATTTATTTAATGTCTAAATTTTTTAAAAAAACTACTATGATGTAGGAAATATTTTTATCTTTCTAATGAATATTTATAGTAAAACATCTGACTTGTATAACCCCATATAAAAATTGTTTTAGTAACATAACTCATGTTTGTGTCATTTTTACTTTAACATTAAATAAAAAGTTATTTATGTCATTTCCCAACCAAAGTGGCTCAATGGGGTCCCCAAGTTGACCCATGTCTTTTAATGGTCGTCCATGACACATCAAATGAGGGTATGAAATGTGTCATGCTCATCTCAAACTATTAAAACATTATTTTTACCTTAAGCTACACTAATTACCACTAATCGCGATTAAGAACTTAATAAGTTACTATTCACCAAAAAATTATTTTAATCCCATTGAACCACATTTTTATTATTAATGACAACCATGTATGTCAGATTTTTGAAATTAAAAACACAATGATTTCAAAATTACATTTAAACGGAAAAAATCAGTTTTTATAAGTACCACTTAGTGGTTTCACTATTAATCAAAAATTAAAGGTTTTCAGAAAATTACCAAAAATTCACCCTAAGCTATATTTGATATTCCAAATACAAAAATGAAGTCTATTTTACAAAATTCAAAACATATAAGTCACATTAATTAATATAATTATCAATTCCCACTGTCATGACAAATAGCGGGTTTTTTTGAAACAATATCTATGAAAAGTTTGGCATTAGTTTATGACCAATTACAAAGTGAAATTAATCCTAATGAGCACCATTGGATTAAATGGTTAAAATATATTATAATTTAACTTCAAAACCAATTCAAAAGATAATATAATCATATAAATAAATTAGATTAAAAAGCAGTTTTGATGTAAAATGCAGTATTTTTCACTATTCATTAAAAAATGAACATTGTCTGAAAAATACGAAAAATTCACACAAAGTAAATTTTGATGTCCCAATCATAAATAATAAGTTTATTTTGACAAACATAGCTTATAAAATTGTCAAAAGATAGATTTAAAAATGGTTTTCCATCAAAAGGCAGTAAAACAATCTTTTAAGAATATTAGTGTATTCCATGCTTATGATTGAATTTATTTTCATTTTAAGCCTCTAAAACACTATATAATTCATTAATAGACATAGATAAAAATATCTATTATTAATTAGTTACTTGGGATGTTACAAATAATACGGTGACATATTTTTATAGGAGTTTCCAAAACGTCCCAAAGAAAGGGAGGTAGATTTCTCTATTGAACTCATTCCTAGTTATAAGCTAATATCACAACCCCCATATAGATTGGAAAATGTGGAGCTGGATGATTTAAATAAACAACTTGAAAGTCATTTGGATAAGGGGCTAATTTTTCATTGTGTGTCTCATTAGGGAGCCACTATTCTCTTTTGGAAGAATACAGATGGATCAATGTGGCAATTCATAGATTATAGAGAACATAAAGGGACAACAATAGAGAACCAGTACCCTCCTCCAATAATTGATGATTTTTTTCTAGCTTCATGGGGCACAATTCTTGACCAAGATTGAACTTTGATATATTTATTGTCAATTGAGGGTGAATAATTAAGATATTACAAAGACCACATTCCAATCATAATATTGGAATTATGAGTTTGTTGTTGTGGCCTTCGATGTAAATAATAAACCTATTATATTTTTGGATCAGATGAATAGTTTTTTAATGACTACACTAATAACATTGTGGTAATTTTTATTGATGATATTCAGAAAAATTCAAAAATCTATGAGTAGTAGGAGGATCATCTAAGGGTTATTTGGAAAACACTATGGAAGGGGATTATTTTTTCAATGTTTATAAAATGTGAATTTTTTAACAACAAGTTGTTTTCTTCGTTCACTTTTTAAGAAATGAATTATCTTGGTTGACCATGCCAATAAATGTGTAGTTTAGGAATGTCCTCAACCTATAGTAATAACTGATATTCATAGTTTTCTTACTTTATTATGTTATTATAGGAATTTTTTGTAAACCATGTAATGACTTTATAATCCAATAACCATGTTAACTAGAAAAGAGGTCATGTTTGTCTAGATAAAGGATTGTAAGGAAAATTTGAAAGTGGGTAATTGGAGATGGGTTAGTGAAACCTTGTTAACTCTTACCTCAATCATAGAAGGATTCATTATTTTTTGTGAGACATCTCTAAAAGGCCATGGGTGCATCCTCATGAAAATTATATGGTGATTTCTTATGCATCTTGATAGTTCAATCCATATGAGATGAACTATCAAACACATGATCCAGTGAAGGTTATGGTTATTTTTTCTATAAAGATATAGAGGAAATATCATTAGGTGGAGAAGTTTGATATATACATGGACCATCAATTTTTAAATTATTGTTTCAGTCAAAAGTAATTTAACATGAGACAAATGAGATGGTTGGAACTTCTTAAAGACTATGATTGTTTAATTCATTATAATTCTGTAATAGAATAAAAATTCATTGATTCATTATGTAGGACTGACCCTATTCTTCTATAAATGATGAAGATTTAAGGATATCCATTGTTCAACGACTATGTAAATCATGATATGGTAATTGAGTTGGAAGGGACATCTTCGAGCATATCCCAAATGATTTATCAACCATCACTATAAGAGAAAATCATGAAATATTAAAGAGATAATCCTTTATTGCAGAAGCATTTTAAGGCTATGAAGGATGAGAATTTTCATGAGTTCAATAATGATCAAGAAGGTGTATTGAAATTTCTTACAAGACTACGCGTTCCATCTATTCTGGAAATAAATAGGGTGCTGATGGATGAAGCTCAATCCTCCAAATTCTAAATATACTCTGTAAACAATAAAAGTTATAGTGACGGTTTTTGTAATTATTGGTGGGATGACATGAAAATGGAGATTGATGACTTCCCAACAAGGTGCTTATTGTATAAACAACTATATGTTGAGAGACAACTTACTAATGGGGTACTACAACCACAACCCATACCAATGTGGAAGTGGGACAATATCCATATAGAAATTATCACTAGTCTCCCAAATACTTTCAAAGGAAACAATGGGATATGAGTTATGGTAGACTGTCTCACCAAGAATTCCCATTTAATCATTATTTGGGATGATTTATCTCTTGAGAAACTCACCAAGATAAACATGAGGGATGTGGTAAGGCTGTTTAGAGTTCTCCATTCGTCCCTTTTGAGTCATGATCGATGTTTCACATATATATATTGGGGAAGTCATCAACATGATTTGGGTACTGAATTGAATTTCAGTTCAACCTGTCATCCTCAAACTTATGGCCAATCTAAATAGACTATTCATACACTGAAGGAAATTTTGAGAACATTCTCAATATAATTTAAAGGTGAAGAAGATCAACATCAAAAAATAGTTGAGTTCTCTTACAACAACATATTCTATTCCTGAATTCAAATGGATCCCTATGAAGATATACAAGGGAAGCAATATAAAACTATTTCATGATGGGATGATGGTGGTGAGAAAAAGATTCATTGGATTTATTATGTGCATGATATTACCAAAAAGTATCATTCCATCTAATAACACATAATGTCGGATTAGCGTCACCATAAAACCTGTGATGAAACTCGTTGAGAGGGATTGTAGTTTAATGTTTGTGAAAAATTATTCCTTCAAATTTCTCCATAGAAGAGAATCATGTGATTTGTAAAAAAGGTAAACTCTTCCCACTGTACATTAGCCTCTATGAAGTAATTGATTGCGTAATAGTATGATTTTGTCGTAAGAACTCCATTTGTCAAAACTTGGGTGGGAGGTAGTTACACAGTGATTCTCTTAATACCAAGCCCATGGTGAGATTGAATAATTAAAGCGTGATCAAAATCAACTTCGGTAGATATTCATGTTGGGGAAGTTACTGCTAGGTAAATGTTATCTGAGCCCCCCAAGAGTCTTTCACCATCGCACACATTACCCGTAGGTCGTATGTGTTCATTATAACAAGTTTTATATCAAGTTCTTATAAACTAAATTTATAATACCATTGTGTAAATAAAATTGTGTTTCCATAATTTATGTATTAATAATATAGTATTGTATAATTAATGATAATTATTATAATGAGATATGATTATTAAAACAATAATGTTTGATTACAAATGCTAAAATAAATTCATTTTTTAGAAATTTTACTACGCATTCAATTGGCATTTTTCTGTTCACTATTATTTGTAATAAATCGGTTAATTTTTAAAATTTATCATATTTACAAACATTTTTTGGTAATGTAAGTTTCATTTTTGAATTCTAATCATTGATATTAGGTTATAGTGAAATTATGATATTTTTATAATATACATTCCTTTTTGGTGACTGGAAAAGATAATGTTTTGAGTTTCCATTATGTTTATTGACATAATTAATGATGTAGTCGTTATTTAATATTATTGGTATATTATTTTTCATTAAAATATTATATGAGGTGTCCCATGTGGCCAATACCATGGGAAAATACCATGTTATATCCCATGGGTTTTCAATTACCACTGATGATGTGTCCTCAAAAATTAATAAAAAAACTCCCTCTATTTTACTATATATACACATCCATTCCTTTGTTTACATTCATTCGAAAACCACCCCCTCAATGATTTGATATTATTAACTTCTGAGGATTCATACCAAGGTTTTCTCAACACCCCAAGGTCCCGATCATTGATTTTTAGAAGATACTCTTCAATAGTAAGGGAATTCTCAACGTCTCTTTTCCTTCAAAGTACTCTTTTATGTGGTATGTATTTCATCTTTCCACACCATGTTCATTATTAAATTTAATTATGTCCCTATACATTATCACGATTATTTTACGATTGGGTCAACAATGCCCCCCCCCCTCTTTTTTATGTTTTATAAAACTATTTTTCATACTCGTTATGCTGTAGATTTTTCATCTCAAAAATCTCTCTCTTTTTCTCATGAAATTCTTTTATTTTTTATGTGAATACCGAAACCTATTTTATTTATAGGTCTATTAATATGTTCATTAAAATTATTTTTCATTATTGAATTGATATAACTTAAATAGTCATTCCCTTTTGAGTTTATAAATGACATAATGATCATGATTATAAACACTTTTTGAAACACCATTATTTTGATATGATCCCCATTTCATTCATTATAAATGGGATATTTGTGAAATGCTTGATTCTGATGTATGTTGATTGAATAGAAACTAATACATATTAATATTGATCATTTATATTTCTCTAATTCATTAGGTAAATAAATTAATCTCTATAGATGACTTGCTTTATGATAACTTGGTGAATAACCTTGGTAATATTTATGGCACCTTTGTGATGGACCTAGTGATATTCTTATGAATTTTCAAATTAAATATTTTAGCAACATTTTCATATTTTATTTATGATATTTTTATCATGATATTCGTCTTTGTTATTTATATGTGATATTCATCATTTTCTTGTTCATATCAACCAAGTTCACATGTAAACGGGTTCCCTTGTTTTCCCTTGTTGGGCCTTATTCTAACCATTCCTTTTATGAATGTCCCTAGGATTTGAGTTGAAATAAATGTACTAAATATGAACAATGAATAATCCTTTCACTTGGAATTGAATAATTTTTTTATGTTTTCATTTAATTTTCACCTTATTTCCAATACACTAAACATTTAAAGGTAATTTGTTTTTTAAATCTAATGAAATGTTTTGTATCAAAAAAGTGGGATGTCATATGAGTCACATAATATCCAACCATATTAAAAATAATGATATATATTTTTAATTATTCTATCATTACAATACACAAATGAGTATTATATCAATTTTCTTTACACTTATATTACATACCCATCCCTTAAATGAAATTTCCTAATGAATCTTCCTATAGTTTTAACAAATATTAAATTTAAAAATCATTCATTAATTTTTTTTCTACAATTGATCATTCATGAGAATCAATCATTATTTTTTTACTATGTTTAGGAAATCAAATCTATTCACAATGTTGATTATATTTCTTGATTGTTAGTTTAGCAAAACCATAAGTGTTTTCACTCTATCCTCTATTATGATGGGTTGTTCAATGTAGTAATCCTTGTATTCTCCCTCACATCCATGGTTTCCATGGGATATAGCTATTACTAAAACCAAAATATTTAACATGCGTTATTACCATTATAAGGAAATGATCATAAAATAAAAATTTAAAATCTAATATGAATATGTTTGTATATTAACACTATAATGACAGACTAGAGTTCTGGAACTCAACTTGTATTTGACTTCATTCAATATATATATATCCCAAAATTTAACTTATATGTAACACCCCAGACCCTGAATTCTAGAATCTGTACTTATGTTATTATATTGAAATGATTATATGGAATATAATATCGATGGAATGAATAGTTTAGTTGTTTTGGAAAACCAAAATTTATACATGGAACCCAATGTACATTGGGAATAACAATAACACAAAACATAATAAAATAAAAATCTCAACATCCTTGAAATCATTCCAATAATTCAACATCATTCCCTAGGGAAAGGAACTAAAATAAGGGTAATATCAAATGATTTATAATGGTAAAGTACAGATGGATATTTCATGAATTGATAATGAATATTCAATATGCAAAGAATAAAATATTCTAGAATAATTCCATATTAATAATATCATGATTTTACAACTTTACTACTGATATTATCACTAATCAAGTAATAATGTGGAATAATAATAGGGATAGAATGCATATTTTTTGATGTATAAAATATTAAAAAAATCCTAAAGATGGTAACTATCAATATCTATCGACCTTAAATTTTATGTCTCTAGGTAGAAAATCATCTCATTTTTTTCAATATTTATCCTTATGAATATTTATGTTCTTGGAAACAAATGGGAAGGTTTTATCATCAATTTATTTCATTACATGAGAGTATTGATTCATCAAGGAATATACTTTACCTACACCCCAAAAAATATAATTTATTTCCAAACATTCAACATATATTGAAATGTATTTTTAATTCATAAATAATGCACCTTATAAAATATATGTATTGATTAAAGGGTTCATATTTATCAACATATCCCCAAAAAAATATATAACATTAATAGTGAAAACAGTATATAAAAATGGTTTAGGTGTTTGTAAATAATAATACCCATAATATAATAATATAGATATAAAAATAAATATATTTTATAAATAAAATTTATAATAATAAATATATTGTTTTAAAAGAATGATATCAATCAAAATATAATGTGATGTTTCAAAGATAAACTTTACCAAAAGGAAATTTTCAAATAAAAATAATTAGATCAGAAAATTCAATTATTCAAATAGAATACCATTATATATGATCTAATCATGATATTAAAATAAAAAATGACATAATATACACCACAAAAAATAAATAAGTGGTGAAAATGGTGTATTCCTTGTAGAATAAAAAGTGATATAAGAAACCATTACCTTGAGTCTGATTTGTCACATGTGTATTTATAATCTTAAATAATAATTTTTTTAATTATTTATTTTCTTGAGAACATTTTATATGTTTATTTTTTTCACTTGTACTTCAAATTTTACACTTTTTATTCGTTTACCTATAAAATTACGTTTACATCAAGTGTTTTGAAAGAATTCGTATCAGGTGTTAAAATCAAGTTTTGTGATATGTTTGACTGTGGATGTGTTATTTTTATACCATTCATTATTTATGGATAAAGTGTTGACATTTAAAATGAAAGTTTTAATACGAATGATTATGTTATATTTAAAATTGTTCATATAATGAATGCATTGGACTTAGTAAGTGACGGGTGGAGCCCGCTATAGTTCCTTGATGCATCAGTAGGTCTCATGAGACAAACTACTGTCTTGACACAAGGCCTTGACAAAATATTATTTGTAGTCTTGGCCGAATGCCTTGACTATGTGGTTATGATAGTCTTGAATTATGGATTCTATCATTATGAATGTGGTTATTGATATTGCATGTGATTATTTGACAAGTAGAATATCCATGTGAATAAGTTATTGGCATTATTTCATTTTATTTTTTCCATATTATGCTGGAGTTCATGCTTAAAAGGATTTTGTTTTAGTTATACATTTTATTAAAAGTTTATGATTATTTATGAATGTTTCCAATATATTGTTATCCTTACTAAGCATCTGAGCTCACCCCTTTCTATGTTTTATTTTCCCAAGAACGGGAAGAAGTATTTTATGGATGACCTATAGGGATAGTCTGAAGGGATATGAGTGTGGACTATGGAGACTATGTTGTTGTAGTTTTTCACTTTATCATGTAATTTAATACATATAAATGTATCTAGGAGTTCCATGACTACAAAACTAATCGTTCTATTGATAATTGATCTTTTTTTATCATGACCATGTTATGTAATAATTCACCGACTCTAGGTAATTGGGGTCGGGGAGTTACAGTTGGTATCAGAGGAAGTTTAGTACAAGCCATGGAAACTTGATTTAGATAAACTCTGATTATAGAACATTACCCTGAGATAGACATTGAGGATTAGTATATAAGAACATCCGAGAATTTTGGTATTTAGAGATTTTGTGAGTTTTCCCAGAAATACGTCCTTGTCTAAATACAAGCAGGTAGAGGTGGCTCTGGCACAGATGTACGTAAGGGTAAAACCTGAAAAAACAGCTTTGAGCTAGACTCGAACGGGAATTAGTGAATGACAACGGGCCTTGCTACACTCTTGGTTATGACACTCCCGGGGGATATGCTTAGGAAAATTTTAATTAACTTTAAAAACCATTATAAAGGGTCTATGAGTATATATTTCCCCAAATAAAACATTTTTCTGATTATGGATTACATCCATAAATTGTTCATTTTATGTTAGGTATTTTACATGATGGGATTTATGTATTTTGATTCATAAATTAATCTAGTTTATGCCATTGTTTATAAATAGCACCTACTTGAAGAAATGGAAACTGTATCAATGTGCGCACTCAATGTAGGTATTTCCATCCTTCTCAAGATAATTATAGTGGATCTAGTGATATAACTGGTGTTGATCAGCTTATCACTATATTGGGACAACTCACTCATGTTATGAATAATAACCTTACCTGTATGGAGCACCCTGATCTGCGGCGTGGAGGATCAATGTTAGATCACTTCATGAGGCAAAAACCACCAGCATTCAATGGGAGTTAAAATCCACTAGTAGCCGAGTGATGGATAAATTCCTTAGAGAAAATATTTCCGGATTTGGTGAGTAGTGAAAGGGAAAAAGTTGTCCGGGAAGTTTATCGCTTCACTGGAGATGCTGATCATTGATGGCCATTGATAGAGAACACAATGGAAGATGAAGAAGTATAAAGTATGGAATGGAGGGAGTTTAATGATATTTTCATAGAAATATACCTTCCTCATGACCATCAAGAATATATGGAAAGACAATTTCTGAGTCTGAGGCAAAAGGAGGACAAGAATTTTGCAAAGTATATGTCTAACCTTACAAAGATAGAAAGGCATGATGCATATTATATACATAACCCAAGAAGTAAGATTGATCATTTCATTGATGGGTTAAAACCATTTCTCCATCGAGAATTAGTCTCACAATCCTTCTCATCGTTAAAAGATATTGTCTCATGTTCTATCAAGATATAAAAGTAATTCTATATGTCTTACAACTTTAATGAAATCAAAGGGAAGAATAGATCTATTGATCACTCTCGAAATGGAAATAAGGGGAATAAGGGAAAATTTGAATATCCTTCCTGTAGTAAATGTGGTAAGAAACACCTCGGTACATGGTTGAAGGGAATGGGAGTCTGTTACAAGTGTGGTAAAAAAGGACACCAAGCCCGTGATTGCAAGGGGAAGAAAGAATCTACCAATGATCAATGCTACAATTGCAGGGATATGGGACATTATGAAAATTAATGTCTTAAGCGTCAGGGAAACATACCATTGAAATGGGAAAGGGATCAAGGCCAAGCTTATGCGATCACAACTGCTGAGGTTGAAGATCCAAAAGACATGGTGGAAGGTAATTTAATGGTTTCCTCTAGTTTAAAAAATGCTTTATTTTATTCTGGATCATTGCCTTGTTTCATATCTTCACAGTTTTCTAATAAAATTAGATATTTCCAATTTTATTTAACAAGGGATCTATCAGTAAAAACACTTTAGGGAATTATCATCGCAACAATGTTTTTTGAATCAGTTCCCATTAGTGAATATAAATGTTCGTTATCTGTTGATATCGTCATCATACCCATGATTGAATTTGATATAATCCTCGATATGGATTGTCTTTAGGATCATGATGCAAAAATTTATTGTAAGAAGAAGGAGGTTACTATTTTTAATGATGACGATAATGAACACCTTATCTTTAGAGAAGAATCGTCACCACCTAATTCTTATCTAGATCCACCCACAATAGCTCAACTAAATTCAATTATTGGTGAGGAGGAGAATGAAATAACTGTGGGTGAGGAATGGAATTTTAAAATAGAGGATGTACCTATTGTGAAAGAATATGTTGATGTGTCTCCAAAATATTTACCTGGACAACCTCTAGAATGAGAAATTGAGTTTTCCATTGATTTTATTCTGGGTTCATGACCCAATCAAAGACCCCATATAGAATGGACACTATGGAATTAGTGGATCTAAATAAACACCTAGAGTAATTGAGTAATAAGGGATTCATTCACACTAGTGTTATTCCATGGGGAGCCCCTGTCCTTTTTGTTAAGAAGAAAGATGGATCTATGAGGATGTTCGTTGACTAAAGGGAGATCAATGCTATAATAATAAAGAACATATATCCCCGACCTGAAATTGATGATTTATTTGAACAACTGCATAATGCTGAATACTTTTCAAAGATTGACCTTGAAACTGGATTCCATCAGTTGTGCGTGAAGAAGGAATACATTCCGACCAAATCATTTCGAACTCGGTACGAGCATTAAGAATTTACAGTAATGCCTTTTGGATTGACTAATGCACCCTCTATCTTCATGGATCTAATGAATAGAGTTTTCAAGGAATATCTCGATTATTCTGTAGTGGTATTTATTGATGATATCTTATTATACATTAAATTCTAGGAAGATTATGAAAATAACATGCACATTATCTTGAAGACTCTTAGAAGACATTAATTATATGTGATGTTTAGCAATTGTGAATTTTGGCTTCAGTATATTTATTTTCTTGGCCATTTTGTCTCTAAGGATAGAATATCCATTGATCCTTCAAAGACCAAGGCAATCTAAGAAAAGAGAGCACCAACGAGTATAACTGAGGTATGCAGTTTTATTGGAATGGTAGGTTAATATCGATGTTTCGTCCTGAATGTTTCCTGGTTGGATAACACATTAACAATGCTCACACGAAAAGGCGATAAATTTGTTTAGACAAAAGTGTGAGAAGAATGTTTCGAAGAACTGAAGAGAAGATTATTCAATGCTCCTATCTTGACTCTACCATCAGGGAATGATGGGTTTGTTATTATAGTGATGCTTCAAAGAGAGGACTTGGTTGTGTCCTTGTGTATAATGATAGGGTTATTTCATATGCATCATGACAACTAAAAATTAATGAGAAAAACTATCCTACTAATGATCTGGAATTAGTAGCTGTAATATTTTCTTTGATGATATGGATACATTATCTCTGTGGTGAAAAATATGAGATATATACCGATCACATGAGTTTGAAATATATTTTCTCATAGAAAGAACACAACATGAGGTAAAGGAGATGGCTTGAACTAATCAAGGATTATGATTGAACAATACAGTTCCACCTGGGGAAGGAAAATAATGTGGATGATGCTTCGAGCAGAAAAGATCATGGAGTTTTGAACATGATGAGAGTTTAAAAGGATCCTATATACATGGATCTTGTAAAGATGGATATGGGAATAACCATGGAAGGTGAAAAAACAATGGTTTTTTCAAATGGTTTCCAATCCATCATTACTTCAAAGGATAAAGATTTCTCAGACCAGTGATGAAGAGTTTCAAAAGAATATTAAAGTTGTGAATGATGGGAGATTGAGTGACATTGTGTATGAAATAGAATTTTGAGTTTTGGGAAGTGACATTTCATTCCCAATATACCTGATCCAAAAAGTTGTTTTTTGGATGGTGCTCATAAATCCAATTTCTTTATACACCCGGGTGGCACTAAGATGTATAGAGATTTGAAAGAACATTTTTGGTGGGACAACATGAAGAAGGAGATTGTTGATTTTGTGTCAAGATGTATGGTTTGTCAATAAGTGAAAACTGGAAGGAAATAGCCTTGAAAAGTAATGCAACCTCTTCACATACCTGAGTGGAAATGGGATAATATTACGATGGTCTTTATAATGGGACTACCAAAGACTCTTAGAAGAAAAGATGAAATATGGGTCATTGTTGATCACTTTACCAAGTCACCACATTTTCATTCTATAAGAGATGATTTACCACTTGAATTTCTAGCAAGACTATATATTAATGAATTTGTGAGATGTCATGGAGTACCCATGTCGATGGTTTTTTATCGTCATCCCTATTTTACTTCATGATTCCAAAAAAGTCTTTAGAAATCCTTGTATACCGAACTTCGTTTGAGTACTGCCTACCACCCTCAAACTGATGGACAATCAGAACAAACTAATCAAACCTTAGAATACTTGTTGATATCATGATCAATCGACTTTCATGTTATGTGGGATCAATATTTACCTCTGGTAGAATATTCTTATATCAATAGCTTACATTCAAGTATTTTGATGGCACCATATGAAGCGTTATACGGAAAGAGATGTCGCACACAAACCTGTTTTGATGATGTTGGTGAAAGAAAACTCATAGGCCCAGAACTTGTGGAGGAAACAATGGAAAAGGTGAAGGTAATCCAACCCCACATCAAAGCAGCTCAAAGTAGGCAGAAGATCTTTGCTGATAATCGAAGGAAGGATATGGAATTTCAGGGGGGAGATCATGTTTTCTTGGTGGTATCTTCCTAGAAGGATGTTATATGTTTTTGTATGAAGGTTAAATTGAGTCCCAAGTACATCAGACCTTTCTAATTTCTAGAACGAATTGGGGTTGTAGCTTACCATTTGGCAATGCCGCCAAGTCTCTCCAAAGTTCATGATGTATTCCACGTATCACTGTTGAAAAAATACATACTTGACCCAACGCTTGTGCTCACCTATGAGGAATTAGAACTGGAACCTGATCTGTCTTATTAAGAAGAGCCTGTCAAGGTTCTTGATACAAGATAACAAGTGCTGAGAAACCGGATGAATCGTCTGGTAGAAGTTCTATGGAGAAACCGTATGATGGAAGAGAAAATGTGCGAACCCGAGGAAATTATGATGAAGAACCACCCATGTCATTTTTTGAAATAATATTTTAGAAATTTCGAGGATGAAATTATTTGAAGGAGGGGAGAGTGTAACGCCCCAAGCTTCTATATTACGCTTCTCTTTGAATAATACATTAGCATGTGTTGTACGCAATTTCAAGTTCTAACACACCACAACCAATAAAACAAGAAGTTATGAATAGTAATACACACTTTTTGAAATTTTTTAAATTTTATCTTTCAAAATGGAATTCATTTTTGGATTCCGAATATTGAAATTAGCTTAGGGTGAAAATTGGTATTTTTCTGAAAACATTCAATTTTTGATGAATAGTAAAAAACACATAGTTATAGTTTAAAATCGAATTCTTATATAAATAATCATTTATTTTATTTAAATTTATTTTAGATCAAAATATATACATAATACCTATCTAATTTCAATGCAAATCACTAGAGTCACTTTATAATAATTTTAGATATATAAAAATTTAATTGAACCTTTTACCGCCTTTTACCCACCTCCTAGGAAAATTTTCAAATTCACATAAATCATAATTTTACTGCCTCTGTGAGTGGAATTTCAAAAACCTGAGAGACGTGGTTGATATCAGTAAGAAAAATTTGGTTCAATAAGATGAAAATAATATTTCAGTGAATAGTAACTTTTTGCTTTTATTTACCACGGTTAAATGTAAAAAGGGTAATTATGGGTAAAAATGATATTATTATTACCCTAACAAATGTAATAATTCTATTGGATAATTATAATTATACTAAAAGAACCGTAGGAATAAAATATGAACCACTTTCGTCTACATGGATTAGATTAGGACACTTATTATAATTTTATTTAAAGAATAGTTAAATGAGTAAAAATCAAAGTTTAATAACTAAAACATTTATATTATAAGGTAATACATAAGATAAATTCAAATATAAATATCCATTAGAAATATAAAACCATTTCCCAAATAATGGTATTTTATTTATATTTTTTATACATTAAATAATTTAATTTATTTATGACGCAATGATGATGCACTAAATACATAATTATTAAAATATTAATCTAATTGATATTATAAATATCCAAATAAATTTAATTTGATAATTTTTATGAATTCAAAAAAATTTATAGGTTCATATGACATGTTAGGGTTGGTTATATAAATTTTTTTCATTGTAATAATGTTGTTATGAATTTAGCAAAAACAAAACACCTAATAGTGTCAAAATTGTCATAAAATAGTTTTTTTTAAATATTATATCATTAATTGAAATTTTATTCCTAAAAATCTATGGATCAGCCAAAAGACTTATCTATTGATATTTTTTTCATTAATGAACCACTTTGGGTTCTCTTATCAGTATACAGTAAGTTTATCAAGCATATAATATAAAAAAATAGACATGGTAAATGTCAAACTATTTAACTAAGAGTTAAATCTTAAAGATAAAGTTAATATAGCGACCCAGACCTGTATGAAACCTATTGGTTGTGTGGTTATCGACCCATCCCCACCATAGAATTTAAATAATACACTTTGGAGCCATTAGAAAACGAAATTTATTTTATTATAAAATAATATTTATAGCTTTTCCTATGGTGCCCCTCACCCCTCTTATAAAAGGTAACTTCCCCTTCTCTCTAATTAAAACCTTCAAAACCATTTGGCTCGGCCAAAATCTTCCCAAATACCCTCTCAACTATCCTCCCTTTATTTTAGAGGCCTTCCATTAGTCATTAATCCATCCTAAGGAGCCCTTTTGATCAAGTCAAAAGTAAGAACCCGAAGGAGAGGTAAATATTTCATCACCTCTTTCACGTTCCTTTTTTCTTCCACTTCCTTTTTCTTTGTTGTTTCCATTATAAAATATTAATTCTAGTATCTTCTATATACTTTGATGTTATTACAAATATTTTATAACCAAATTAAATATTCTATCCATCTTTTTAATGACATGTCGCCATACGTGCGTATGTACGGCTTACCGTCTCGACATTGTGGGGTAATTGTTTTTCAATACATTAATATTTTGATCGGTATAATAATGATGTGTAATTGATTTAAATAATTATTATAACATGATAATGATTCTATATATATGATATATCTTCCAATTATATATTATTTTAATATCTAAAGAATGATATTGTCGCTCGCTCGTACGTATGAATTACCATCTCCACGAACGCGTTGAGATTCATTCCCCATCGTATCAATTCAAGACTAATTTTAATTAGATGATTAAAAATAATTTTTAAAAACTCGATATCATTCTAGATATGAATAAGATACATCCCATCCTTAAAAAAATATAAGTCACATAACAAAGCAATGTTAAAATATCATATATTATATCATATTAATTTATATGATTCTTGTATAATTTAGTAACAATTATTTCACCATTATATAGGAGGTTAACCTACCCTTGACCACGGAATAGTAAAAGGTAAGGGCTACATTCAGAATATATTCATTATCCAAGGTTGTTTATATGTAATTATGTACTTGGATATCTTTATCATCCATGTCCAAGATTCTTAAAATGTATTTCAAAACATTTTTACTATTTAATAAACAATGGTTTAATGTTGTTTATACCCTTAATTTAGCTTATATGTTTTTAAAGGAATCTTTCCGTCATTTTTCATACAAGGTCCTTTTTATCCTTTTCGACAAAATTAAGGTAAGATTTAATTTTTTTTACTTATATGGTGGGTGCGGCTATTTTCTGCCATTATAAAATAATTGAGGCATCCCTTATAAACTTATAAGAATATTTTCAAAGTAAATGTTTTCTTTTATAATTATGTAACTTTTAAATGATTTCAAAAAAGAGATATTTCTCTCAAATAGTTTTTATTTCATCTATTTCAACGTCCTTTGATGGATTTTAAGCTTATCTGAAGTTGATTTATTATGAAACAAAACATCCATATTTTATTGATGGTTTTTTGATATTTTTGACTATAGATGTGTTATTTTTATAGCATTCATGGTTTATGGGGAAATTATTGACATTTTGTATGATAGTTTTAATATGAATGTTTATGTTGTGCAGAAACCTATTCATATGAGTAATGCATTGGACTTAGTAAGTAATGGATGGATCCCACTACAGCTCATAGTTTCATCGGTAGGTCTTATGAGACAAACTAGTGTCTTGGAACAAGGCCTTGACAAAATGTTATTTGTAGTTTTGGAACAAGGCCTTGAATATGTGGTTATGATAGTCTGGAATTATTCATTCCATCATTATGAAAGTGGTTATTGATATTTCAGGTGATTATTAAACTAGTAGAATATCAATGGGAATAAGTAAATGTAATTATTTCATTTTATTTTTTCCATATTATTCTGAAGTTCATGTTTTAAATCCTTTTTTTAGTTATACATTGCCTTAAAAGTTTATGCTTATTTATGAATGTTTTCGCTATATTTTTTTCCTTATTGAGCATCTAAGTTCCCCCCTTTCTATGTTTTATTTTTCCCACGATGTGAAGAATTATTTTATGACTAACCTGTAGGGATAGTATGAGGGGATATGAGTGTGGACTATCGAGACTATGTTGTTGTAGATTTTCACTTTAGCATGTAATGTTAGACTTATTAATGTATCTAGTGTTTCCAATGCTACTATCATAATCGGTCTTTCGATACATGATCATTTATGATCATGCCAACGTTATGTAATAATGCACCGACTCTAGGTAACTGGGGTCGAGTAGTTACATCCTTGATGAAGTTGGCTCTGATGAGCTTGCCAACATCGAGCTCGACCATGACACAATCACAAGGGTGCATCATTCTGGGAGGCTTCTTGAACCCGTGATGATTTTGCAGAAGACCGATGCAGTGGATGACTACCTGATGAACAAGTCATGGAATCTCATCGTAGCTCCAGACGAATGCATGATGATGTTGTTTCAGGAAATCCATGTATCATTGTTTCTCCTCGGGGGGAATGGCGGCGCTTATAAATTTGGGTCTCAGATCTTCCTCACCACCAAGGTTAAAATGTACCAATTTATCAACCATGGTGTAGAAGTCCTCTTCAATGGAGGGGGAGCATCATAAAAACTCTCTTCTTCGCTTGTGGAGTAGGGATCCCCAGCGGAAGGATCCTCCTCTGGGTCAGCAGATTCCAATGGGAGGTTGGTACCGGACTGAGTAGCAGTGGTCACTGCATTGGGAGATTCTGGTGCTGTCGAATCCAAAGAAATAAAATATGTCTACCTGATCCTATCTGTTCATCGGACCAAGGGGCCATGCTTGATAATGTCAAAGAAGTTGTGGAAAGTTGTCTTGAGCCGGTTGATTTCAGCCTGGTGAAATAGGCTTGTATGGAGCACTTCTATTTCCATGGGGAAGACATCACGATACCTTATGGGGGTAGGAGGCTCCGGGATCACCTGAGCACGATTTTTGTATGAGTATGAGGTGATTTACCTCCATCGCATAGACTTCGGAATATTCTTCCCTCTTTTACTAGATACAACAAAACATTTCCCCATTTCGGGGTTTTTGGCCTCTAACCTAAGGATTGGGAAGATGTAGGCATCATCCATACCTGCCCAGGGGTCAGTTGCAACCGTGATGGATTCGAACTCACTGGCCTAAATCTACATATCCAAGCTCTTGTAATAGTCTGCATCCAGGTAGCGGGCTTCACAAGAGGCGAAAGGTGATGCATCATCTTGTAGTACACCTATATGATCATTAAAAGGATTACTGAAGGAATTGTTGATACGATGAGAGGACTGTTGCGTGCAGGTGGAGCCATGTTCTTTCCATCAATTCATTATACATGGTGTCCTAGGAGACAACCATAAACTCGTTGATGTCAACTAGGCCACCGAACTGGGTCTCCAAACAGATCTTACTGACTGTGGTCTGCTCTGTCCTATCGTATCCATGGATTCTTAAATCGGAGGTAGATAGTTCATCTTCGGATAACCCCTGCTTCCATAGTGTTTGTGTCAGGAAAAGGCTACTCCCAGAGCCAGCGTCAACAAGACAGTGGCGAACCTCCACACCGTTAAATTGGCCAGTGATGTACAGTGGGCAGATGTTCCCCTGTATGGGAGATCCTACATCTTCTACAAAGAACAGAATGATGGCCAAACATTCAGCATTCTCGGCCCCTTCAGCATTAAAGGCTTCTATAGCTACTACCTCCATCTCAAACTAGAGGGGGCTTCTTAAAGCCTCAACGAGGTCCTTACGCATATCTGATGACAGGTGAAGGGACTTGAGGATGGAAAGTCTCATTGGGATGCTGGAAATGTGCATGGGGATATCACTTTATGTGCCAGTCACGAACATCTACTTGTAGGAGGCCGCTCTGTGATAGGAGGCATGATAGGGCCCTGCCGGCTGGACCTATGGATGGATGGTACTGGGCATGTCCTGTCGTTACGTAGTCGAAGCATGGGGAGTAGCTGACAGATAAGGACCGGTTGAATGAGATCGGCCTGTAGCTGGGCGAGGCTGGTCGCCTCATGGTCGACGTAGCTCTGCACAATCCAGTAGCACAAACGGTGGTGGAGGCAGTCTCAATGACACCGGGTGAAAAGGCTACATGTGCTGACCTCTACACTGGGCCTGTTGTCTGGTCTCAGTGGCATTGCCGACCAAGCTAGAGGTTCTAACTGAGGTCCCTTGACAACCGACATGGTCATGGCTCTGTCGACGTTGTCGTCCACTGCGGACATTTAGGAGGTTCACCGGGAACTCCCGTTCATCAGGAATTATGTAGGGGTTTACCAACTCTATTGTGTTGATCGAAGAATACCCTTTACTATCACTTGAAGAGTCATCCTCAACTAGGTGGATTCTTGGAGTAATTATCATCTCAGAGAGAATAAAGTTTCCAAGATTGTGGGATGACGATGGCATTGGTGGGATTCGTTTCTTTCCCTTGTGCAGCTGAGGCTTGTTCTTGTGGGAAGAGGAAGACTGAGATGATGATGAAGAAGTAGTGGATGCATCTTTTGAAGGCTCCGACTGATTCAGGCGTAGGCCAATGATACCATGGGAAATATCAATCTCTTTGAGAGCCATCCAATTGTCATAATTATGGGACTCACAGTTAGAAACCTGATACCACTCTCCCTCGCTATAGCTGATGTTGTCTGTCCTTATGGAAGTGCATGCCACTTGTGTCTGGATCGGGCCTAGCCTGAATATGTTATTATCGACCCATTCATGAAAATAGTCATTAATCCAATAGCATTACTTGAGGGTGTTACCTAGGATCTGATGATAGGGGAAGTAGTTAGGGAGATCAGTGAGGTTCTCCTCCTTTGGCCTTCGATACTCAGGCAAACACATGATCCCTTATTCCAAAGCACTTCTAGAATAGTTTGGAATGTGATTCTCGTTGAACGAGTAGGTATAGTTTATTCTGTCTAGGAAGGGGACCCTTGGGGCATGGCCCTTATGAGGATATGGAGGTTCCTGTCGAGGAGGAAGACCCTAATTGTTCAGCCTCAGCAGTGGTGGCGCATTACACGAAGGCACCTATCGATTCTGGGCCGACAGATGCTGGGTCGGAGGTTGTGCCTTTGGTGGGGGTCTGCTGCGAGGTTGCGGATGCAGTTCCACTGGTAATTACTCTAGCTGTCCAGAGGTCTCTATTTGGGCCACCATGGCAGTCTTAGCTCTAGACTCCCTCCTTGAGGGGATTATAGGGGGCAACAGACATGCATGGATGTCCGGTTGCAGGACTTCTTCTAGGCTCTAGGCCTTATCTTAGAAATATTGAAATCCCCTGGGGTAGTTCTATGTTTTCAGAGAGGAAACCAGTTCCATATTTACATTTCCTACACACATCATCTGTAATTTCTCCCGAGTCAGTGGAACGTCAAGATAATATGTAAGGCCCTTCCATTAGGCGATAAATTCCAGGACACACTCATCATACCTTTTTTGCACTTGAAGAGGTCTACGATGTTGGTCTTCCATGTGGTGTAGTTGAACTAGTACATGAATTTTCTGTGAAGGTCCTCTCAGCAGGTTACAGATCTGATCGGGTGCTGGTTGTACCAGAAAAACGCAGGACTCTCTAATGTCTGCACAAATCATCAAATCATGGTGGCCTCCAGCTAAGCCGGAGTCCCTAACATGGGCCCACACATTGAGTTGAAGTGGGCCAGGTGCTGCGGGGGGTCCCCCATCCCATTGAAGAGGGGGAAGGTGGGATTCCCAATGCCCGAAGGTTCCGATATGTCATCCACCCATGGTGGATATGGCTTACCATCAGATGGGATTTCCACCTGTCATGTTTCCAACACGACAAGGCGATCAATGAGTTCTCCATAGGATCATCTGGGTGGGGGTCCCTGTCTTGATAGGGATCCCTAAACTGAAGCACATTGGCTAGTTCTTCAACATGTTAAATAGGCTCAGTGGCTTGTGGAGTGGCTGGTGGAGAGAATTGAGGGGTAGCTGGGGGAACCTAAGCTATATTCCTTGGATTTTCTAACATTTCAGGAGGGTTTGGAGAGATATATTTCTCCCTCTTGTCGTATGATCCGTCTTCGACCCTATCCCCCAGAGCAATGTGATCAGGGTTACCTAGAGGAAGCTCACTGAGGGGATGTTGTTCCTACCCCTGCTTTACTAGCCTGGGGTCACCGTAGTCTGGTCGTCGCTCTGCAGCATGTTCATCAAAGAGGTCATCGACCAACTTCTTCTGCTCGGAAAGTTCTTGGATCAATGTGGTCTTCTCAGAGTCTTCCTCTGCCTTCTGCACTAAGGTGTACGGGTCGGAGTGCATGGAAACTCTGACGAGCTATTTACCCTTACCGGAAATCCGGCTGACTACCAATACCACATTGGGTACATCGAGACCTAGAAAGTTCCGCTGCTTGCGAGTAACAATCCATGATCGTTCCAATAGTGGTGGGAGACCCTAGAGGGGTATGTCCCCATTGAGAAGCTCTAGCTTGTCCTCCTCAACCACTTATCGGTCATGTTGATTGTGACCCTTCCTGGGGGAATTTCCTTGATATCTCATAGTTAGTCGGGCTGCCGCTGTATATGACTGAAGAGGAGGGCAACATTTTTCCCCTAGCCATAGATTTTCACATTCAAGGTATCCTCCTTGATAATTTTATGGATTACCTTGATACTCTGAACGCAATGTTGTGGGAGGGCCTCACGACGACCTCGTGACTCAGGCCACTAGGGCACAGGGAGTACGGCCAAATTGACTAGATGGAATTTCTAACTGATGTCTTCAAAATGCACTTGGCTCTTGGGATAAACCACACACTAATGAAGAAGGTGAAGGTGTGTCACCCAGAGGGTTTGACAGTAACATTCAAACTCCTCTAGGGAGAGGGATTCTAGTGCGTGAAAATTCGGCGCTACCACGGGCCATAACATAATAGGGAAGTGAACTTCTATGAGGATGTTCCATAAGATCCTCGACTCGGATTCAATGTATGGCCCTTTATTTCCCGATTTTTCTACTGAGAGTGGCTTAGGAACTAGCAGTGGTAATGAGGCAGACCGATGGGATGTCATGCTGGCCGGTGGAGAGTATGGTGAGTGGGCTGACTGGCCGCCGAATCTTGAGATGTTTTCCAAAGATTGTAGCAACCTGGATACTATGTCGTGATATGATGGGCTGTCAACCATAGTTCCAGGCTCAGGGTCTAGGGCTACTGGCGATAGGATGCACTGTGACTCATCCACCATTAGTCCCCAAAATAGCTCTTAGTTATCTCATATCGAGGTAGAGAGTGCTTCTAGTGGCGACAATGGTCATTGTACAAACCATAACCTATTGGGTCATCAGATTTTAATCATCATGGATATACCTATGGAAGGAGGAAGGATTTCAGTGGAACTCTCATTCTTGGAGTACTAGGCTGATGCACCTCATTCTTTTCTCATCCCTTGTCTCGGATGAGCGAGAGGAGGGTTCTCGTGCTGAGTTGTTCTCCGCTTCAGAGTTTGAGAAGAAGAACAGTTTGATCTCTATCCAGGACATCCATGAAGTCTTCTTATGGCTGCGATGACCCACCTGCTTTCCCCTGGATGTCTCTTCGGGGCAGGGTATCTTCCTTACATGAGGTCCTTCGACTGCACTGGTGCTAGGTCGGGGATGGTTTCCACCCAAGAAAGCCTGGGTGCAAGGAGCACCAACAAAAATGCCAAAGGGGACATGGGGAGGACCACCATGGGTAGAACTAAAGCAGACAAGACCTCTGCTAGAACGAGAAAAAGCCTGGGCAGGACCTCCACATTTGTTTTCCCTAGAAACATCAGTATGATGAGGGTCCTTGTACCGGTCTAGATGCACACAGGTAGGACATCCATATTGGGTACGGGAGTAGCATGACTGGCCTTCACCCCTATGGTTTTCGAGGTGAGGAGGACCTTCACCGGCTGCTAAAAGCACATGAGGAGGATCCCCATTTTGAAGAGATACTGTATGGGAAATTTCCCTACACTGGTGGTCCGAGGTAGGATAAATGAATTCATACTTAGTGTAATGGGCACGTGATAGGCTTACGAGCCGAGCATCAATTCCATGAGGAAGACCCTCATTTGCATTGAGGGTGGCATGGGGCAGACCTCCATGTCGAGCCTCGAAGCAGGGAAAGCACGTGTCTTCTGTGGTAGTGGTACAGGGAGGACCTTTGTACTGGGTGATATCCCTCTGGGTGTGCTCATGGCGTCCACTACCTATGTCAGTGACCGGGAGGGTCGACCCAGCGTACCTCTTGGGTAGTTGGGGCCTCTATCTTGGTCCGGAATACAAGTTCCCTAGCTCAGTGTATTCAAGGAACTGATGGTATCTGTCAATGGTGGCTCGGTCCACAGTAGTCGTCGATGTTGATGCCTCTTGGTGGGATTCCTCTTCAGAGTGCGCCTGATGCTGGCTTTGGGACGAATGAACCGGAGATGGTGGTGCAGGTACATGGCTCACCTGCTCCTCATCCAGCAAGTCAGGGTGGTGGCATTGATACAGCAGGGTGAGATCCATCATTGGGAGCACCTGGAATGGGACTCTGACTGGGATAGGCCGAACTTCACCTACCTCATCACCGTAATGTTTGGAGTCGTCAACCAGTTTGGGGGAGAGGGTCCTGAAATGGTTATACGCCGGTATGGGGAGTAGTGGTTCTTTACGTGGCCCTCGGGGGCGACATTGGCGACGAGGTTCAGATGCCTCCAGATCCAATCGGGACATATCCGAAGACGGTATTACTCCCTCCTCCTTATAATGGAGTACGAGGTCGTTGATTACCCTCCAGTGAAAGACCTTGGATAGAGAGATGGGGTGTGTTCTCCCCAGAGCCATGGGTGTAGAGGCCGTTGCGAAAGAGGAGGAGCCACATCGGACCACCGCTTTAGTATTGCCCCTGCCCCCGCATTGGAGTGCAGGCGATGATCGCGTTCCCAGCGCTGCAACATGATTCTTGAGGACCAGGGAGATTAACTCGCCTGTGATGAAAGAAAAAGGACTCGAGGACCAGTTCCCCATTGGAATTCTGTCATCAAAGACCTGTAAGAGGGATCCACACTGACACGTCACAGAACGGGATGCCCAACGTTCTACTGCCCCAACGTTTGATGGGTTTCACATTGGGCCTGCTATTTTCATGGCAGGACCCAGCACTGCATAACTAGATTAGGTGACACGTCAATCTATTGATGCCCCGATCTCTACTAATCTCTATATTTTAGGAGAATAAATTCATATCGTGTTCACCATTTTTGTTTCTGATGCTTTATTCACGGTGCACACGTCCTTCTCTATTGGGGGGACATCCGCACTATTTGCTTCCCCACATTCCCTCTTTCCAAAGGCGTGGAGAACATTCTCATTGTTTAGGGATGTTTTCACTTTGATCGAAATGGGATGATGCGATGTCAATTCATCCATCAATGGATTCCTCCTCGGAACTCTTCACCATGTCCGGGTCTCCCTTATAGATTTAAAACATTGTTCGTGAAACTCGTCCTAGTGCCACATCTTCATGGATGCCAATTAATTACACTACTTCTGTCAGGACATTCAATGGGGTCCAATAAGGGAAGCAACCATCGGTCAGGGGAGTTTTCACATTGGGCATCATTGGCGTGTCTGGGCAATGGGACACTAGCGCGTCTGTCTCATGTCCCTCATTATAGGTCTTATTGAGGTCATGGAATCTTGAGTCATCCCACTTCTATTTTGGGGAATAATATGCCATGGGAATTAATTTGTGGTTCTCCTCATCTTCCCATGTTTGACACAGGGCATGCCGCATGTTTAACGTCCTGCAGAGATGGATCAGACTGATCAGAACACTAACAAGACTGGATCAGATGGGGGCAACCCATTGGGGAAAACTGTTCATGGGGCCAACATATGATTGATTTCCCAGTCACTGCTAAGGGTAATGGGGAATGAGATGGCATGATTTCAATGGGATGTGGTATCCTAGATAAGAATCAGGATGGATGATGGATGCATGAAGTGGTGGGGGAATGAAATAGGACCATCACAAGGGTGCCGATGAACATGGTATTGAACCTCGAAGACAATTACTACGTATCCCCATTGAATGAAATCAAAGTCCTTGTATTTTGGTGGGACAATGGGACACTTGAGGAGGCAGCCTGTGATAATGGATGTATTGATGGGTCCTAGAAAAAGTAGAACCTCCGAGAAGGGGCATGATCTTCCCTGAACAAATGCGATCGAGGGATAGATCAGGATGGGACGTGGGTGCTGGGGTTGAAACTCATGGAGAAATCCTACGTATCCATGTGATAGGGAATCAATGTATGCGTAGTTCATTTGATGAAAACATATCGTTGAAAGAGGCTGACAATGGCTTATCGCAGAATGGAGTGACCACGACTTGCCGCATAAAGAGGAATGCAGTTTAACTTCGTACTGGACGGGGGTAGACCAATGTGAAATGTCTGGGACCACTGGTTGTTGTGCTTGAACCTTAGGAAGTATTCCTAAGTAACTTTCCTTGGAAATTATTAGAGACATCGTAGTTCATATATAGGGTAGGAGTCTGTGAACCGACGTGAATAAGGTCCTGGGGTCCAGGTGGATGGTGGGCTTGAACCTCAGGGAGGCTTCCAAAATACCTTTCCTTGGAAAAGATCAATTTCCCTGTAGCTCAGGGGTGGATTTGTGTGCAACGACTTACTGATGACTAGGTAAGCAACTACTTACTGCTGATTGGGGTCTACAGTTTAATGTTATGCAGGACGGGGTGAACTGATGTGATGGTGGTCGGAGCAACCGAGTGTTGGGATTGAACCTCGTGGAGGCTTTCTATGTACCTTTCCTGGGAAAGGATCAAAGACCTCATAGTTCAGGTATGGTTGGGGCTTACACTCTAGTATTCCTAGGGTGTTGGTGAACCGATTTAAAGGTGGTAGTAATGACCGGTGAGGTGGGTACCAAGGTATGTTGGGAATGAACCTTAGGGAGGTTTCCTACGCACCTTGCCTTGGCTAGTATCAAAGAACTATTACTTCAGGTATGGTTGGGCCTTAAACTCTAGGCTTCCCAAATAAGATTTCATGGTCGATTTTTAAACTAATCCCACATGAGTCATGCTCCCTGTGAGAAACAGGAGGAAGAAAAGGCCTGAAAATCAAGTCGTGAGTGGTGTGTTTGTGGGATGTGGATTGGGGCTTACACGTGATCGAAGCCTAAAGAGGAAACAGGGGCTTACGCGTGGTTCGTAGCCTCGAGAGGAAACAAGGGAATACACATGGGTGGCAGCCAAGAGAATTTGGGACATACTCCTTGATGGAGGCCCTATGGTGACAAATCTCAGTAGGAGAGGTATTTGGTACCAAATAAAGGAGGGGTCAGGTGTCCATTCCCCCATGGTCCTTGGGACCGAAGAAGAATGGAGGAGTATGGATGCTGCCTCTTCTAAGGAAAGCTAGGGGCTTACACTGAGATGGTCACGCTTTCCCATATATAGATGCCACTCCAATAAAGAGGATCTCATTCCATGTTACAATTGATCTCACTCCCGTGGAGACCAGTAGGTGTGTAGAATGTCCCGGCTCAGGGCACCCCGCATATGATGCACTAGGTTAGGTTACAGTTTAATGTCATGTGCTGAGGAAGATGGTGCTTGGCAGTTTAACATCATACAGCTCAGGCATGGTGGGTTCACTCAACACCCCTAGTACTTACATAACCAGTACCCTCTGCACCGTTGTGAAGAGAGGGGACAGGCCACACCATGGCTTGGGGGTGTCATGTAGCAAACCATTGGTGGTCCACATTAACGTGGCTATGCAAAGAAGCAATAGACGTTAGCGTGCCTATGCAAAGAAACATAATGAGAAGCAACGCAATGGGTAGTATCATCCAAGGGAATTTAAATTTACTTCCAACAAACCTATAGGGTCGTAAAAGAAAAGAGTGTATGGAGAAGTTTTTTTGGACGTGGGAGGTGCCTGAAAATGATGCTCAGAAGAGGGACGTTATGGGTGCACATGGAGGGAGGTGTTTGGTACCGGGACTGCGCAACGGATGCCGGTGGGATGAGAATTTAAAATTTTATGCTTCACCGGAGTGACATAACCCTGTCAACTCCGGTGATCGTGTCCCGGCTTGGTCTGAGGATCTCGAAAGGTTCATAAGGAGAACAAAAATTTAATATCATTTACCTTGTTCAGAATTTATGTGCAGAACACCGGCAATCATTACTTGAAGACTCCAACATTGAAGCCCTCTAGATCGTCCACACATGCCTCATGAATCTTCTCGTGCGTCATTCATCAGGATCCGGGTGCTAGCGCGGATATTCGACGCTCACTTCAGCGCATCGATGATCACCACAAAGGAGGAAGCTTCGATCCGGGATGGATGATCTTGAAGATCCTTCGTTCCTTGAGAGTCTCTCTCTCTAAATTCCTGGATGGGAGTGATGCTCTCAATCTTGACACAATAATATTCATCATGAGAGAGCCTCCCTCTAACATATATAGGGAGTGTTTATAATCACGCGGTGTAGGTTCATGGCCCTCGTGTAATAGACACCCGCTATATAAGTGATATAAATAATTATTTATGGAAAATAAAATTATTCTATAAATAATATTTACAATATATCACTTACCTGTAATATATAAATATATTACGTGATATATTTGAGTCTTTAACTCGACTCATTCCTCCTTCTAATATTAAACGAACCTAGGATATTTAAATCCATTCAAATAATATTAATACTTGTATTACTATATAACTTTTAAATACTTGTTATAAATAAATTCAACTAATTATTCTAAACTAGAATAATTAATGAATTTATGTATTCATTGCTGATCCATAGATCTTGGATAGTGCTCGGACCCTTTGGCGGGGCCCGCCATGTTTTAAACTCCTATTCCCAGAATAGGGAAGATTCTCAACACGTTATTATGTGTGACCCTCTAGGCCCTTATCTTAATAGCAGTGAATAATACCACCGACCTAGAGCGGGGTCTAGCAACCCATCAAGGACCTTATAGAGATAAGGCAATGTCAAAGCAATGACTTCCTTCCTATGAACACGGTCCGTGTAATATAATCTCTTCATCATCGATATCTCAATAATGCAGAATGCATACTAGTGTCATCATTATTTATTTGCTTTATTTTGTCTGTTAATTTTTCTGGATGGTCTTACCTTCGACTACCATGGCCATGGATTTATTGAAGGTGCAACCATCCAAATCAACCATGCCCGTGATATCTCTTCCTGAACTCAGATGTGAAAAAACCCTTTCTCAATCATTCAATCAATTCCATGCCATTAATGACGTATCCGATAAAAACTACCTCACCGTGACTTTGTCGCCATGGTTTTCGCCTTATACCAAATATATGTAATTAAATGACATTCATTGATAATGATCTCAAGTCAGGAGGCCATTACACATGTCTGTATATAGGAACAACCAATGACACCAGAAAAATGTGGTTTTCCTTTTAAGCGGGTATGTACTCATGATCTAAATAGCTAGAGATCATCAAGTGAGAACTTCATGAGAATAAGTATCAATGCTTATGAGCCCCCAACACCTGATGGTCACACATCATCTGTGTCCTTTCAGAATGATGTAACTGGACCATAGAATGTTACTTTAAGATTGTTGTCATGGCATCTTAGGGTTCTCATTATAAACTGGGACCTTCTATAACCATTTGATGCGACAGGTAATCTAAGGAAATTTCCATTAATCAGGTAGATGTAGAAGTATCTACACTATCATGGTAAGATAAAAACACGTATAAAAACAGACTGAATACATGTAAAATTAATCAAATTATAATACAAGTTGGGTCTAGGGCAACCACTTTCAACATGCCCACTAGCTCTAGGGCCAACTCCTAATAGGTTCCAATATTCTAGCTCTCACATGTGAATCATGCTTCTTTTGAGAAATGGATTTAGTTAGGGGGTCTGCCATGTTGTCCTATGTGGATACTCTTCTAACTGTCACTTCACCTATTTTAGTAAAATCAATCAAGAGATGAAACTTCCGAATAATATACTTTGTCCTATAGTGAGACCTGGGCTCCTTGGCGAGCACCACTGCAGCAGTATTATAATAATATACTAGAATAGGGTCTATACTGCTAGGTACAACAAAAATATCTGAGATAATGCTACATATACAGATGAATTCCTTTGCTGCATCGGAAGTTGCAATATATTAGGACTCTGCTTTAGAATCAGCAACCACAGCTTGCTTTGAGCTTCTCCAACTCACTGAAACACAATTCAGGAAAAAAGATGTAACCTGACTGCAATTTCATATCATCATGATCTATCTAGAAACTAGCATCAATGTATCACATCACAACTAGTTCCTAATCTTGTCCATACACCAGTAAGATATCCTTAGTACACCTCAAGTACTTATGGATAGTTTTAACAGTTGTCCAGTACATCTCTCCTTGATTGGCTTCATATCTACCCACTATTATTAAAGCAAAGGCAACATCAAACCTAGTACATAGCATGACATACATGATAATACCCACTGCCTAAGAATAATGGAATCTACTCATTTTTTCAATCTCTTGTGTTTTTGGACACATTTTCTTGGAGAGATTTACACCATGTGACATAGGTAACAATCCTCTCTTGGATTGTTCCATATTGTACCTTTTGAGTACCTTGTCAATATATGTAATTTGACTGAGGCCAAGTAGTCTTTGAGATCTATCTTGATAGATCATGATACCAAAAATGTAGGCTACTTCACCTATGTCTTTCATGGAGAATAATTCCTTTAACTAATTCTTAACTGACTATAAGACTTGCACCTCGTTTCCCATGATTAATATGTCGTCAACATACAAAGCTAGGAAAATGATAGCATTCCCTTCAAACTTTTTATAGAAACAAGGCCAGCTTTCATATTGACAAAAACAAAATCTCTTATGGCCTCATCAAAGAGTACATTACATGATCTTAATGTCTTCTTTAATCCATAAATGGATCTCTGTAACTTGTATACTTTATTGGAATTTATGGACTTAAAAAAACATTCGCCTTGAGTCATATATATTTCTTCAGCCAAATTCCCATTTAGAAAAGTAGTTTTGACATCCCTTTGCCAAATTTCATAATCACGAAAGGCTGCTATTTCAAGAAATATTCTTATTGATTTAAGCATTGCCACTGGTGAGAATGTTTCATCATAGTCAATGCCTTGACATTGTCTAAAACCCTTTGCAACTAGTCTTGCTTTAAAGGTATTAACCTTACCATCCATGTCTATCTTCTTCTTGAATACCCATTTTCATCCAATGGTCTTTACATTAGCTAGAGGGTCTACCAAAATCCAAACATGATTTTTGTACATGGAATCCATATCAGAAGTCTTGGCTTCTTGCCATGTAGCAGCTTCTTTTCCTTATACTGCATCCTTGTAGGTTAGAGGCTCATCATCCTCAAGGATTATTGTGTCACCTAAATCGGTGACATGAAAACCATAACGCTCTGGTTCTATAAACTCTCACGTAGAACTACGTAGTATCTGTGTCTCAGAAACAATTTCTTCTTCAACTTGCTCTTATGGAGATTGTTCCTCTACCAACTCCTGTGCATCTAGAGCATTAACTTCATCGAAGTCATTCTTGACCCACTATTTCTAGTAGAAATGTGATCCATTTCTAGAAATGTAGCATATCTTTCCACAATGTATTTTCTATCTAAAGGGTTATATAGATAGTATCCTCTAGTTTCGTTAGGATAACCTATAAAGATGCACTTAGTGCTTCTGGATGCTAATTTTTCACTTAGTAAAGTCTTGGAAAATGGATCGCACCCCAACACACGCATGTGTGTCAGATTGGGTTTCTTTCTATACCATAACTGATATGGAATCCCATCTGTAACATTAGTTGGTACTCGGTTAATGGTATATGCTAATTTATACAAGGCGTATCCCCAAAAGGATAGTAGAAGAGTTGTATGACTCATCATTGATCTGACCATTTCAAGAAAGGTCTTATTCCTCCTTTCAGTAACACAACTCCATTGTGGTTTATAAGGGAGAGTGTGTTGGGATACTATACCACACTCCTTCATGTGAACAATGAAAGCTTGGTTAAGATATTTTCTGCCTCGGTCTAAGAGAAGTGCTTTTATCTTCTTACCAAATTGGTTTTCTACTTCATTTTTGTATTCCTTAATAAACGAAAGGAATCTGACTTATACTGCATTAAGTAGATATAGCCATACCTACTATAATCATTGGTAAAAGTAATGAAGTATAGAAAATCAATAATTTCTTATACTGGAAATGTACCACATACATCGTTATGTATTAATTCCAGAAATGCATTGGGTCTTTCTCCCTTTCTTGAGAAAGGTCCTTTGGTCATCTTTCATTGTAAACAAGATTGACATACATCTAAGGGTTCTAACTGTACAGAGTCTATATAACCTTCTTGATGTAATCTTTGTAATCTCTTCTCGTTTACATGACCAAGCCTGAAGTTCCATAGGTGGGTATTATTTGAGTCATGTTGGATGTTTTTTTCATTGATTTCCATTACTGAGATTTCCATTTCTAGCATATATAAACCATTTTTAAGATGTTCCATACCATAACATATATTATCCCTATAAAATAGAAAAATTTTATTTCTAAACATGAAATAAAAAGCCATAGTGTCTAAACATGATACAGAGAAAATATTCTTGGTAATAGACAATACATAATAGCAATTGTTTAAAACAAGAACCAAACCAGTTGGAAAAGTCATGTGGTAGTCTCCCACTACCAAGGCCGCCAGACTTGCACCATTTGCAGCTCCGAGATCAACTTGACCTTTTGCAATCTTCTTGAACCTACATGGTTCCTATATATGAATAAAAATTTGTGAACCCCATGCCGTATCCAATACCCAACTTGTAGATAAATATAGATTTCATTCAATGAAAAAAATACATTTAGTAGAAGCATCAACTTGATTCTTCTTCCCATCTCTACAATTCTTCTTCCATGGCCTTTCATGCCACATCCAAATCAGATAGCTTCCTGCTCATTACATTACCTCTGAATCTTTGGCTTCTTTACAGGATGATGCATTCGTGTCTTTGGCCTTGACTTGGCCTTAGACCCCTTTACCTTCCCATTGTTTTTCTTGTTCACCATAAGGACAATTGAATTGGTGTTTTTCATGTCCTTATCATCTTGGTGAACTAATGAAAAAGATCTGAGCATGACATTTTCATAAATTCATATTATAATTGACAATGAATGTCGAGAATCTTGACGGTAAAGAGGAAAGAATGAGATCCACTACTAGTTCTTGGATCATTTTGAACCCAAGGGCTTCAAGCCCCTCAATATACCCAATCATCTTGAGTATGTGAGGACCGGCATGGTGCCCTTATGCTAGCTTGCACTTATAAAGCGCACTTGAGATCTCATACCTTTCGTTCCTAGCCCTATCATCATATAGTTCTTGGAGATGTGAAAGAATCTTGTAGGCATCCTCTTCCTCCTGAATTTTTTGCAATTGACCGGACAGGGATGACAACATGATTCATTGTAGATCAAGCGCATCGTCTACATGCTTTATCCACTTCTCTTTTTATATCTTGCTTGCTCCCTAAAGAGGCAACACAAAAATTAGGGATTCCAGCACATATAACCTTCTTTCTTAACATAGTACTATACACAAGTGCCTATTCCACTCATGGAAGTTATTGCTGGTCAGGATATTTTCTTTATCCAAGACCGATAGCAGTGATAAAGTACTTGGGGTGTTGGTGATTGCCATTTTTAATGTAAATCAGATAAACATTTAGCAATTAGTACTTTTTCCTGATTACCTTTTAACATTTTATGATTAATAATTTATTATATCATTTAATGTCTCCCACTATTTTAACGAACCATAATAGACCTCACTATTAGATTCAGAATACTCAGCCTCTTGAGTATTCTAGTGGTAAGGAACCTCGAAATATCCCTCTTATTCTACATGCTAGGGCTATGACACTACTTGGAGGGTTTCAATGTAGGCACTATGCTAGCCAACCACTTGTTCTTGTGGTTCCATGTGTTGTTGAGTAAAGTCCTAGCTTTGGAATCTGAACTTTATTCCCTCAACCTCTTGCCTCTAAAGTGATAGCAAGTTAGCTAAAGCTAATCCATGGCCACTCACATTAGTTAATTCGACCCATTTCTCACATGGAAACAACCCGGTAGTTAGAGTCACTCTCAACTGACGTTGATGAGCACCCAAAAAACCAGTTTTGTTTAGATGCGAGAAACGGAAGGCATTTTGGACATAAAATATCTTTCAATGATTTTTTAATATTTATTTACGAATATAATCATTTTCTATTTATTGTGTTCAAAAGGGTTGTTGCGCTGACAACTAAACATGCAATAGAAAAATATTCATCACATGTTTATGAATTTTATCTTATTTACTATCTTATGTGATCATGCAATAATCATGCAGACATATAAAATAATAAACTGTGCATAAAGTAAATCATGCATTCTGACTAGTCTTGAGAATTATATAATGATCGATCGATAACTGATCAACCATCACCTAGGGGCATCCATAACTGAGTCGATACATGACTCGTGTCGCTGCTTTCCACAGTTCAAAATGCCCAACTCATGTCTGGACTACTGCCTCAACATGGCGGGGTCTGGCTCTCAAATTGTCACCATATAAATACAAATATACTCACACACATGCGAGGGGGTCTGTGGTACAGAATAAAAATAGTGAAATGGATTCACTAACCCATATACATATTTGAATTAAAAGAAGATTCACAGACCACCACTTATCTAATTAAGTATTACAATCATCACACGTATTGAATAAATAATTAAATAAATAAATTCATTCCAAGCATACAAAGGTCGGTCAATAGCTCAAGACCAGTCAGGGTAAAAATGAAATAAAATTAAATTGCAATAAATTTAAATTATGTGAGGGTGTTCTAATAAATTAAATGAATTTGATTATATTCAAATAATATATTTTATCGGTTCCATTTGTTTTATTTAATTTTAATTCTAAAAAATAAATTAAACCATCTATTTAATTCTTAAACATAAATTAAATTAATATTTCAGATTAAAAGATTTTAAACCCCTAAATTAATTCCAATTAATTTAATTTAAAAAAATAATTAATTAAAATTAATTTAATGTAGGGTTACCTCTAGCCGGAGAGGAGTCTGGAAAGAATGCGTACCACCGCGGGATCTTGCCCTGGATCTGCGGCATAACCACGGCGTCCAATGACTCCTGCGGCGGCTGCAATATCCGGCATAGTCCGAGAGGAGCAGAATGAGGCCGAAAAAGAAACCGTCCAACCACATTGCCGGCAGCCCACTGCTCCGGTGAGCCGGTGATGCGGCTATCCGGTCCGGGGTTCCAGCGCGGGCTCGGGGAGGCCGAACGAAGATGATGTTAAAAGAACCATAACAATGTTTAATACCAAATCAACCACATGACATTATTAACTACATTTACTAGTATAACATTGAAAAATTTGACACCACCTCCCCTAAGACCCTGAAGAAACCAATTAAATAAAAAAAATAAAAATAATGAAGATTATGATGACCCTAATAGGCTCATCAGTACCCTTGATATTTATAAACATGGGAATGTTTTCTATTCCATTGACCACCTTGATAATGAGATTACTAAGGGCTCTTATGACCCAACAAACATTGCAGATGATGAAAATTATGAGAAAACTGGTTACTATAATGACATCGAGCGCACCATTTACATTAATTACATGATATAATTTTGAAGCCTGTGTATATAAAAAGGAAATGAACATTGATGAATTTGGTGGTCTAGATGTTGTTGATTACACTATGATTACCAATAATGATGATAAAATTAATGAACCAACTTTTCCTACATATGATTATGGATATAATGATGCCACAAACCATAAAATAATTATGCTTCTACTTACATCACAAAACCATGGTAAATAGAAAAAATATATTTTCTAGATGAAATTTATTTCACCAAAAATCATGATGATATCAGCCACAAGGATGACCCCAATGTCCTCGAAAATTCTGAGGATATAAACTAAATAATATAGACCAATAAATCTAACGATACTAATGGAACTGATAACCCAAATGACCATTAAAAAACCATGAAAACCATAAATTTTAAACATTTAATAAAATAAAAAAAGCATTTAACATTGATGATAAACAAAATCATAACTATGCTAACCACTATAATGACATCAATGTTCTATTGACACCATGACAGTAAAAATATCGATGAAATTTTAAACCCTAATAAATTGGTAGATGTTGAGGTGATTGGTTTTCTTAAGGATAATAGTGATCCATTTAGCCATAATGTTAAAAATGGCCTTATCTAATATAATCATGCACATGAATTTGACAACAACATCTTCCATAAACACCATGATCACACTAAAGAATCGACAATCTTGAATGGACACATGATTTTGATGATTGTTATAATACTGGTGACACCAAGGACATTAATAACCTAGACTACCATTAGGATGTTAATTATATGAATTAACATAATGACATAAATGTATCCAAAATTTCCTATGATAGAACATTTTTATAAGATCGAGATAGGTCCATGATATTGAACACACTAAGGATGTAGATTGAACCGATAATGACAATGGCTCTGAAGACTATAGTGTTATAGGAATCCTTAACATCCCAAACGAAGATGGATATGATTCTATCCCAAATGGATTCCATAAAACATTTAATGATAATAATTCTAATGACAGTAATGAACTCTAAGACCTATCCATGTTGAGGATGAAAATGAACCATTACTACTGACGATCCAAAATAAACCACAGACATAAATGACATTTAATAGACTTACTACAATGACTATACCCATGATGATAATTACACTAGTGACCCTGAAGACCCAGATGTAAAAAATTTCCAATAGAACCTAATAAAATTTCTTATGTCAATTCCACTAATGACGTTGATGACAAAATTGACCCGCAATGACCCTAATAGTGTAAATTACCTCACAAATAGTGGTTAAAAATGTCCCTCATGAATCTAACATCAATAATAACAGAAATAATATTTATGAACTCAATCAAATTGATGATTCCAATGATTCAAAAAATTATGTAGAAAATATTGAATGTAATGACCGTAACGACCCAATATACCAAAAAACTATGCTATCACAAATGAAGCGAATGAAAATAATTATAGGAAATACATTTACCACATTGACATATCAACGTGGTTAAAAAACCATCATCATTGAGAACCCTAATGTTGATGATGACTTAATTAACATGGAATTACTGAAGACCCCAATAACCTTGATATCACAAATGACCTCCCCGAAATCGATTACCTAGATGACCCTAAAAGCCATATTGAAAATAAAGACCTTAGTGATCAAGAAGACTCGGTTCCATCAAAAAAATAAAAGATATGAAAACCCTAGTAACCCCACAACATTGATCAGCTATAACAAAACAATAACCCTAATGACCCTAATTGACACAACTATGCTGAATAATTTTATTAAAAATATTTCATATAATCACTTAGTTGCATTGATGGAATGAAAAAACTGAACACACTAATGATAATTGTATTATTGAAGACCTTGATATCTAAAATGATTCTATTGAAATCGATGATCCTAATCACCATGATAATATTGATGTTTTTGGTGGAATAGATGATCCCAATAATATAGATTGAATCATGAATCTTATAGCAGTAGCTGAATTGTTAGTGTAGATGACTCTAAACACCATCATGTTAAGGAATATTATAACATTATTGAGGAAATTGAATAATATGATAGTCTTAATGACAACAACTTCGTCAATAACCCTTATTTACTTTATAAAGAATATCACATTATAAATGACAAAAACACCACTGAATCCAATTTAACTGATGAAAATTATGACACTAATGACCCTATTAACCTGGTGAAACTATCCAAATTCATATAACTCATAAAATGATGATTCTGAAATCACAGATGACCTAGATAAGGGTAGTGGAATTAATGACATTGGAATCCTATATGATAGTGATGATCCTGATGACCTTGATGATGTCTAGAATGTTCATTTTACTAATAATATCATTGAATGAAATGAAAAAAACCCTTAATGATATCAATAATTATCATGACCACAAAAAACATTATTTCCACTACATCATAGTCAATGATAATGTCCCAAATGAACATGGAGACCTCATTATCTCAAATGGAATTTATGACATTGATTAAACATATAAACCTGATTATGGTTACAATTATAGAAATACACATGTTGAATATTACCTCAATTATATCAATTACTCAAATTATAGGAATTACATTGATGAACATGATCACAATAACAAAATTGAATATATAGATTATATGAAAGATCTAGAATACATTGATACCCCTGATAGTAATGATGAATTCAATGAAACTGATAACCATAACAATATTGAAAAAATTGACATTCTCAATGATAGAGGTTACACTAAAATCATTAAATATCATCATAACACTTACAAACCCAATGTCTATGATGACTTAGAGAATCCTAGTGTCACCGAATAAAAAAATGATGAAGATGATGTCGAAGACATCGAAAATTCTAATGAATTTGAAACCCTAATGATGAAAAAGAACATTATAACTGCATTGATGTTTATATCCCCAACTACAAGAAAAAATAAATAAACACGAAAATTTTGTCGACCAAAGTGAAAAAAACACCAGGATAGTAATAGTGATTTTGATTGAGTTACTAGTCCATTTTTGAAAATAACCCAAAAAATTACTCTAAAATATATAATTATAACCACTTTAAAACATTAATGATACCAATGGAATGGAGAAAATGGATGATGTGGTAAACAATAATAATCTAAATGACCCAAACATCCTGAATATTCTTGATGTTAAATATACCAACAACAATAATGATGCTGATGAGATTGAGTTAGATAACTCCAATGATTGTGATAACATAGGAAATCTGATTATCCTATTAAACAAGATGATGTTATTGATGGAACCAACCCAGATGAACATAAGGAAACCAATGTAATTGAGGTCTCACGAAACCCTCAAAGTGATAATAATGATAAATAAATTTAAAACCCTATTAACCTTGACATATCTATTGTCATCAATTTCATCGATGTCACTCAGGATCCTAATTACATTGGTGATGTTGATGATATAGATAATTTCAATGAAATTAATGAAATTTATGACATTGATCCTCATAATGGACCTAATTACCCCCAATGAACTGAATTAATATATTTACTTTGACCATTCTAATAAACATGATAAAAAATGGATAGTATGAGCACCACCAAAAACCCTAAAGGCATTGAAAAAACAAACAATACCAATGACATTGATGACCCATGTGTCTCCCATGACAGCAATGTTCCATGAAAAAATAATAAACCTGATGATTCTAATAACATCAATTACCCGAAAAACATAATTGGAAAATAAATCTTGATTAACTTGACCATAATGATGACAACAATGAATATATGTGTACTGATAACTCTGACAATATCAATAAACCAAATGAAAATGACGGTTCCAATGATGTCCAAGACTATGAAAAGTCAAAACAAGATAATGTAAATGATAATTATTATGAAATATACCACCCTAATAATCCTGAAAATATTAATGATCATGATGTATTCAAATATCACAATTATATAAATGACCAAGATATCAACAAGGACTACAATGCATCTGACGAATTTGACCCCCTGGGGATCTAGGTGGACTCAATTGTTTCAAAAATGCTGATGATATAGAAACTGATGATTGACAAGATGTATATAATAATTAAAATGAATAGGTCTTTTATATGATGTGAACATATTCAATGATTCCCACAATGATTAAAAACCAAATTCTACATTTTCATTTATGGTGAGTATAAACTCGATAAATTAGGAGACCATAACAACTATGATCATCCTATAGTGACACATGTTTGAAATATATAAATAATACATTAACTCTATGTTTTAGATAGTACATCTCACAAACTTTCACACAACCTGAGGACTCAAAGGACTAGTTTCAGGGAGACTATCCACGTTAATAACATATATTACAATACATGATAATGTTTTATTTAATAGTTCTCTTATAGAATGTATTCTATATATATCATATGATATAATATTATTCATAATATAGGTAATCAAAAAATAAGAAAGGTTTGAGATCAGAATCATAGTAAGGGAAAATATTCAACTAGTCATACCCCTTTAGATAATAATCATTAGGGAAAATACAATGAATTAATAATTATTAGATAAAAAAATAATATGATCATAAATAACAATCATAAAATGTTATTCAGAATGAAGGATGATATAATATAAAAATTAAGACTAAATAAATATCATAAGAATAATGGATTTTAATAATATAAAAAAATCAAGGAAAACATTATATAATTATATTAGAAACATGAAAATATTCAAAACATTTAATATTTTAAACATTCGTCAAATCCCAGAAAAGGTAACATTTTAGATAAGTGGAATAAACATAGGTATAGAAAATATTCCATAATAATATTCCCTCATCTAATTCACAAAATAAAAATTGTTTAAAATATTCTCATATCTCAAACACACAATGAAATTGTGAACAAAGCTTTTCATATATCATTTACTCATAAAAAATGTGAAATTGATCTTCATCTCCAATTCAGATACCATTTCACTATCTCTTATGATAGGAAACCTTAACCAAAGGATTTAAGTGGGTATAGGTCCCCAGTCATCAAAATTCATGCATACGAGAAATATAAGAGACGTATTAGTCAACATATAATGAAAATACATGGAAAATATGTTGTGTCTCAGTAATCCAATCAAAATAAAATCTAGGAAAATAAAAATGGATTTATAAATATTTCATTTTGACATCACCAAAATTGAATTTAATTATGTAAATGGATGAAAAAAAATTTTAATTACCAAAATATAGTATTTAAAATGAAAATTTAATAAACTTTTCTTCAAAATAATATCCAAATATATAAAGTCTTTTGTAAAATATAACAATATGTGGTGACAAATTAATTGTTTTTAGAAAATTATGTTATCCAAGGTGTAAATGTATAAGTTATAGTCAAATTGAAAATTATTTTTCAAGGTGAAGCAAATTCAAAATGAAAACAAGTAAATTGAAATGTAATATTCAATTATATTGAATTGAAAATAAATATGTGTAATAATAAAAAAATGTGGATTAGAAGATTATTAATTTTGTTTTTAATGGATGGATATACTATTTGAGCATTTTGCGATAACCCTAATGAAAGGAAACATCAGAAAAGGGTACCCAAAAAATAATTTTAAAATGGGGGTAATGTAAATATGATGGAAAAAAGAGAAAGAATATATATAACCCAAATCATAAATGGAAACATTAGTGGGAGAGGAAAATATAAACATTAACGGGAAACACACATTAACGATGATGTGAATTATTCTTAAAAAATGCTTTTTCAATAAGGAAGAGTACTCATAAATAAATAATATTTGAATCAAAGTTGTCTCCCAAGATAAAAATAGGTAATATAATTTAATATGAAATATTACGATCAAATATAAACATTAAAACTCATAATTATATTTATTTATGAAAATGAAAAACGTTTTTGGGAATATATCATTTGTAGATCAATGGAAGAAAATGAATTGAAGTCAACATTAAAAATTAAAAAATATTTAATGATATTACAAGTTATGGTGGAGTTTGTTACACAATAAAAATGAATATTGTTTCTTAATATCATCCATACATCAATGAAGGGTGATTAAGACTGATTCCCTTACATTGATTATGTACATAGTAAAATGAACCTGAAACTATTATAGATGGAACATAAATATCATAACAATATTTTTTATAAACATATTTGTAACCTTATTATTTTATAATATACAATTAAATGGATAACCTATAATGATATCATATTTGGTTATTTACAATAAGATGGTGGGAATTCAAGGAATGGTTTCAGTAGCATGATGAGTATTCATAAGGTTTGTTGAATGGATTTAGTGAGTAAGAAAGATAATATTTCCTTAATATAAAATAACATATATATAAAAGTATTTAATATAATAAATTTTAATCCTGATTGAATTTATGAAAATGTATTAAAATAATGGAAGAGCGTTAATCGAATAGGAGAGGGAGATAGGAACTAAGAGATTTATGTAGTTTGAAAACTATAAAAAATAGAATATAAATTGAAAATTACATGTGATAAGGGTAGTACATCATCAATAGTAACTCATTTGGATATTAATATAGTGAAAATAATCCAATGGAGTCATAGTCACCTGTAATTAAAAATCCTAAAATCATGGATGATATTGAATTGAAAAGAGGAGGGTGATAATAAAGAGTGATTTTCACTGGATAACAGTTATTCAAAAGGTATTATGAAATGTCATCAATGATAGAGAATGGTAGTGTATCATAAAAAAAGAATAATTTATATATTAATGGAATTATTATTAATTTATTAATGTATAATCAATTTAAAATCAAAGTGAAGGTCACAAAATCAGTACATAAATCAAAATGAGGAGGTAGAGAACCATTAAATATATATGAAAATTATTGAAGCTGAAGATGAATAGTTAGAACCATAAGAACTCATTGGGAGGGTTATAGACATGGATAGTTAAGTGAAATTAAAGAACAATTAATTTTTTTAGGGGATGATAGAATGGGTGGGAGTGAGCTTGTTTAATATGTGAAAGAAGGGTTATTTCAATTGAAACTGATCTTAGGTAAGGATTAAAAATTGAACCCATCGTTATTAGGTAGGTAATGTTGATTAAAGAGGTTAGGTGGAAAATGTTGGGTGATACATATAGTTGTAAAATTTATTCCTAACAATGATTTTTATAATTTGTGAGTGACCTTATAATTTTTAAAAATTCTAGATACTTAATTTAACCATTTTTAAATTTAGTAATATTGATTTAAAATTTACCATGGTAATAGTTTTGGTAATAAAAATATAATATGACCCCTATTACCAAGTTGTAATGTTATGAATCTAAATTTTAGATCCATTTAAAAGAATTCTATTTATAAATATGATAAAATTTATCTTTTATATCAAAACAAATAATGTGTAGAAAATCCATTATTGTAAAATGTTTATATTTTAATTGTGTGATGTTCTTAATCTAATTTGACATTTAATACAATTAAATGAACGTTGTTTTTTTATATACATTTAAACATAATATTAGAGTCATTATTTAAAATATATCTCTTTAAAACATACACAGTCTTTAGAAAACCACCATTCATTTAAAATTTACTATTTTATCATGGTAACAAATTTTCAACTAAGGTAAATTAATTGTTATTAATAAAAACAATTCTACCTATATTATATAATTTTTAATTAATTATTATAAAAAAATATAAATGTATTTTTATTCAATTTTTATAGTTGAGAAAAGTTAATTTTAAACTGTTATATTTATAATTTATTAAAAATAGTTTCTTCGATATAAAAAAATCCAAAAATTAAAATATACATTTCTAAATTTAAATATATTTTCTCAAATTATAAAATAACTTATAAAATTATATTTATTCTTATAAATAGGCCTTATTACATTAAAGATTCATATATTTAATGTAATAATGTCATAACAAGTCATATTGTTTTTAAAAAATGATAATTTTTCTTAATCACCTAGAAATTAGTTTTTTAAAAAAAATACCAAATAAGAAGCTAAATAAAACATTATAAATAAAAAATAAAAAAAATATAAATCAAATTAAGATTATAAAATTAGAAAATTTAGTTTTAAAAAAATTAAAAATATAATAGAAAATTACTTTTTTGAAGAATTTTTTAAATAATAATTGTTAGGAATATTATTTTTATGAATTTATAATTTAGAATATTCTAATATGTTTTTTCATAATTAAAAATATTTTATATTTTTTCTATATAATATATTAGGGCAAAATATTCAATACTTAATAAAAAATTTATTTGCTAAAAAATAAATAGAAATTTTCTGCTGAAAATACATAGATAAATACTATTAAAAAAATTATTTATATTCAAAAATTTAATTTCACTCATCTATAAATATTAAAATATTTTCATTAAATTTTTATATTAATCCTTTCATAATTAATTTATATTAATATTAATATTCATAGAAAGCATAAACACTGACTTATATATTATATTTTTATATCATCTTTCAATTTTATTGTAATTTATATTACATTAAATTTACAACTTAACAATAAAATAAGTAAGTATACGTAATTTATATATTAAAAATGATATCATTTGTAATGAACATATTTTTAATTTCCATATTTACAATAAAAATATTAAAAACAATTATATACCCTTCCATAATATGGACTAACTAAATCAATCATCCATTGCACTTTTACTTCACAAAACAAAATCATTATTTAACATAATATAATTTTTATAATTCTATATTCATTGATGATGTTCTTCCTCATTATACATTTTTTATAGATGTTATTGTTCCTCAGGAATAGTGACGATCCTATACTTTTATTGACTCTGGATTTTATGGATTAATTATTTTTTAATTTCTATTTATTATCCAGAATTTATCCTCAGATTCATTTTAGTGTTAGGGTGTCTCGAGACCCTAGAATAAAGATATTTGAAATAATAATATAATTTTATTCATGTGCATGAATCATTTTATTATAAATGGTTTTAAAAAAATTTAGGACCTATAATGGGAAATCCAAGACTGTGATTGATTCTATAACACGAGGTTGACCCTAGGCGCGACATTATTTGGTTGGTGGCAAACATTCAGTGGGAGTAGACCATTTACATGTGTGTTTTGTAAAATTAATCAATTAATTTATTAATTAATTAAATTATGTATCCTAATTTCCTCTATAAAAATATGATGTTATGGGAAATATTAAGGGTTAACTAGATATATGTGTGATATTATAGAGGATGAGGGAATCGGTCTCCATTGGTGGATCCGGATTAGAGAACACAAATAATCAGAACGAGCTAGATCAAGAGGGAGAAAACAAACTCAACATTCATTATTCATCATAAGTGAATGTGCTCTTAAACTATAACCAATAATTAACCAATGAAGGTATCATTATTTTTGTCATTTTTCCCTATTGAATTTCTTATGAATGGATATTAGTTATCTTCTAATGGATCAATGTCTATCCATTCTTCACCTGATCCTATTTGGATAAATTGAATTATTAAATTAAATTTATATTCATTGTAAAAGTATATCACCATTAATCTCAAAATTTATGATCGTTGTATATGTTGACATTGGATAATGATGATCATCACCTTTTCCACATGAATTTATTCCCAATGTTCATCCCATTCTTCACTATTCATCCATGTGGGTGTGGTTCTACAATATCTGCGTGAGTTTGATAATGATCGAACCCCCATATTCATGGGGGTTGTGAGAATGATGAACTATATGGTGATTTTTTGTAAAGACCCGTAAAATTCAAGGGATATTATTTCTTAATTTTCAGTGGGATTTTACAAGAATGCAGTTTTTTACGACGCCTGATTCCGAGGCCCGGTGTGCCCGGAATCTATTTCTAAAGTTTAGCTCGGGTATGTTCAGTGAACGTATGAGCAGGTTTTTCTAACTTTTGAACCGGTGCTCGGAATTGAAATCTGAGGGCACCGATGAACTCGCAGCGCCTGTAATTTCTTAGAAACACCTTTTCCGGAGTTGCATTTGCTCGGGTGTGGTTTTTAATTTTTTTTGGGTTTAAGGATGAAATAAATAAAATTGTGAACAATTTTATATTTGTTAACCAATGGAGTTAAATTCTAAAATGGGAAGTTGTTGGTGGGACCCACATCCACCCAACTTCCCATGTGTGGATATGTGGGAGGAGGCGCCCACGCTAGACCCTAACCCCCCATGATCTTCCAATAACCCCCTTGACCTCCCATAACTTTTCCCCTCTTAAATTTTGTAACTCTCAAAAAGAAACCCCCCTTATTAAATAAACTCAACTCCTTAATTGTGTAGGTTTTTCAAGTAATTAATACATGGATTCGTTTGAATTTTAAATAAATTCCTTTGGATTGTGTGTTAAATAAATAAGACTAAGTCTTATTTGTGGGAGAATAGTTGATGGTTCGAATGGATTTGAAGAGAAAGCTCTAAGATTTGAAGAAATTCTTCCTTCTTGAAGAACGTGAAGAACGCAACTCTCCGATGAAGAACGCTGACACCAAAGAGCGGCGACGTACCCACCTTTCATCCTTCTCCGCGACAAGAAGGGATACGTCCCATCTTGAGTACACTTGGGTGACGTCGGGCCTTCCAAGTCCTTCGACAAAGAATGTTTCCCGGTCTCCATCAAAGGAGGAGACACCTCCGTGGGAAAAATCGCAAACGACGATGTCACCTTCTGACGTCAACGAATGATGGTACCTCTCAATAGATCCATCGAGGGATCACATCATGAGGTAGTGGTTTTATGCATTTCTATTTCGTGATTACTTCCTTCATTTTCATCCATTAAAATTGAAGCGCCTATTATCGTAAAAACGAGAGGAGGTCGGACCGCACGAACACAGCTGGCACTCCTCCCCTTTTTGGTTTGTTGATATTGATGCGGCACGAGCAAGGCAACGTGGTGCCAATGCACCACGCGAAAAATTGTTAAAGGGAGGGAGGAGAAGTGCGGCGCCGTCGCACCGCGCCGTTGGAAACAAACTAATCCGCGGCGCCGTCGCGCCACGCCGTAGAAGACGAACAAAAGACGCGGCGCCGTCGCGCCGCGCCAGAGGACTACTAACGCACTGCAACCGGAGCGGGGCCGTGGTGGAGGGGCGCAGCGCCGTCGCGTCGCACTGGACGAACCAAGGTCACTGTCAGTTCCGGGCCATGGCAGAGAAGGGGAACCGGTGGCCGGTACCGGGCCGCCGGTGTCGGAGCAGGGGGGACCGAACTTACCGGTCCCGTGGCGGCAACAACCTACCGGCCGGGGCCGGCCGGCCGAACAAGGGAAAAGCCGGGGGTTACAAACCCCCGGCAAGCCGGCTGAGTGGCCCCATAAAGGGGTCGCAGTTTCTCCACGCGGGGGCAGCGTGCCCCCCGCCCGCTTCGCTCGGCCGTAACGGCCGAGCCGGCCGCCTGGCCCCCGGCCAGCGCCAATGCGCCCAGCCCACCGGGCCGAGCCGCACAGGCCGGGCCGGGACGCGCCTAGGCCGGGCCGGGCCCCGCCTAGGCTGGGCTGGGCCGCGCCGACCAGGCCGGGCAGCGCCCAAGCAGGCCGGACCCAGACCCCATTCGGGTCGACCAGGTTCGGGCCGACCCTGGGGGTATCGGCCCGGGTCGGACCGGGCCCGAACCCCTTAATACCGAACCTCTTTCGGTCTGTTGCCCATAACATGTTCTGCGGACCTCCGATCGATGCACCGTTAGATGTCTAGCGATCCTTGGATCGAGACGGTCGTTTCGGTATTTTACACTCAAGGTTACGAAGTACTTTTGGTTCGGTTAGGTTGGTTCGTACACGAAACCAACCGGGCCCTCGGAGCGAAAACGCTTATAACATGAGTTCTGGGCATCCGATTGACGTGTCGTCGACTTTTTTGAATTTCTATTAATGAGAAGGAACTTTTGTCTTACTCTTCTCGAGGTTTGTATGTCGTCGGAGTGTGGTCAGGTGGGTTCGATCACGAAACCAACCGAGCCCCTCGAACGAAAAAGCCAATAATTCACAGACCGTGAATCCAATTGACACGCCGTCTATCTCGTTGAATTCCTCTTGGTGAGACGGAATTTTTGGAATACATTTCCTAAGGTTTGAATGCAGTTGGATAGTGTCCGGGTTGGATTTCAAACGAATCTAACCGGGCCCCTAGAACAAAAAGTGCTAATAACATTTAGACTGGATGTTCGTTTGACGAACCGTCAGTGGTGTTGGTGATCACGTTGAAAAACGGTCCCTATGAGAATACCCTATTAGAGTTCGGGGTACAGTTGAGATACAACCGGGTTGGTGTGCACATGAAACCAAATGGGCCCCTGGGACAAAAAGGCTAGTAACTCACAGTCCGGGCGTCCGATTGACGAGTCGTCTGTTGCGTTGAGACACCTATGGTGAGACGGTCCTTTGAGATACATCTCCATGGGACCTTGAGATACTTGGAGTATTGACATGTAGCTCGTGGAGTGTACCCACCCGGAGAAGAGCATTCAAAGTACGGAGACCGTGTAGCCAGCTGAGACCTAACGACTGCTTGATCGACTCAACTTGGAGTGAGTTGACTAGCCTGGTGGACGGAGCACTACTTTGATTGGCTGCAGACCCATGGCGGACGGAGCACTACCAGTGTGAGAGTGCAGACCCGCAGTACTCGTCTGCAGAGTACCTCTACAGGCTACTAGGGGGTCTGCACTACTATTTTTGGGTGGCATACCCTGGCGGGAAGCACTACTATGTTTGGATGGCGTCCCACGATACTCAACAGGATGAGTACTTCAGCAGTCTTAGGTTAGTGAGCAGTACCTCGGAGTCGTGACAGGAGAACAGTACACTCCCGAGACGGGCTCTTCAGCAGTTACGGTTTCGATAATGGAAATCCTGGTTTGAGTTGAGTCTATGACCTTTGTGTTTACCTCATGATTGAGATGGGTCACTTGATATCTTACGTATATGTATGGGAATATACCTGGGTAGTGGTTATCAATTGATTTCATAACCTTGGTGTTCCTCATGATTGGGATGGGTTACTTGATAACTTGGTATATGTATGGGAATATACTTAAGTAGAGGTAATATTTTGATATCTTCTTTGTGGTTATCCTTGTTGGTTTTAGTGAGACCTTGAGGGTCTCGGGGTCCCTACTGAGTGTCGTTATACTCACCCCTACGAGGGCTATGCCCACACCTCATTGTGTTGGTTGTAGACGACGAGTAGTACTGACGGAGGCCGAGTGTTTGAGGACTAGACGGTACCCTGAGGTGGACCACATGATGTGTCAGTATCCGGAGGTGGACTTCACGGCGAGACAACTCTCGGAGGAGGTTGACGGGTGAGAGCGTTGTGGAGGCTATCTGTACCTACCCTTCAGGTAGGATCCGTGGTGGACGATCCAGGAGCTGCGCCATCTGTACCTACCCTTCAAGTAGGATCTGAGGAGGACAACCTAGGATCAGCTTCCGTTCATCCATCTGTTGTCTTTTCTGTTGTACTTTTGTTCTGTTGTAGTTGTACTTTCAGTTGGGTTTGTATTCTAGCCCTTTTATTTTTCATCACTTTCTTTTGTACTTAGTGTTTTACATCCGCTTGTACTCTGTGGTGTTTGTTTACTATTATAAAGGCAATGTCTTCCCAGTTATTGAGATTTACGCCTTTGGTGCTAGTCGCCAGCCCCAGGCCTTTGGAAGGAGAGCTTGGGGTAGTCATGGCAGGGGCCCCAAGGACGAGTCGTGACAAATTGGTATCAGAGGAGTCAGTTCTACCGCAGAACATATAACTCTGATATTTTCTTTCTGTGAAGCAATTTTGTTAAGAGTACCGAGTGTGGTTTTCAGTTCAGCGAGTCCATTGTTGGTGCGGGCGGCTGGCGTATCCATACACCAGGACCCTGACAACTAATTTCTGACTTTGTGCATGAAAACACTGATTGTGTGTGTGTTTCCAGAAGTTTTAAAATGTCAGCTTAAACCAGGTCAGCTCATCAGGTATAAATCGTTTGACCATGTCAATTATGTTTCTTTCAGGATTCCTTTTCACGAATGACCAGCTAGAGCCTAGAGGAATGTGTGTATGGACAACCTACCGTGCGACGAGGCTTTGGTACATGGCCCTCTTGCATTTGAGGCACCAGCAAAGGCACTAGTGGTACTACCATATGTTGGGTCACCAATTCCACCAGCCCTAGCAGTAGGCGATGCACGCCACTTGAGAGCACTACACGAGTTACAGCTCCAGAGACAACCCAGGTTCTAGGGAGAGACGGACCCGTAGGCGGCTGAGGATTGGATGGAGGCAGTGGTGAGAGACTTCAGGCAAGTGGGGACACCTGCAGACTTCATGGTGATCTTTGCATCCAGACTTTTGTAGGCAGCAGCAAGCAGGTGGTGGAGCCACTTGTTCCAGTTTTGCGACGGGATGACCTTCACATGAGCGTGGTTCATCCAGGGGATGAGACCGTGTTTCTCTTTTCAGGAAAGGAGAAATTGTAGCAGCTCTTTCAGATCGTAGGAAAAGAAGGTGCAGATCATCCAGGAGCAGATGAAGACTGCATAGTGCAGTAAGAAACAGGAAACTAGCGCCGGTCTTAGAGACTCGGTCGTATTAAATGTTTCAAGAAGAGTAAGCTTTAAGGAGAGATGAGTCTGCGAAGCAGCAGACGTGGAGGAAGATCTAGGAGAGAAGCACGAGGTGGTGTACATATTAACATGCTACAACCACCCGCCTTAGTTGTCCTCGCCAGGCTCAGGGAGCTGGAGGGTGGAGGAAGAGTCTGGCTGCATGCGGTCAAGGAGAGTGATCCAATGGCACTAAGAATGATTCGAGGGACAGTCTGTTTCCACTACTATCTTCCGTAGTAATAGATTTTTATATGAATCATTCCTTCCTTACATGAATCTTGTCCCAGACCTAGAGTTTCCGGTAATCCGTGGACTTGACCCTCATGTCTGGAGATACCTTGGGAGAAGACTCGATAATCACATTTATGCCGACAGTGTGGTCAGACCCTCGAGGTGAGAGTTTCATTTGGAATTTCTTGGTGGCAGCGTCGAGGCCTTACGACGTTGGTTTGAGTATGGACTGGGCAATCACAGTTCATACACAGATTTATGGTATTAGGAAAAAAGGTTGTGGTTTAACTACAACGTCGGGATGGGATTTCCTTGGTCGGCGAAAAGGAAACCCCAGGCAGCACAGGTTAAACGCATGCACATGAGGGTGCGACTGATCACTTTTGAGTCGGTCAACCATACCCTCGTGGTAGCAGTTTTTTTTTGTTTCTGTTCTAATAAGAATTGGAGACCTCTAGAGTTCGACGATGACGATCACATCCTTATACGGGTCTCACCTCGACGAGGTTTATGGAGATGTGTCCGAGGAGACATGTTATCTCCGAGGTTCAAAGGACCTTCTTAGGTCCTTAGCTGGTTAGGAGAGGTGGTTTACCACTTGACCCATCCACCTCAGTTGCACCAGGTGCACGACGACTTCCATTTATCTCAACTAAGGAGATACGAGCACGACACTTCGCATATCATCGACCATGAGGAGCTGGATGTTGGTGATGAGGTGACTATTGCGGAGGTTCCAATGGGGATCGAGGATCGATCGGAGTGGATCCTACGAGGATGGTCGATTCCTCGGGTGAGCTTTCACTGGCAGTATGGGAACCTCTAGGTGAGCACATGAGAGAAGGAGGCTCAGATGCGTGCTCAGTATAGATTTTGTATCCCTAGTTTGTGTTAAAGCTTTACGAGGACGTAAAGCCCTGAGGTGGGAGTAATGTAAAGACCTGTAAAATACATGCGAAATTTTTTCTTAATTTTCTTTGGGATTTTACAAGAATTCAGTTTCTGAAGGTGCCTGATTCTGAGGCAAGGTGTGCCCGGAATCAATTTCAGAAGTTTAGCTCAGGTACGTTCAATGAACGTACGAGCGGGTTTTTCTAACGTTTGAACCTGTGCTCGGAATTGAAATTTGAGGGCACCGATGAACTCGCAGCGCCGATAATTTCTTAGAAACACCTTTTTCGGGGTTGCGTTTGCTCGGGTGTGGTTTTTAATTTTTTTCTGGGTTTAAGGAAGAAATAAATAAAATCGTGAAGATTTTTTTTTGTTAACCAAGGGAGTTAAATTCTACCATGGGAAGTTGTTGGTGGGACCCAGAACAACCCAACATCCCATGTGTGGATATGTGGGAGGTGGGGCCCAAACAAGACCCTAACCCCACTTGATCTTCCCATAAACCCCTTGACCTCCCATAACTTTTCCCCTCATAAATTTTGTAACTCTCGAAAATAAACCCCCCTTTTTAAATAAAGTCAACTCCTTAATTGTATAGGTTTTTCAAGTAATTAATTCTTGGATTCATTTGAATTTTAAATGAATTCTTTTGGCTTGTGTGTTAATTAAATAAGACTAAGTCTTATTTCATGGGAGAATAGTTGATGGTGTGAAAGGATTTGAAGAGAAAGCTCTAAGCTTTGAAGAACTTCTTCCTTCTTGAAGAACGCAAAAAACGCAACTCTCCGACGAAGAAAGCCGAAACCAAAGAGCGGCGACGTACCCCCCATTATTCCTTCTCTACGACAAGAGGGGATATGTCACATCTTGAGTACACTTGGGTGACTTCGGGCCTTCCACGACCTTCGACGAAGAACGTTTCCCGGACTCCATCAAAGGAGGAGACACCGCCTTGGGAAAAATTGCAAACGACGATGTCACCTTCCGATGTCAATGAACGACGCTTCCTCTCCACAGATCCATCGAGGGATCACAACACGATGTAGGGGTTTTATGCATTTCTATTTCTTGATTAATTCTGTCGTTTTCTTCCTTTCAAAATGAACCTCCTGTTATCGTGATAATGGGAGGAGGTCACACCGCACGAACACGGCCGACACTCCTACCCTTTTTTGGTTGTTGATATTGATGCGGCACGAGCAAGGCAACACGGTGCTGAAGCACCATGCGGAAAGTTGTTAAAGGGAGGGCGGAGAAGCACGACGCCGTTGCACCACACCTTTGGAAACAAACTAATCCGCGGCGCTGTTGCGCCGCGCCGTAGAAGACGAACAAAAGACGTAGTGCCGTCGCGCCGCGCCAGAGGACTACTAAAGCACCGCGGCCGGAGCGGGGCCACGACGGAGGGGCGCAACGCCGTCGCGCCGCGCCAGAAGAACCAAGGTCGCGGTCGGTTCCAGGCCGTAGCGGAGCAGGGGAACCGGCGGCCGGTACTGGACCGCCGGCGTTGGAGCAGGTGGGACCGGCCTTGCCAGTCCCGTGGCGGCAACAGCCGGCCGGCCGTGTCGGGCCGGCCGGACAAGGGAAATGTCGGGGGTTACAAACCCCAGGCTATCTAGATGAGTGACCCCATAAAGGGGTCACAGTTTCTTCACGCGGGGGCAGTGCGCCCCCCGCCCACTTCGCTCGGCCGTAACGGCCTAGCCGGCCGCCTGGCCACCCGGCCATCGCCAGCGCGCCGGGCCGAGCCGCCCACGCCGGTCCGGGCCGCGCCGCACCGACTGGGTCGAGCCGTGCCCAAGCGGGCCTCTGATCGACACACCATCAGTTGCATAGTGATCCTTGGATCGAGATAGTCGTTTCAGTATTTTACAGTCAAGGTTTCAATGTACTTTGGTTTCGGCTAGGTTGGTTCGTACATGAAACCAATCAGGCCCTCGGAGCGAAAACGCTTATAACTTGAGTTCTGGACATCCGATTGACGTGTCGTCGACTTTGTTGAATTCATATTGATGAGAAGTATCTTTTGTATTATTCTTCTCGAGGTTTGTACACCGTCGGAGTGCGGTCGGGTTGGTTCGCTCACGAAACCAATCGGGCCCCTGGAACGAAAAAGGCAATAACTCACAGACCGGGCGTCCGATTGACACGATGTTTATCTCGTTTAATTCCTCTTGATGAGACGGAACTTTTGGCATGCTTCGCCGGAGGTTTGGATGCAGTTGGATAGTGGCCTGGTTGGATTGCACACGAATCTTACCGGGCCCCTGGAATGAAAAGGGCTAGTAACATTCAGACTGGACATCCGTTTGACGAACCGTCAGTGGCATTGGTGATCACGTTGAAAAATGGTCCCTATGAGCATAACCTATAATAGTTCGGGGTACAGTTGAGATACGGCCGGGTTGGTTCACACACGAAACTAACCGGGCCCCTGGGACGAAAAGGCTAGTAACTCAAAGACCGGGCATCTGATTGACGCGTTGTCTGTTGCGTTGAGACACCTATGACGAGGCGGTTATTTGATATACATCGTCATGGGACCTTGGGATACTCTGAGTATCGACCTGTAGCTCGTGGAGCGGACCCTCCCAGAGACGAGCGTTCAGAGTACGGAGACCGTGTAGCCGTTTGATACCTGACGACTGCTTGACCGACTCGACTTAGAGTGAGTCGACTAGACCAGTGGATAGAGCACTACTTTGTTTGGGTGCAGACCCATGGCGGATGAAGCACTACCTGTGTGACATTGCAGACCCGCGGTACTCGTCCGAAGAGTACCTCTACAGGCTACTAGGGGGTGTTCACTACTGTGTTTGGGTGGCATACCCCAGCGGGAAGAAATACTGTGTTAGGGTGGCTGGCCGGCGGTACTTGACAGGAGGAGTACCTCTGCAGTCTAAGGTTATTGAGCAGTACCTCGGAGTCGTGACAGGAGCACTATACTCTCCAGAGATGGGCTCTTCAGCAGTTATAGTTTCGATAATAGAAATCCTGGTTTGAGCTGATTCTATGACCTTTGTGTTTACCTCATGATTGAGATGGGTCCCTTGATAACATAGGTATATGTATGGGCATATACCTGGGTATTGGTTATCCATTGATTTCATAACATTGGTGTTCCTCATGTTTGAGATGGGTTACTTGATAACTTGGTATATGTGTGGAAATATACTTAAGTAGAGGTTATCTTTTGAGATCATCTTTGTGGTCATCCTTGTTGGTTTTAGTGAGACCTTGAGGGTCTCGGGGTCCCTAATGAGTATCGTTATACTCACCCCTACACGGGATATGCCCACACCTCATTGTGTTTGTTGCAAGCGATAGACATCGCTGACGGAGGCCGAGTGTTCGAGGACTGGACAGTACCTGGAGGTGGACCACATGACGATTCAGTATCCGGAGGTGGACATCATGGCGAGACGACACTCGGAGGAGGATGACGGGCTAGAGAATTTTGGAGGCTATCTGTACCTATCCTTCAGGTAGGATCCTTGGTGGATGATCCAGGAGCTGGGCCATTTGTACCTACCCTTCAGGTAGGATCCGAGGAGGACGACCTAGGAGCCGCTTCCGTTCTTCCAGCTGATGTATTTTCTGTTGTAATTTTGTTCACATGTAGTTGTACTTTATGTTGGGATTGTATTCTGGCCCTTTTACTTTTTAGCACTTTCTTTTTTACTTAGTGTTTTACTTCTGCTTGTACTCTGTGGTGTTTGTTTACTTTTATAAAGGCAATCCCTTCCCAGTTATTGGGATTTACGCCTTTGGTGCTTGTCGCCAGCCCCTGGACTATGGAATGCGGGCATGGGGTAGTCAAGGAATGGGCCCCGAGGACGGGTCGTGACAATTTTTCACTGATCTAATGGATTTTTGGCACTGGGTGATATATATATGGATTTTGGATATAATGTGGTGGTAGTAGGCAAAATGACTCCTTAATGGTGAGCAGATTTTTAATTTCCAGCCATCATGAGTTGGTGATCGATGGTACAAGGTGACCACTTTAATTATTTGATGAACAAATGGAATATTTAAAAGTTAAAAATTTTTATATGGGATCCCATGATGGAACTTATGTTTATATGATAATCCTCACAACACGACATGGCATATGAAGAACGCACACTGTGTAGTCCATTAGATGTGGTGGCTAGAGTTTCAGTTGGAGATAAAGATCGCACATCATATATGACCAAATACTAGTATTGTGACCTTTGTATAGTGGATGAGTGTGTACTTTAGGATTCTACAAGTTCGAGCATGAATTTGAACAAGGTAATTACCAGGAGTACAAAGACACAAATCGATACTCAAACACATCTCGTTACATAGTCACTCCCTGAAGTACAAAAACATGATCATAAATAAATTTTCATGGATATATGTACAAATGCATGGCCCCAAGTAGATGGTAAGTCAATGTTTAGCTGAGAAACAACGTTTAGTACCTATACACGATATATAGTACTTTTTTTCTAGAAAATTTTTGTGGATGCCAGGACAAGACAAGGATTCTTGGAAAGGTGACACGTTGTGTAACCCTAGGTACAGACTAAGTATATTTATAAGAGACTCCAACCTATATTATCTTCTTCTTTTGTAATTAAATTTTATCCTCATAAGTATCCCACCTTAATAATTTTTTCAAATAGAATGAAACTAAAGCCTCTGTAAGGGATTTTTCGATACGATTTTAGGTATTACAAGTGTGATTCTATTTTCAAGTTGGGCATGTGTGTTTCCCCTTTAAACATTATATTATATTTTAGTAATCAAATATATTCCCTAATGAAAAATTCATTCATGGCTCTACTACAGATGTTATACTCATTATTATATTCCTCTGCACATTTTCATGGAGAATGTGGGTGCATGATTATATCTACATTATTAAAGAACTCTAATTCTAGTTATTCCTTCACATAACAACAAACTATTTCTAGGCCTATTGAAGGTGGGGTGAGATTTTTCACACAAATTCTTCCACTAACTAGTATTACCCTTGTTGGTCAGCTCATGGTAGAGTGGTGTCCAAAAATCTAAACCTTAGGGAAGAGTTAGTGTGGGTCCCTTTTTGAGGATTGGTTGGTAACATAGGGAAATTGTGTTGGAATGGCTCAGACATGAATTTTGGTAAAAGGAATTTAGTATTGATTATATAACCAATGTATCTATTCACCTGGACTCTGACTACCTTCTTTTAGACTCAATATATTAACTCATCTATTCAACAGAATCATTGGTACATGCATTATATTGTATTGAGCCTGTTCATTGTACTTATTAAGTTAGCTCCCCACATATATTTATATATATATATATATATATACTCATCTAAACATGATAAATATTTATGAATTTTAGGATGACTCCACAAATACTAATATCATGATTAATGATATAAGATTGTGATAATACCCATTTAGTGATTAGTCCTCAGTTCAGGCTCCATGTCATGAGGTGTTCCCAATTGGAAGGCAGGGAGTAGTAGAATAACCTATCATGTAGAATACAGTACCAACATGGTAGGATTGTGATATGCGAAGAATTATCATGTTATGTGAGCTCTAGTGTGACAGAATGTTGAGGTTCCATGGTATAAAAGATCCTCAGGAATTGGATGATTGAATTGATTGAGTCATCTGAGTTGTTAGACTATTTAAGACCAGGACTGATCAAGTGGTTTCACTTGAAGCTAATCTTTTCCCTGGAACAACAGGGTGTTGGTGAAGGGTTATGGTGAAAACCCATTATGTGGCATATCTCTCATCTCCATACATATACCATATATTTATTAATGAGTACTAATAATCATTCTTGTGAACCGTAGATATTTGGGACCTTATTGAGATGTAGAAGGGTGGTATTATGGTTTCTAAGTATGTTGTGAGGTTCCCAGACCTCAACATTTCTAACTCAACATGGTATGAATTGATTTATTCATGGAACAAATGTTAACGAAATTTATCAATAGATACATCCATTCTACTGTAGTCTCTATATGCTTACAAGGATTATTTTTAGTAATAAATTTCGCTCTAGTTATAGAATACATCATTGAAACGTGATGTTAAGCCCATAAATATAGTGGTTGTAATCATGGTGTTGATTATTTTGTATCATCTATTAGATAATAGTCATCAGGGTCTTAGTGAGAGAGACCACCGCACAATAGGACTCAGGAAATATGGGTTTATAGTGAATGGTCTGAGAAAAAGATACATATAGATAAGAGAATGTTTGTTCTATTATTGTGATGGGGGAGCTCATGTGGAATTTTATTTCCAAAACCCAAAATATCAAATAGGGAATATATAAAGGAAATGTAAAACCACTAAAGAGGATTTACTGTGATCAAGGACCTCTTAGGGATAGTCAATGTAGTCCGTAGGGATGTGGTACTAGTATATTAGTAGGTGGAACAATAAAGGGAGGATCTATTAATTTAGGGTTACCCTATAATCTATTTCCACCACCACTACAAGGTGGACTATGGTAGGCCCAGGAATATGGTGGTCTATGCCATAGAAGCTTCATGTTATAGTGGGATACGACCAGGTTGTGTATGAGATTATCTGATTTATGATATATGACTTTTTTACTCTTTATCATGTATGAGTATACACAATTCAGAGACTTTAAATTATTAATATATACTGTGGGTTAGAGATAGAACATCCAATTGTGATTTAATCCCATCAGTTGTGACTATATGTTTCTATAATGACTGATTCATCGATATCACATATCTTCCATCAGTATGAGTTGGAGTTCGAATGATTGTGTTTCTCATGGGATATCATAGTCTTCATGATGAAATAATATAACATATGTTGGAAAATTAACTGGTTTTCCATGGTATAGTCCTAGATTCAATGTCATTATATATGAGTTATATACCATCATACATATGGGATAAGATTCACCTTTTTGGTGAGAGATATTACGTGGTTGAATGACTTTTCCTTTTTGGAAGAATAATGAAAACTATCAACCATAAGGGGGATATTTTATCCATTAGAAAAAAAAATCCTCACGAATATATATTCCTTTGGTACATGATGCCAATTTGAACATCCTTATCGAGGCCATTTCCAGACTACCTCTATGGAAGTAGATGTATATCAAAATTTACTTGCACCCTAAGACCACACTATTATTTTAAGTAGTGTATCCGATAGGCCTAATGATATTATGTAGATCTGGGTGACATTTGATAACCCTTAAGATAAGGGATTCATCATACTTAACATTTACCCTAGAGAGTTCCAAATTTTTCATGAAAAAGGCAGACAAAAGACTGATGAAATGTTTTGATTATTATCACCTAAACTTGGTAATGATAAATAAAAATTTCCCATTTTAGAACACTGATTACCACAATAAATATTTGAGAGGATTTAGTTTGTTTTGTAATATCCTTATTAGTTCATTCTACCACCATGTTAGGGTTTAAGTGGATGTTTTTACAGTGATGGTTATATGATTCCACTATGGACACTATGAGTTCCTGAGGATTCTTTCGGTGCGATGAATTCCTTATTAGTTGTTACGAATATAAAAAATTGGATAATCTAACCATACATGGATTATTTTCCGGTTTAATTCATTAATGGAATATTTATTTACTCTGTGTTAGAGTAGGAACATGAAAATCATCATAATACACTCATAGACTTAATCTTGGATCATCATGTTAATAGTAATCTCTCAGAGTGCTCGTTTTGGATCCACAAGTTTCATTTTATTGTTTATTTCATATATAAGAATTATTTAGATATGTAATAATTCATTATTGATCTTATTCTTTATTGGAATCCTCCCAAGAGCATCTTAGATGTGCAGAGATTCCATGGAATTTAAGGGTTTTACATGAGGTTCAGAACATAATTCCCCAACACTAATGCACCTTTTACCACTCTAACATGAGAAGGAAAAAATTTTATCTTTAAAAATTAGTTTCAAATAACCTCTGATGTGTTATAGATGAGGTTGAATAGTTCTCATGTGTCGACACTACTAGATCAGGGTGTCGAGTACGTAGTGAATTTTGATGCAGAGTTGGGATCAATCACATTTTTATGTATATGTTGGAATAAGATTCATATTAGTCAATGTAGTTGAGATAAAATGGGAATACCTTTGTGACTCATGAAATGGAGTTGGAATTGGTAGTATTTTCCCTGAATATTTTGAGGTGCTGTCATTTGGGAGTGTGTTTTTTTGTTTACTCAGACCACAAGGGACTCAGGAAAATATTTATTCGAAGAGATCTAAACATGGGGTATAGGTATTGGTTTTTGTCCCTAAGAAACTATGACTCAATTATTATTATATACATCTCATAGGTAAATCATGGTAATAGATTAAATTAGCTAGAATTATATTTCTTTCAAGGTGGAGGAGGTATCTGGAATGTGGGATTTGTTGCAACAGACCATGATAGAGGAGATGGGGAAATGTTTTATTCAGTCGATGGTGGTGACTTTACTTCTTCTATGTGTGAGTGAGACTCGGTTGGGAGTCGTAAATTATGAGGTTTTATGTGACTAGATACCCTAACTAGATAAATCAAGTTGGTATTATAATGGAGGGGAGAACATCATCCTTTATTAGAGAAATGTGGTGGTTCCATCCATGTTATAGTGGAGGTGATGAGTGAATTTCTAACTTCCCCCTTGTATGTAAATATCCGCCTAGAAAACATTTACAAATACCATTATTGATAGTTTTTGTGGGATGACATGATGCATTGATAAGTTTATCTATAGGTGTCTCTCATCCCAGTAGGTAAAGGATGAAACAATGTTTCGATAGGATTGATGTAGACTATTGACACCCATAATTGGAAATGAGATGGAATGTCCTTAAAATTTGTAATGGGGAATCCATATATAGTGAGAGTAAAAAATAATATCTAGGCCATTTTAGACCAACTTACCATCATGGATCACGTCTTTTCTATATGAGATTACTGTTTGGTTGATAATTTGGGGTATTTATACATGTGTGAGATCATCCAACATTATGGGTTTCCCTTTATGATTGTCTCCAAATACGATGATCAATTCAGAACACGGTTGTTGATGGATATGCATGAGGATTTTAGGAATTTGTTTCATATGAGTACCTAATTTAAACCCTATATTGATATCTAGAATGAGTGGAAAATTTAGATGATGGAGGATTTTCTAAGGTCCTATGTGTTAGGATTAATCATGAGTTGTGAGGATCAATTTCTATTGGTAATGATTTCTTGTATAAATAGTTAACACTCCACTATGGGATTGAATCCTTATTAAGCCCAGTATGAAAACACACATGAGAAAATCCAATACTATATGAAATTGACACGGTACCCACTCATAAAATAGTACATGGGTTCGACTGAAATTATATGGGAATGAGTAGATATATGTGGGAACTACCATATGTACATGGGTATGACTTGGAGGACATGGGAAGGCCATAGAAATCAGAAAAATTTGTTTTAGTAACTATACATTCTGTTTATTAATACATTTCTAGCCAAGAAATGTGTAGGTTAGGACACGACCATGTGTCTCGGAAAGGTCACATGATGTGTGGCCCTAGGACACACTATGTACATTTCTCATTGACTTGCACCTAGTGTATTTTCATCTGACAGACTTAGATTCTATAGTATGAGGAGCCTCTCCTGATATGTTTCTCCCATAGAACATGGTGATATCCTTCATAAGGGTTTTTGATATATGATGTGATGTGTGGAAAGGGTAATACTTTTTCGGGATATTCTTGACTGATAATGCTAGTCATATGGGATGATTAGAGAGAATCTAAGGTTCGAAGCCCCACAGTCACACCAACACATTGGTCCCTTATATTCCATTATCAACAGTGTATAACCATCCTAATGTACTAGCATTATAGCCCTCTATTTTCTAACTAGTTTCCTTATATACAATATGGAGCTTGTCATCTATGTACATAGTGGTACACCCATGACACACTCGGGTGAGGATTCTCTCTCTAAAAATTTGTACTTCCTTTCTCTCTAGGTAATGAGTCCTCTATATTTTTCATGGATGTTCCTATCATACTAGGGAGCAATTCCACTTTTTGAGATTGTTCTCCTTCAACTATGAAACACAGAGGAAAGGTGCAGGTACTTCAGTTGGCTTTTTTGGGTAGATACACAAGATAATGGGCATTAGGTCTAGACCTGTAATGATGTAAAAATACTCATTATCCATGGATTTGATATGGACATATATATTACCTTTATCTCTCGTTTGGTATTATTTATTAGAATATATCTCTTGTTTTTTCATCTTTATATCGGTTGAGTTGACTTCTATTATATCAGTTTAATGATCCATTGGTGGATTTGGGGAATCCTGCTGTGTATGTATACACTCAAAATTTTAGGTTATTTTACATCACATGTAATGTCTTGTGAATGATAAAGGCATGTTGTTAGAGACATCTATGGAGAATATGGATAACTTGTTGCATTAATAATGTTTGGTGGTCAGATGTGAAAATTATGATTTGAACACTCTTTTGATTTCATTCATTTAATCTATCTTCATGTTGGGACTTCCTTTCATTTTGAGAGTGTATTTTCCACTTTGTGGTTGGAATATTATTTTCATACACTAATTTATTACCAATATGTTATTTCATGCACGGTTTTACTCTATATGTTACAGTTGTTATTATATTCTTATTCAGGTTTTCATAGAGATGGCTGGGTGCATGCATACATGTACCTTAGGAAAATTCCACTGATTTTAGTGATTAATTCCTATTTATTATTTCTACACCTAGCCTATTGGTGTTGGGATTGAGGTTCCAAAATTGTCCTTCCTCCAATATGTTAGGGGCTGATGGGTCATGTCATTGAAATTTATTTCTTATCCATGATTTTTTTTAGTATTTACCCCAGTTGATTTATTAAATTTTAATGGATGTACTCAATCTATGGTGGGTAATAATCAAAGATGTCTTGTGATTAGTTTAATTTTCATTAATAATGAATGAATAATGTGTCTTTAGATTGTTTCATATCGTGAAGGGGTCAATTTCTAATCATGTTTCAATTTTTTTGAAATAATATAGAAACACAAATTTAAATTAAATGCATAATTAATAATAATAATAATAATAGGTATATGTATATGTGGATATGAATAATGTGTAGGGATGAAGACCTTTTTTTCTAGGAGGGATGTAAATTGGGTTTTGTGTAGAATACTAGGATAACCTTGTATGATCCCATATACTGGTTAAGATATTTGTTAACATATTTGTATTTTCTAAATGTTTCCATTTTCATTTCATAAAATTCGACATTTGGATGCTTGACTAGTGCACTTTTTGGAGTATGATAGAAATCCCCCATAGGAGAGGATATTCGGATTCTAGCACAGGTCTTATAGTATAATTCAGGAGATCGTTATCCTTCACATGTTTTATTGGTTCTGGTTGAAGTACCAAATTAGTAAGGGGTCTTAGGCTTTGTGTCTATTCAAGGAATTGGAATTTTTGAGACTATGGTCAAATGTGTTTAGGGGGTTCTAATCCAATATCCAACATCCCTTAAAGAAACAATAGTCTATTATGTTTAAGGAATATATTAAAATCATCAGGGAAATTTTCAACCTAGTGGAGAACCCCGACATAACAACCCAATAATTTATAAATTGATGTCCCCATTTTTTGAATAAATTCCTTATTAAGTAATATTTTTATAGAAAAAATATGACACAATTTAGTTATATGGGACCAATTATAAATTTTATCTTTTTGGGTTTAAAATAACTATAAGAATATTGAGCATTGATAATATAGACATTATACACTAGTCATTAAGATTTCTATATAATAAGGTTCATGATAATGTCCAGTGATCAGGGATTAAAATATACACTCAACTAGTAGAATTATACTCCATGAATCCAATTTTTTGGACCTTATAGTGGAGAAAGAATCAATGAGATTTTCACTAGACCCTGCCAAACCTATGATTCCACAACTGAAGACCATGTGAAACCATTTTTAGTTAAAGATCATCATTATTGAGATCACATCCAAAAAAAATTTCACTAAACATCCCCACAAAAGAACCAACATCCCACAAAATACCCTTAGAAATTATTCTTATTTAATGAGCGGTTCTGTGTCTAGAGTCTAGTAATATGAATATGAATATATTCATTTTAGTGAAATAATAATAATTTTTATACCTTTTTTATTGTTACTTTACAAACTATTATATAATGAGTTTGTGAAAAAATCGATTTTGATATGAAGAAATCAAAATTGTTTATTTTGGAAAATATGTATTCTCAATTAACAAACACTTTTGATAATACAATATTTTTTGATATAAATATTTTTATGAAAAATCATTATTACTAAATAATATTTATTAAAATTAAAATGATAATTATATTTAATAAATTCCTATGTATTTTTTATAAGGTTCGGAATGTTTATAGTGTCATAAAAACTTATAATTTTTTCAGAAAATAATGCATTTTATTTAAAATAGAATTTGATCATATTTATATTTTTTAATAAAAATATATAATTTTTTATCCATCAGTGTGAAATTATAAAATGATAAATTTTTATATTTTCCTAGGATAATCATATTTATGGATAAAAAATAAATAAGTTTTAAATAATAAGTATGTATTATTATATAATAATAGAAAAAAAAGTTTTATAATGAAAACTATAAAAGGAACCCAATACAAAATATAGGTTTACCTCTAATATAGTGGGTTTTTATGATATTTAATTAGTTTTGTAATCTTTTAATGAATCCTCGAATACTTATATTATATTTTATATTTCTAAGGTCAATTCTATCTGAATATTACACACTTCCACTTTACCAATGAAATTAATTTAATATCTTCATCCCATAACCTTGTGAAACATTAAAAAAACTTCTCTTTAGTAGAAAATATGGGAGAATACAATCGTATGTTTACTCATTTTTATTATTTTATCTTTTAGGGACCCAAAACTATGTTTAGAAATTAATAATATCTTCCCCTCTATTTTGTTCTAAATACCCACCTAACCTCACACTCCTATTCAATAAAAACCAATTGATACGTAAGTTCATCTCTCTATGACTCTATAAATCCCTTCTATGGTGTTCCTAATCTCTTAATGAGATCCTTCAATGTTTCTTAAAATTACCTCTCAATGTAAGGTATCTAATTCTTTGTTTTTTTTCATTCAAAAAACATATTTCAATTTTACTTTTGAATATAAATGGATTATATTTTCACATCATTATTAATATAACCATACAATCCCATTGAAGATATAATAATTATTGTTCATTTAGTTCATCTCATTATGACCATCACATAAACTATTACTATGCCAAATGGATTATGTCTCCCTTCTATTTATTCTAAATAATTCTTTGTATTATGCTATTTCATTTCCAATTATTCAAATGAAATTTATTTTTAAAAAACACTCATACTGTCCTTATTATGTCCATGTAATGAGATACCACCATTCAATATCATTAATCTGTTACATGATTCTTTATATATACCTATGTTAATTTATAAATTATCCGATTATTTTCAGTTACAATCATTTATATAGTGTATTCACATCCCCATTTCCACTGGAGGGTCATCAACTATATGGAAATATCCTTCATTAATTGGGGAAGTCCATGTTTGTATCCCATAATCCTAAATCATGGGATTGAAAATTAATTAGATATATTCTTATGTTGTCATATCACTGTGACACACTAATCATGGTGCATGATATTAATATGATTAGTGGGACCATAATTATATATCCTTCCAATAAAAGAGGTAATTATTTTTTCTCCATAGACACCATGTGCGGTGAAGATGATGTTTTCCACGTGACACTATGTTGTGATGTCTCAATAGTTAGGCTTTATTTATACTTATGATTTCATGTTTTATATTGATTCCACATCTTGTATTTCCATGATGTTATCATATTATATCATGCTTTTATTTTAATTACTATTATTTATAAACCATTTATGTATCCTTGATATTCCTCTTGACAAAAATGTGTTACATTCATCATTCTGTTCTTTTATTATTCGATTATAATTCAATATAGGTAACCCCTTTCTTATATACGTCCTTATGTTGTGCTATTCAGTTTTAGACAAGAAGTGGAATATTATTATCATGTTATGGAGTTATATATAATTTTTATCCCTATTTCAGGTTATTATAATAAATATAACTAATTACCCAAATACACAATTCATTTATATCTTTCGGGATTGTGTTATACGTGTCTTTATGTAATAAAACATGAATTTACGTGTATTATAGTTTAGGGTTGTTATGGTTCAAATCAATGAACTGTATATTTATTTATGTGGATTTTTATTGGAAACATTTATTGAATGTTTTAGGTATTTTACTAATCATAGGATAATAATTGAAAATAATGGTAATGTATAATGTAAGTGGTTTCTATGAAAAATAAATTCGTGTTTGGATACTATAAATGGTTATAGATTTGGTACAGTTGTACCCAAGGGTAATAATGCCAAAAAGGGATATTTTTTATTTTACTAGATTATCTCTAGGTATATAAAAATGGGTCCCTTACACACACCTGGATTCATATTCATGGAGATATTATTTGATTAATTTACAATATCTTTATGAACCGTTATAAAGGAAACAAAAAATTACCCTAAAATTTTTTGTTTTCAAATATACTATGGTTAACTTACATTTAATCCTAGAAATTCATAGGATAAGGAATTTATGTCATTTATGATTTATCACATTTATGATAATAGTTTCCATTTTATTTAATTAATATATGAATAGTTCCCATCACAAAGTTTACATTGATTTTAGTCAATTTCTAGAAATATGAGAAACTATATCACCAAAAAATATAGTTGGAAATTCTTAAATGAGGCACCTAATCCAATGATTGAATTATTTGAGATCTTATTGAAAATAATTAATCAATTATATCAAGATAAAAATAGGAACATTAATCTGGGGGAAACCCCATATCACCCCTAAGAAAGTATAAGTTTCAATTGAGATCTTTATGTGACCAAGGCCTCTATATTTTAGTGGATAATTCAATCCCTTAATAATATATAATGGACCATATCCATTGAAATTATGTATCCTTCCATTAAATTTCTAGGAAAGAGAAGGCCATTCTTCTTTTTTATCTTATAGTAGGATAATATGATCAATGGTGGATTTTAATTAATACAAAAACCTGAGGAGGATATCAAAATTATATAGTTGAAACAGTTTTAGATATTTATATAAATATTTTCCACATACACATTGACTAAAAATAGATATGGAGTTCCATGGAATGAAGAAATGGGATAGTGAATCAAATGGGTTGTATAAGGAAAACATCACAGGTCATACATGATACACCCTCAACTTTTTCTATGACCCTAAAAGAAAATTTGAACAATTTTGTGGGATAAAGATGAATCTATGAACATATTTAGTGATTCAAGACATTGAAAAATATGAAAAAATTTGTTTTATATTCGATTAATGTTGAAATAGTTATCAGTGAATATCATTGGTAAAGATATATCAATCATAAATGGATTTCAATTACATATGAGTGATGAAGAAATCTCATTGTGGAAAATTTTTCCAACATCCATCTTTTTAAAAGTGTCATAAGAAGCCTCCTATAAAATTAATAAAAGTGAAATGGAGAAGATTTATTTTTCAGAAGTAAGATAACATATCTATAAAATGCTTACAGATGAAACACATTAATTTTATGGAAAAAAGTATTCTCTGGTCAACCCTGATCTTATTGTTTAATATTAACCCTATACAGAACCAGTTCACTATGAAAATCAATATATTATTTATATGTTCATCGATGAAAACCAATAACCACAACATCTATATCCTAGAGAGGAAGGGTGATATTATTTCATCACAACTACTGTGGTATATCCCCAAAATGATGCGGTGACATGTATACTACTTATTCATTCATGAATAGTGAATTTACTTTTTGATTCTAGTTTTACACAATCTTTCATATCACAATATTCTAGTAGAACTATTAAAACACCATATAAAAATATAGATATAGATATATTGATGAAAATAAAAAATTGGGAAATTATTACATCCTAATTATAACATATATCCATTTATATATTTTTGGAATGAAAATCCTTACAAACTATATTATTCTGCATTCGAAAGAATTGGATGAAATTCCTGGTATGGATCGACAGTCCTTATATATAGAAAATTGAAAAATTTTGGTATATGGAAATTAAACTTCATATCACAAACCAACCTTTGATTCTATACAAGTATAAGGATGAGGATAAATATCCTTTGGATTAATAATCTCAATAATGGATATTATTATGTTCCGAGAAATCATATCTATTTCGAATGACACTGAGGAAAAGATAATCCTTGATGGCCTAACCATGAAAAAGAAACAAAATGATGTGTGTCCAAAATATTTTTATAGTATTTATCCAGAAGCATTAGTATGAGTTCTCAATTGATCTTATACCTATGGATTTGTTAATATCCAAGAATCCATATAGAATTACCACTCTTGAACATAATGAAATGATGGAGAAACTATAAGAGACTGTAGATAAAGGGTTTATACACCCATGTGGTTCACCGTGAGATGTGTTGGTCCTCTTCATCTAAATGAAAGATGGGTCAATGGGACTCTTCAGTGATTATCATGAGATCAACAATATCATCACAATGAATAAGTATCATCTACGAGAGATAAATGAATTGTTTTATCAACTATGTGAGGACTAGTACCTCTATAAAGTGGATATTTGTTCCAGATATTATAAAGTAAAGTTATAGAAGAAGGATATCCCCAAGACTATTATTCATACATGGTACTTGAACTATGAGTTCATTGTGATGCCTTTGTGACTCTGTAGTCCACCAAAAATATTCCTAGCCATAATTAATAGTCTTTAGAGATTACCACAATAAAGCTTTCATAGTATTTATTGAAGATATTACCATTTATTCCAAAATCATGGAGGAACATAAGGAGAATTTGAACATTTACTCAATGAATTGTGAAAGGAAAGTTTATATGTGAAGTAAACTAAATGATATTTTTGGATGGGAAAGTAACATTCTTGGGGAATATTTTCATTATCAATAGGATATATATGGATACTTCAGAAATAAATGCAATTGAAGGATAACCCCAAGTAGCATCTGTGAAGGAGATCAATATTTTATTTGGACTACCTTGGTACTATAATATATTTTTGAGATAATTATAATGATTTTAAATCCAAAAAAACATGATAACATATAAGTTAGTGAAGTTTAACTAGACTGATGAGTGTGATTATAGATTTAGAGACTATTTTAAGAAGCTAATCACTAAAAAAAGGCTCACAGAACCCATCCGTGTTGAGGGATTCTTGATCTATTTTGATGAATCCATAAAATTATTAGGTTTAATTCTCATTAAATATGACAAAATGGAATCATTTTCACCCTATAAATTAGTTTACCGTGTATAGAAATGCCCAAATAATGAGCTAGAATTGGCTGTATTGATATTCCAACAAATGATTTGGAAAATTTATCTCTATGGTGTGAAGTATAACATATATAAGGATCATAAAATCCCTATGTCATATTCAATTAAAAAATATTTTAGTATTCAATAGTAAAGGTGGTTAGATCTGATCAAGGATTATTAATGTTCAGTCCATTACCATCATGCGAATGTGAATAAAGTGGTAGATGCTCTGAGTAGAGAGGTTCCTAAAATCCAATTCATGGAGAGGGTTGAAAGATATCTAATATTATATGACATGTAATAAATGGAAATGGTGATAATAAAATTATATTTATCTTACTTTTCTCATGTAACTACTCAAGCATCCATTCATGAGAAGATCAAAGAGGCCTAAAAAGGCGAAGTGAAAATTCAAAATCAGTTAGTGATTATTTCGAATATCAAATTTTCTACTGATTTTATTATAAAATTTTTAACATAGATATGTGTCCCACACAAATTCGAAATGTAGAGAGAACATCTAGATAATGAAAAAAACTCATCCTTTGTGAATATACAAGTACGTTTTTTGATATATAGAGATCTTATGGAAATCATCTCATAGGATCTTGTGAAGAGGGAGGCTAAAAAATTTATTTAACAATTATTTCTATAGAAGAAATTAAATGATAAAAAATAAAATTCCAAGTGTACGATGCAACCATATATCATACCGATATGGAAATTGGAAAACATAACCATGTATTTCGTTATATGAATCCCTAAGATATCTAAGTGAAATAAACCTATCATGGTAGTAATTAATCACCTTACAATGTCAGCACATTTAATGGTTATCATGGAATATTTTTCAATTGATTCACTCACTATGTTATAAATAAGGGATGCGGTAGGAATTTTCAACTAACAGTCTCCATTTTATTTGATATAGATCTAATGGTTATCTAGAGGTCACAAAGAATCCCTTGACAATCACTATATGCATATTTGAATTTCAATATCATTTATCACCCTCAAAAGGGTGTTCAGTCCAGTAAACCATTAAAACAATTGAATATATGTTGAAATAATTTTAAATGGATTTACATGTATTTTAAGAAGAAAAACATCCCATAATAGAATTCTCATTTAACAATAATTTCCATGATTTAATTCAAATTGTACTATTTAAGGCTCTTTATAAGATGAGGTGTACGACTCTAACATACCACAAAAAATTTTCAGATCAGAAGATCATGGGACCTAATATTATCAATGAGATGAAAGATATGTTTCAAACTGTTCAATGTTATAGTAATTCTACACAAATTCAATAGAAAATCAATACAAGGAATCACTAATGAGACTTATAAATTTATTTAGGAGGTATGTTCTTCATTCGTATATCATAATAGAATAAATTCATGCGGTTTGTAATGATGGTAAACCTTATTCCAATGTACATCGAATCGTTGAGATAATTGATAACATAGGATTGGTGGCCAGTCGAATATCACTCACACATAATGTATCTCATGTGCATGATGTGTTCCATAAAGCACTCATGAGGTAATCATTAGAGACTTATCACATGTACTGAATCCATATGTTGTTCCATGGTTGAATAATAATAATAATAATAATCATCATCATTGTAGTTAGAATTAGAAAACATGAACAATACAAACATAAAAAGTGAACCATGTGGATTGGTGTTTATGGAGGTATGAAATAGTGGATCCCGAGAGTATCCTCTCAAAAAACATTTTCCCTTTAAGGTGGAAAGAAATTGTGGTAATGGACATAAGATGTGTTTCCCTGGGACCACCATAGATAAAAGATATTTAGAAAGCATATATCCTTATTATCAAGTATGAAGTACAACCAAGTTGTCATTGATGAGCACCTATATGTTTTGATAATATACGATATAGATCAAGGGATGGACATTGTACCATGAATGGAATTATAAAGGCTGACAAATTTTATTTCCATTTTTCACTGTCACTAAACATTTTTCTAAATAGTCCATGGCCCTAGATAATAATCATATATTTGACCTGAAGAGAATGAAAATAGCCATAGAATGCGCGGAATCCAAGATTGAATAATCTCATAGGGTTGCGAATTTCAGTGCCTCCCCAAATAGTTCCTATGATATAGGAGTCTTCAGTGATTATTTTATATATTGAGGTTTGAGGATGCCAGTATACCCAATCGCATGTGGGGACATTAATGATGGATGGAACAAATGAATTCATGTCCATGAGTAGTCTGAGAGAGGGGGGAATCAACAATGTTTTTTAATAACCGAATCATGTCATATAAGATGTTATTAGTATGAATGATCAATTATATCCCTAATTAGATATCCCTACCAAAGTGGGGTGTGTTTCTCACATTCCTAATGCATAAGCTTCCAGCTGACAACACCATGGAAAGTTCCTCCCCTAGACAAATATCCCCCACTCCCTAGAATAAGCAATCATGGATGGGAGTTTCTATCAACTCTTGTTAGAAGAAACCATTAATGTCTCCAAAATACATCCACACCACTCAAGTCCACCCAGTTTCAATGAAAAGATGGTTTGAAATATCTTATTGACTAAATGTATACCTGAGAATCTATAAACCATAATTATACTTGTTTATTTAATATTATCATCAGTGTCAAGAACATGATTCCATATTCTCCATACTAGAAAATTTTATTCCATTGGAATATCTTTGCTCAACAATTCCTATTACCAAATTTAAGATACCTTAGCAGCACTCATTGTCCTATGAAATCATTTAATTGAGAAATTAATTGATGTGGATGTTGTAAAAACACATTTTTGAGCTCATTCTTCAGACGAATGAGGTGAAAAAAATCCAATGTTCCTTGCCCAGAATGGAATTGATGTAACTCAAGTGGATTCAAGATTGTACAATGGATTGATCTAGAGTTGGAAGACTTGGGAACCCATGTTTTCTTTATACCCAATTATGATGAAGAACCAAGACTTCACCCCTCTCGACAATCGATTGAATTTGATTTTTTAGAATCTGTAAATGAGTAAAAATTAGGGGCCAGTAGGAGGAAGGATTTGTTGGGCGGAAGAAAACAAGGAAGATGGCAAGAGGCGGGGTGAATTGCCTTTTAAAAAAATGATTAACAATTTAAAATCAATGTAAAGAATGCAGTGGAAAAAAAGAGGCAAGACACACAAAATTGATAACGGAGTTCGGCCAAAACCCGGCCTACGTCTCCGCTCCCAACTCAACCGTTGAGAGATTCCTACCGCTTGCTTTTCAATGGTTTTAGCAAGAAACCCACTAGGCTTTGAGGTAGCACTAGGACCTATTACAGCTTGCTTTTAAGTGGTTAAGCAAGAACCCACTTGCTTTTAATGGTTTAGCAAGAACCCACTAGCCTTTTTAACGGGTGAAGGCTATCTCACCGAAACACAAGCCTTTTAAAAGGAAAGGCTTGAAGAAACCTCTTCACACCTTAATGGTGGTGTGAAACCCAAAAGAAAGGGGGATGAGAAAAGGGTTTGGGGTTTGTAGGCACAAACCCAAAATTAAAGCTCAAAATAAATAAAGAATGAAAAACCGTAGTTGAGGAAGACTTGGGCGCCAATTGGATAGATGGAGTTGATGTAGCGTGCTCTCCCAAGCTTCTTGAGGTGCTCCTTGGATTGGGAATTGGATTGGAGCACTTGTGGTTCCCTTGGAGCAATCCGCCGGAGGTTTGCCAAATGAGGAGAATTCTGTTCGTTGGCTTCACAATGCTTAATTATAGTCCGGCAATAGTTCCGGGGCTTCAAGGTCCTTTATTTATAGAGGGAGAACCCTCATATGGCCGTTGGAGGCCTTTGGAGCCGTTGGAAAGGCTTTTGGAGCCGTTGGGAGGCAAGTGGAGCAGCCTGGTCAAAGCTCCAACGACTAGTTTGACTGGATCCACCGGCTGGCCGGTACAGTCCCACCGGCTGGCCGGTGTGTGCAAAAAGGCATAGGATTCCTGTCCAGGGGCCACCGGCTGACCGGTGCCAGAGCCACCGGCTGGCCGGTGGCAAGACAGTGGCTTGCACAATTCACTGGGTGCCACCGGCTGGCCGGTGACAGTGCCACCGGCTGACCGGTGGAACCTGGCAGTGGGCAATGCCTCTGCCAGGTCCACCGGCTGGCCGGTGCTATCACACCGGTTGGCCGGTGGACTGAATTTCAGTCCACTTCACCAGCTTTCTTGGGCCATTCCTTTGGCAATCTCTTGCCTATCATCCACAACACGTAAAACACAATATTAGATAAATATGAAAGTGATTGTGATCATGAAAATCAAAGAGTGTGGGGTACAACAATCTCCCCCTATTTTGATGATCACAATCACTTATCTAAGCAATGTAAAAACTTAAATGAAAGGCATGCATTAAATGATAAATTGAAAATAAATACTAAGCATGAGAGAAAAGATTCTCCCCCAATCAATCAAGAAATTTCTCCCCCTTTGTGATTATCAAAATAGCGTGGGGCATAAAACTTGATTGAGGGAATAGAGATTTGAAAAACAAGATTTGAGATTCTTGAAATTGAAATGAAAATTTGAATAACAGTTTGAATTGAAAGTTTTGAATCAAAAAATGAATAACAGTTTGAATTGAAAGTTTTGAATCAAAAACCAATTGAATTTTGAAATTTGAAACCAAATGAAAATTTTTTAAATTGAGAGTTTTGAAACCAAGTGTTGAAACTGAAAGATTGAAAAAAAAATTGAAATTGAAAAGCTTAATCAATCCTAACTCCCCCTAAATAAAAACAATAAATCATCGGGGAGAGGTTTTTGAAACCGAAACAAATTTAGGTCCGGTGAGACTCGCTAAGAGGGATTTTTCAATCCATACTTGTCTCATGGCGGGTCTTCTCCTATAAAACTCATCGGAAAAGAAAAAAGACTTTGGTTGGCCGTACCAGGCATTTTTACAATTACATTCATAAATAAGGTGGCCGGTTTTCTTACAATAATTGCAAAATTTAAAATCGGAGCTCCCCCTTACTAAAACAGTTGGTGCATGGGAGGAGGAGGCTTGGTTGGTGTAGCCAAGTCCTTGAGTGGTTCGGGAAATGCGTTGGGAAACTAAGAGTTTGGTCAGATTTTGTTCCCCTTGGGTGAACTTAGCCAAGGATTCTTTAAGGTCCTTGATGGTTGATTCCATGGAATCAACATTTGGGAATTTTTGGATTTTGAGGGACATCTCCTCCTTCTCTTTGAGAAGTTGTTCTTTTTCGGAGGAGAGTTTTTTGAAAGACTTTTTTAAAGCAACAAATTTTGACGATAAAGCATGAAAACCATTTTCAAGTTGGTCTCTAGCGTGTGAGAGTTCTTCATAAGATAAATGATTTAAAGAATTTGAATTTGAAGAACAAGAGGAGGAGGATTCAGAAGATGTTACCTCATGAAATGCCATTAGGCATTTTGTACCTTGGTCGCTCGGGGAGGAGGAGGAGAATGAAGAGGTGGAGCTATCACTCCATGTTGCCTTTGAAGCCTTTTTTTTCTTCTTCTTGGCCCTTTTCTTGTGAAGTGGGCAAGCGGGTACGGATTTTGCATCGGGTTCTTGCTTTTGAGCGGGTTCTTGCTTTGGAGCCTTGCTAGTACCTTCATAGGTTAGTTCAAAAAATTTCCAAATATCATGAGAAGATGTGCAAGAAGAAATATGATCAAAAACATTACGATCTAACCCACAATGTAGAGCGTTCATGGCTTTGCCATCAAGCTCAAAATAAGCAATGTCATTGGGGGTCCATTTAGACTCATCGGGAGAGGAGAGGGAAAATCCTTGCATAACAATTTTAAAAAATGGATAACCAATGCTTTTAAGAAATGTGGTCATGCGGGTTTTCCAAAAACTATAATCGGTTCCATCAAAGAATGGAGCACGATCCAAAGAAAAGCCTTCGGGGGCGTGAGAGGAAGAAGCGGTAGAATCCATCAAAAAAATAGGATCTTTAATTTGAAACCGGTTAAGGAATTATTCAAATACGTCCTCTGATACCAATTGTTGGGCGGAAGAAAACAAGGAAGATGGCAAGAGGGGGGGTGAATTGCCTTAAAAAAATGATTAACAATTTAAAATCAAAGTAAAGAATGCAGCGGAAAAAAAGAGGCAAGACACACAAAATTGATAACGGAGTTCGGCCAAAACCCGGCCTACGTCTCCGCTCCCAACTCAACCATTGAGAGATTCCTACCGCTTGCTTTTCAATGGTTTTAGCAAGAAACCCACTAGGATTTGAGGTAGCACTAGGACCTATTACAGCTTGCTTTTAAGTGGTTAAGCAAGAACCCACTTGCTTTTAATGGTTTAGCAAGAACCCACTAGCCTTTTTAACGGGTGAAGGCTAGCTCACCGAAACACAAGCCTTTTAAAAGGAAAGGCTTGAAGAAACCTCTTCACACCTTAATGGTGGTGTGAAACCCAAAAGAAAGGGGGATGAGAAAATGGTTTGGGGTTTGTAGGCACAAACCCAAAATTAAAGCTCAAAATAAATAAAGAATGAAAAACCGTAGTTGAGGAAGACTTGGGCGCCAATTGGATAGATGGAGTTGATGTAGCGTGCTCTCCCAAGCTTCTTGAGGTGCTCCTTGGATTGGGAATTGGATTGGAGCACTTGTGGTTCCCTTGGAGCAATCCGCCGGAGGTTTGCCAAATGAGGAGAATTGTGTTCGTTGGCTTCACAATTCTTAATTATAGTCCGGCAATAGTTCAGGGGCTTCAAGGTCCTTTATTTGTATAGGGAGAACCCTCATATGGCCGTTGGAGGCCTTTGGAGCCGTTGGAAAGGCTTTCGGAGCCGTTGGGAGGCAAGTGGAGCAGCCTGGTCAAAGCTCCAACGGCTAGTTTGACTGGATCCACCGGCTGGCCGGTACAGTCCCACCGGCTGGCCGGTGTGTGCAAAAAGGCATAGGATTCCTGTCCAGGGGCCACCGGCTGACCGGTGGAACCTGGCAGTGGGCAATGCCTCTGCCAGGTCCACCGGCTGGCCGGTGCTATCACACCGGTTGGCCGGTGGACTGAATTTCAGTCCACTTCACCAGCTTTCTTGGGCCATTCCTTTGGCAATCTCTTGCCTATCATCCACAACACTTAAAACACAATATTAGATAAATATGAAAGTGATTGTGATCATGAAAATCAAAGAGTGTGGGGTACAACAGGATTCACCTATAAAACACAACTATCTACTTCCCTTATCATCCATGAATATCCCCTTGAGGCACCCATATTTTATTACTTACCATTGAATTATAGCTTGAATTTATTGTAACATGTAAGAGATGTTCCCCATGTTAATTCTTCCCACCTGTATGGGGCTTTCCAACTTATCCCACAATGCACAGTGGTGTTTTAAATCAGTACGAGAATACAAGATGAATGATTCCAGAATAATATCAATGTTGGTGATGAAATAATTTTTTACCTTTATCGCTGAAAGGGAATATATCTAAATGGATGAGAGAATTATATTTACAAGTGTAATTCTTGCACCAAAAGAGAGATGATTTTTTTCATTTCAATAATCCCACCACGATATTTACAGAAAATATAGTCAAAAAGACGAATGGGTGGCACTCTGGGGGATATGGGAGAACCTCTGTGATACATCGGGAGGCTACTCTGATTCATGGACATTATATCACTCTTAGAGTATATAAGTCTTCCAACACAACTACTTGAGACATATGAGTTACTCTTCGTCCTATTAGTTATTATCCCACTCAATTTATAGTAGTCATTGTGAAAATTATTATTACCATGAGCTGATCACTTAATTGAATTGATAAAGATGATGGTATCGTTCACAAACCTGAGATGGATAATATATTACGGGTGATGCCTATACTGATAAGGAATAATTTTACCCCTCTCAATGCCCGAATTGATTATGAGGATGAATATATCTTCTGTGAGGCGAAAAATACATGTAGATAGCAGATCACCATATCGCTTCCCCTGAACGTCTTTGAAGAAGAACTCATATTAACATATAAAGGAAATTGAATTCTATGATGAGCTAAAGAACCAAAATATTAAGTACATAATTCAAGAGTAGAATCTCTATCTACCCAAAAAATTGATGATAATGTTCTTCTTGACTCTATAAAATTACTTCCCCATGTCTAATTTTATTTCCATGTATGATCTCCAAACCTTGAGGTTGATTTCACTAATTTCAGTCAAGGAAATTTCAAAACTGTCTAGACTATTCTTCCTTTTAAAAATCCATGCTTCTTAGCTAAGATCCATTGATGGGGGAAATTGAAAATCCGTATTTTCATGACGCTTTATAACTACTTAAATAGATAGTTTCACATGTTAATAGGCCATTTGTTATCTAGGGAATAAGTATCCTTCATTTAGGGGTGAGAATCATCGATATGGAATTTGATACATGAGGAATGGTTACATCCCTGAAGAATCCCATGACAACACTCCTAGGATCATCTCTAACTATGTTCCATGTTTCCCTATATAAGGATCCATGGATATCATCAGGTCCTGGATCACTCTATGTCTTAGGACATTACATTTCAATAAAATTATACTTCCCTCCTAGCTATGCACCTGATAACATAATTTTGCAGGTCGAAACAAATTAAGAAATAACATTGATAATATCACTAGACACCCTCAGATATCCTTATTTCATGTGTGGGTTGGGACCTACAAGAAGTGATTTGATGTAAGACTCAACCATGTTGCTGACTATATCTCGATCATCGTAATGAGAACTATTACCACAACTAATAGTTGGTCTGGTAAAGTAAAATTTTTTTGGTACACACATGGAAATAATTTGTATTCTAATCGACATCCCACAGTGATTAAATTCACAATTAGTCACACGCCATCCACTCTTGCCTCAAGATCTTGTCATTAATGGTGTCCTTATTTTCAATGATCTCATCAAACACATAATCATCATATTCTTATTACCTACTAGATTTAAGGAATTTGACATCATTCTTTACCACATTCAAATAATGTGATGGAAAAGGTTGTCTACTGATCCATGATTGAACATCCCCTTTTAGGTGACATAGCATGTTATGAATGAAAATAAATGCACTCACAGACGTGGGTTTATTATCGAAACTACACACAACCATGGGGTAACCCTTCTAATTAGTACACAAGAAAGATAGAAGAATAAAATATATTACAAAATCATTCCTATCTGATAGGGAAACTGGAAATGGGGAATTGTCACAGATACTACAAAAAATACGTGTGACCATTAAATTTGGGTATGAATAGATAACATGATGTTTGGCTATTCATTGATCCCAATGGGAGCAGCAGTGATGACATACTTTTTTATTATTATACTAAGTGAATAAATCCCAATAATGATGAAATATATAAGCCCTATTCGAGTCACTAAATGGAATAAATGCACACAACCATTCTAGGAGAACCCACCCCTTCAATTATTTTCTCAATGATCAGAAACAACGTTGAAGTCCTATCCCACAGTCCATATTGTCTTCCATAGATCAAAGGATCCTAGAACCTTCCACATGGATTACCTTAACTGATCATCCCAAATGCCTTGAAATGTGAGTTCTTGAGGTGACATTTTTAGTCACAATTATTTTTGATAAATTTATCAGTTCCACTAAGAAGATGGAGTTCCATACTATCAAATTAATAACATATGAACTGTATTGGTTATTTGAGACCAATTACAGAAAATAGCATTTCATATTTAAAATGTCATAAATCATCTATATAATTTATAATATATCCATTTTATAGTGATCATTATGAATATTATATTATAAGGGTTGTGATAAGGTATAATTGATATAAATAGAAGAGGTTGTGGTCTCGAACATTATGATCATACCCTAGGAAGACCATTTTTTATAGCATTCAAGGGAGATGGTATCATATAGATTTACTCCTGACCACAAGCAATTCAATTTTGAAAAATTTATGTTTGAGTGAAACCATTTGTGGAATAAGTTCAATATTGTAAATATCATGACCCTAATAATGCTCATTGAATAACCTCAATAAGGCACCACCATCATACACATTACCCATAGGGAATTTTTTGTTGTAATCGTGGGTTATGTATCTAGAACCTAGTAATATGAATAATTATATTTGATTTTTAATTAAATAAACATTTCATTTATGCATTTTTATGATTAAATTTTAAAATATCATAAGATTAATTTTGTAAAAATCATATATTGATACGAATAAATAAAAAAATTCTTTTTGTGAAATAAATATTATCATCCAAGCCAATTTTTTTACATTATCTTGAATTTTTAAATAAATTAAATTTTTATAAAACATTCTTATTAACTAATAATTATTAATATATCATTTATTATGTAATATAATAATGTCTAATGTATGTTTGATATGGTTCCAAAAGTGTTTAGTGTCATAACAAAAATATAAACCGTAAAGAAGAATTTTTATTTACAATATAGAATTATCATATTTAGATAAATATTTATATATAATATATATTATATTTTAAATAATTATGTGAAAACATAACCATGATTATCTTTTTATAATTTCTCAATATAGTTGAAACATTTTTTAAAAAATAAATATATTACCAATATTGGATTTGTATTAATATAAAATATTTTCTGAAAATTTATGTAATAAATGAAAAAAAATTAATACAGAGATAAATATATTATCCCAATATGAAATGAAGTGTTTTGTGGTCACTTAAATAAATTTATAATAATTTAATGAATACTATGAAACCTATAATATATTTTACGGTTTTAAAATTATTTATTTATTATCATGATTCCCACATAGCCAATGGAATTTTTTTAATATTTTGAATTCTGTGACTTATAAAATAATAGAAACTATTTTTATTTGGATGAAAATATACAGATAACATATGGTATGGTTTTTGGTTTTGATTATTATATCATATATATTCCATGACCTATGTTTAGAAATTAATAAAGAATTACCATTCCTTTTTTTATAAATACCTACCCAACCCCTCACTTATCATTTCAAAAATCCCATTTATTCTGAATATCCTCACACAACAAATCCCTCAAATGTTTTCCCAATGTCTTAATAATTTCCACCCATTATTTTATAATCTCCCTCTCAATTTATGTTATCTCTCCCCCTCTTATTTTTTATTCATAAACCTTATATGTAATAATCCTTTTGAATATAAATATATTATATTTTAATGAATTTATAAATTTACCTTCACTATAAAATTTATTATACGATAATGATATACCATTAGTCCCATATCTGTATAACCTTCACCTAATCCATCACAATGTTGATGTAAGGGATTCTCTCCCACGTCTATTTATTCAGGAACCATCGTGGCATTCTGCTATATGATTTCAAAATTTTAAGGATGGAATGTGTATGTTAAAATCGTAATTACTATAGTTATGAGGGTACTATAATTACATTACACATTTTACTCATATTAAACCATTCCATGAATTTTTTTATACAACAATGTTGCTACAGAAATTATCATGTTATTTTACAGGCCAAATATCTATATATAGAACCTCCATCCCAATATCTACTCATTGGAATTAATGAACACACACACACACACAGATATATATATCCTTTTTAGATTTGGTACTTCAATGAATAAAACCCACATTCCTTAATCGTAGTATTGAATTTTATAAAAGTAAATGTTATGTTGTATGATCAATGTGGAACACTAACACGTGTAATGACATGAATGAGATTGGTGGGCCCAAAATTATGTAGCCCTATCATGCATTGAGTAATGATTTTTAATCCCATTAAACACCATATATAGTTCATGGGAGGTTATTCTAGGCACACGATGTTATGATATATTTTCAATTAGCCATAACATATTATTATTATGTGTTGATTTATGTTTTTTTTCAAAATTCTGATGTTTCCATGATATTATCATCATATATCAAATTATGATATTCATATTTATTATTCTCACCACTTTTATTTCATCTTAATATTCGTCTTCATTAAATTTTTTTCTTTCATTATTTTATTCGTAGATTATTCAACTATTAAAAATTATATCTCAACCCATTATTATGTACATTCCCAGTTTATCCCATGCAGTTTTAAGAGATTGGTGTAATTTTAAGACTATGTTAAGACTTTATAAATAATTTTAATTAATCACAATTTCATGTTGTTATTTTATATATCAAATTATCAAAAGAAACTAGGCCTTTATATATTTTGGGATTGTATTGTGGGCATCGTTATGAAAAAATGAATTATGATATGGGTTGTTATAACGATTCCTACATTATATACATTTAAAATACATCAAATTTGAAGAATATTCATTAAAAAATATAATAAATTCGTGATTGGACCATCTATGTATAGTGTCTTTAGAAATTGTGAAACCTTAACAACTGGTTCTTAAAGCATCTACATTGTCTCCCTTTTTTCTTCATAAGTAGACTAATTTTTTTGACGTATCATACTTAATAAACTTCATCATGAACTATGGAAAAAGAAAAATATGAACAGATGATCCAAAAATCTCATTAAATTAAATATATGTCAAATCAATCATATCAAATCATAGGACATAAAAACATAACATTAGAAAATCATTTTCAAAATTTATCAGATCGTGATATCATGTCATGGGATAAATCATAAACGTTCAACATAATACTAAAATTCATAAGATAATACATTAAATTATGTTGTGTACATATAATAATAAAATATAATTTCATATTAGTCAAGGATCATTGCCTAGACCATTATAGTAGAAAAACTATATTACTAAACTGAATTCACTACTCATTCAAGCAGAATATTACTAAAACAGATTTACATGTCCTTCCATTCATGTATATATCATGAGATATATGTCTTTACCCAATGAATTAAAGGATGATATATGTGCCACCCATATAATAATGAAATCATTCTTATGTGTTCCACAAAAAAATAATCGTTCATCACAACATAACCTATTGAAAAAATTGGTTTCTTAACCATCATTCCTTCATTATCCATTTAAATTAAATGGATTTCATAAAAATCATTCCATGAGAATCAGAATGAAATCATATTTATAATATGGATAGAAACATAACTATATTTTTCTAATTTCATTTTTCATGGAAAATAATTTTGATAAAACACATGAAATTAAATCTTGAAGAAAATTTTCATTCTTTTTGAAAACCATTTTACTTTCCCAAAATGCCACACAATTTTAAAGAAAAATAATTTTATTCAAAATAATCTTGATATATTATAAAAAAATATTCATGAGAATAATATGATATAACATAATAAGAATCTATTCATTCTATATAAGTTAAAAAAAATTCTCCTCACAGTGTCTTAGAAAAAGTCAAAAGCACCTCGTACCAAAAATGAATAAATATTCTATTTATACCATTTAATAAAAATTAGCCAACGGGTATAATTGAAATTATTTTTTTTATAAGAATAGAAATAATATTATATATTTGGTAAATATGGATTTGGATTATAAATATTTCCTAGAAAATACTTATGTAGAAACAATATCAGAAAATAATGAGATTGCAAAATTTATCCCTTACCTTAAGTAAGATACCATTTGTATGTTTCCAAATTTCATGTATAATTATTTAAATAATTTAATTGAATAATTTAACAATAATTAACCTTTTATTATATAATATATGATCATATTATCATATGTATGTTACAAACATTTATTTTTTACTAGTTATGGGGAATATTGATTACATTAGGCCCATATGCATGTTTTGTCGAATAAGTTATGGGTCTCCTTAGTAAGTTATATTTATATCATTAAAAATGATATTAACATAATATATACCAAATTTATTTATTCATTACATTTATATAATCATATTTTAATGATGATCATGTCAAATTAATCACATCGCATCGTGGAGATGGTAGGTCATACGCACACACGAGCGATGATGTCATTCCGATAATTGTTTAACTGTACTGAAATGGATTATGTATAATAAATAAGAATCAATATCATGTCAAAAAAATAATATTTATTTTTTATTTCCATATTTTTACCCATCCATGAATTGTGAAGTTGAAAAATATATTACACCATGGTGTGGAGGTGGTAAGTCATATGTACACACGCATGGTGATATGGTTTTTTATAGGATGTATAGAAGGTGTAATACGATTGTTTCGTAATTATAATAACATCATAGTATATAATTTATAATTGATTAATTAATTTATAATGAATCAACATATGAAAATGATGCAGAATAATAAATCATTTCGAATAAAACGACATAAGAGATTACCTCTTCTTCGACGTACTTTAAATCATCTCTTATTGAAATGGGGTTGGACATTGAAGAAAACGAAAACATATAAAATGTTTCTAGGAGATTTTATAAGGTAAATGGTCAGGTTCATTCCATGATTTTAGTCTCAATGTTATGTGATGATATTAGAGAGGAGGTGCCAATTTATAATTGAGTTTAGGGGATCTTTTGGAAACTCCATAATTAATTATTTAAAATAAAATATAAACCTACAAAAACATCAAAATGAAACATTTTAATATATATGATGATATAGGGTTTCAATATCATCCACAAAAAAAATTAGAAGTATTTATATCAATTTAATCCTTATTATTTTAATTAACAATTTGTTATTCTACTTAATTTTTAACATGGGTTAAAAATAATTTAATATTAAAAAGTGAAATATAAACTTATTTTTTTTAAAATAGACCATAAGTGAATTTATTTAAAAATTTTATAACATATAATAACTAATATATATATTTGAAAATGTTTTATCACCATTAAATTAATTAATAAGATACCATTTTTTTAAATATTAAATAGTGTCAATTTTAACATTATTAAATTCATTGATTTTTTTAAAAAATTAAGTTATCTTCAAACAAACTATTTTATCATATTCATAAGAGGTAATTTTCATCTATAAAATTCATTATAAATATTTATTCTCCTAATAATTGTTATTTTAACATTGTTTTTCTCATTTATTAGTAATCTATATTAAAATAATAATCACAACCCCAAATTTTTATAATTATTTAATATATTTTTTTTGAAAAAAAATATGATAAATGAAAATATTTTATATTTCATAATAATTATTTTATTTAAATCTATCTTTTGTAAAATCCATTATTTAAAATATAATAATTATTAAATTATGAATGTCACAACATTAACATTCTTTTGAATTACACAATATAAGTGTTATAATCCCTTCAATTAATATTGAAATGGTAAATAAATCGACTCTTGGATGATTGTGTTCGAGATATACTCAAACAATAATATTTGTTTAGGAGTTCGGGTTTTTTTATGGGTATGTTCATTTTAATAAATATAATATTATTTATTTTTCAAAAACAAAATAATTTCTGCATGATTAATGTATATGATATTAAAATAACTTTTTATTACCTAAAAATTACATTTAAATAACCATGATAATGAAAAACATGTTATAATTAAAATGTGTCCTGAAAATTGAATTTATATTATGTATAAACTTATTTTAAAAATTACTTTATTAAAATTTAGTGAGATATATTTAACATTTCTTTAGATAGAATAAATTAAATATCATAATCTCATCCAAGTAGATTAAAATTGATACGATTTCAAGACAATGATTATTTAGGTCAAAAAACACTCATCCAAGGATATAATGGCATGTGTTATGGTAATTTTATAGAAGTATTCTTACCTTTATTACTTGATTTACCCTTTAATAGTATTTAAAAGTTTTACTGAAGTAACTAATCATAATGTTCAAAAATAAAATAAATTTATTTATATAATTTGGGAATATTTATTCCAAATATGGAATCCTTTTTTCAAAATTCAAAACATATAGTTTTCATTAATTAAATAAAAATTATTCTTATGTTTAGAAAGAGAGAACGAGTTTTAAAAGTTAAAACATTATGATCGATTGAAAAGTTTTTACATCTGAATTCTATGTAAAATTAATGCTAATGTCATAAATTATATTGAATGATAAAAATGTATTCTATTTATATTTTATTGTAATTAAATATTATAATTTAACCATTTAAAATATTTCAGTGAAAAATATTGTTTTTACTTAAAATAACTGTATTTTTTCAATTCATCAAAGCATTAATGTGGTCTGAAAAATATCGGAAAATCATCCAATGTAAATTTATATATATATATATTAATGATTAAATTTTTATGATTTCATATAATAATTATTAATGCTTCAAAAAATTAATTTAAAAATGATTCTCAATTAAAAGGCATAAAATTACCCTTTCATAAAATATAGGTTTTTATATAGTAAATATGGTTTCTTCAAATCCTATGACAAAAAAAACTATCTGAAGTTTTTTATTATGTATATGACATATATATTTAAGTAATTTCATTAACTAATAAGAATTCACACTATTTATTAATAAAAAATGAAAATATATTATTTATTTATATTTTTTCCATAAATATTTTGTAGTGAAAGGCATCATCATCCATTTTTATAAGTATGTTATATTTATTCCCTCTAACCTAAAGGCTATGTAAAAATGGTCATCTTATAATAAAAGAATCCCCTGGTTCGTCTAAACTCACCATTTCATGCAATACAAGCTTTTGAAGAATTACAATTATTTATAGAAAATATATCCTAAAACATACGAGTGTTTAATTCTACCCCCCTTAAACTGATTTTCCATCGAAATTATTCCCATGGATACAAAAAATATGATATATATCTCTCATCGTATCTTCATGTTCAATTATAATTTCCAAAAAAAGGTGGTTTTCCACAATACCTAAACGAGGCATTTGATCTTGTTTTGCAGTCCTTTTTTACTACGACCTAGAAGCTCTCTCAGTTGTTTTGTGTAAGAATGATCGTAGTCCAACAATATGAATTTTATTTTTAGTACATGTGAATGATCAGGTATCTGATTTCTCACTAAGGATATATAGAACACACGAATAACATGATAGTGGTTCAAAGGATGTGTTAATCAGTAATTTACCTTCCCAACACCATCCATATTTTCAAAAGAACTGATATACCCATGGAATAGATTTCTCTTCTTTCAAGACCTTGTTACTCTATTCCAAGGAGATATTTGAAAAAACATCTTCTCACTAGCATCGAATTAAATGTATTTTTGACAATTTTTAGAATAACCATTTTTGTCAAATTTGGGCTGATCTTATGTGTTGTTGAATTGATATTTTATTTTTTTCAATTACTTCAACAAGATCATGTACAAATATATTTCATTGCCCATCATCATCCTAGAATGTTGGATTTTTTTCAATTATTTCCAAAGAGGGCTTCATAAAAATCAATCTGGATTCTATAATGAAATCTATTATATTTTGAAAATTCCACAAAAGATAGGTTTTCATTCCAAAACTAATGAAATCTATATAGAAAGCTCTCAACATGACTTCTAGAATTTTAATTTTCCTCTTAAAAGGACTATATTTATGAGGATGATAATAAGTGAAAAAAGATAACTTTATATCTATATTATATTAAATACTATTTTAGATCATCAAGGTAAACCTCCTAGTCGGATCAGTTGTAATTGAATGTGGGACTCAATTAAATATTACCACATGCTTTACATATATCATAGGAAACTGTTCAAGAGGGAAATCCTTTCTAATCACAATGAAGTGTTCTTACATCATAAGGTGATCATCTATATCACATATGGCATTATGGCCTTTAGATGTTTTGGGAAGTTCGATAAAAATTTTCATTGTGATGCTTTACCATTTACATTATGTTGTGGGTAATGGTTGTAGAATCCCCTTATAAATAAATCTATCATCCTTAACTTACTGACAAACTACGCACCGATAGGCATATTCAGAAAAATATCATTTCAGGCCATCCCACTAGAAATACTCTTCTAGGTCCCTATCCATATTTCGGCTTCTAGAATGAATAGAATATGAATAACTAGGATCTCCATCCAATATCTCATCCTAAAATTCAGGTATGGGAGGAATACAAACCTGGTTATTGAAACATTTTATACCATAACTATCAATGTTGAATTTAAGAACATTTCTCACGTTCTTTTGAATCTCTAATTCTTTTTAATGCACCTCCTTAGAGGTAATTTTTATATATGGTTGAACATTCATTTGAGGAAGACTTGATTTCTCCCTTTTTTTTAATATTTTAATATATATCCCCTTTAAATCCATAAATAATGGATCTTTTGTGATCCTCATCATTGATAGCCTAACATTATCCATTAGACTCAAAGAATATGCCACTTTAATCTTTTACCTAGGGTTATAATGTATTGAGAAGTAGTAATCATTAATAAACTCCAAACATATTATTTGATGCATATTCATATTATTTTGGTTGAAAATATACTTTATAATTTTATAATCCGTATAAATATAACACTATTCACCATCAAAATAATTTCTCTATATCATTAGTGAAAAGATTACCGCAGAAATCTCCAAATAATGATTTGGGTACTTTTTCTAATGGATTTTAAATTATCATGATGTATAATTTTTCACTATATACGTTTTCATGAGAACACATTCCAACCCATTTTGGATGATTCACTATTGATCAAAAACCATTATCAACTACAATGCAGTGTGATTAAATGTGAACCGACAAACCTTATTTTGATCTCTTTGACATTCTCTTCAAATTCCAATATCCATATCAACATAACTACATTCCAAGACAAAAAGGTTAGTGGATTATATAATCATTAAAAATATTTCAAAAAACATTGATAATATCCATCCAAACCAAGAAAACATAGGATCATAGATATCATTTTTGGTCTTAGCAAACAATCAACAACTTCATTTTTTACGGGATCCATGAATATTCCCTCTTTTGAGATTATTTGACTAAAAATGAATCTTTATGAAGAATAAAATAAATCTTGGTAAATTTTTCATAAAGATTCTACTTTGTTGGGGTCATTAATACATTTATCATGTGATATTTATGTTCTTATATCCTCTTTGAATATATAATAATTTCATCTTTGAAGTCTACTACAAAGTGATCAAGATATCCTCTAATGAATCTATTCATTAGTTTCAATAAGATAGTTGGGTCAATATTGAGACTAAAATGAATCACTATAAATTTATAGTGTCCATACCTTGAACAGAATATTGTCTTTTTTATATCCTCTTTTTTAACCATAATTATTGATATCAGGAACAAATATCAATCTTGTAAAAGTATTGACCTCTGTGTAGTTTGTTGAATAATTCATCAATGCGGGGAAGGGGATATTAGTTCTTGACAGTGAACTTACCATGTTCTTGATAATCAATGCAAAGTCTCATTGATCCAACATTATTCTTAACAAATATAACATGTACACCCCATGCAGACACACTACGGTGTATGAATCCCCTTTCAGTATTCTCTTGAAGCTTTTTATTGAATTATTTCAACTCAATTGGGGACATTCTATAAGGTGTCGTTGAAAAATGAAAAGTTTCTAGTATCTGTTCTATTTAAAACTCAACATCACGATTTGGTGGAAGAACTTGTAATTCTTCTAGAAAAACATCATCAATATCCTATACTAAGGGTGTATTTTTTATGGTGAGTTTCTCTCTTTCCATTTGAGATAGATAAAAATCATTTATAAGGATCTAGACCCATAAGATGGAAGAAATTTTCACATGAAGTTCATATTCATCCTTGCATCGACATATGGTTGTAGATTGATCTAGAATATGAATTGTGACCCCTCTTACATGGAAACTGATATGATATCTACATAGATAACACCATCTTGTTCCATGAATACATCAACTTCCACTATAGAAAGGATCACAATATTGAACCGAAAAACATTCACACAAACATCAAAAGGAGAATATTTAGAATCATTTTGTGTGATCGTTGTTCCATTAGGAGTGGTCACAGCTAAGTAGACCTATAATTTTTGACGTAATATAGTGATTCCCTTATAAAATTCATCAAAAATAATATAGTGGGTCGATCCAAGATCAAATAAAAAAAATTACACATTAGAGTGGATGGTAAGAATACCTTTCCCTAATTTACTATCATACTCACCATCACCGAAAGAGATTGGATGTGAGTTTATTTTTTCATTGGCCTTAAGATTTCTTGACATCGATCGTCGTTAATAACACTTGGATTAGTGCATTTATTGGCATAATACCCCATTTTATGGAACTTATAACATTGAGGTGTTGGAGTTTAATTATATGTATCCTTTTCAATATTCGCATCATTATACATATTTTTTCCCTCACTTTGGAATTCAACTTCATGATGACCTTCTTTTCCAAACATAAAAAATTTACTAGCCCCTAAAGGAAAATTCCCTCTATGTTTATTTCCACACATTGAGAATGAGGAAAAACTCATCTTTTTTTCAGTGTGGTCATTATATTTTCCATTCAATTTCATTTTTCTGTTTTTTTCAAACCTATAGGACTGATGTGTTACCCTAATATCCATCTAAACTATATGAACAAATATAACTATTTTAACATAACTATTTAAGTCCCTTATGGATAATTCCCTTTGGAGACTCGGTTTTAAGACCCTAAATAATCCAACAATTTTACTCTCAGGTGGGATAATACTATCAGAAGTCTGCTTTGCTAGTCTTGTAAAATATTCATCATATGTTATAATAAATTCGTCATCCTTTTTCTTATATTCAAAGAAGTACTTCCCTGTATTTGTTTTCAAATAATACAATTAATGTACTTATTGAAAAATGTGTCCTTAATGTCACCCCACTCATGGTACTCAATTCCAACTATTTTCCACATATTCTTTATAAAATTCAACCATTGATCAGATTAACCTTATAGATGATAGGAAACTATGATTAATTTATCATGTTATGAAAATTGGTGAACTTAAAATATATTTTCATTTGTTTTAATCCATTGTTCAGCCACTAATGGATCATAAGACCTATTCAATGAAGGTGAATGCTACCTCATGCATAACTATATAGAATTCTGTTCCATCCTATGCTTGTTTGGACGTCTGGAAAAATTCATAGCATTAGAATGTTGTGTTTTCCAAGCTTCAAGATTTTTCAATCCTGCTCCCAAAACATTTGGTGGCTTATAAGTAAAATCATTGCATTGCTCGTTGGATTCAGTATTAATGCATTTCTTTTAGGTTCACCCATTGAATAAAACCATGAATTATAATGTGGGAAACACTTATCATAATGGGAATACCACATAATCAAGAATAAAATTTAAATTTAGTATACATTAGGTTTTATCATATGTTATTAAATATCATTTCTAAAACATTAGGATTTTAACCTACACATTGAAATAACCATTGGATTCTTACAATGTTTTTCTCATCCACGATTGCAAATGTTAATTGTACCTTACCTTTGATACCAACTACAATGAACGATAATTTACATACAATGATATTACTTCAAAATTTAAGAATATTCATAGAAAAATATAACAAACTTGCGAAAGGGATGTATTGATATAGTGTCTTTATAAGTTTGGAAACATAAAAAACATGTTCATAAAACATCTACATTGTCTCCCTCTTATTTCATCATAACTACATTCCTTTTTGAAGTATCTTTTTTTAATACCATTATTCCAGAAATGGTGAAAAATAAACATTTGAATGGGTGATCTAAAATGCATAGTAAGGGTAAATAGGTGATATGTCAATCAAATCATAATAATATGACAAAAAACATAACATTTGAAAATATTATCCTATATATAAAAGATCAGGATATCAGGACTTGGGATAAAAATCATACAAAGTTAAATATAATCTCAAAATTCATAACATAAGACAAGAAATTTTGTGTCAAACACATAATCATATAAAATCATTTCATATTAGGTATGGCTCAATTTCCAAGACCATCATAGAGGACAATGTCCATTACTAAACTGATTTATCACCGCATTCCAGCCCTGTATTACTAAACCGGATTTACGTATCCTTCCATTCACGTCTATCTCATGAGATATATGTCTTAACCTAATGAATTTTGGGGAGATATATATCCAACACATCTCTTATTGAAATCATTCATACTTGTTCCACAAAAACATAAATCCTTTATCATAGCGTAACCTAATGAACAAAAATGGTTTTTGAAAACATCATTCCATCATAATCAATATAATATAAATGAATTTTATAAAAATAATTCCCTCAAAAAACACAATAAAATCATAGTAATAAAAAGGATATAAACATAACACTATTTAATAAATTTCATCATATATATATATAATAATTATGATAAAACCCTTGATATTAAATCTTGAAAAAAAATATTTTCTTCTACAAAAATATTTTATATTATAAAAATGCCACAAATTTTTACAAAAAATAATTGATTTAAATAAAAATTAAATATTTTAAATGAATCCTAATGTAACAAAGGAATTATAAAAGTTTATTAACTCGTCCATTCCATATATGTTAAAAAACTGTTTCCTCGTACTATTAGAAAAAAGTAAAATTCTCATCGAATCGAAAATAACCAAAGACTCGTTTAATAACATTTAATAAAAATTCACAAATGCATAAAATTTATTTTAAAAAAATTTAGAAGAATATAAATAATATTTCATTTTTAGGAAACATGGACTTGGATGATAAATACCCCATAGTAAATAGTTACATATAAACAATCTCAGAAGATAATGAGATTTCAATATTTATCCCTTACCTTTTGGTCTGATATCATTAGTATGTATCTAAAACTCAGATATTGTAATTTAAATAATTTCATTGAATTATTATAGAATCATATTAATTCTTATAATATCATATATTATCATATTATCATCCAATTTTTAGTAACATATCATTGTTACTCGTTATTCAGATATTAACTCCTTTATGTCATTATAATTTTTTTGTAAAATAAGTTCTGGTAATCCTTATTAGGTCATAGTTATATCATTGAAAAGGAATTTAACATAATATTTACCATATTTATTTATTCATAACATTTATATAAACATTATTTAATAATGATCATGTAGAATGATTCACATCGCATCATGGAGACAGTATGACATATATATGCATGGGCGATGATATCATTCCAATAATTCTTGAATGGTATTGATGTGGGTCATTTATAATAATAAATAATAAATATCCTATTATATTAATAATATATTGTTATTATTTCTCTCATTATACCAATCCATGTAAATTGATGGTGATAAACAGATCACACTATGGTAAGTCGTACGTATGCATACATGGTGATTTCATTTTTTATAAGACAGATAAATGGTGGAATGTAATTTCTTCATAATTACAATAAAATCTCAGTATATAAGTGAATCTAGAGTTATTACATTATAATAAAAAAATGTTTTGAGAATATAGAGAATAATAAATAAGTTTTAAAGAATCAGTATAGGAGATTACCTCTTCTTCGACGTGCATTCTCTAAATATTCTCTTAGAGCACAAGAGTTGGTATTTGATGAAGTCTAGAACATATAGAATGTAGCTAGGGATGATAATAAGTTAAAATATTAGCTAATTTATATGGTTGAGTGGACAAAATGAATTTATGTGATGAGAGAGGAGGCACCCGTTTATATTTGAGGTGAGGGGAACTTTTGGAAGCTCAAAAATTAATAATTTATAATAAAATAAATACGTTCCCAAAAACTCCAAAATTTCCCAATTTAGGAGAAGAGATGATATAGAGAAGTAATAGCATCAAAAAATAAATTTTTGACAAGTATTTATATAAATTGAATGATAGTCATTTTAATTAACAATTAGTTATTCTATTTTATATGTAACTCGGGAAACAAATAATATAATATTAAAAGTGTGAAATATTTACTGTTATGATGTAAAAAAGACCATAAATGAATAAATAAGAACATTTTAATACATATAATAATTATTATATATTTTTTCAAAATGTATTAATATTTTGAAATTATTTAATAGAACATAATATTGATAAATAATCAATAGTGTCAATTTTGACACTATTCAATTCATTGATTTGAAAAAAAAAATTAAGAAAATTTAACTTCAAACTAACTATTTTATCATATTCCTAATAGGTAATTTTCATTGATAAAAATATTTAGAAATATTAAATTTCCCAAATTATATTTAATTTAACAATTTTTATATCATTTATTTTTCATTTATATTAATAAAATAATCACTAAATTAATATTGTGTAATTATTTAATATACTTATTTGATGATTCAAAATTAAAAATAGAATTCTATGATGAACATAAATCTTCTAGATTTTGTAAGAATGTTTTTACTCAAATTAATCTTTTAGAATATCTAATATGTAAAATCTTATAGTTACTAATTGATGAATGTGACAACTATAACATAACATTAAATAAAATAGTATAAGTGTCATTATCCCCTCTCTAAGGCTCCAAATGGTCAATAAATCGAACCGCTGATGATTTTTGTCGAGATATAATGTACCCATAATATTTTTCATGTTTCAGTGGTTTTAATGGGTATTATTATTATAAAAAAATTATATTATTGATTTTTATTAATTAAATAAAATAAGCATCATTAATGAAAAAGCTATAAATGTAATTATTTATTTTTAAAATATTAAAAATAAATTACCATGTTAATGAAACAGTTATTGGATTTTAGATAACTATTTATAATGGAATTTATATTTTCTATAAAATTATATACAAAATTATTTAGTTGTTTAAATGTGTGTGTTATATATTTAACTTTTTATTAAATAAAATAAATTAAATGTCATAGGCTCGCCCATGTGGCTTAAAATGGATACCATATCAGCCCAAAGATGATTTTGGTCGAAAAATAGTCATCCAATGATAATAATAAAAGTGTTAGTTTAATTTTATAATATTATTCATACGCTTAATTTCTTGATTTACACATTTATCGTATTAATAAAAATTTATGAAAATACTATTAATAATGTTCAAAAGATTAATTAATCTATTAGATATGTTTTAAAAACTCATTAAAAATATGGATTTAATTTTTCAAATTTCAAATCAAACTAATTTTAGTAATAAAATATTAAACTAGTCTCTTTTATGGAAGTAGAAAACATGTTTCAAAAGTTAAAACATTGCAAATGATTGAAATCTTTTTACATCTAAATTCAATGTAAAATTGATTCTAATGAAATACATTATATTTAATGATAATAATATATTATTTTTATACCCTAATAAAATTCATTGTTATAATTTAGACATATAAATTATTTTGATGAAAAATATTGTTTTCACATAAAATAAATGTATATTTATCATTCATCAAAACATGAATGTTACAAAAATTTTTTAAAATTAATCCCAAAAAAATATTATATACCTATTTAAAATAACATCTTTATTTTTTCATATAAAAATTATTAATGTGAAACAATATTAATTTAAAAGGGGATCTCCATTAAATGTTTTAAAATAACCCTTTTGAAAAAATAGGTTTTTATACCACAACTAGGGTTTATTCATATCCTAAAACAAACAAAATCTCAAATATATTTTATAAATTATGTGAAATATATATTTAAATAATTAAATTTAATAATATTAATTAACTCAATTTATTAACAACAAATAATTTTTATTATTTATTTATATTTTTTCAAATATAATTTGTAGCAAAAGACATCACCAGAAATTTTCATAGGTAAGTTATGTTTATTATTAGTAACCAAATGGATATGTTAAAATGGTAATTTTATACTAGTAGAATATTGTGGTTCATTTAACCTCATGATTATTTTCAATGAAATCTATTGAAGAATTAAATTTTTTTAGAGAAAATATTTCATAAAAAATACGGGTGATAGAGTTGTCATACCTAAGTAATGTTGAGTAAAGATAGTGGGTCTAATATCCGATATCAGTAGACTATTATGTAATTATATTAAATATATGAAAAGGATATAATATGATTCATTCCGGATTGGTGGTAGAAATATAGATTGGAGCAGTGGAACAACATCATCTTGTTTGGAAGTAGGTTGACCAATGTGCATCAACATTGAAATGGTCAGACAATATCGTATGTTCTCTATAGCACCTCAGATCCCATGTTATAAATTTTCAGAGGTAGTGTAACAACCTAGGTTATTACATAGTATTTCAATGTCAAATTTATTATTATTCAAGAATTATGTAGTTATATTCAATATAGAAATACTATGAAACATTTAAATCAAAATGGAAATAGTTTCACCGAACTATTTTCTTATATTGTGTTAGTAAAAATGTAATTCTTTAATTTATATAATTTAAAATAGAAAAATAAATTACATATTTGAATTTATCATGTAATAATGATGTTCAGTTTAATTTTTTTTGATTTTTCTAAAAAGATTGATTTTTCAATCAATAGTTAAAAATATAGAATTTAACGGCATATTTTATTTTCTTTTCAATTATATAAAAAGTTTTATTTTATTTTGGATTATTTTTATAATTTAATTACATGAAATTGAATTAAAAATAATACAATTCTATTTATAATTAATATAATACATCATTATTATATAAAATCATTTAAAATTGATCATGGAATTTTCCTAAAAAATACATTTCCATTACATTTTCTTAGTTTAATTTAAAATTAAGTAATGTCACTTTCATGTCTTGAATATAGAAAAATGGATTTCATATTATGAATCATTTGGAGTATTTTGTAAAAGTTTCCCATTTAACTTTGGAAATTATTAATAGTAAATATAGTAATATTTGTTACCATGGTAAATAGTAAATCAGGTAATTAAGGTGAAAAATATAATAATAAGGACTAAATAATGAAAATAATAAAGTCAATAATTTTTTTATATGATTATATCTAATATATATTCATCATAAATTTTAATATATTCCCATTTATTTCAATTAATAGACTATTTTTACCATTTATATTATTATATATGAAGAAAAGTATAAAATGCCATATTCTACCTTTTATTATCCTTAATTTTTTTACTTAGGGTTAATAGGAGTATATAATTATTATAAATACTTATTTTTAAACATAATTTATTTTCTTCCACATGATAATTTACTCTCAAATTTTAGTGTATAAATAATTTCCTCAAATTCTTATACAACACTAACATAGTTGTTCTGCAGCAATGTAAAAACCAACAAAATTGTTTTGAATACTCAAAAAAAAATATTTTTTATTTGAGTATTTGTGCTCCGTGATATTATAGAAATAAGTGAAACATGAAATATGGGTGTATTATATTTATACTAATTATGTTATTTTATCATAGATTAAAAACTCAAATTAAAGGAATAGTTTCAAAAATACATCACCAATATTATATAATTAATAATATTTTATTAAATGACTTAAAATCCATAATAATGTTATAGTTGGAATATTTAATGGGATATGGTATATTATATTAACCATGTTCTATTAATGGGTTATTTTCTTTTAATATTAACTATGTTTACCCCAGTATTTTAAAAAAATCATGATATCACCATGATTATTAAATAGGTCAATGAAGGGTAAAAAAAAGATAAGGAAAAAACTATGAACAATATTATCTAAATTTTATTTGATGAGTGGATATATAATAACCATCATATGAGATTCAAATATAATCAATTTGGATCCCATTGTACTTCCAAATTAATTTTATTTTATGAAATTCCATGAGTTCGCATCCCCTCTCTTATAAAGGCGGGGACCAATTGTTCTCATTTATTCACTCTTAAAATCCATTTTTCCACAGAAAATCCTTAATCAAATCCGTTACTTACATCACTATACATTTACTTTAGGTCTTATTTAGGGTATAATACCAACCAAAGATGTATTAAGGAGTATATAAAATGTGGTTTTTTGAACAAGAGGTATAGTTCTTAATCAACAATTTTCATTTTTTTCAAACATCATAAAATATTATATAACCATGATAAAATATTGAATAAAATATTTTTAATATACTTATATTTTATTATGTTAAATGAATAACTTATTTTCAGGTCCAAATTCCATCAAATTGAAAAGGAATCCATAGTTTCTGTGTGTGGAGAACTACCTATTTACAAACCGATGTAATTCAGTTTCCATCACAATCTCTCACATCTTGTTATAATGTTGAAATTAATGAGTATATGAGAAATTAATAATATATACATTTATCATGGTAAAAAATTAATATTTCATTTAATGTATCACTATTGTATTCACTAAAAATGATAATTTTGTTTATTCATATGTGTGGACTATGTCCTCCATGAATCAATGTGATATTTTTTTCATCATCACATCACATTAATTGAATATATAAGTATATTAGAAAAATTTTATTTCTGATATAATTATAATTTTTAAATAGTACAATAATAAATAACTTCGTTTCAAAATGATCATTGAATAAATCGAAACATTACTCATGCTTATGTTTGACCTTCTATTATTTTGATTGTAATGTATTTCATATTTCATAATAATAATTCAGGATGAGTTTTAAAAGTACAAATATTTTATAAAAAATTATTATCATTTCCTTATTATTATTCTTGATAATTTTTCATAATGAAATCATCAACCATATTCAACCCACCATATATATTTGGCCACATGAGAAGAATAATGTCAAACATCCATAAAGAACATATTGATTTATGTAATTAGTTATATCTTGGTAAAATGAATTATAAAAGTGATATATTTTCATAAGTAGAAAAATAATTAGAGAAAAATTATTATTGATTGTTCTATGGATCATAAGTGACGATTCATACTCAAGGTAATATAAATTCTTTTAAAAATTCTCCTTTTATGGTTCCATTAAAAATTAATTTCTTTAGTTTCCATATTTTTAAAATTATTATATAGATGTATATATATGGAAATAAAAGATTAAAAAAAGAAATTTTAGGTCTTTTTGAATTTAGTTTAATTTTGTCAAAATGATTATTTTTATAATTTTTTTTAATATCATTACAAAAGGAAAAAATAATATTCAATTTTAAAGTATACAATAAAAAACACTTATTATGATATCATAACTATATTTGATGTTTGTATTCCATTATAAGTTTCCATGTTTTATTCAAAGGAAATCCATCTTTCCATATTTCATATACTTTTTAAAAAACATTTTTAAAATGGAATAGATATTTCTATAAGTGTTTTCTTATGTGTGATAAAATATTTTTAGGAGTTTAACAAATAAAAATAATGATTCTATGTTCTATTATTATGTTATAGTTATTGAAATTATTTATGAAAAAGGTGGTTCCATTATAAACCCATGGTGGGTGGTTCCACTAAAAACTATGGAATGGTAGTTATGTCATTAACCAAGTACCTATGTTTATGTGATAAACCATGTATGAGTGTGTCCACGATATATTATAAATGTATTGGGTATGGAAATCAACCGTAAAGTTATTCCATTTGTAAGAGTGATATGGAAAATTATGTGTCAAGTTACCTGAATGTGTTATCTATACATTATGATGATATTTTTGGAAATCTTATTATTTCTAAAGGTAAGATAATGAACATATGTTTCAGGGAATGAATAATCTTCTTAGTGGGTAAAAATTATAACATTGTAAACATGTTTTTAAGAGTTTTTCTTGACTAAAAAGTATCCTATATTTTTTATTTATCGTTTTGTATTTCTTATAAAATTTCTTGTGAATGTATTTGGGTAGAGAAGGTGATATCATGGGTAATAAATTGTTTATTTTTTGTTTACTTTTTTATTTTTAAAAAGTAAATTATTTTAAGTATTCACGGACTAACAAATTATTTCATTTTTTATTTAACTTCATATGATTTTTGGGATCATATAATGTTTTAAAAATCTTTTAAAAGGATTAATTGGGAGATGGATGGGGTTTAGATAAAAATTGTGAGTATTTTTCATGAAAGGAAATCATTTTTCATTTTTAAATTTTTATTTTATTGAAAAAATAGATACATAATAAAAGTGTGAAAATATTAATATATGGGATTTTTATGGAAGATTAATAACAAAAATCTATTAAATTATAAATATAAAAGATAATTGGAATTTTAAGAAGGGTATTTCATAATTAAAACCACTATAATTAGAAATGTAAAATATCTATCCAATATAGTGGTTATTAGATCATGGTTTTGAAAACATTTGGGGTGAGGATTGTATTAATATAATACCCCTAAGATATTTTTCATTATGTGAATGTCGAAATGATATAGTATTTGAATATTACTATGTTGATACATATAAAATCTGTTTAATGAATGGTATTCCATAAAATAAACATGGAATTTAATGTAAGAAGTGACTGAGGGGATGATATCCTTCAGAATCCAGACCTGAAATAGTTTGAATTAGGAAAAGTTATTTTTTAATAGTAATGGATCAATTAAAATTGGATCTAAATGTTGGTCGTATCCATATAAGAGGGAATCTATATCTAAACCTTTTGAAGATGATGATAGTGGACTATTTAATGAAGCAACATCTTCTAGTATTTAATGAATGTTTTTTATTCGGTGATATATTATGAATGGATTAAATAATTTGAGAAGATATTTAATGTCATAGGTTAGTTAGTGCATCATAAGGTAAATACACCTATTTATTATTTTTATGGTGTGTCTGATCCATGGTGAGAAATGGTTATTACTACTCACAAAAGTTATGATATTTATCTCATGTAATGAGAGGAATTTAATAATTTTTTCCTTGGGAAATATTTTTATGGTTATTCAGCTTCAGATGAGAATAAAATTCTTTGAAATTAGACAATAATAGGTATTTTTAGTGGATTTATATGAAGAAACATCCACCCAATTGGAATAGAATAAATCAAATTTTATCTAAGAACAAGAATGTAATAGATATTAGTTTTTAAGGATTATGGAAAATAAATCAAAATACATTAGATTACCTTCAATTAAAAATTATGATAAACTATTTTTTTGATAATGTATAAAATCAATTTTAATTGAATATTTAATTGTATATAATAATAAGAATATAATTTCTAATGGAAATCAATCAGTAAGCGTTCAATAAAGATATATCGTTCTAAAAAAATCAATCTCACATCTTGTGACAATTTTGGAAAAAAGAATCATGTGAAATGTCTTGGAAATAAAATAAATACTACTATTGTGGTATGTTTGGGAATATTGATAATTACTATAGAGAAAAGTCTCTCAAATGTACTGAAAATATGATGAAAAAATGGTTTAATTATATTGGTTTCGTTAATTATGCTAACCAATGTATGTAGTAAGTAAGTCATGGGTGAAATCCTATATATTAGAAAAAAAGGTTGTCGAAAAATCTTCTACTACTAATAAGATTAATAATGGGAAATCAAACCAAAAATTAAAAGGAATATTACTTGTTAATTAAAATTATTCCAATACCTTGTATGACTCTAGATCTTTGTATTCCATCATTTATGATAAATATTAAATAAAATTAGAAATATCATCTTATAAATGTATGATAAATATTTGGAATAATAATCATGGTGGAATTAGTATAGAAACTGATATTTAGTATCTTATTCATATCGTTATTTGTGTAATTGTTATTCAAAAAACATTATATTGTACTCACAATCATAAAATTTGATATTATTTTAGATATGTAGTAGATTATAGTTTATCATGATAAAATATATTTCAAATGTAATATAGATTAATTCAATGATTTCATACCTTTGAAAAACTACCAAGATGTAGAGAAATTTATTAGGAATACAAGTGAGAGTTACTTAGATCTTTTTGAGGAATAGAAAGAAACAGTTCTGATTAGTGATATCCTAGTTGTGAATGAATATATATATATATATATATATATATATATTTCGAATGATTTAACATGTATTATTAATTGTGAAATGGTTTCATTTACAATTGACTTAGATCCTAATGCTAAGAATATTTAAAAACCCCCTAATTGAATAGATCTGGTATAACTTTTAGATTTGAAAAATCATTAATAGGAGTTTATAGGTAAATATTTGTTTCATCCTATCATTTCACTATGGCGAGATATTTTCTAAAGGAGAAATATGGATATATGAGGATATTAAATGATTATATATCTTTGAGTGACATCACTATTAATAACAAGTACACTTTAACTTATATCAACTATTTTTTTGATCATCTATATTGAGTTAATTATTTTTCAATGAATGATCATAGGTTGGGGAACCATGAGTTGATGGTGAAGGTGGAAGATATTCCAAATATGGAATTTTTAAATAGATATGGGAATTATGATTTTGTAGTTTTGTAAATTCGGTTGTCTAATTCAAAATATATATTTATGGATCTGGTGAATAATGTTTTCCATGAGTTCATATATTAGTTTTTACTTGTGTGTTTTTTTATAAATTTGTATATTCTAAAATTCATTAGAATCATGAAAGATGTCGAAAGAGCATTTTATCAATCGACCAAAATAAATTAAGCGATTTGGGAAATTTAGTTCGAGTGAATTTTGGATTAAAATAGTTTTATTCCTAGTTTGAATTGTTTTTAAGGATGGAATAATTATAGAAATTGTTAAATTATTTTCCTAGAAATAAAAATGTCCCAAATATTGATAGTTTTATTAGATTAGTTTGTTAACATAAATTTTTTATTAATATATTTTTTCAGTTGTTGATCCCATGGACCATATTAGCTCAAAGGGTGTCATATAATCTAGAATAATAGAATGTGATGAATATTTTGGAACTATAATTATGGTCGGTGAATGATTCAATTTTAGATTTTCCCAAAAAAATTGTACTTTTTTTATCTATATAAATGGATATTTAAAGGGTCCTGGTTTTGTTTTGATATAGAATGACCAGGTAATTTATTATACTTAACTTCAATTGAAACCTCAAAAATTAAATAATACTACATATCATCTATAAGTTTCTCTTGTTTTTTTCTCTTAATGTTTTGATTCATCACGTATAAAGAGTAAAATTTATAGTATATATTAATTAAAAAATATTTATGTAATTATTTATAATTAAATGATAGAAAATTTGGTAGAGAAGATGGTTGTAATAGATTAATGATCATATATATTCAATCCATTCCTATCGTAGAAAATAAAATAATGTAAATGATTGTTTATTTAAAAATATTGTTCTACATTAAACATGTTGCAGTTGGAAAATAACAACTTTATTAATGAATTGGGATAATTTGGACGAAAATTTGTTGATGTGGCTTATATATTTTTTTTGTTTCAAATTTTACTACTATAATATCTGTTATGAATAATTATGAAATCTCAATAGGAAGACATTTTGTTATAGTAAATGGTTGTGTTTTTTAAGAATGGTGTGGTTCTAGAATATAAGATTTATATAGATTGTTTTTTATTAGGAAATATATTATTTGTGACATGTGACTCTCAATTGAAGAGATAATTGTGGGATTAATCTCATAGTTCCACATTTTGCATTCATCAAGGCAATACTAAGATGTAGAGAGACCTTTGAGAGTAATAATGGTTAGATGGAATGAAAAGTGATATTACTAAATTTACTATAGATGTTTTGACTGGTAAAAAGGATAATGTACAATGAAGGTTTGTGAAGGGGGTGATTTAGTCTTTTCCTGTTCTAGTTTGGAAATGGGAAAATATATCTACAAGTTTCATGGTGGGATTTCTAAGACATCTCAAGGTAATAATGCAATTTTGGTTGTTACTGATTAATTAATTAAATCTATGAATTTCCTTCACATTTTAGATACCAAGTCATTATATCAACTTTCAGGACTATATCAATAGAATATTGTCAGGTTATATAGATATTCTCTATCTATTATTTCAGAAAATGATCTCTGTTTTTGTTCTAATTTTTTTGAAATGAATTCCAAAGTCATTAGGTATTGAATTAAATTTTACAAAAAAAATTAATCCTCAACATGATCGACTATTTGAGTAAAAACATTAGACCTTAGAATATATGATTCTTTATTATTTAGTTTAACTACAGAGATGTTGTTATTAACATCATTTTTTAGTCGAGTTGTCTTATAATTATATTTTTCATTCTAGTATACAAATAACACCATTTAAGTCATTATATAAAAAATGTGTTGAGCTCTAGATTTTTTGGATGAAGTACGTGATTGGATATTGATGGGACTAGGGAATATGAAATAAATGAGAGGTTAAATATGATTCAGAAATATATGAGGATGACCCAGAGTTAGAAAAAAATCTATATAGATAATCATAGAAAATACTTTTCTTTCAAGGTAGGGGACTATATTTTTCATTATGTAAATCTATTTGAAAGTGTTATGAATTTTATTAAAAAAATTAATATAAGTACATAGTTTATTGGACTGTATGAAATACATGATATAGTTGGATTATTTTCTTAATGTGTCTATTTTCCATTGAATTTATCCTAGGTATATAATGTTTTTTATTTATGAATTTCAATAAAATATGTTCTGAATAAATCTCATTTTTTTCCTGGAGAAAGATCAGTTGGAAGGTAACAATTATTATGTAAAAAACTATTTAGTTTATTGTGTTTAGAGAAAATGTTTCACAGAACTTGATTAATGGCCATGTTAAGGTATTGTCGATAAACTATATAGTTGAAAAGAATCATGAAAATATGAAAATTTTATGAGGGAAATATATCCAAACTTGTTTAATAAGTGAGTAAAATTGTGAGGAAGCAATTTGGTAATATGTGGAAGAACGTAACGACTAGTAATGATAAATTAGATAATTTTTATATTTATTATTAATTAATTAGATGGTTATATTCATTATAAAAATATTATGTATATTTCAAATATACAAAGGAATTATTTTATTAAAAACAACTCTCATGATGTTTTACTGAAATGTTAAATATATAAATTTATAATTTTAAATTGATGGAATAAATTTCTTTTTTTAATTAAATATTTCATATTTATCTTAAAATAAATTTTTATAATTTTTCAAAAAGACTAATTTTAAAATGTATAGTGAAATCTAATTACTTTTATTTAATATTGACTTTTATTTCCTATTATTTGAAAATCAAAATTAAATTTTATTTTATTTTTATTAGTAAATTAGATATTTTTTTAAATAAAAAAATTATTTTCTAATTATATTTTATACATGAATTTTTTATAAAGAATGTTTAAACTTGAAAAGTGAATTTTTCTGAAAAAACCATTTTTGATAATATTTTTTGGTTTATTTTTAAATTAAATTATGAAAATAATGTGTTTTTAATAATGAAAATTTAATTCCATATTTTCAATCAATTGTAATTATTTTTATAAAATAGGTATTTTTTATTTATGGACATTATTAGTAGTAACTATGGTAACTTTTGTTACCATGGTAAAGGGTAAATGAGGTAATTAAGGTTAAAAATAAAATGATAAGAACTAAATAATGTCTACAAACAATAATTAATTTTATTATATGAGTATATCTCATCCATAATCATGAAAAAGTTTAATATATGGCCTTTTTCCATTTTCACATGATTTTGACCCATTATATTATTTTATATTGAGAAAAAAATTTCATTCCCTTTTTTATTATAATTAAATTCAAAAAATTGGGATAAAAATAGGATATGTTAGGTTATAAATAATAATTTTGAATGAAAATTATTTTTTTCATCATGGTAATTTATTTTTATCTTTTAGTAATGAAATAATTTCCATAAATGCTTATTTAATATTGAAAGAGTCCTTGCAAAATGAGCAATAAAATCGATAAAATGATATTGAAAACTCAAGAAATGATGTTATTTGAGTAATTTTTTTTGTTCATATATTAATTTAGGTAAAATGAAATATTATAGATATTTTGACACGTTTTATAAAAATTCAATTTTTTTAATATTTAAATAATAGAATTGTTCTAAAACTGACGTTGATGATATTTATAGATAAATAATATTTTATTAAATGATGTAAAATTATAAAATATTTTTTCATTATCCATATGAATTTTATATGGTTTATTACATAAAAAATGGTTCATTTATGAGTGTTTTATCCTTTTATAATCAATATGTTAACTCCATAAAAATAAGAAACATTGATATCACCATACTTATAAAAAAGGATAACGAGGAGTTAAAATAATAATATAAGGGTAAAAATGAGATCCATAGATGTAAAATATTTAGTTTATGAAATTTTATATACTCAATATTATATTATCTAATAATATTATTAATTTATATAATCATGGACCTCCATATTAATTAATATAATTTAATATTTTTGATATTAAAAGATTTCACACCCTATATTATAAAATGACCAATTTTTTATTTCATTTATTGACACATAATTATTTTTTTAATTTAGATACTAAGTGATAAAATAATATATATATATATATATATATATATATATATATCTTCGAGGCCTTATATAGGGTATAATACCATCATTACTAGTCTAAAGGTGTAGTAAAAGAGGTTATCCGAAGAAGATATAATGTCATAAATCAAGAATTTTCTTTTTGTTTATTTTATGACTTTTTAAAATATTCTTAAACAATGTTTAAATAATGACATACTTATTATATATATAATGATATGATTTTTTTTTAAAATTTCTTTAACCTATATCCATCTACAAACTTCCATCAAATGGGAAATGATGACATTGTTCGTGTGTATGAAAAATTACTGCCACACGAACCAATGTAATTAATTTTCTGTCGCTATCTATCAAATTTGATTATAATGATTAAATAAATGATTATAATTGATATTAATGAAATAATAATAATTCTTAAAATAAATCATATCATTTAATATCAGATCATTCCATTCACTGAAATTTGATAACATTGTTCATTCTTAAGTGTTGACAACACACTCCACGAAGTGATGAAATTCGTTTTCCAAAACCACATCACATAGATTTATGTGTATGTTTTTTCAATGATCTAAAATATTATTTATGATATTATGATCATTATATAATGTTAAAATGGCACCAAACTTCTTACAATAATGATCATTGAAAAGAGGAAATGTTACACAGGCACATGTACGACCCACTGTCTCCATGATTTTAATGTAGTTTATTTTTAAAAATAATAATGAATTATTGGTTTTATTAGTTTAAATGATGTAAAAAATATAATTATTTAGTTACTGTTATTTTTTATAAGATGTAATTATTATCTCTTTAACCATAGTCAACCTAATGATGTCATTTTGGGCAAATGAGCCTAATATTTTCAAACATCTAACATGATCTTAATTGATTGTAGCATGGTAAAAAAATAAGACACATTAAAAACCTTATTATGTAAGTAATTAATTATTAAAATTTTGTTACTTTTAAAAATAAATATTTAATTTAGTAACTAAGACTCAAAGATTGAGATATTATTTTTAAAATATTATTTTAAATTTTTCTCAAAACTCTTTCGCTACGATGTCTGTACTTGTAGTATTGTTTTATGGATGTATTTATATGGAATTAATATAATTTTAATGGATATTTTTTGCGACATTGGAAATATTTTCAATGGTTTTTAGAAGTCATTTATTTATAAAATGTTTTTAATTTATTTAAAAATTATAAATAGAATATTCTATTTTATTATATAAGATTAAAATGATATTTCACACCATTATAACTATTATATAATTACTTTATAAATTCTATGTTTTATTCATATGATATACCACCTAACCTATGTTATTATTATTTCAAAAAAATATAACATAATGGATTTTTCAATATCCATAAATGTTTTCATATAGGTGAGAAGAATTTTTTTTATGAGTGTAATGAGGAATATGAAACCATCCAGGTCTTATGATAATGATATAGATATTGGGAATTTATTATGATTAAAGGTGGTTCATTTAAGAACTGTGGGTTAGTTGTTCAGCTATAAATAATGGAAGGGAGGTTACGTTATTAACTAACTATAGGTTATTAAATGATATAGCATGGATGGGTGGGTTTGTGATATCCTTTCAATGAATTAGTTATAGATATCAATCGTATAGTTATACAATTTTCACGATTGATATGGAAAATGATTTCCCAAGTTACCGATATGACTTTTCAATACTTTATATGGTTATTTGTAGAAATCATATGATTTCTGAATGTATGATAAGTGTACAATTGTTTTTAATGGTTACAAGAATAACATTATGATAAAGTTATTATCAGTTTGTTAGGACATAATATAAACCATTAGTATACTCATTTTTCCATTACTATTTATTTTGTAATGTTTTTTGAAATGATTTTGGAATTTATGGTGATTTCATGGATACAGAAAAGATTATTTTTTGCCTACTGTTTTATCTTGAAAAGTGAATTTTTTTATTATTCCGGGGCTAAAAATTTATTTCAATTGTTTATATCCCATAGTTAGATATTTGAGCTCATGACACATTTTAAAAAGTTTTCCAAATAATTTAGAGATTTAAGGATTGGGTTAATATAAAAATTATGAAGATGTGTCATTAAAAAATCATGATTCATTTTAAAAGTGTTTTTTATGGCAGAAATGTATGTAAATAGATGTGATAAATTCATAATATATGGGTTTTATGTAAGATTTATGAAAAATATATCTAATATTATAAAAAAAATTATCATTAGGAATGTAAGAATTTGAATTCTAGTTTAAAGTCACTTGAATAGGTACTGAAAAAATTCATACCCTAATATAAATGCCAAATTTATATTAGTCCAAGATTGTGATGATGGATTTCATAAAGGATCGAGGAAGATGTGTTCAAGGAACTTCGAATCTAGTTGGGATCGTTAGTATTAGTCCAAGATGGTGATGATGGATTATCTAGGTCATGCATTTCATGAAAAATGATGCATATCTAAGGAAGGATGTGTATTTACAGTGGATTATTTTATAATAGATGGTGGTGGATGAGAATATACTATTTATTCTATGGTCTTTCTCGCTTCTCCATTTTCCAATTTCATTTTTAATACCTATCTATCCCATCCATTTATACATGAAAATTTTATTTTTGGAATTTAATTACCTATCATGTTATATTATGAGTTACATACCCTAGATTCACTGTTAGTCAAGAATATATACCATCTAAATTGATTTTCATTGCATACTATAGTCATTTTTGTTTCTAGACATTTGTAGGAATTCATGATTATAAAATGTCATGATTTAATTTAATCCATATCATATACTGAAAAACATTTTTGGCAACCAAATCAACCGCTATCTAAGGAATATATCATTTTCATCTTCAAAGGGAGAGTGGTTTTTTTACCAGGGAGTGGGAACTAAGAGATGGTTTACGTGATTTAGACATCACCCGATATGGTATGATTAGAGTAATGATTATTGGATTTTACCTTTCAATCGATCCATTGGTGGACCCATTTTCTTTACATAAAACTCTATATCATTATCAAGATGTATTTCCAAATTATTTCAAAAGACTTCCCCTCGATAAAAGAGTGAAATTAATGATAAATAACATACCATGTTAACATCCCATTTTGATATATCTATATTTTATCGTTCTTTCTAGGTTGAAATATCTCATTATAAAACTCATGGAAATTGAATCTAATGGATTTATAAGGTTGAGTACCTAACCAATAGCTGCACCTATCTTTTTCTATATGAAATATGATGATTTTCTTCAACTCTGAATGGATTAATCGAAGAAAAAAAGTAATAGTGGAAAATATTAATTTTTTTTCTAATATTTTGGATCTCATTGATTTGTTACTTGGTGCCCAATGGTTCTCCAAGATTAATCATTGATTGGAATTTCCCTGATTGTCAGTTGGAGATGAGTACATTATGAAAATTGAATTTTAGAGTGGTAATGGGTTATATGATTAATTTGTAATGTTGGTTGGACTACAAAATTTATCGTAAATGATAATGAATGTCATTAAAAAGATCTTCTATCCATAACATGACTCTATTATCTTAGTGTGGAATGTTGATATGCTCATATACACAACGAAAATATAAAATCATACTAGATATCTCAGGACAGTACTGAGTGCAGTTATAGAATATTGACAAAATTCCATGATGTCAAAGTGTACCTTTGGATTCATTAGGTGATGATCATAGAGAATTTTTTTCTAAGACTAGTATATTGGTGTAATTTCTTGAAATTGGAGATAATGATTCCCTGGGAATGTCCTCCGAACATGTATGATATTAGTATATTTATGTAGTTAACTAGATACTTTTGGCATTTTATCAAATGCGTATCCTATTTATATACACCCATTAATGTGCAATTGACGAAATGTTTTATGTTCCCACCATCATACTAGTGTGAATGGAGTTTTATATAGTTGAAGGGGAGATTGAATACATCTCAAGTGTTGTTTTTTTTCTAATCCTATTATTAGATATTCAATATATTGGTATGCACTAGTAATTGTTATTATAGAGCTACAAATATAGATGGATTTAGTCGGATATTATTGTTCAAAAAATTTACTATCCATGAGTGGAAATTTTTTTACCATGACATAGATTTAAATCAAGGGTAATAATCGTGTAGTTTTTTTGAAATGACAACTTTTATGAGAGGTTTTTCATATACACATACCACCAGATCCCTAACTATATCATCAGACAATGTGACCTCAATTTGAGGTATAGGATATGGTAAGAGTACCTAAAAAATAGAATATTATATGAACTATTCAATATCTAATGGTAACATCATTTAATATGCTCATAGTTGGAAGGGAAAGTTAGCTCAGGAGAATATGGTATGATATTTGGAGGAATTATGAATCCGGATGAGATAGTTAATTTATTAGAGGATGGATGATCCTAATGAACAAGGGTCAATACAATGTTCTTCTTTAGTGGTATCTTGTTTTTTATTATACATGGTACATGATAAACAGAATACAATAAAAGAGTGTGCTATGATGTAGGATAAACTAGTCATTGGTTACCTAAAACCTTAGTTTTCACTGGATATCGATGATGTGATCCTTTTTCATGAGGGAATTTTAGTCCCTACTCACATCAGGGAATATATAATGACATACTTCCACACATCTTCATGGGATGTACATCATATACTAACAAATACATACCAAGAATTTATGTGGATGTTCTTATGGAAAGGTATGGTGAGATACACAATCCTATTTACTTTCTAAAGCCTCATATTCTATAGGAGAATGGAATAGCATCATTTTCCAAGTGGTTAAATCCACTACCATCTTATATCCAAGTGAATGTTGGGGGATTTCAATATTAAATTTTTGATAGATTTTGAAAGGAACCCTAGAGTACATCTTTTTTTGGGATATTGTTGATCAAATAAAGAATATTTATCATTTGATTCTGATAATTTAGAATAAATTAGTTGATGATCTGGGAATGTTTTGTGGCTTGGATATAATGCAATTGAATAGAAGTCCCCTAACCATTTTAACTAAAATGGAAACATTTTTTAAATTTATTTTTATGATAGATATTATAAAAGGCCTTTGGGACGCAAATGAGAGTGATCATAGTGTATCATTCTAATATTGATGGATACTAAGATCACAAAATGTATATATTTAAGGATATGATATAATCAATACTTATAGACAATGATGGATATAGTAATAGAATTATTGACCAATCATATATTGAACCAATATCTAGATAGATATAGAGTTTTCCATTGAGTATATCTTGAAATTTCACAAAAAACCTTTTCTATTGGGAATGAGGAAGTGATTCTAATCCTAGGTTACAATATCCTTTTTAATCATGTTATTGAACTCCTTTGTGATGAAATTGGATTTGATTTTGGAGCATTGGACAAATGACATTATACAGTTGGTGTGTGGACAATATTTGGATATAATTACTTGAATACTAATGATGTTTTGGAAAAACAATATTGATGTTTTGATTAATATAATAAAGGTCCCTTTTATGAGGTTTTCATTAACTTTGTTCCATGTGTGTATGTATCCCATGAGACTATTCTTGATAATGATTACATGTGTGTGCATGTGTAGTCTGTGATATCATTCTTGATTATGATGACATGTTTCAATGTGTGTTTGTGGCTATCGAGACCCATTAATGATATGCTATTTTATGCCTATATTTTATATTCCACATTTCATATAAATTACTATATTTTGGTGGAGTGATTTTGGTATCAAATTATAGTTGGAAATTCTTGACTTGGTTATCTAATATAAGGGGATTAAGTGATGATTGTGATGATAATTATGGAGGACCTAGACTTGATGAAATGGTATGGAGTCCTTTTGGTGGACCTAAGGTAATGAAAGGATATGATGGACTTATTAATGACCCATGATAGAGATTCTATAAAATTTTCCTATACCCTAAACCATGACCTAGATGGTACAAGATGAATTTTTGGACCACCCTGATCCTTGTAGTCCATGTAAATTCTCAAAGATGTATGGGGACATTTTTTCTGACTCATGATCAATAATTTAATTATGAATTTCCATATGGAATAGTGAAAAATTCTTCATAAATAGGGTTTATGGTTATTTTGTTAGCACATGATCACTAGGTACATGATTGATTGAATCATTCTACCACATTTTATTATTATAATTGTATATATTTCTTATGCATATGACTTTTTGTTAAGGACTAGATGTTGGTATAGTTTAAGGTTTATAAAAACACCATGAATGAGTATCCCAATGCGCATGAAAATGCATGATAAGGGATCCTATAATTGTTAAGGAAATAATTACATGAACAAGAGGAGATGAATTTTGGTGTTTGGAGGAACTATAATGTAGGACACTAGAGTGATGTCCTGGTGTCTATTTTTTCTATTTTTTATTTCATATAATCTAGTTTAGATAATAATATTATGTTTCCTTGGTATATTACATTTCTAACTCAATGACACCTATCGTGTAATCTATTACAGTATTTCTATTGTTTATTTTCATTATGATTTGATGAGTTATTATTATTGCCCTGATATGATTCTAATGTATGGATTTGATATTTAGGGTATAAAATATCATTACTAGAAATTGGCTCTATCCCAGGGGATCTATAAACATGTTTTAGAGAAGCGATGGTTATTGAAATTCTTCCCAAACCAATACCCAGAATTTTAAAACCTCGTTGGTAATGGTTAACCTATAGAAATGGTTTTTTAATAACCATGGCTATAAGCCCTTAAATAGCCTTCAGCCCTTAGGATCCCCCTGCCACTCATCATTCAAAGCCCTAGGTTTATCCTCCCCCAACATACTCATTATCCCACCTCCCTTCCTTAGGAAGATTTAGAATCCCCTCCTTTCCTTATGATACATTGATCTCATAGACCACGTGTTCTTCCTATTTTTTGGTAGTTTATTTGTTGTGATCTTTGAATGATACGATTTCCCTGCATCCCATTATTTATTATATTATATTACCCAGTGTACTCTCTTTATTAAAGGATTTCCATTACTCTGAAATTCTTTACCATCAGATTAGTGTGTTAAAAATCCAACATCTCTTGTGTTGGCAGTTATTTTATTTTTATTTGTTCAAGTGATAATAATGGAGCGAGTCTTCTTCACTTATATTAAAGAGTTTCTAAATTTATTGTCTAATAGAGATCAAATATAGTATATTAAATTCATAATATAACTCTTTTAATTATAATCACATTATTTTCAATACTATCTGAGGGATTCATATAAATTTACCTAAATTTGAGACTTTTCATGAAATATTTTAAGGATTTTATTTTTTATGAATTTGGATTAATATTTATGTTATCTATTGGGGTTAAGGAAGGTTTTTATTATCCTGGATTTATGGTATTTAATTATTAAAATTTAATATTTTATATCATGAACCATTGTAAAACAATTTATTTGATTATTTTGACATAAAAATAATTAAATGTATGATGATGTACACGATTATACTATTATATGTAAATCAGGAATAGTTCTTTATCTATGAAGTAATATATGGTTTTTATAAAGTTGGATGAAATGGACTAATTATTTAATATTTATAGTTATTTCAAAAATTAAATACTTTTGAAATTAAAATAGAACATCATGAAAAATATATTTTCCATGTGTTTGAATAATATATGTAATGTTACCAATAAATAAATTCCATTAGTAACTTAATTTTTTCCTCAATTATGTTTTCATATGACAAGATCCATTTGGATAAAAATGAACATCTTTCTGCTAGTATTCTTTAATTGTTAATTATTCCAATACATGCACATTATTTGCAATTCAATGTGTATGCCTTGATTTTTTCATATAATATTCCATATTCATTATTGGGATGGATAGTATATTATTCTATAATTTTAACTAAAATCTAACATTTTATTCAATTTGGTTACCTATTACTGTTATTTAATTTCATATACAATATAATTTTTATTTTTATTTGAAGTTGAATATCATTGTAATTATGTGATACATTATTTTTTAGAGCATAATATTTTATCCCTTTAATAAAATGGGGAGAATCTGGATGCATCATAATAATTTGATGTCAACCAAATTTCAAGAAAATTTGGAAACATAGGTAGACCATTCACATAACATTCCTTTATGTAGAGGTTATATAGAGTATCCATGGTATAATTGTGTTGTAAGTCCATGGTTAACTCAAGAAGAATTTAGAGACCACATAATGATAGATAGATTAAAAAAACTATTATTTTTGGTTTCGCAATGGAAAGATGAGGCGTTCTTCTACAATTTATGAATGTAAAGAAAGAATTGGAATAGATAATTTAATATTTTATGGATTTCCATTTTATCATCATCAAGAGAGGGATAATATGCTAGTGAAAGAAAGAAATTTTAGTAATGCACATGATGAACATACTGGATATGATGATGTTGAGAGAGTGAAAATTTTAATGGATGATGCTAAAACTAATATGAAATTTTTTAAAATTTTAATGTGATAATTCCATAGAATAACTATATAGGGAATTTTTATCCCTCCATAGATTATATTATTATATTTTTGAAGTATTATATTCTTTATGGTGTATATACTAAATAAAATCATTATAAGGAATAAATGATAATTAATAATGTCGGATTTTCTACTAATAAAATTCATGCATCTTTTAAAGATTAAAATTTATTTTTGGAGTAAATATTCGACCTTAATGATTGTAATGAAATTATAAAATAATATTGAAGTAAAATTCATATGAAACACTATATAATGTTTCATATAATGTCCTGTTGAACTTCCCATTCATTATTAGGTTTCAAAATCTATTCATCCCTACATAAATCTCATCCAATATCTGATGACATGATGTTGAGAAAATTAATGTTAATGATGAGTTGGGAAGTCCATTAATGTTATTATAATGGGAATAATTTGATGCACATCATCCCAATTATTATTCTAAAGATTATAATTAAATATTTTTTCTACCCTATCATGGTTTTAATATATTTGGTCCTATTATTACAGTTGACAAAATATGACCATTTTCATTGATGTTTATAATATTCATCTATGGAAGTGTATGATTTTTTTTCATTTTCATGATTGTACTAATATATATATATATATATATTGATCCTTGAAAATATATATATGTCTACTTGAAACCTTTAACAAATGATTTAAAATGGAATTGGGATATGCGTTTTAACACAATTGATGTTTCTTCAAAAATTATATTTCAGATACAAATAGCTTTTATAGAGACAACAAATTATTTCCTTACTTATGAAATGATTTCTTATTAGATGAAAAATATAAAACTATAATGTCATATTTTGATGAAGAGTAAATGATTAATAATTCATAAATAACGTCCTAGTTTCTGTTTCATGGGTCAGGAAAAATTCATGCCAATTGATAATTAATATAGAAAGAATCAATGGGGGTTTGACAAAACTCATGACATCAAACATACATCTCCACATATATTAGGAACTTGTTTCTTTATTTAATTTAAATTTTTAATTTTTTATTAAATAATGGTTATATAAAATCTAAAAAGAATGAAAATGTTTACACTAAAGACACATACAATTTATAAAAGAGAAGTATCTATTTTTATTGACCAAATTGGTCTACCAATTTGAAACATTATTTTCTAGACATTATTCAAATTGAGAAAAATATATGTGATATTATACATTGATTTTATATAAATATTAATGGAAGAAAATTTTTACTTTTTATCACACTGGACATTTCTCTATTTTCGTATACGACTAGAAATGAATCATGTGAGCAACAGTGAAAAAAGAGGAAATGATCTTTATTCTTATTTTTTGATGGAAACATTAGAGAAAAATAAATTTCTATAATTATTAGAGAACATCATTGTTCTTGATGGACATTCCATGAACAAATCTAAATGAGTAAATAGAAGGGATTTGAAAATAAAATCAATAAAAAAATGATTATTGAATACTTATTCAGGAATTGATTCTAATATTAATCTGACATTTTTTATCCAATAATGTCGGGGTAATAGTATTTTACCAATTTCATTTTCTATAAACCTTTGCGATAAAAGGCTATTAATGTCTTTTATAATAAAAAATATAAAATATGCACCATTAATGTAGTGTGGATTGGAAAAAAAATCCCCCATCATTTTTACATATATTTTTCATTTATCATTTCATCCTCTAACCAAAACACTTCTCGGGGGACCCATTTATTTTCCGTGGATGTATCTTACAAAATGAAATATGTTCAAAATGAATTATTATTCCCCAAAGAATTATCATCAAGAAGGTTCCATTATGATATGTTATCTGACTCATGAATGTATGTATTTTTGTTCAGTTTTTTTTATATGAGCCCAATACAAAACAGTAAAGTGAGAAATTCAATGAGTATTATGGGGAAATTTGGATTTATTTTCTATATCTTCCCCAAACAATAAAAATTATTGAGTCATATATATTGGTTGCGTCAATCCATAAAGAGAATGATATGGAACATCACATATTCTTTATTAATTGGGATTTTTTCAATGAATATAACATGTATGTAAGTTGAATACTAACTTGTTATCTTATACTATGTCATTTCAAAGATATCTTATTCTTTTTTATAATTTTATGTTGTGAACATAAATAAATTATATGTATAGTTCATCGATATTGTCCTTTTACAAGGAGAGTGTCATTCCGTAGCCAAGAGTTTCTTTCTAGTTTGAAATCATAGATGTGTCTGTTACACTAATTAAAAATAATATATAGTTATTTATGTAATTGAATTATTTGTTTATATTTTATCTATTGAGTTTACCTAGTGACTATATTTCTCAATAATTAAGAGTGTTTCATTTTTTTCCCAATTCTTTTGGTTTCTGAATGGGAATATTTAATAATCTATGTGTATAACTTTTTTATAACTAATCAAGCAGTGAAAATGAGAACACAACATAATAAAAATATGTTAACAACTATAACAAACTATTATTACAGTGCATCAGATAGTAAGCCTCGATATGAAAATGTGTTCTATTATAGACTTGTTGAGAAAATATTGAAACTAGATTACCACTCTCCAGGTCTAGCCACTATGATGATACTTAAATGGGTTTATAAAATGAAGCGACATGGAACATTTATTGGTGATTTTGTATTAATAGTTATTGAAATGAGTCTGTTCTTGGAAACTAATAAACCACCCAATTTGGAATCAATGGAAAATCAAGTGTTTTATGTAAAAGATCTTCTAATACATGTTTATGGTGTCATTAATGAAGTAATCCCAATAAATATTTTTCATGATGATTGGGATGAAATTGAAACCATTGAAACCGCCATTGGTTTTGGACCAGATATTGAATTTGATGACCCTTATTTCCCAGGTGTGAGAGTTGATATTGAACCAAAAGTAGTTGTCGGTAATATATTGAACCAACCATATATATTCATAGTTAATTAATTTTACCCTGCTAGGGGATTCATCGATTCATATTATTGTAATTAATTTAATTTACTTTTAGTTTTGAATGATATTTTTGTTTTATCATTGATTTGTTTCATTGATTTTAATTTGACTTATTTAAATTTAAAAAATACTGTTTAATATAACTTTTAAAAATTGTATAACATGGTCATAAATTATTGTTACTAAAAAATATTATGAAAATTTTGATTTCACATTTTACATGTATATTGTATTCATTATTTTTAAAAACTGTTTCTTAAATATGTACATTTTATTATTATAGAGATTATGAAAAACACTATAGAAATTTGAATGAGGTGATTATTTTTTGATGTTTGATAGATGCATGAGAATGGGTTTCCTTATATTCTTCCCTTATTTTTCATTATAATTGTAATATTTTTATTCTATATTACAAATAATTTCATGATCTTACTCTTTATCAAATTTCTTATGACATTTAGAAGCACCATAATTGAATCATCCTTTTCGTACTAGAATGATTCTGAGTTTAGAATCTTATAGAATTAAATAGATCACCACTCATACCCATTCCCACCCTAAACCACAAGCGAGCAACCTATATACTACACCTTTCCATCCTATATTTGATCCTCAAGGGATGTTCCCCCCCCCATTCCAACCCCATCATCTCATTTATCCTCTTCTTCTCATAACACATCCATGCCACCTCCAATAATGTTTCCACCTATAACATATAAATATAAATTGATGTATCCACAACCATACTAAAAATATCCTACCAAGTCTACACCACCACCAATTCCTAATATCTATCTAGGATATGATGATTTTCTTCCTTTATCATCCACTCCTATGTATGAAGTTCACTTAAAGCATGCATTATAACTGAACCATCATTTAGTCGATATTAATCTAGGATAGCCCACAGATCCATCATAACCTATTGAGCAACCCACATCATGTTTTTTTATTATAAGTGTCACATTATATCACATAATTATTTTCATGTTTTAACACGAGTTAATTATTATTATTTTTCATTTTATCTTATTTATTTGGATCTTCTAGTATGCTATGTTGTAACACCGGTATTCGAGAAGCCAAGAATAACCAAATAAAGATAATGGTGGATTATAATCAAAAAAATCCGATGATAGGTAAAATTTATAAGAAATGTGAAAATTTATTTACAACATTATCCCCACACCAAGATATCATTTATGTGGAACTAGTCCCATGGAGGAATATTGGTGATATCATATAATAAAACCTATGGGTGGAGATATGGGTAATAAAAATTATGAAATTTACATATATATTATTTTATTATTTATATGTATTAACATGTTCATTGCATCATATCTTTAACATTCCTAATGGCGAAGCTACCAAATTTTGATTGTTAAGTGATCTTGGGGATTTTTGTATATATTATAATAATTAGTTATATATTGGTCGAATAAGTAGATCCAGTTCTAATTTAGAGTGTATACCCATATTCCCTCAAATTCTATCAACATAATTTGAATAATTGATCACATATTAGAAGTTTTATGAGTTTATGGCATTATCATTCTTTAATGAGTTTCATATAAAATCTAAATATTATTATATGCATTGAATTTTTTTTAAGATGCATTTATAAAAAAAGAAAAAAGATTCAAGGATGTACTTTCACACCTGGGGGAACAATGTAATTTCTGATCATTGGATGTGTCAAGTACAAAAATATGTATAGAAATAATATCTATATTTATATTGTTACATATTTATCCTTTCATGATGACAATTAATTTTTATTTTCATCAATACATTTTAAATAAGGATGAAAAAAATCTAATTCCATTGGCTTAATGGAAAATAAGCCTAATGGATTTTGGTTAGTTAGAAAATTGTCCTAATGGCATAATAATAAATTGGCCTCATGGATTAATGTCCCAATTAACAATATTCCAATCAGCCTAATGGAATAATGTTCAAATGGCCAATTTTCCAATTGGCCTTATGGACTAATTCACTAATGAGACCAATTGTCTTAAAAGTATAATGGAAAATTGGCCTAATATCCCAATGTCCTAATAGCCCAATGAACAATTCTCTTAACAACATATTGGCCAATTGGAAAATCGGCCTAATTAACTAATAGACTAATGGCCAATTGTAAAATTTTTATAATCTACAAATGACCTAATTGAAAATTGGACTAATTGGCTAATGAATAGTTGGCCCAACAACCTAATTTCAAATTAGAATAACAGTCCAACGCCTAGTTGAAAAAATGACCAATCGAATGATTTGCCTAACATACTAACCAACTAACGGACTAATGGCCTAATGGCCTATTGGCCTAATGGACTAATGGCCTAATGGAATAATAGGATAAAGTCAAGTTTTCCTAATGGAGTAATAGACAACACGCCCAATTTCCTAATGTAAAATTTTTCATTTTCCCAAACTTCCTAATGCACATTTGAGTTATTGGTATAATAACCAATAGGATAATTAGACTAATGGAATAATGGCCTAATGAAAAATTCTACAATTATTATATCGGATTTATGGCCTAAAGGCCAATTTTTAAATTTTCCTAATGAAATAATGGCCAATTGGTCTAATGGACTAGTATCCAAATGGGAAAATGTACTACTGGCCAATTGGCTTAATGGACTAATGGCCAATCAGACAAATGGCCTAGTGGACACTTGGATTAATGGACCAATGTCCTATTTTCCTTATAAAGACCCAAGATTTATGTACATGGAAATTATATCCAATTTTGGGAATATAATAAACATGACACAAACACACAATCAATGACCATATAAGTTTAGTTCCATCCGAAACATGGAACAATTTTTTTTAATTTTCTGAAATATATTTAACATAATTAATTAAGATCTTCTCCTTTACAACATCTACCTAAATTTTTATTTATAACTTAATAAAATGAAATCAAAAAAAAGTTTTGTGATCAAATTAAAGTTAAGGGAATAAAAATAAAATATCTAGGCATATTGTTAGAATATGTGTAAGAGAAAATGATAATTAATGTATAACATCATAACCTCCATATCAAATATCATGGAATAAATATTTTTAGTTTATAATATGTGAATCATAAGGAAATCCGATAAAAAAATCCATAATATCATAACATTATCATAATACATGAAATCGTTGCATGCCTATAAACATGCAACTTTTTGAAAATGTATGTGTAGTAATAGGTTCAGTCATTAATTTTTGGATGTGAAATAAAGCCCTTACATAAACATATTTACATGTAAACTAGGTCCACTCATAAAATTATGGACATAAAACCTAGGTGTATAGATAAAATTATGGACATGAAATCAGGTTCACACATAACATATATACCTCATGAGTTATTCATCCTTACCCAATGGATTGGAGAGAGATAGAGGTCTCACCCATCTCAAAGTGAAATAAAACATATGTGTGCCACGAAAAAATAATCCATCATATCAGAATAAATGAAATCAAATGGGTTTCATATACATCATTCTATAATAAAATATTCCATATAAAATAAATAGATTTCATAATTATATATATATCATAAACATAACCAACCATATTAATAAACTGGATAATATAAATGAAATACATCCCTAAAAAATGTAATCTTATATTTAAAATAATTTTGATGGAATTTTTGAAATTAATTCTTGAGGAAAATATCCTATATTATTCAAAATGTTTTATTTTCTAAAAAATCAAAACAATTTTAAATGAAAACAATTTCATTGATGATAACTATGAAAAATTGTATGGACTTATTCATGGAAATATGGCGTCATGAATGCGTAAAAATATGTTTACATAATGTATGTTAAAAAATAATTCTTCTAAAACTTTTTTCATGAAAGTCAAAATGTACCACGTTTAGAAAACAAAGGAATGATTCCTTTGAAACCATGTTGTAAAAAGTAAAAAATGGGTAACAATTATTGTAAACATGAATAGTAGATTTATTAAAAAAATTAATGAAAACATTGTCAGAAAATGTCGACATGGATGATAAATAAACCCTAGTAAATACTTATATATAAACATTCTCATATAATAACGATATTGTGAATATATGCCTTACCATAGGTCTATGTTCAATCATACGTATCTGAACCTCATATATAAGGGTTTAAATAATGTCATTAAATCATTAAATATTCTTATTCATTTTAATGATATCATAAGTGATCATATTATTACACGTTTGTTTTATAAATTTATTTCTCATCTTTCAGGTATTAACTTCATCATTTTCTTATGCATGTTTGGTCGGATAAAATCATATACCCCTTATTAGGTTATAGTTATATCATTAAAAAAATTATATTGATATATTATATATCATATTTAATCATTATATACATTTATTTAATAATTATTCATTGAAGATCGTTATATTGAATTGTATCACATCATTGATATGGTAGGTCGTACGTACACATGGGCAATGATATCCTTCCCTTACTTATGAAATGGAATGAAAGTGGATGGTATATATTTGTCTTTAGAATTATGATCATGTTATAATAATCATATAGAGATATTATTTAAATCACAATTCCCATATATGTATAGTGGTGGTGAAAAATAGATTACACTAAGGTGTCCATATGGTATGTCGTACATATGCATGCGTGGTGATTTTGTTTTTCATAGGATCAATAGATTGTGGAATATAGTATTTCAAAAACAATAATAAAATGTTAAAATATACGTGATACTGGATTTATTACATTAATACATAAGAAATCATGAATTGGAAGTAAAATATGAAATAATTTGAATGAATCTGTATAGGAGGTCACCTCTACTTTGATTAGCTCAATCAAGATCTCCTCTTAAACACACAATATTTGGTATTTTAAGAATACAACCACCTATATAATGTTACTAGGAACATTGGGAATAGAAATGGGTTGGGAATGGATGAACATAAAGGCTTAATGAGTTATGAATAAATAAGGGAGTAGTTTCTCATTTAAAAAGAAGGCGAGGGTAACTTTTGGAGACCCAAAACGTATTAAATTAATATAAATTAATTTTTAAATAAAAATTAATCAAAAAAGAATTATTTTTAATATAATAGTATTATGGTTCTATATTACATAAAAATTAGACATGTTTCTATTCCATTTTATATATTTTCATTTCTTTTTATGCTTAATTATTTTCATTTACTTTTAATTCGTGTTATTACATTTTAAATATTAAGAGATTATAAATTTTACTTATATGTGGTAAATTTAACATAAATGGACACTTTAAGAACATGTAAAACTTATAATAGTCAATTTATAATTTTTTATATTTTTATGGATTTTGAAATAAATTAATAATATATTTTGATAAAAAATATAAATAGTATCAATTTTGACCCTATTTAATTCATTGAATTTAAGTATAATCCAAACATAGAGATAACTTCGATCAAAAATATTTAATAGTCTTATAATATGTCATAGTAACATAAAAAACCTCTAGTTCCCATATTAATTCAATGTATATTTATTTTAATATTATTCATATCATTTTTTTTATATTTTTAAGAAAACAATAATTTTTATATCAATGATGTGAGAGTATTTACTATCATTATTTAATATATAAAAATTCTAAATAAATTACCATGATGTACATAATTTAATTTTACTTGTGGAAACTATTTATTGTCGAAGTTATATCATATTTTTCAATATATTATAATTATTATTCATATAATAAATAACAAGGTGATATTTTGTCACTTTTATGTCACAATATTTAATTTTAAAAATATTTAAGACATTTTCATTGAAAAAAACCTCTTAAATTAGTCAATTATTATATTTAGGTGTTAATTTTGGATTATTAATCATCCAATAGTTTTTTTAGGTTCTAGGGTCATGTTATTGTCCTTATAATATTATTTTGACACCTAAATTACCTGCTTTACCTTTAACCACGTTAAATAAAATTCACTGTAGATACTATTAATAATATCCAAAAAAATAAAAGTAACCTATTAAATTAATTTCGACAAAATGATTCTAAATATAAAATCCATGTTTCAAAATTGTAATTTTCGGCGTTTTAGTAATCAAATTTAAAATTAATTATATTGACAAAATAAGCAAACATGTTTTCAATGTTAAAAACCATCAATATATTGACATGTGTTTATATCTAAATTCAATGTGAAAATATTTAAAATGACTAAAATTCGATTAAAATATAAAAACTTAATCTTATTATACATTAATACCTATAAAATTATAATCTAAAAATATAAATACATTACATGAAAAAAAAATTTGATTTAAAATGTAATACGATTATATTTAACATAAATTTCATAATTATTAGGAAAATACCAAACATATATCCAAACTAAATTTGTATGTCCCACTTCAAAAGAAGAAGATTATTTTGTCAAATATTATATAGTTTTTTTAAAAAAACATGATTTAAAAAGGTTTCACAATCAAACTACGGTAAATCTACACTTTGTAAGAAATGGTTCTTTTATGATAAAAAATTGATTTTTTTTATATCAATACTAGAAAACATATAAGATTAAAATTAAAAATTATATTGAATATTTCCATTAATAAAATCCATCAATAGTGTTTTTATTATTTTATAAACTCACTTATTTTCATTTAAATAGTTTTTTAGGAAAAACATTTTCCTTTATGTAATATGGGTTTTATTTAAATTTTTATTAAATTTATAACCAAAATATTAATTCAATATACTTGGGTAAATAATATTTTTATTATTTAGATAATATTTTTCCTATTATATAGTATAATTTCTCTGTTACACGGTAATATAATAATATTTATTTGTTCTATTTAACTCGGTCTTATGTGAAATGAATTCAATCAAAAGAACATGAAAGTGTTTGTAACCCAAGACAAGTATAGTGTTGTGTATACTGCACTCTATTCTGATGTATCATGTAAGGAAATCTTATATTTTTGTATTGTAGAACCCAAGACATAAAATTAATTAAAATTTCTATCACCTAATACTCTCATAGTGTTACAATTTACCAACCTTAAAATTAATTTCTCCCCCAAAATTTATTAGTGTTTTAAATGGATAGAAACCAACATCATAAAAACATAGACTAAAACATTCTTTTAAAAAATGTTAGTTTGAAAATAACACATTCAAAAAGTAAATCACAACTTGGTACCTACATATGAGAACATCAGTGATGATTTGGGGATGGAATAAAGGCATATATAATCAGAGATATTGTTAATGAACAATGATCACAAGAAAGTGGGTGATCCATGGAAAGGTAACAATCAAAAACCCATAAACTAAAGATGTGTGAAGGAGTTTATTCATATAATTAAAAATGAATATGATTATACACCCTTTTACAACATGATCCACTTTCCTAATGTTGAATAATTTTCTTGAGAAGATATACTTACTTGATTTCAACATAGTGCCACCATTGGTCGTGCCGTGAACAATTTCCAATTCATCTCTTATTCAATGAAATGAAGTTGAATATGTCTTCCTACAAGTGTTAGAATATCAACTGATCCAAAAAAATGATAGGTTGTTTTATGTTCCTTTATCACAACATAAATGATATAATATGTTATCAAATATGCATAATTACAACTATAGTGAGATAACACATTATTCTAAAAAACTACATCTAATGTTTAACATAAACATTACATAAATTGAAAACCATAGAATATTTCGGAAAGCATAATATCAAAAAATATATATAAATAGGTTCAATAATCTCATATTAACATTTATCCAACATATATATTAATTTATCTCTTGTTGGTTATACTTCAAACATGTTAATGAATTCATAATTTATTTTAATGATTCATTGTAATAAGCTGAATTAAAATATTTCAATATTTAAAGAAACCATGTTTTGTTATTCAAAAACATATTAGATAAGTTCCTTATGTTTGAAAAGGATTTATAAATCATCCATGAAATCGAAACCCTATTGAAAAAAATAAATAATTCATTCCCATGAAAGGAATATCATCCAATGTAAATATTCACATCTAGAAAATAATTTTCCAAACATCATTATCATAACATAAGTTATAATTTAAGGGTTATCTTTCCCTTAATCTTATTCTCAAAAAATATACCCCCTTATCCATAAATCACATTTCTAGGTCTTTATAACTATTCAACATATCCAATCTAATCATTAATGAATGACATATAATGAAAATAATTATATATTTCATGATTCATATAACATAATCATTGAATTCCAAACTATATAAACCTCAATCATTGGTAAAAATTCATAAACCATAACTTTGGATCCATCAACATATTCGTTACTAAAATATAAATATTTTATTAAGGTTACTCAACCCAAATATAACCTTTCATCATAGGATTAATGTAAAAAATAATACTAGAACATCCCATACCTTTCACATATAATTTACAATCTCTATATCCTCACCGGTATAACAAATAATCTTACCACAATCATGATTCTCTTCATAATATTTCCACTTAGGGAAAAAAATTTCATAATTACCATACATTCCATATCCAAAACATTAAATTTCAACTATGTTATATCTAGTTCTAGATATTGAATATGACTAGAAATAAAGGTGTGATAAATACATATCAGAGATTAAAAACACATAATTAAGAAAAATTGAATTTAATATTTCAATCTATGATATCCTAGTTTAAATCCTTATTTATTCATTATTATCACTAAGACTCTATGATTGTAACCTACAGTAATAATTATTCTTAAAGACATACCAATACATATAAATATAAATATCTCTAGGGATTTCACAAAATTATTCTCAACCTAGAATCCAATTTTAACTAAACATTCACTCTAATACCAACTGTAAATACCCAAACCTCATGTACATGGGCATTAAATAAAGTTTTTTCAATACTAAAACATTAAAAAATATATACCTAATTACCACATTAGATTAGTGCATTTGGAAGCTTTGAATACATTCATCTAATTTTGTGAGAGATCATCAATATCTACCATAAAGATCTTCTCTTTTATAACCCCCACCTAAAACTAAACATTATAACCCGAGGAAAATGAAACATAAAAAGGGGTGAGAAAAAAAATGCTCAGTAAGGGTATAAAATTTAAATATGTAGCAATAAAATGAGAATAAGGGTATGAGAACATTATCATGAAAATATATTACCATATCCTAACATATAAAAAATCATGGAATAAATATTAGCAGTTCATAAGACATGACTCTTAAAGAAATAAAATAACAAAATCCATGTGGTCAGAACATTTTCAAAAGACCATAAATTGTGTCATACACAATAATTTTTACCCTTTTGAACATATATAAATAGTAACATGTTCACTAATTAAATACATTAAATTTAATTAGGCCCCTTCATAAACATACTAACATTGAATCCAAATCTACTCATAAAATTGTTGCATGAAAACTATGTCCATCCATAGAAATATGAACATGAAGTCAGTATCATACATAAAATACAAACCTCAGGAGTTATTGGTCCATACCCAATGCAATGTAGGGTTATATATGTCCCACCCATCTCAAAATGAAATCATATATATGTGTGACAAAATAAAAAGAAATCATTAATCATATCAGAATCCCAGAAATAAAATGGGTATGTTAAACATTATTTCACCATTAAATAATCAATAAAAAATCAATATATTTCATAAATATATTTTCATCATAAACATAATAAACCATATTAATAATAGGGATAATATACATGAAACATATCACTAATAAAAAATAAAAACTTAGAATGAAAATAATTGTTATACAACAATTGAAATTATTTCTTGAGGAAAATATCCTTTATTAATAGAAAATATTTTCCTTCATAAAAATTATATGAAATTTAAATAATAATAATTTATTTAATGATAACCATGAAAAATTAAAAGGTATTATTCATATATGTTAGGATTCCTAAAAATTTAAATATCCTCCCTTGCAGTATAAGTAAAAAAACATTCTCCTCATACTTCTGTCAAAAAAGTTAAAAAGTACCTCGTTTGGAAAAATAAGGAATATTCCCTTCAACACATTTAGTAAAAATTAAAAAATTCTTTAAAATAACTTAAAACAAGCATAGTATAATAATAAAAAATTTTATTAAATAATTTTAAAAAATCATGGACATGGATGATAAATAAACCATAGTAAAAACTTATGTATAACCCATCTCAGATAATAATGAGGTTATAAAATTATCTATTACCATTGTTTGGGTTCCTTTATATGCATTCAAACCACATGTATAAGGATTTAAATAATTTCCTTAACTTATTCTTGAATCATGTTAATTTTTATGATATCAAAAGTTATCATATTATTAACTTTCTGTTAATAATATTATTACTCTTCTTTCGGGTATTAACTTATATATTTTTTTTGGATAAGTTAGTGTTCCTCACCATATAATATAGTTATATATTTTATATAGTGTAATTAATATAATATATATTATTTTTATTCATTAAATAAATTTATATAATATTTATTTAATGGAGATCCTATAGAATTAAAAACATCACATTGTGGAGATAGTGGGTCGTACGTATGCATGAACGAGGAAATCATTCCATTAAATGTGTATTGGTATGGAGGTTTATGGTATGCAATTTTTTTCAGAATCAATATCATGTTATAATAATAAAATATTGTAATTTTTTCCATCCTTATACCCATCCAAGTATGGTGGTGGTGAAAATCATATTACACCACGGCCAAGAGATGGGAAGTTGTATCAACACACGTGTGGTGATTTAATTTTTAATTGGATGGATTCAAGGTGGAATATGGTTATTTCAAAACCATATTAACATATCAATATATATGTGATAAAATATATATTACATTATGTTGTAAATAAATTATTATGTGGAAGTGGAAGAATAAATAATTTAAAAGAATGGGTAGAAGAGATTACCTCTTCTTCGAAGAACTCCCAATAGATCTCTTATTAATGGCACTGGAGTTGGACTTTTGAGAAGGCCATAACATTTATAAAGTGTATATATAAGTTTATAATGTAAATATCAGGGGTTTTGATTATCATTAAGTAATAATAGTTTTTGAAGAGATGAGGGAGAAGGATACCTTTTATAATTGAGTTGAGGGGAAATTTAAGAACATCCAAAATATATTAAATTAATATAAATTTATTTTTCAATCCAAATCAATAGAACATGAGTTATGTATAATATAATATGAGGATGGTTTTAAATAATCTCTACTAATAATTTTTATAAAATTTATAATTTATTTTCGAACCTTATCATGTTGGTTTACCCTTAATTATTCTCTGTTAATATTAATTATGGTAACAACAATTTAAATATTAAGAGACTATAAATTTTTCTTATATTGGGTAAATTTCCCACAAATGGAATCTTTCTGAAATTATAAACCTTATAATAGTTACTTTTTACATTTTAAATATTTTTTTTATTTCTATGTAATTTAATAAAATAATGTTAGTATAAAATATCCATTGGTTCAATTTTGACTCAATTCAGTTCATTGAATTTAAATAAAATATAAAAGTATATAAAACATTGAAAACACCATTTAATATACCTATAATATTTCATAGTAACCTAAAGGTTTTTTGAATTCCCATAATTATTTCAAATAATATTTATTTTAATTATATTGATATCATTTATTTGATATTTTAATTACTAAAATAATTTATATATCATTGATGAGTCAGTATTTATAGCAATATTTCCTTGATGTAGATAATTTAATTATATTTCGGGAAACTATCTATTATCGATTTTATATTTTATATATCAATATATAAATTGTATTGTACTTATAAGAAATATGGTAGTGTCATTTTGTCACTTTCACGTCACATTTATTCATTTTAATAATATTTATATCATTTTTCATAGAAAAAAAATTAATTAAATGAGTAAATTACAATCCATAAATGTTAAGGGTTGATGGTTATTCATCCAATAGAAGTTTTTTAGTTTTTTGAGAAATTTTATGGTCCTTTTCATATTATTTTGTTCCTTAAATAACACAATTTACCTATGCCCCTCTTAAAAAAATTAACGTAGTTAGTATTCATAATGTCCACAAAAATAAAAGCCACCTATTAACATAATTTGGAAAAAATATTTCAATATATTGAATATATTTTTAAATATTTAAAACAAATATGTTTCATTAATTTATTTATAATTAATCTGATTCAAAAAATGAGAAAATGGGTTTTCAAAAAGTGAAATCCATCAAAAGATTGAAATTTTTTTATTTAAAATTTCAATGTGAAAATACATACAATGACCAAAATTGGATTAAAATAAAAAACACAATCTAATTAGACTTTTAATTCAATTAAAATTATAATCTAAAAATATATATAAATTGGATGAAAAATGCACTTTTCAATTAAAATGCATTATTTTTCACTATTCATTTAAATTTGAAAATTATCATAAAAATAAAGAAATTATCTAAATTAAATTTTGATTTATGTATTCCAAATAAAGTGTTCATTTAATGTAATAGAATATAAACATGTGTCAAACAATATATTTAAAATGGGTGCATCATCATAAGGCTATAAAATTGCATTCCATGAAAAATACTACTTTTATATGAAAAAATAGAATTTGTTCTTATATCATGTCAAGAAAACATATAATATTAATATTATAAATTACATGGATTTTAAAAAATATATATTTCATTAATAAAATCCATCAAGTGTAAATTTTTTATTTTATAAACTAACTTATTTGTATTTAAACATTTTTTTAAGAAAAAATTATTTTATTTGAGAAGGGTTTTATTTTCATTTTTAATAAATTTATCAAAAAAAATTTAATTATATATTCAATTGTAGTTCATATTTTCATAGTTTAGTTAAAATTTTTTATATCTTCCATTATAATATCATTGTTATAAGGTAATATAATAATATTATGTTTTTCACTAAAACACATTCATGAGTGAAATGAATTCTATCAAAAGAAAATGAAATTGTGTGTATTACATGTCATGCATAATGTTGTGTATAACACAAGATATTTTACTATTTAGTATATTTAATGATTATATTTGTGTGCCATACAACACCTGAAATTAAATAAAATAAAGAAAATATATCTCATAAAAATCCAATGGTGTTACATTCTACCCCACATAAAATGAATTTAGCCCATGAAATTAATTGGGGTTAAAAAATGATAGAAACTCACAACATAATAATAAATAATAGAGTATTATTCTAATAAATAATAGTTCTAAAATATAATTTACACCTATTTAATGATAACTATGTCTCTACTTATGACAACATAGTTTAATATTTGTGCATGGAGGAAAGGAAAAAACAATAATATAGATTTATATTGATCTCTTGCCACATGAATTTGGGTGATCCAGAAAAAGATGTAAAGACCGAGAAATTTCAAGGAAAAGTTTTTAATAAATCATTTGGAAGATTATGAGTCTGCGTTGTTTGACGTCACCTAATTCCGAGAACCGGTGTGCCCAGAATCATTTGCTAAAGTTTTGTTCGGGTACGTTAAGTAAACATACGTGTGGGTTTTTCTATCTTTTGAACCTGTGCTCGGAATTGAAATATTAGGGCAACGATGAACACGAAGCATCAGTATTCACTTAAGGGGACCTTTACCAGAATTTCGTTTTCTCAGGAGGAGAAGTTAATTTTTGGAGATTTATAATAAATTAAATAAAATTGGTGTACACAATTTTATTTTTGTTTGGTGTTTATTTCCACAAAAGGAAATTTGGGGTGGGTCCCACACCTCACACAACCACCCATGAGAGGATATTTGTGAGGTGGGACCCATACGAGCCCTAACCCTTCAATTCCCTGTTAACTCCCCTTTATTTATTTTGACAACACCCCTCTTTAATGGTGAATTTCCATCTCCATCTCATTCCCATAAATTTTTGACATCACCTTTAATTACTTGTTTGAGCTCCACAATTAATTAGTTAACTTAAGTGTTTGAATTTTGAAAATCATGGGAGAATAAAATAATAGATTAGGCTATTATTTTGGATTGCACTTGTTGTGTTGGGAGAACTTTGCGGAGAATTAGAAAAGAGGGTTTCATGCTTCCAACGAAGAACCGCTGAAGAACGACGAACATCTTCATCGATCATCGGACAAGCCAAAAGAGAAACATCCACCCACAAGGAACGCCAATTACACACCATCCTCGGATCCTTCTTCCATGACGTCAATGAGTTGACACTGCCTCCTCGTGACTCCATCATCGAACGACGAATGAGGTAGGGCTGTGTTTTGATTGGATCAACGTTGAATCTTCTTTCCTTCTTGTTTTGTTTCTCTTTCACTTCCTGCTACCGAACTAATGCCGAGATACCGGGCCAAACTAACACGGTCTGAATCCTCCGCCATTATTGTGATTGTTAGTGGTTCGTCATGTTATTCATGGGTGATGAACAACAGATCATTACAGGTTAGTTATGTGACGCAAAGATCCAAAAATTGAATACTCAAAATCACGGCAACCTAGTGGAGGTGCAAGGATGATAAAGGGTGACAGTTCGGACCGGAATGGGATGGACCGTTCCTCGACCGTTCTTCATGTGGGAATTCAAAACGTGTTTTCAGAGCCAATTGGAAGCCCGAAAACACTGGAATCGAAATTAGGACATCGGGGTGACAAAGAGTCTGATTTTTTGTGACGAAATAACCGTCAGAATAAATAACCGGCATCAAGGGAGGCGTGCTGTCAAAAGGCATCGTTTCTGGAAAATTCCAGACTACACGACGTGTACTCTTGGAGAACACACCGTGTAGTGCGGTAATTCTGTGGCTAGGGTTTCATATGTCAGATTGCTAACACACGGCGTGTGACCTCTGTCCCATGGTGTCTGCTCACCACATAGCAAGGAGGTGGCGGCTACGCGAGACTTGGAATGTATTTTGGGAAATACATGAACACAGACAGGAATACACAGCCATGAGGCACGACGTGTACTCTCTACGCAGAGTGGAAGAAATAGCTTCGCAAGACTCGGAATGTATCCCAGGGATACACGAACACGGTGTGGAGTACACGGGCATGTAATCTACAACACGGCTAGACAAGGCTAGTGGTACATGCTAACCCGTGTACCAATTACACGGGTTGGAGAACACAGGTTGAGGCCGTGTACGGGCACAAGGCCAGCGTACACGAAGCACACCCTAGATGTTTGGACATGGAGTATAACCATACCAGATTCCATGTACTTACTTTTCTACATGACCATCCCTTCTACATAGGCCATTGAACACAGGTTGTACCCAAGGACTGACTACACGGAATGTATCATATACCTACACACCATGTAATTTTTGGTAAAAGGCATGGTCATCTGGTACATTGAATCTTGGATATGTTTTGTTTGGATTATCCCCCTATGATGTGGTGGACCTTCGAAATACATAAACATGAGACTTCATGGTATTTGATGTATTGATCCCTTGGCTCAAGGAGCGGACCCTCTCGGAATCGAGCGTGTTGTGTGCGGGAACCCTAGAGCTAGCTGCGATTGCAACGTCTACTGTACTGGAATCGTCCGTGGGTTCGACGATGACAAAAACCGTACTGGAATCCTCTGTGGGTTCGATGATAATGACAACCGTACTGGAATCCTCGGTGGGTTCGACGATGACGAAAACTGTACTGGAATCCTCCGTGGGATCGACAGCGATGACTACTATACTTTTATCCTTAGTGGGTCTGACATTTTGACTTCTGTACTAGTATCCATAGTGGGTCTGACAAAGTAGCTCATCTAGTATCCTACATGGGTCCGACAACTTATCTGGTCTAGTATCCTATGTTGGTTCGACAGCTTAGAAGAATCAGTGACTACATCATATCATCTCTATCACTATACAATAAATTTATACCTTTGTGAGCTGAGTCTTGAATTTCAATCATTATCATCGATGTGATTGACTTTCATTCCTGTGTGGTTTGGGTTGTTCTTGGGCTCAAAAGTTGGAGCTGAATTGTGATTGATAACTTACGTATATGTATGGGAATATACCTAATAAGAGTTGGGTGATACTTCATGATTGTATCTTTCTTCTGTGGTTTATCCTTCATTGATTCTGGGAGACCTTCAGGGGTCTCAGGGTCCCTACTGAGTATCGTATACTCACCGCTGCATTGGCTATGCCCGCACTATGTTGTGTTGGATGCAGACGACAGAGAGCACTGATCGAAGTGGAGGCTTGTGGAGCTGGATGGTACCCAGAGGTGGACCACATTGCGAGATGTACACGGAGTGGACGGCCAGACCTGAGGTGCCGAGGATGCCATATGTACCCACCCCTCAGGTGGGATTCCTGGAGGATGACTCAGTGGTTGCTATTTACATTACTACAGTTGTAGTAGCTTTTTAATTACACTGTAATTACTGATGAGCTTGTATTTCCGTCCCCTTTCTTTCAGCACTTACTTTTGTATTCAGCATTACTTAGTGCTTTCATCTGTTTCATGATTTGTTCAGTTTTTTTACTTTTATAAAGGAAATGCCTTTCCTTTTTATTGGGATTTACTCCTTTGGTGCTAGTCGCCAGCCCCTGGCCTATAGAAGGCTGGATTGGGGTAGTCATGGCATGGGCCCTGAGGACGGGTCATGAAAAAATATAATAATAATAAAACATTAAATTAAAGAAACTTGAATAAGGTCTTTGATATTATAAAATATAAAGATAATAAGACACCCTTTTACTTCATGATCATTTTTCCTAATATTGATGAATTTTCATGAGATGATTACTTAATATATTTCTCCATAGTATCCCTATTGGTCATTTCATGAAAAATTTCTACTTCATCTCTTATTCAATGAAATGAAGTTTGAATTTTTCATTCCATACCATTTGAATATCATGTGATCAATAAATACAATTTTATGTCATTCCATATGTATTTATCACATCAAAAAGGTTGGATGAAGTTATCAAATATTCATAAGTTCACCTATTGTGAGATAATACTTTACTCTAAATAACATCTTTTGATGATTAACATAAACATTCAATAAATTGAAAAATGTACTATCCTTAAGAAAACAGAAAATCCAAGTATTTATAAATAGTTTCAGTAATATTAGCTTAAAAATTATCCACCATATATTATATGGTATCTCTTTTTAGTTACATTCCAAAAATGTGAATTCCTTTATCTTTTAGTTTCTTAATCCATGGAAATTACCTGAATTAGCATTTATCAATTTTGAAAACATGAATGTTTCCTTATTCTAAAAAAATATTATATATTTTCCTTACGTCCCAAAAATTTGTATACTTCATCCATGAAATTGTAATTATCTTGAAAAAAATCCATAATTAGTTACCAGGATACAATTACAATCCAATTTACCTATTCGTATCAAACATATCATCGTACAAACATAATTATCATAACATAAAGGACATATTAAGGGTCATATTTCTATTAATCATGTGTTCTCCAAATATATCACAATATCCTTAAATCACATATGTATGTGTTTATAACTGTTCAAGATATCCTTTTCAATCCTTAATGAAAAACATAAAACTAAATTACTTTTATATTTCTTGATTCGTACAACATAATCATTTAATTCCAAAACATATACACCTCAATCATCCAAAATTATTACTAATAATTACTCAGGATCCGTCATATTAGACATTCCTAAAATACGAATCATGTCTTATTTTCCCTTTTCCTTAATCCTACCATGCATCATACGATTAATGTAAACAATAATGCTAGAACATCCCTTACCATTCCCCTGTCATTTATTATCTATTAATCCAAAACAATATAACCAATACAAATACAAACATTATGATTCTTTTCATTATATTTCCACTTTGTAAATTGATTTTCACAATTCCCATTCTTTCAAAATATGAAATATTCGATTTTAACAATGTTTTATCTAGTTATGTCTATTGACTTATCCTAGAAAGAAAAGTGTGAGAAATCCATATCAGAGATAAAAAAATAATGTAAATTAATTATAATTATTCAATCCATGATATCTTATTTTTAATCTTAGGTTATTCATTATTATCACAAAAAATAATTATTGTAAAGTAAAACCATACTAATCTTCAGATAAATCCATAGGAACATCCTTAGAAATATATCTTGGGATATAATTAATGTTTCTTCAACCTATTTTAAAATGTTCACTAAACCATCACTCTGATACCAACTATGGGGACCTAGGCTTGAAGTAAATGAACATTATATCAAATTTGACGAATAATTTAAACATTAATCAAACACACAACCAATGAATGTTTTAGTTTATTGCAGTTAGAAAAATGGATCACATTATTCTAATTTTCTGAATGTTCTTCAATATCTCCCCTAATAATCATTTCCATTACTACCCTTCATAAATTCTTTCTTTATAACCTGTGGAAAATAAAACAGAAAAAGCGGTGAGCTAAAATGATTAGTAAGGCTATAAAATGGAAATATAGAGGCATACCATGAAAATAATGGTATGAAAACATAGTTATGAAAATATAATATCATGCCCTTCATATTGAAAATAATTTAATAATGATGGGAAATTCAGAATACATGAATCATTATGAAATCAGACAACATAATATATGAGATCATATCATTAAAATAAGGCATGAAATTATAGAATACACAAAAACATGTAACCATGTGAAAATTTATGTCTAGTAAAATTAGCACACATTAAATTAGAAACATGAAATTAGTCCCTTTAATGAACAGACATGGAACCTTGGTCTACTCATAAAATTATGGACATGAAAACATGGTCCACACATAGAATTGTGAACAGGAAATTAGGTTCACTCATAACATATAAACATTATCAGTTATTCAACCTTTCCAAATTAAATTGAGGGAGATATAGGTCCCATCCATATAAAAATTAAATCATGGATATGTGTCCCATAACAAATAAATCATTCATCATATCAGAATACATAAAATTAAATGGGTTTCTTAAATATCATTCCATCATAAAATAAACTGTGTAAAATGATTTGATTTGGTAATTTTATTTCAATCATAAAAATAATAATACATAGTAACAATAGAGATAATATACTTGAAACATATACCTAATAAAAAATATCTTCTTAGATTGAAAATAATTTTGATAGAACACCCGAAATTAATTATTGAGGAAAATATTCATTTTATTATGAAAAAGTTTTCTTTTCTAAAAAAGTAAAACAATTTCAAATAAAAATAATTTCATTGATGATAACCATGAATAATATTAAGGATTTACTAATGTAAATAAGGCTTCATTAAATCATTAAAATCCATTCATCCTGTATATGTCAAAAATAACATTCTTCTCGTACTTTTTCCACAAAAGTTAAATAGTACCTCATTTTGAAAACAAAAGTAGTATTCCATTCAAAACTTGTAGTAAAAAGTAATCAATAGATTAAAATTAAATATAATAGTAATAAAATATTATGAAAATATTTTATGAAATTTTTTTAATAGAACATGGAAACTTAAGGAAAATAAACATCAGAAAATATGTGTAAACAATGTCATATAATAATGAGATTGTAAAATTATCCATTACCTTAGATCTGGGTTCCTTTGTATGTTCCTGACACAACTATATAAGGGATTAAATTATTTTATTAACATATTATATAATCCTAATCATTTTTTTGAAATCATAAGTGATCACATTATTACCCGCTTGTTAATAACCTTGCTACTCGCCTTTCGGGTATTAACTCCTCAATTTTCTTATGCATGTTTTGTCGGATAAGATCCTATATCTATTATTAGATTATAGTAAAATAATTTAATTAATTATATTTAACTTATATTTATATCATATTTACTCATTCTATACATTTATGTAATCATTTTGTAAAAAATATAATACAGAATAGATCATATCGCATCGTGGAGATGGTGGGTTGTACATATACACGAGTGACGATATCGTTCCCTTAATTATGAAATGATATAAAATTGGATGGTATATATTTTTTTATAGTGAATATAATGTTATAATTATCATATATAATCATTATTTCTATCATTATAACCATACAAGTATGGTGGTGGTGAATAATAGATTACACCACAACCTAGAGATGATAACTCGTACGTACCCACCCATGATTATTTTGTTTTTCAAAATATGGATAGAAGGTGGAATATGGTTGTTCCATAACCATAATAAAATTAAATCATATAATTTATTTTGGATTTATTAAATTATTGAGGAATCAACTCATGATGTTCATGTAAGAGATGAAATAATTTTAAAGAATAGTGAGAGGAGATTACCTCTTCTTCGACGAGATCCCTCTTGATCATCAATCAAAGGCACGAAAGTTGGTATTTTGAGAAAAAAAGTTATAAAATGTGACTAGGGAATTTTACAATAGAAATGGGGCTATGGAAAAACATTAAGGAATAATTTGTTCTAAAAAATGAAGAAGGAGGTCCCCTTCTATAATTGTGGTGAGGGTCACTTTTTGAAACTCTAAACATAATAAATTATTATAAAGTAATTTTTAAATATAAATGACTCAAACATGATTATTTTAGAAGATAAAATGATTATCGTTCTAAAAAACCACAATATATTATTTTTATACATGTTTTCATTTCATTTTAAACCCTATCATTTCATTTTACGCATAATTATTCTCTTTTAATATTAACTATGGGAACACCATTTTTAATAATAAGACATTAAATTTGAATTATATGTGGTTATTTACGTATAAATAGAATATTTATGAACATTTAGACGTTATAATAGTTACTAATTAATTAATAATTATTTTTAGGATTTATAAATATTTTAATAAAATATTATATTTATAAAATATCAATATTGTCAATTTCAACACTATTCATTTCATTAAATATAAATAAAATCCATAAAAAAAGGTGAAATCAAAAAATAATAATTTAATAGAATTTTAATATTTCATTGTCACCTAAATTTTTTTAGTCCCATAATTAAATATATTTAATTTATATTAATATTTATTTTTATATTTATTTTATATTTTTATTAATAAAATAATTTATATATTACTATTGTGTAATCATTTCTAGTAATTATTTAATAAGTAAAAATTAAAAATAAATTATCAATATATAATTAATTTTATTATATTTATGGATATTATTTATTATCAATGTGATATCATATCTATTAGTATATGAAAATTTTTTTACATACAAAAAAACAAGGTGGGATTTTGTCACTATCGTGTCTCTTTCTTGCATTTTAATAAAATTTTTTCATTTTTAAACAAAAAATTCCATTAAATGAGAAAATTATGATCTTTATAAGTCATGTATTTATGGTTACTCATCCAATAATATTTTTTTTGTGTTATGATAATTTTATTGTCGTTATCATTTTATTTATTAACTAAATTACCTGACTTACCATTTACCATGTGAAATAAAAATTACTGTAGTCCCTAATAATTATATATAAAAATATAAAAGAAACCTAATAAAATTATTTGGACCCACTGATTCAAAATATATATTTCATTTTTTAAAATATAAAATTTATAAGTTTTAGTAATTAATTTAAAAATAATTTCATTTATAAAAATGAAAAAATGAGAATTTAAAAAGTAAACATCATCAAAATATTGACATGTGTTTATATCCAATTTCAAAGTGGAAATACTTGGAAAGGAAAAAATTGGATTAAATTATAGTATAATAATATAATTATACATTAAAACCCATAAAAATGTTATTGTAAAAATAAAATAAAATAAATGAAAAAGAAATTTTGAATTAAAATACAGTATTGTTCCTTATTCATTTAAATTTGAAAATTATTTGAAAGAAATACCCCAGATTAAATTTTTATGTCCTAATTCAAAATAATAAGTATATTATTTAAAAATAATATAAAAAAGTGTCAAAAACTATATTTTAAATGGGTGTTCCATAAAAATGTGGTAAAACTGCACTTTTTGAAAAATATTATTTTGTTTGAAAAAATATAATTTGTTCTTATATTGTACCAATAAAACATATAAGAAGAATTTTAACCATTATATTGAATATATAAAATATATATTTATTTAATAAAATACATCAATAGTGATCCTATTTTTTTGAAAACTCACTTATGTTCATTTAAATTAATTTTTTTTCAAAAACTCATTTTATTTAAAAAGGCTTTTCTTTTCAATTTTAGTTAATTTCTAAAAAACAATTAATAATATATACACAAGAAAACAATAATTCCCTAAATCATTTAATATTGTTCATATAAACCATTCTAGTGGCTAGGTTATAAGGTAATATAATAATATTTAGTTGTTTGCATAAAATCAGTCTAATCTGAACTGAATTATATCAAAAGAGCATCAAATTGTGTATAACATGAGCCAAGAATAGTTTTGCATAAACAGAAAAATAATTCAATGTTTTATATAGTTTGTTTTTACCATTGGGTATCATAAAAAACAATACATCTAATAAATTAATAAAATCCATCCCATAAAAATATTGGGGTGTTACATTCTACTACCCTTAAAATGAATTTTTCCCTGGAAATTTATCAAGGTAATAAAAGTATAGATACCCACTTCGTAAAAAATGACTAAAACATTATTGTAAAAATTAATAGTTGAAAAATAATAATTACCCAAAAAATATCATAAATATTTTTATACGTATGAGAACATCAGCAAAGATTTGGGTACGGGGGAAATATGTAAATAATCATGGACGATTATGAAGATCACTAATCACAAGAAAGTAGGTGATCCAGATAATGTTAAAAATAAAAAAAAACAAAAACTAAAGAAGTGTGAAAGAGGTCATTTATATAATAAATATTGAAGATAATAAGACTCCATTTTACATTGTGATCCATTTCCTATTGTTGCAGAATATTCAATTGAAGATATACTTACTTGATTTTGACATAGTCTCGCCATTGATCTTGTGATGAACAATTTCCACTTCATCCCTTTTTCAATGAAATGAAGGTGATTTTTTCATTCTATAAGCATTAGCAGATCATGTGATCCATAAATACTATGATATGTCATTCCATCTATCTTTATCACAGAAAATAGGTTCACACAGAATATCAAATATTCGTCAGTCCACCTATAGTGAGACAATACTTTTTTTCAGAAAAACCATATCTAAATATTAAAAGAGGCTTACGATAAATTGAAAACCTTACAGTCCTTTAGAAATATGAAAATACAAAATATTAGATATATGTTCAGTAATCATTTACTAACTTTTTTCCACCATCTAATATAAGGTATCTTTTTTTGGTCACATTCCAATCATGTCAGTGCCTTTATCATGTATTTTATTGGGCTATGGTAACAACATAAATTACCATATATCCTTATTCAAAACATGAATATTAAGAAAGTAAAAAACATATTGGGTATGTTCCATAAGTCCCAAAAAAATTTATACTTCATCCATGACATCATAACCCTCTTGAAAAAAAATCCATAATGTGTTCCCAAGAAACTAGAATCATCTAATTTATTTATACATATATAACATATATTTATCGAAAAAAACATTATCTTAACTTAAGGGATATATTAAGGGTTATATTTCCCTTAATCATGTGTTCTCCAAATATATCACATTACCCTCAAATCACTTTTATAGGTCTTCAGAACTATTCAACATATCCATTGAAATCATTAGTGAAAAAAATATAATGCAAAGACTTATATATTCCATGAATCGTATAATGTAATATTTTATTTCCATATCATATAAGCCTTAATCATCCAACTTTATTCTTAAACCATTACTCCAGATCCATCATATTTGTCTTTACTAAAAAATGTATGTGGTCTTAAGGTTCCTCAACCTTAATCTAACCATGATTATTATGTTTATTGTAAACTATAATGAAAAATCTTCTTATTCCTGTAGAATTCTATTTACAATTTCTTTATCCTCCTCATTATAACCAATATATATATAATATTCATGATTCAGTTCATGATATTTACACATAGGAAATAGATTTTAATAATTCCATTACATTCTACATCTGAAACAATCAATGATAAATATGTTCTATCTTGATCTAACTATTCAGAAAGACCAGATATCTAATTGTGATAAATACATATGAGAGATTAAAAACACAAAAGTAAGGGAACTTATTTATAATATTTCATTATATTATTTCTTAGGTTTAATCCTAAGTTATTTGTGATAATAACAATGACATTATGATTGTAACCTATATTAGTACTTATCATTAGTGAAATCCTTAGACATATCCTCAGAAATATATCTAGGGATCTCAATACCAATTTCTCAATCTGGACTCCAAAGGTTAAATAAACCTTCACTCTGATGCCAGATGTAATGACCCATGTATCACATACATGGACATCACATTAAATTGCTGGAATACTAAAATAATTACACAAACACACACCCAATTACCATATTTTATTAGTGCCTTTAAAAACATGGTATACACTCTTCTAATTTGGTGAATGATATTCAATATCTTTTACATATATCTTCACTTTTAGTACCCCTACGTAAAAACTTTCTTTTATAAACAAAGGATAAAAACATAAAAAGTGGTGAGTTCAAATGTTTAGTATGGGTATACAATATAAATATGTAGGCATATAATGAGAATAAATATATGAGAACATGATCAAAAAAATATAAGATCATACCCTACATATCAAAAATCTTTTAATAAATATTGGGAGTTCATAAGTCATGAATCATAATGAAATCAAAAAACATAATCCATGAGTTCATAACATTAATATATGAAATGAAATTTTGGCGTACACATAAATTTGTTACATTTTGAACATATATTTCTTGTAATGGGTTCAATAATTAAATTATGGACATGAAATATATCCCTTCCAAAAATATATGGACATAGAAACAAGGTCCACTCATAAAATTATGGACATGAAAACTAGTTCCACCCGTAGAATTATAAAAAATAATTAGTTTCACACAGAACTTATGTTCCTCATTAGTTATCCATTCATACCTCGTTCATTGGAGGGAAATATAGGTCATACGCATATCAAAATAAAATCATACATTTGTGTAGTAAAAAAGAAAAGAGAAATCATTCATTATATTAAAATCCATGAAATTAATTGGGTTTCGTAAACATAATTCCATTACAATGTCACATCCATGACTATCTTTTGATGTATTTATTATTTGTTTCCATTAAACCTTTTTCTCCATGTATTTAGTTTGAATTTTTATAGTAAAATTTAAATGTTATGGTGGATAACCCCTAGTTCATTATAGGGGCATGATAAGTAGTAATCATGCACCATTCCAGGTTGACCATGTGGCCATGTGAGGTTTTTTTATAGAGCCTTATCACATTTTTGGAGAAATGTTTGTAAACCATGTAGGCTAACTATGCCGCATGTCCTGTGTAGATAGTGGAAATGGAATAGTCACTACATGGTTAGACAAACCATGAGGACTAACCCTTCGGCCTACCCCCATCACTAAGAATTTTAATTTTATCATTTTTCCCTCTCCAGATATAACCACAAGTCACCCCATTTATCCCACCCCATGGGGTTTCTAACCCAAGGAATGCCTCCCAATTCCTTTAACCTCCCTTGACCTTCATTTTTGATGTTATATTGAATTATATTATTCAATGAAACAATATGTAAGTGTCTTATTTCGGGTTTTCTCCCCCTTTTCGAGGGGTTTATTTCATTTTCTAGAGTCCACTTAACCAATGGCTTGGTTATAATTTTGGGGTTAAATCGTGAATTTTTTGTTTTTATATTCTTATTTAGGGGTCAATATTTTTTCATTCTGATCCAATTGGAGTTTCTCATTGGATTTTTTAAATTTATACATCCTACATCGGTGGTTCTATGCTTAAACATTTTTATTATGAGTTTTAAATTATTTCTTGAGTGTTTCAATGTGTTTCATGGGTTATGTGGGTGGTGTGAAAGGTTTTTTTTGAAGGACTTTGATATGAGTATGGCATCAAAATGGGTTCTCAATATTAAAAATGGACTATTTCATTTGTAAAGCCTTGTTTTTCACCATGATGGTGTTTTATAGAGTGTGAATATGTTTTATTAAATTATTCATGTGTTTCGAATCATTATTGTAAAATGTTTTCGGGTTTGTATGATTTAAAAAAAATTGGGTGGGTATGTGGTGTCATATTGAATGTATTTTGTATTTATTCGGTTATATGTGTGCTATTACGGATTCATGAGGCATGTGAAATGTGAAATGAACACAAAGAGAATCATGGGGGACTAGGTGGGAAGACTATGGCTAGTATTCTAGATATTTTGAAGTCGATTTGGTATGGATTATCCTTGCAAGATTGACACTTACAACACTAATTAAACCTTAATGATGATTGGAGACCACTAGAATTATGGATGATTCTCCTCTCTAGTGTCTCATGAAAAGTTACATGGAATTTCAATGTTAGTATACCCCTATAAAATGATATATGATGTCTCTAGGTTCTAACTATTATCTAGTGCCTATTGGGACCTCTCATTACTAGCCCTTTATGGTTATATCATAGTTATCATCAATATATGGTATGATTTTTTATTATTTTAAAAGCATGTGTGGGTTTAGATTAATGTTTTATTCCCTTAAAAGATTCTAGTTTTATTTTCTAAAACATTCATTTAATTTATCACATATTTTTTATTGCAAGGAATATTTTATTGGATGGTATACAACTGGGCTTGGATCACTACTTACATACACCATTTGTTGTATGTAATGTAGTTTATTTTCGACACCGGTAAGGTAAAGGCTTTCAGAGATATTGTTTTGGGCTACTATATTTTTCCTTGGTGAAGTGTTTTGGGTGGTGCCTAGAGAGAAATTCTCTTCTAGACATGTGGGGGTATTTTGGATAGTCGCTGTTTTTTTGGATCCATTTGACTTTTTGATCAATTATTAACCATAAATATGGAAATTATTTATATCATGTATGTTTATAAATTTTCAAATTTAAATTTTTCATCTTTTTATCAGTTATATATTTATATATATAGGTAAGAACGTTTCCAATATATACTTTTGATACATGGTTACTTGTTTCCAGCATATAGGGACTACGAATGCCATTCAGTCCATGCCACCAATAGGGTTGGGTACCAGTTCGGGTGCTAGTTTAGATGACGCATCCACATGTTTCTTAAAAAAATGGTTTTATATGGATGTTGTATCTTTGGGTCATGATATTTGGGAAGAGTTTAGATAGAATAGATATAGTATTTTTAGGGATTGTGGTTTTGAATATAAGTAGAGTGTATAGAAAACACCTCACACTATATCATTATTCAATATGGGATTTTGGTATTATTTTTTACTTCTCCTCCAGATGGGACATATAGGCTGCAGACTGTATGTGGAGACACTAAGTCGTATGTATGCAAAGATGGTGAGTTTGTTTCTCATATGATGGATGAAAGGTGGAAGATGGTAGTTACATAATTACAATGACATCTTATCATATTATTGATATTGTTGTTATTACATTATTATGGAATTAACTCATGATGTGTATGTAGAGGAATAAGTATTTTGAAAGAATCGATAGAAGATAATACTTCTTCTTTAATGATCTCCCTCTATATATCTTATTAAAGTCACTAGAGTTAGCCTTTTGAGAAGACTGAAACCTCTAGAATTTGAATATGAATTTTTATAAGGGAAATTGTTGTGGGATGGATACACATTATGGTTCAACGAGTTCTGATGAAATGAGGGATGGGGAACCCTTTTATAATTGATGTGAGATGCACTTTTGGAAACTCATGAAATATTAAATTAATATAAATTTATTTCTCAATAAAAATGACTCAAACAACAGTTATGTCTAAGATAAGATGATAATGGTTTAAAATAATATCATCCAATAATTTTTAGACATATTTTTATTTCATTTTAAAACATATCATTTTGTTTTACCTTAATTATTATCGTTTAATTTTAATTGTGCTAACAACATTTTAAATATTAAGAGAAAATAAGTTTATTTTATATGGGGTTAATTTCTCATAAATGTACTCTTTATAGAATTTTAGAAATTATAAATATCATTATTTTTAATAGATTTTTTAGATTTTTAATTAATTTTATAATATGTATATTTTTTTATAAATTATCAATAGTGTCAATTTTAAAACTATTCATATCATTGAATTTAAATATAACACAAACATGGGGATATCTCAGAAATAAACATTTAATATACTTATAATATGTTATACCCCCTAAAAATTATTGTAGTTCCCTAATTAATTAAAATTATATTTATTTTAATATTTCTCATATTGTTTATTTAAAAATTGTTTTAGTAAAAAATAACAATATCACTATTATGTCAGTATTTACGGTAATTATTTAACATTTAAGAATTATAAATAAATTTTAATGATATAAGTAATTTCTTTATCTTTATTGTTAAATTTTTTTATTTATCTTATATCATGTTTATCACTATATTAATATTATTATACATATAATAATTAAGAGGGTGACATTTTTTCATTTTCTAGTCACTTTATTTCAATTTATTAATATTTATATTATTTTCATTTTAAACAAGTCCATTAAACAACTAAATTATTATCCATATTTGTTAAGGGCGTATGGTTACTCATAAAATAGGCTTCTGGTAGGTTTTAGGGTAATTTTAATTTTTATATCAAATAATTTTTTAACCTAAAATTTCATGATATACCTTTAACCATGTTAAATAAAAATTTTCGTAGTTACAATTTATAATATCCAAAAAAAATTAAATTAACCTGACAACATAATTTGGACTCATTGATTCCAAATACGAAATCCATTTTTAAAAATTTAAAACATCAAAGTTTTAGTAATTGATTTAAATTTAGTCATGTTAATAAAAATTGAAAATGGTGTTTTAAAAAGTAAAACCATAAAAATATTAAAATGTATTTATATCCAATTTCAATGTGAAAATAAATCCAATGAAAAAATTGAATTCAATGATAAAAATTTATCCTAATTTTTCTTTAGAAACAAATTTAAATGATAATATAATATTATAAATAATTTAGATGAAAAGTTAATTTTGAATTAAAATGTATTATTTTCCCCTATTCATATAAATTTGAAAATAATCAAAAAAAATACCATAAATTTATCCAAACTAAAATTTAATGTCCATATTCCAATGAGGAATTCTATTTTGTAATGTAGAATTTGAATAATTCTTTGAAACTATATTTAAAATGGGGATCCATCAAATGACTGTTAAACTGTAATTTTTGAAAAATAGATAATTTATTACAAAAAAAATTTCATCTTATATCTGGTCAGGAAAAATTATAATTTGAATTTTAAACAATATATTTAATATATTATATATATATTTAATTAATAAAATCTATCAAGGATTATTTTATTATATTATAAATTCAATTATTTTCATTTAAATAGTCTTCCAGGAAAAAACCATACCTTTAAAATGTGATTTATTTTCTTTTTTAATTAATTTTTCAACAAATAATTAATAATATTTACATTTGTAATGAAATTTTTCATTATTTAGTTAATATTTTATATATCCACTATTATATTGGTTAGGTTGTAAGGTAATATAATAATATTTTGTTGTTTATTTAAACTCGGTCTTACATGAAATGAATTATATCAACAAAACATGAAATTCTTAGTAACACAAGCCATGAATAGTGTTTCATATACTAAAAACCTATCAAGTGTTTCATGTAGTGAAATATTATCCTTGTGTATCATTCATGAAAAAACATAAAATAAATTAAAAAATCTATCTCATAAAATTCTCGGGGTGTTACAATCCAATTTTCCAATTTCCATAATGGCCTAATGGATAATTGGTCGATTGACCTACTGCCCCTATGTCCAAATTACCATATGGAAAATTGTCTTAATGGACCAATGGTCTAATGGCCTAGTGGCCAATAGTCCAAATGGCTTATTGTCCAAGGAACCTAATCACCAATAAGAAAATTGTCCAAACAACCTAATGGTATAATGTCTAATTGGCCCAATGGACTAATGACCAAATTTAAAAGTGTCTATTTCACCAAAAGGTATAATTCCAAAATGTCCTAATGGAATAACGACTGTAAAACCTAATTGAAAATTGGCCTAATGGACAAATATTCAATAGTCTTAAAGGAAAAACGGTATAATGGAAAAATTAAATAATATACAATTGGCTGAATGGAGAAATGGAAATTTTCCAGTTGATCTAATGGCCTAACAGACTAATTGACTAATGGACTAATGACCAATTTAGCTATTGTAAAAACGACCAATCAGCCAACTGGCATTATAAATGTTGGGATCATGAGGTAAATTCTTTTTTGGAATCTAGAATATGTTTGTGATAAAAATACTGTTTTTTTTTCAATATGTAAGTAATTAATTTCAGTTTTTAAGATTTCTAAATAACAATATTACATTGATTGTGCTCAAAATTATTAAGAAAGTCAATTAATTTGAGAATCTCTCAATATTAAATGTTCATTAGACTCACCTAGAGTCTAAAATTAAATGAACATTATAATTAGATTATGTATTATATTCTTCATGGATCCAATGTAAATATAATGATGAATTGATATTTTTTAGTCCAAACAAATCATTTGTTATCTAGGAAACTATTTATTAGAAGCTTATATTAGAAAGGGGGAAAATAAATTCTACCAATCATATTGAGGTTTGGAATTACATATGTGATAGAAGGATAGGAGGTTAAAATAATCCTCAATTTTAGTTAGAAAATTTTGATTACAAAATTAATCATTATCAATTTCATTATAATGTCCTGATGAAATATGATGTTTCCAGATAAAGAAAGTGGAAATAATGATTTTTTTCAATTTGTGATGAATGGTGTGAGATCAGTAGATATAGATGAATTTCAGGATTAGAATGGCATTTTGGAAATATGAGAAGATGATTGTGGTTGTTTAAAGTCATACCGATCATAAAAAATATTTAAATATTTAGATAAATAAGTTTATGTATATCTTAAATTGAAAAAGAAAGACCAAGCTGAAGTCAAAGATGCTGATAGAAGTCCATAAGATGTGGTGTTCCACTGATAATCTGAGGATGAATATATTTCATTAGGGACTGATGCATAAAATTCAGAGACTGATCATCCTGATGAAGATTAATAATATAGTCTACCTTTTTCATCAATATGAAATGTTATTTTCTTTTCAAGTGGGTCAGAAGTCCTCCGATTATATGTGCTTTTGAACATCTTACTAAAGGTGAAAATAATCCGACTAAGTAAAGATGAGACTGATTTATCAGGTAAAATATAACATTAATTACTACTTTGAATGCAAAATCCTCAGTCTAGGAAATAATGAAAAGAAAAATAGCATAAATTAATTTAAATATTTTTTCAAGGGTGTATTTAATGTATTTTTTGATGAAATAGTTTTTTAATGATGTTTGAAGACTATGTGGAAAATATTTTAATTAGTGATTACATTTTTATAAGTTTTAATATTGTTTATGGTAGAATGCTTTTAGATTATTATGTTTAACATGTTGACATAGATAATTGGAATGAGATGATTTTTTCAGTTGATATTGTTCATTATAATTAGATTACATTTCCATTTCATATCATTAATTGGAATGGAGAAATTTATTTAACAATATGTTGTCTTCGTTTTAATGGGACAATCAAAATGGGGAATCGTAATAAAACAAAATATTGTAATGAAAATATAAAGAATGTTGGAGTTGTGAGAAGATTCTAGAATGATCATGACGAAATAAGAAGAGTTAAGAAGTGTTGAAGAAGTCAAATATGGAATAAAGATTTTCTGAAAACATTAAATATTTAGAAAATTTGGTTGAGTGGGAAATTTTTTTAGAATTATATGTAAACAATTTTTTTCCACATATAAATTGATGAAGTTCTTTTTTACGTTACTGATAGTTGTAATCTTAATGAAAAGTAGATATAATTTAGTGAATTTAATTTTTTTATTGAGAATAAGTTTACACATTGACAATTATTGGGGAATTTTTCCAAAATATACAATAGGAGAAGAGAAAATGTCATTATGAGAGTTTATGGATTGGATATAAATATTAGATAGGTTTTTATAGACTAGGAAAGAAGATGTTTTGAATTGATGATGTGGTATTATGGAAGAGTTATTTTATCAGGTTGAGAAATAAAAAAGGGGAATTAGACATGGAAATATGAATGATATTCTATATAAATTCCAATAAGTCCCCAATTGTTTCTGGGTATAAAATTAATTTTTTTTAAAGATCTTATTTTTAAAAGTTGACAAGGTTGCACATTAAATTTTTTTGAAGAAACTTCTGAATGTATATTTACTTCTAATGCAAATTGTAATACATATTTTTGTACTACATGAATCAAATGCACTAGTGTATTTCATATAATGCTAAAGAAGTGTAACAAGATATCCTTTTTCTTATATAAACCCCAAAGGATAGTTTTCATATGGATTGTGTGGTATTGTATTGTTTACATACCACAACAATGATTTGTATAATCATTTTGATTAGTAAAACGTTTAAATTATTGTTTTATTATGGGGGCGAGACTATTTTTTTAAAATTAATAACACTTCAATATGAGTCAAATGTATTTTAATTGGGATGAAAACATTAAATAAAAAGATAAAACTGATTCACACCCCCCCATGATACTTGGATCCTATCTGGGTATTATCCATTGGTATCTAATGAATCCCACCAAATACGAATTGAAAAAATTACAAAGGAATAAATACATGATTATCGATATTACCTTACCCAGTAGAACAACGAAGGTGATGCTTGCAGAGTGTAAGATCCTCTAAAGGACTTGAGATTTCATGACAACTTCTGGGTCATGTGAAGACTCCATGAATAACACATGACCGAAAAAGAGCTCGTGAAGCCTAATTCAACAAACCTTCCTGGTCTTACGATGACTCCCTAGAAAACAGATGGTTGCATGGTGACAACATAATGGCCTCCCACATTCCACATGTTTGGTCATTGGAATTTTCCTAATAACCCATATGATATTCACTCAAGAATAGTGAAGAATGAAACCAAACAAGAGAGTCCCCATGTGGTCATAATGGTCATGTTCTTTATCATCATTCCAAAGGATACATTTCATTCATTGTATCCATATAAGATCACAAGTCCAATGAACTATTCTAAAATAAAATAAAGGGGATAAAGAGGAGGATTCAAGTGGTTCTTATGGTAAATAAAAGACATGTAATATTCCCTTAGATATCCTCAAGATGCTACATGACCTTGGAGACATGACTGCCTCATCTCGTGAAATCCTTTGGCTTGTCAGCCAATCCACATTGATGGCCTTGGGTTTGTCCACGAGACATTATGGTACCCAAAATAAAATCATATTGATTTTTCTATTACATGCTCGTACACCCCCATATGACACATATTGGTCACACAAGGCATCATCAATGATTCGAGTAAATTTCCGTGACATTAGTCATGGGAAAATTCAAAATAAAAGGACATTGTAAAATAAATCCAAGGATACAATGGGGAGGAGGAAAGAGGTTCGTATGGCCACAAAATTAGATGTGGCATGACCCTGACAATTAGTAAGGCACCACAAGTCCCTTGTGACATTTCTACTTCATCCTGTGAAGTCTCATTGACTTGTCAACCTCGTCGTACTTAATTCCTCTATTATATTTAGAAACAATTTCCCTTCCCTTCATCTCTTCAAGGACTAATGGATCCAATTTCCCATGGAATGTTCGCACACCCACATAAGAACCGAATAAGTCAGATTACACATCGCCAAAAAATAGAGTACCCATCCTTGACATAACTCATGTGATCTCACATGACTACCAAACATCTTAACAAAAAAAATTTAAAAGAGGGAATATGCAGAAGGTATTCACAGCTATAAAATTCTTTTGATGCGCTAAGAAGTATCACATTGCAGTCCCATGGGACGCCCCCAGAAAAACCATCATTGTCTCACAAGATATCCCCAAACAAGTCATCAAGAATCTCATGAATAGTTTTCAATACAGTATTGGTCTCATGAAGGTCCTTTAACATGTCCTCATGACAACTTAGAGTCATTTGACACATCTGCATGATAAAAAAAGTCTTCATTAATAGGATATAATCCAATTATAGTTTTGTTGATGAAATAGATTTTAGAACACTGAAAATTTGGTGACACACTCAGAACAACCCTCATTGAAGACTCACAAAACTCCATGGTGTCATCCCACTTCACCAACTCTACAATAGACTTGTTCTAGATATGCCACAAAAACATATAGGAATATAGGTTGTAGATTCCAATTCATTCTATAAGATTTCACTAATAATTCCCTAGATACTATGCGAAGGAAAATATATTGTTAATATTTACCATGCATCGAAGAATACTTCTCATATAAACAGATTACATGACCGTCCAACCTTCTATCAGATAATACTTTAGCGAGCCGCCAGAGGATTCATGAAAAAACATAAGTTACATTACATGATCATTTATATATAACATGAAGGATATCTATAATTCTATGAAAATAATATCATGTCGACCCAATAGATCATATAAGACTAAAAATTAAATTATATTTAATAATCCGAAGGTATTCTCAATATAATGTATATAAACAATATCAAAAATGGAACACAGAAACAAAATATGTGATCGTTGGCCCTCATGCGGTTCGTGTGATTAATACATGAACAAACACAAAAATAATGAATATGCATCACCTAAATCACATGGAATTCCTTCAACATTCAATTTGGGACTCACAAAATCCACTGGTTGTTTTAAAATAAATCATATGGTCCCCCTTGGAACACTACCTTGGTCTCACGAAACCTTCATGGCCTATTACCTAACCCATGAAATGTTCTTTAGATACATCATATGACCCATGAAATTGTGTTCACTCGTATCATTCACATCTTGCAAATGCACCGGGACACGACATCCAATCTCTCATGATATCCTACAGACATATTAGTTAGGGCTCGCACTACCCCCAGGGATGTCATCCATTTCTTGTGACATCTTCTGGACCATGTCACACTGAAACATGTAACTCCCCATATATGTGTGAAGATCGGTCATGTGATGGATTCATAGATAAGCCATCTATGTCATGTGATGTCCCTCGAATAAGTCAGTGTGGTCATGCCACACCCTCTAGACAAGTAGGTCGGGTCTCTAGAGAATACCATGATTTCATAGCCCTATCTGTGCTTATTGTGTAAGCCCTAAGTACAAAGGAATGCTCACTATGTAAGCCCCTGTATAAGGGGAACTATGAGAACACTGAGTCCTAAAATATTTTAGATACATAGTCCACCTCGTCAAGGTTTGAAGTTTATATTGTTTATCCAAGGTTATACTAGTTTCCAAGACCTTATCCAAATCCCTGACATTATTTAATTTATATCCCTTGTTTCCCACAATGAGCATATTTAACATGATCTTAGGGGGTTTCACTGATCATTGCATATTCAATGCACACCATAGGGTTATATGAGAATCCTCATCCAGCAAGACCTATCTACTAATATCATATGGTATATCCCTGATCAATAGTGAATTCATGTTTGTATGAACACCTATGATTTCTGACTGAAAGTTACTTTTTATTAAAAAGTCAAAAAAGGAACACCACACCAGCCCTTCAAGGAGGGACAAAGTGATGAAGTCCCAAGGCATCCTCTTGGACAATGCTTTTGAACTCAATGGGGAGAGAGTCTAAACTATCATTAATTAGAAGCTCTGCATCATGTCTACCCAGCCTAGCCACTGAGTCTGCAGCAAAATTGGTTTCCCTCCAACTGTGGGGACAGTGTGCCCCTGCTTTGTCTCTCCCTGTAATTGTATAATGAGGTAGGTAATGTCACAAGGGAACACATGGCGTCCTTGTAGGGCCGTCATAAGGACATCAGAGTTAGATTTGATCTCTTCCAATCGTAAACCCCTTCTTCTACAAACCATCAATCCAGAAATATGGGCTCGCGCTTCAGCTCCCAATGAGTTTCTCGGACCACAATATGCACTGAAGCTGATATGAACCAAACCGCAGGAGTCTGGTAGCACCCCCCCCCCCCCCCCGCCCACATGACCCCTTCCATAAATGATCTCTCCACATTCCATTTCAACCCACTTCTAGTAGGTTTCCATCGAGTCCAATGGCTTCTCCCTCTGCTTGGATTGTGTGGCTGATTGGTAATATTGTGAATGGACACCGAAGCCTTCCCTCCCATCACAAAAAAGGTTAGCTCAGCGATGAGAGATCTTAGCCACATATTCATAAACAGAATAGATCTACTGGATACCAGCCCCACACTATTACGAGCTTCCCAAATGGTCTAGAATTTAGCCGCCAAGATAATCGTCTGAGCGGCGCACTCGAAGGTTTTGGTCTTAGTCCCATGAAACCGTGAACAGAGAAATATTTGCATGGAAACTGAGTCTTGATCCATGTTTGGATGTGGACTAACAAGGGAACACAAATAAGAATCTCAATCACCCTTTTAGAACAGATGCATCGTCGACTCCATTCTTGGTCACACACAGTAACAACAGCGGGAGACCATGGATATTCCCTTCTTCTGAATGTTCTCTTCCTTTGGAATGGCGTTATTACTGATCTTCTAGACAAGGAAGTTTAGTTTCATAGGAATATCCTTACACCAAATTGTGGGAGCCCTCTCAGCCGAAGTATCTTCTTCCTGCAGTATTCCCCTATAATACCTTATGTTAAACCTGCCTTTACCTAATCTGGTGAAGCAGTAGATATATGGTTCGTCACTCATGACAATATTTTCGAAGATGTAAATTTTTTTAGGGTTAAGTGTCACCTAAATGAGGTCATACTGTGTCATCACCTCTCTGAAAGAGGCATCAGGATAAGGGCAGCCTGGGAAGTCCAGTCTATCACCAACCAAGTCAGCTTAGCTGTAATTGATGTATCCCCTTCTAATGACCCACTGTTTGTGTCCCCAAAGAACCTCGATGTGCGACTCCATGCAGCGTTCCAGAGAAGACATATCGTGACGCTTGCTCTCTCCCCAATGGTGGTCATGCCGCTTCTTGAAGAACCTTACCCACAGTGATTTCCTCATAATAACCACCCATTCTAGCTGAACCAGCATTCTAGTGATAGTCTCTGTAATATCCCAACAGCCACCCCCCCCCCCTCAGTCACTAGTTTTGCTAAACGCCGTTAAGAAGTCCAGTGGCTTCGCCCAACCTGTATCGCATACCACATGAATGCATTCATCATTCTTTAAATATTCTCTACCACAGTTTTTTGTGGATTAACGATAGAGAAAATATGGATCTGGATAGATGGGAGTAAACTGTTGATCAGTGTGACCCGTCCTCCAAATGAAAGTAGCCTATTTTTCTAGCTGACGATTCTTCCTAGCAGCCGGTCCAATATATCGTCGATGTGTTTCTTCTTGATGCAGTCGCATGAAATTGGGACGCCAAGATATAGGATTGGTAACTGCCTATACTAGAAAGCAAGGATATCGTGGATACCTCTACATCTCCTATCTGATCATTTTTTGAGATGTACACGTGACACTTCGAAGATTTGTTACCTAGCCAACATAGGGATCGATAACAATCAAGAATCACTAAGAGTTGGAGGAGAGACCTACACCTACCTTTAATGAATATAAGTACATCATCAGCAAACATAAGATGGGAAATGCTATATATACCCCTTTTTCCACAAAAAGGTTTCATCATGCCCTCCTCCAAACTGCAATTCAGATTCTGCAACAGAGCATCCTGTGCTAAAATGAAGAGGGTAGGAGAGAACAGATCTCCTTGGTGAACCCCCTGGATCGATTTGAAATAACTAATGCACTTCCACATAAGGGAGACTGAAATCCATGGTGAAGAATAAATGGTCTTGGAGAAATCTAATTCTGATTATACTTTGGATATGTATGACACAATTTAAGGCTCGATCTCTAAACCAGACACCCCCAAGGACTTTCCAAGTATAGAAGCCCCATTTATACTTATCATTAGTCCTTGCATATATTATGCCTTTGATTCTCACACTGAGAATAGCTTAGCTGGGCTTAGGGGGAAGCAATTAACACCTCAATAGGCATCATTAATTTCCACTAACAAGGGAGATCCTAGTATGTAATCCCCAAAGAGTGGTATGGTATGAACACACCGAATATAAGGGAGTATAACTTGGGTCCAAACACAATGGATGGATTGAACTACAATGAATCTTATTCCTATCATGACCAGTATATGTAGGATGTCTCCTAGAGGCCCAAGCTCAAAAATTTGGTGTCTCAATACCTACACATATATCATATCATCATGATTCTAAATTGAACAGGATTAAAAAGCTATTTGGGTTTTGATTACTAAAATAACCATGATATATATGATTCATCATAATGGCTCAATCCCCCCATGGAATACTAACCACATCTTAATAGGGGAGCACATTCAAAAGAATTTGGTCATAAGGATTAATCACATTAAGTAGTTATTCACTATCAAGTAGAAGGATGAATAATCTCGGGTACATATAGATAGATTAAATAATGAGAATTTACTCCGCTCAGTTCTCCAATAAGACTCCCATTCTTTGTTTGAAGAGATAATTGACCAATGAATCTTTTTTTCTGGGTAACCCTTCCTATACCGTGATTAGGAAGAGATACTTGAACATATTTAAAATATATATAAGATCCATCGATTAAGCAACAATTCCCCCAAATAATAGTACGTTGACCCATACCACTTATTCTATCGACCAATGTGAACCCCCAAGAGTCACTGGGCCTAAAAACCTAGACGACTGTCAGCCATTGGAACATAGTCTTGTACCCAGTTAAGATGGTGGGACCACTGGTAGTTTCTGGAAAATGTGACAATGGTAACCTGATGAGAGAAACCCATTTCACACTTCAAAAACCCGAAGAAACAAAAATGGTCAAACTAATCTGAATCTAGACAATGAAAAAATAATTAGTTTTTCCCTTCTGGCCATTTCATTATCGCCTGTATGCAAAATAAATGTTAAAACTTATGATACTTTCTATACTAACAGAATGATCTGTTTATAATGTGTCAGCCAACTTTTTTTAAAAAAAAACCTATTTTAAAAATACATAAGACCATAAAGATATTATTAATACTTTTATGTAACCATGATTCTCATGAAAAAATTCTATCCTGGTTTGAAAAGTCTATAAAAGAAGAATTACCAAATAATGTAATATCTTGAAAATTATTTTAAACATATATATATGATTGAGAACATTATGCCTATGATATTTCAATAGATGGTAGCCTTATTAAATATTTTCTGCAAGAATATAGATATTGAAAACATTCTGATTTGAGACAATGTGTTCATCTTCAAGCATTCACTCTAGAAAATCATTTGTGACTCCAACTCATATGGGTTGCAAGAGAGTCTCACTTGCATAAACACTCCAATGATAGGTTGAAAATATGATGGTCTAGGATTTCCATAAAGATGGTAATATACCATCCATAGAGAATGCTATTTATTTTCTACAAGCACGATGATAAATGTGTACACATAACGTGAGAATGGCTACTACTAAGCCAATAGCCCTTATTTCTATGACCAAAACTGTCAAGAGATTATCCCCAGAGTGTGAAAAATTACTTCATCCACATATAATGAAGGTTGACGAGAAGGCCCTGTATGAATACATTTTAGTTAAAGTGCAGCTAAGGAGGGAACCTGTCAACTTTCATAGCCAACACCATCGTACTAGTACCCATTAGATGCCTACGGAGGGTGCCATCATACATATTACAACCTCTAATGACCATGTGTGTGCTTAAATGAAGACTCATCAAGGGTGGATGAATTTGATATCTATAACAGGGATAATACTACAACTCATCCTAATGATGATTGGCTATATGTTCAGGTAGGAATGAGTAAGCATGAGGTGTGTATTCCTAATTCCGCTGACAATCAATTGTTCTGGCATTACAGCAATGAAACACGGGGGAAGGGTCATATTTCCACTACCATTCTAGAGGTCCATCTGTGTATTTTATACTAGGAATGTATATTCACACTAGGATCATATTGCTAATCTAAAAGGGTTCCACTATGTGATATATGAACATTCCATGGGGAAATCTCATATTCCTACCATGAATGTCGACTGGTATACTCAAAAATCCCAGGATTCTGGTCAAATCCATTTTCCGACTAGGGATAACCATGTTAGAATTGTACATACATCTAGAAAGACTCACATTCCATTCAATATTGAGTCTACACAACGAAATATTCTTGAAGGTTCCCGGTAATAGGTTCATGCTCTAGTAGCACCAGATGGTTATATACATGTTCTAGAAACCATCATATTATAGGATAATTTCCAAAAACAATCCCAAAAATTATGATCAAAATATTATATCCACGATATAGAACATGGTCCATATTCCTAATATTCTCAATATTAGTGTCCACGAAGTCGTTTGAGACACATTCTCGACACCACAAGGGTTTTTCAACTTTCTATTTAAGTCGAAGTAGAAGAAGTTCATTATCACGATAGTCCTCCTCGTGAATGTGTGGATTTAGATCAATGGGACATTACTCATAACATCTTACGTGTCCAACAGACAGATGATGATATATCCTGTGGACAAGGAAATCATCCCTTTTCTTGAAATATTGGTATAGATAGATGAACCATACTATGACACATTCCTATAAAGAGGTCCTCGAATCATTAGGGTCGACTGTATATGGTTCCCCATTAACATCCAATAGAACCCCACTCTTGTTAGAAGGCAACCATTCGAGCTATCTTCGATGGTCTAACCTGATGGGGGTGAGTTTTCTAATGAGGTGGAAGATGGCATTCACATATGGATAGAATTAATTTGGAATGAACATGACAACATGTTCTGGCCCCTCTCTACTAATAGTTATTAGATCCAATATGAGTTAGAAATGTAGTGCATGCCTTATCTGTAAGAAAATATGTGGCCTACCCATCTGCGACTTAATGCTCGACATCTCCGTTAATAAAGATACATGTGAAAACTTTATAAAATCAAAATACTATGTTATAAGATAGACCTGGATTCTATATTCATTGAATAAGATCCCAAACTAGAAAATAAAACAAAAATATTTGCAACATGCTAGCCAACATTTCATCACAACTATTCAGAAGCTAGTATTCAAATCCACATTATGAATCCATATTGGATGATGGGGATATTATAATTAATTACAATTTTCACTCCACTATAATAATAAATCCCCTCATATGTGACATCCAACAATGTCATATAATCCAATGAAATCTGGGGATCGGGTAATTCTCAAACATGTAGTGACTACAATTGAATTCCCCCACTTTGATGGTGCTCAGACACCATGTATGAGGAGAGAGGATAGACAACAAGATTTCACACTGGGAAACTAAAGAAAATTATATGAAATTCAAAACACGGAGAACAAATTTTCATTCACCCGGATGAAATCCTGAAACGAATAGTTCAAACCATGGGCTTCCATCATACCTCGCTCCCACATGATCACAAATGTGCCAAATCATGAAGACTATGGTAGTAGCTTTCACATAATCTATCTATGAGTGGACTCTGCCCATTGTCGAAGAGTAAATCTGCCACAACCTATACCCGTTAGATCATCAATTTCTGAGAAGATTCAAGACATACCTTTAGTATTTACATGTGAACCCTAGCCTACTGGGCTAGGGGGGATTTATATCACATTCATCATCACCAGGTAAATGATCCCCTTATAAGACCCCAAAAAAATATGAAATGTTCATAGAACAACCCCACACCACTAGTCATGGGGCATTTTTATCTTCTTGTCCATATCAAGAATCATCATGTTCTTGATAGGAGCCATTGGATCCTCAACAACTGGACCAATAAATACTAATTGCAGCCCCAAATTTACACCACTCTACAAGGATGGATGCATATTACTCATCATCACCACCATAGAGGGAATCAGTATTGTCTAGGTTTGGAATAATTAATCAATGGTTCACATTCAACCAAATCCTCCCATAATAATAATAATCTGTAGTGGTTGGGGCATGTTACATAACCATGTCAAGAATATCCCTTAGAGTCTCATTTCGTAACCAAAAATGGGATGAACGTTTTTTGGAGACAGTCATCCCACACTGGGGTAAAAATTTAAAATGGCGCAACATGTCCAAGGGATTGAATAATGACCCTGAAGAAGATATTATATAATAAACCAATTTCATTGAATGTAAAAAAACAATGAATATTTCCAAATTTTTCTCTTTTAATGACATCAATATCAATCAAAATATTTTCATTAATTTCTTGAATAAACCCCACATTTATGGCTGAGTGGGAACCTCAAAAAATCCACCATTTCAAATTTCATACACCATAACAATAAAAAAATGATGGACAACATCACAGTACAAAAAAAAACTCAAATTAAAAAAAACCAATTTCAAATTCAACAACATAAAAATCATCACATGATGTGGTCCACCTCTAGCTGCACACCATACAAAAAAATTACCATCATCGTCAAACTAATCCCATCCCCAGAAAGGATATAACTATGTCAAAACTGCATCACTAATCTAAATCCAGATCATACATTTTAAACCATGACTTTTTATCAACACTATTGTTGGTGCTATCCAAACAATTCACATTGGATATCAAATGAGGTCATCATAGCACAAAAAACTCATAAGAAAAAACAAAACAAACCTTGAAATGAAACCATCACTGAACAAGAATCAAAACCATACATTAATGTAAGTGATCTGAAAAACCAAACAAGATCCAAAGATATGTTCTAATCACATATTGGAGAACCATCGAACACAACCAAACCAATGATGGTCGATTGGTCATCAAAATCCACCCTCGTTGTCACCCATTCAAAATCACATAGCAATGATCTTTTATGACCACCTCAAAGAACCACCTTATAGTGAAAGTTGGATTATGTAACTAGATAAAATAATAGAGTGGTATGACGTTGAAGATGAAGTGATCGTGAACTACTAGACACTGTTGAAGACAACTGAACCACCGTAAAACATCATCACTTTGTCATCATCGACCGAATCTGGTATCACTAAGAAACTCATCGACCATGGATCCACCAATCCTAAATACCTAATATTACCACAATTCCTAATCTAAGCATGAAAGGATCAGAGGAACGTGAGGCTAGAGAAAGGATTGAGTGGGAAAGGGATTCCATAAGAATCAACCATTAATGGGAAGACCGAAATAAAATGATAAAGTTAATCCACCACATCGAGCACCAAATTCGATGAAGGAACCACCATGGAGAAGGAGGAAACAAATTTTTTTGGATATACAAAAAATGTGGAAATTCATAGAGGATATCCATTTCTATTGGGGGAGTCTTCAGGACCCGTACGAGGGGATCCGAGAGAAGAGTGTGGATCCGGGCGAATGGGGCACCATTATATAAGATACCTTATTAATAATATCATCACTATCAAAGTGACATATATTAATAAAGATTAAGGTGAATAAGGCCATGATACAGAAAAAATTCCTTGGTAGGAGGGTAACATCGATACACCAAATGTGGATGCATGCACCAAGAACCAAAGACGTATCCAAATCATAGATCCCCCAAATATCGAGATTCAACCTCCATGAAAGAATATTACCATGGGGAATGGTACGTTCCCATCCCAAATACCTTCTAAAATGAATTTGGATCCTTCCATGGAGATTTTTTTTAAAAAATTTGCTATCTAAATGAACGCTCTATGATCACTTAACGAAGAGCTAATCAGAGGAAATTTTCCCATTGGGTATCGCTTTCTAAGATAGATGAATTTTCTATCCCTAAAGTCCAATCAGATAGAATGAAAAGTATATGAGAATAATGTTGGATATTGGTCTAGAAATTTGGTCCACATAAATGAGGATGTCAAAAATGATCTGGAAATCTCTCCATTGTGGAAAATGAATCTCCCGAAACAGGACAACAATTCTATTTGGGATGAATTGAAAACCAATAGGAGATAAAACCGTGGGAAGAAATACCCATCAAATACCTATACCCATGATTTTGGAAAACCCATGGGTATTGGTGTGACCTATAAACATATTTTTTTTCAAACCCATGGGTATAATGTCATTTTCTAGTAGTGAGAGTAGCCTGAATGAGATGAAAATTTTCTAAAATTGTGGGTTTGATGGGATCCTATTTAGATGCATAGCATGAGGATATATTTCTACCATCTTGAATTATGTCCTTAAGGTACTTCGCAATGACAATCAATCTAGGACCAGCCTCTCCCAACAGATCAATAGGATAAGATATTGTTGGAAAACCATGATACAATAAAATGTGGAATACACCACGAAATATCACTAATTCCAAAACCATGTGAAAATCATCCACCAAACTCTATAATTGCATCATACAACTATATATTACTTGTAGTTTGTAGTTTGGGGGATGGATGCCATGGGGAAATTTCCTTCTTCCATTTCTATGTTGTTCCAATACATCCATACTGCTACAAAATTCTGTTTCAAATGGGATGAGGCCATAACCCTCAAGGAGGTTGGTGGGATGAATATTATCTACTTCATAAAGTCCCATATAATCTGAACGTTAGTATTTTCTCACAAATTTTTGATTTAAAATGAAACCAACCTCCATTACATGAAGTTTAAGAAACATTACATGTACTGTAACAGTGAATCCAATCACTAAACTCACTATCATATAGGGGGAATGGAAAGTTGTAGGCCTATAATAAGACACTATTGAATATACTCTAGATGATGGAAAATAAGGATATGAATTCATGGCTTGACATACCAAAACTTTCTTTTGGGGCCTACAACACCACGACATGGACTACAACATATGAAACAATATACTCACTAGTGTACTTGACCAAGGTAATGTAAATCATATATGTATGGAATTCCACAGTACTAATTTCCATTTGCGCACTACCCTAAAATTAATAATAATCACAAAATCCATTGGATAAGATGTGATGTATATATTAGAAGTGGTTTCACAGACTACACACTCTAAAAATTCATTTAATTGGTTATATTGAGCCTTTAATAAAACTTTTCACCACCATTCATTCCTTCAAGGAGAACTGGTGTTGTTTCTAAGAACCACAATGATATTGGGAAAAAGGACACAAAAATTGGGTCACATATGGACATGAAATTATGTAATACATGACGTTTATCATGATTGATCATACTCATTGGACACAATGGATGGGGAGCATGTCACGCTGCCCTCTAAAGAATGATTTATCAATAATACATTGTATAACTATAATCCTAAGGGAATCCACATTGGTGTATTTCCCTTCAGTCATCAAAGATAAAAGGAGTTAGACTATAAGGAACTCATCCTTGAATATCAATGTGAAACAACATGACATCCTTTTCCTTCACTATAGGACATTATACTATTGGAAATATTTCATCTTTATAGAATGATGATTAAATGCATGAAATCTTTCTTCATGGAAACCAGATATTAAATAAAATGTAACCTTTAGTCTTTACATAAGACATTGAATAGAATTTCCAATCTCCTTACCACAATAAATAAAACTGCATGGGTCTATGATATCGACATCTCTTCACATTGAGTTACCATTATTCTTTCTGAACGATGTTAAACTGCATGGTTCTTCTGAAACTAAATACAAAATTGATTCTCATTTTCAATCAGATTTGTATGGACGCCTCGTTCCAGTATCATAGTCTAGCCAACACAAGATTGAAACTATACATGTTTTACCCTGAACCATCACTGTAATGTAGTGAAACCCTTACCATTCCATGTTTCACACACCAAGTGAATATCATGTATGATTATGAATTATAGTTGGGACTTTCCATCACAAGAAAAAAATAGAACCACACAACAGTTCCATTATGGTCTTGAATGCAAGACCCTAAAAATAATACCATGAGTACTCACTATTTGACGTTAAACTAAACATTCAATGTCCTTTTTGTGTACCTTTAAACTACACAGTTCTACATAACTTCATGTGGTGTGATAGCTATTCTCATGGGATATTCAGTGACAATCCTAATTCCATCTTTGGGACCAAAAATATTCAAATCATTTCATGTGGGTCTTCCCTCATCCTCACATAATGAAATTAAACTGCATTAGATTTGATTAACTACATGTGGTTTCATATTTGGTCTCATGAGAAACTTAGTGATGATCGTACATATATCTTTGGGTGCAACCCAAAAATTTACATTTACTCATTTTAGTTCACCATCGTCCTCACTGCATGATGTAAAACTACATGGATCCTCAAGAACAACATGGAGCATGATTATTGACATCGTAGTATATGTATTGATGTATGGATATCCAATCCTTATCCCATATGAGAAAGTTAATGGAAATAATTACCACCTCTACATATGGGTCAGACTTACGTAGTGTATTTCCCGTTCGATAACTACACGTGACATAATTCTTATCCACATATTATATGTTGTGAGGTCCGAATTTCCAACTCTTTGCCCAGTCACAACAAACAAATATATAAGTGACCCCTAATTGCACATGGTTCAGACCATTACATAGGAAATCATTTAGAACTATGTGTGGCTTGATTCTCATTCTCATGACATACATAGTTACACCCATGTTTCCATCTTTGGGCCCATTTGGATAATTTTAAAACATTCACATCGGCTCCCACATCTTTATTGCATGGCGTTTAGTTTCATGTATGTATGCCCTTACCACATGATTTTATACTACAAGGAATCACATCACTACTACATGATGTTAAATGACATGAAGTAATTTTTTACAGCATGATGTAAAACTAAATGGAGGAAATTACATCCCCACTACATGATGTCAAACTGGTAAAACTATAACCCATTTATCATTCCTTCTCAAAGGACCACAATAGAAAATCCTCAATAAAACAGTGTATGAGGTTAATCCACTATCATTTGAATAACCTCAATCCATAATACTGATTTCATGAATCTGGTTTATCAAATCACCACAATCTTCCATGCCCCCTGAAAATGTTATCCAGATTTTATGACCTTTTTATTGATTGTGAATGTATTCATATGGATCCTAATTATGCGCCTATGGTTTTAAACTGAATTTTTCACTCTAAAAAATGAAATTCAAATACTTCTAAGCCCCGACATCACTATGATTGAACTCAACACCACATCATGTCTGAACTACTGCTAGTATTGATGTACCATATCATTAATCATGACTCAATAACCTTGATCCATGTTTTACATCATTTATATCTCCTTCTTAGATGGAATTTGGGGTTCTTTTGACCTTTGGTATCCCAATTAGTATCTTTTTAAACATCTCCCATAATATGTTCAATTATGTCATGACCATAAATTGCTTCTGTCATGGTCAAATTTTTACATCTTTAATCCCTTTTCCATAATGGCACAAATTACAAGACCATAAACTTATAAGAAGAAAGACACAAAAAATGTCTTGTTGAAAACCTAGAAAGGGTGACATGAGAAAAAGGTGAGTGTCCACCTTCTAAACTCTAAATTAATTGTTATTCGGAAAAAAATAGGGTGCAAAAATATAATGCATAAATCACATAGTGTCTACTCTATAGCCCTTGTAAAATACAAAATAATTTCACTAGAACCCTTGTCTTGGAAAAATATACAGTAATGGTTTTTCACATCTCCTCGTAACGAAAATAAATTTTTTATGAAGTGGAACAAATTTTATGGTATTCAAACCCTCCTTTTATTTTACACTTTCTATAGATCTCGCATCATGATTTGTGGTGCCTCAGATCATCAAAACCGTCCATGGTCCTTTGAATGGATATTTGTCTTCAAGGGTCTTTTGAATGACTATGAATAAATGTCTATATATTTTTCATATCGACTAATGGATGTTAAGAAAATGTGTCAATATAAAAAGGTACATTTAAATTCTCCTAATCCTTAACATCATTGAAGAAGCACTCTACACCTTAGCATGTCTGAACTACTCCAAGTATGACTATCTATATCGTTCTTCAGACTGTAGCACCCTCAACCATGATTTACAATCCCCATAGAAAACTATCCTATAGAATTTTATATCCTTGATGTTACTTCACCGTGTTTCAAACCCTTTAACAAGAATGGATTGTGACATATTATTCCATTGCATTCGACACCCCCACACCACGTGATTCGAAATCACAGGGCATAGGAATAGATGTTGATGAATTAAGATCAAATTGACATAGGGTTACAAAACCCTTCCTAGATAGACTTATTTACATACTTGACATCATTATTTGTATATTTGGGTCTTCAATTACCTTTTATGGCCCATAGAGACGAGTGAGTATTATCTTTCTCTTAGTATACCACTGACACGTAAGGCCCTTAACCCACCAACTAAAAGAATATTATCCTCACTAGAAATGAGTTTCTATACAAATGAGACTTTGAAACATAGATGAAGAACCTATCATCACATAATATCATGGTACATACCCGATATGTCTACATCATCTCATTTATGTGAACACAATATTTCTTTTTATGATTTACATCATCTGTATTTCATCTATCTAGGAGGATATAACTTCAAAACTATTTATTCCTCAACCAATATCACCTCTATAAATATTTCATAGCCCTTATAAAATATACCCATCATCCAAGATCATTATATTGACTATGCATGCCTGCTTATGGCTCCTGCATATGCACCTATGGTCATTAAAAAAATGTGTCACACTATAAAAATGGCATTCTGAACATTGTGAGCCTCCACAATATCATTGAATAAACCAAACATCTTAGTGTGTTTTAGGTCATTCCTGGAATGTCTAAACCTTATCCTAGGATCATAAATTATGTTTTACCTAAAATATATGAAATTAAGTTAAAATCATGTCCACATAAAAAGAGTATAACCTAAAGCAATATCATGTCCATGAAAACAGACCATAAACTAAAGTAATATCATGTATAAGAATAAAGAGAAAGAAATAATTTCGAATTAGGTCTATGATAAAAGGACTTAAAAAATAAATATCAAGTATGAGATAAAATAACATAAACTAAATTGTTATAATGTCAAATAAAAAAGTCCATAATCTAAAGAAACTATAGTTATATGATAAAATACATTATGTTAATGTGATAGAATCTATGATATAACAAACCTTTCACTAAAGAAACATAAGGTAAGAACTCAAATACCATAAACTAAATCAATATTAGTACTGAGTTAAAAGACAATAAACTAATTCTATATTTGGTTTGAGTAAAAATACCATAAACTAAATAATAGTCACAATCCAATCTAAAATGGATTGTAGGGCTCTCCATAGGGATTTAGAGAAATCAATTTATTCTTTCCATGTATATTTTATTTTGAAAAAATAAATAACTATCGCTCAAAGAAATATATTATACAATATAATTGGGATTGAGTCATCAGCAAGGAACACCACGTTAGTGGGAATTCTTGAGCATTTCCTAAAAAATCATCAAATAAGAACATTTATATTTTCTTGATTTTTTTTAGAAGTATGGGCATCATAAGAAAATTATTATAATATCTGAACAAAAAAAATATCACGAACATCATATCCATAGAGAATCTGGACTAAATATGAAAACATTATAAAGTCCATTAGTATTGTGAAAAAAAGTATAGGAATATCTTGACTTTATATTCTATATGAAGCTCCAACCAAAATTGGATGCATTATAAGATTCAAACTATAAGAATACTCAATATACTATAGAAGTAATAACATATTGAGTCTCATGAGAGGCATCAATTGAGCTTTAGAATATCGCTCTTCCTTGTTCATCGACATCTACTTTGGAATGGAGAGCTTCAACCCTGGTGGTCAACTCTTCGACTCTCCTTTGATCAGTAGTCTATAAAGGTGAACACGTCTAAATATTATACATTATATGATCAATCATATCCTTATAACTCCATATATTTAGATTCCATGTTTCTATATAAGATTTCATTTCATACAACAATTGGTGACCCCACTCCATGCCTCTACTGTCTCCCTCATTTTCCTGGTAAGGGGACCCTCATTCACAAGTTCACATAGATACCATTCAATCATGGACAATTATCATTGGTCAAATTTTATATGGTATATAATATCATATGAAGGTTTTTGATTGATGTTGTTTTCCCTTAATTCAGAAAATAACTATAAAAGGTGTTCCCCTTCGTTGAAAAATATTTCCAATGGTGTCTTAGTGATCAAGGTGTGAATCTGTCCCCAGATCAATCTATGATGTGATTGATCCCCTACAACCAATGGGGTAGATGCGGTAGATAGATAAAAAACATGATTCATTAAGGATGAAATACGAGAAGAAGCCTCAGGATATATTCCCTCAATATGAACATTATATGTTTCCTTAGTTGGGGGAATAAATTTCTTAACGTAGTTAATTTCACTATCTGTGTGGTCGTCATGAAAAAAAGGTGGATTTATTGAAGCCTATCCTTGGTCTTTTTTAAATTCCATTGATTCCATAGATAGAGGCATTGGTTATGAGAGATGGATGTCCGCATGAACAACCAACTGACCTAACATGCCATTGGGATAAGATGTTATCCAAGCATGGGAAAAATCATGGGTAAGGAAAGAGGAATCATAGGTACCAAGAAGTATGATCTAAAATCCATTATCATTACATGACAATATCTTAAAGGACTGAAAAATGATTCTAGGATGTAGTTCTCCTCAATAATTGACCAAAGGGATGGGAGAAACTATCTGATCGATGCAAAACTACCAAGTGAATCAATATTGTGTGTATGGATAATAGATGATCAGTGTTCCCACCCTGGATGTGATAAGACCATCTTGAAGGGAGATCATATACGATATTTCATCAGTAGAAAAAAATTCATTAATCAGACCACATGGGGCAGATAAGGTATCAAAATCAAAACAATCTGTTTATACCCTTGCACCTTTGACTTCAATAGAGAATGGATACATAGTCCCAATCACATAGTTATTCCACGATCTAGGATGATATGGGGCATCTAAAATCATGGAATCATTATGGTGCTCATAACAATGTATGTTCTCCCCTATCATTTCAGTCGTGAACTTGATAGGGTTTATGATCTTGAAATGGGTGTTTCCTGGTTTGATATAGCCCAACACTCGGTAGAGGCATGAAAGGAATAGTACTAGAATGGTAAGATGTCACCATTCCACATGTCACATCACCATTACCAATGTGCTAACAAAGATCCCATATCACACATTCCTAATCAATAAAATCCAGCCATTATAGAAAATTGCTAAAAATCCCACCGATATATGGTTTGATGAAACCTATGAGATCACCTGATATCCCCATGAGGTGTATTCCCCATCATCTCGATTGGACGAATATGATCCAACACAGATGATTATTTTTTTGTAAGGGAAATAATGGGGATATATAACAGTTTTTCTAGCACCACTAAAACACAAAAAAAAATTCTAATCTATTTTTTGAATGAAATAATTGAGCACATCATCATATATATCATCAATTTTTCCTTCATGATAACAGTAATCTGCCTCACGAAAACTCAAGTTTGTAACAGATCATCCCAGACATCTATAGCGGGATGTAATTTACCATACATCTCTCCGAGAGGAGGAATACTAACTAGTTGATGAATATATCATAAGATGATGAACACCTCTCCATGAGGAAGATAGAATGTGTTTGTACGAGGACACCAAAATCAATAATTTTCTATAGAAGGTAAGGCTAATGATAAATGATGAATTCAGAAATCCCCATGGATTCATAACGATGAACACTGTATAAATCATTAGAAAACTCAAAATAGATTTTCCTCACACAAAATTCCTATGACCATTCATCCAAAAAATATCCTTCATGTGAGATGTCTCATTTCTAATACCATCCATAATGGGAATTGTATAGAGAATAGGCAAGTATAATCAGACATTGTTGAGAGATGGGTTGTTGGTAGAAGTCACAACCATCCAGACTCCAAGGATAGTTGAAAAATATTTAATATAAACCATAGGATTGATCTGTAACTTGATAAAATTCTTCAGTAATTATAATCTGAGTATAATTGGGAGAACCAGACACCCGATGAGATGGCCGATTAAATTTTGAAGGAGGTTTCAAGACATCATCTAGGAAACCAAACCCATACAGAAGGAACCAATGATAAAAAAGGTAGCCTCAGAGCCTGGGTGAGATGAATCTCTTTAGACACTTATTAGTGGTATACACATTGTAGTAGGTATCAATATTATGATTCCTATTGTTTAGGACTCTTTGATTGGCCACTAATGGGGGATGTGTTGAGGAAAAATGCTATTTCAAAATAATTATGTGGGACATTTTAGATGATTAAAATATATATTTTCAAAGATTGAATAATACTAGTGGGTTTATTTTCATTGCATGACTCAACCAGTGATTCAAAAATCACATTAGGAGTTTGTGGATCACCTAACCTTTAAAGGACTCATGGGGAGAATAGCCCACGCCTAACGTCATGTGAACCAAATTACCCCCTTAGAGATACCTTACCATGTGACCTGAACATGGTCATGTGATTCACATGCAATCGAATTGTAAGACCAGTAGATCCCACAATGTCCTCAAGACAACCACCACCCTAATATTGATAGTTCATGAAGTTTCTGAAGTATGATTCATTTTTTGGATCTAAAAAGCATTTGAGCAAGAGTCAATCATGTTGGATAGCTCTGATGTGAAAGATGTGTGGTATAAACATGCGAACATGGTTCATGATTATGGTTTGTGGTTTTTCCTTTTCATTACTCATTTGATCTTGCATGACTCATGACCTTTATCAAATAAAACTAATTAGATAAAATTGGGAAGAGGAGAAAGGTACTCATAGTCACAAAAATCTATCAATGAGTTAAATAAATCTGTAGCACAGTCCCTTGATACCCCCTTGACAAACCATCCTTGTGTTATAAGGAATACCCATAAAAGTCATCAAGTATCTTGTGGATTACTTTCAATAGGCACTTGGTCTTATGAAGGCCCTAGGACATGGCAACATAAAAACATGGAATTACTTTGACAAATTTTCATGATCAAATAATTCTTAATTAATTGGATATAATCCAATAAATTAATCATTGATATAATATACTTGATGTCACTAAAAATCAGGCGACACACTCAAAATGACCCATGACAAAGACTTGAAAAACTACGTGGTGCCATACCACTTCACCGAATCATGTCTGGAGTCATGAAAGATATGACACACAAATAGGAAAGAATCTGGGGTGGTGAGGCCTATTAATTCCCCACCCCATCATAAAAATACACCATATACTACACTGAGGAAGCTCTTGAGCAAAAAATTCCCAGCATCGAAGAGGTATTATTGGTGGAAGTGATCACACAACTATACATCCTTCCTCAGGTAATATACTAGTGAGAAACTAGAGGAGTCATGCGACCAGCATAAGTCACATCAAGTGATCATTCATAGATCACATGGAGGATCTCTTGCAGGCTATGAGAAGAATATTCCGTCTACCTGCTAGATCATGGATGACTAAAAAATGATACAAAATAATCCTTAAGAATCCACAATATATAGCTATAATAGAGATAAAAATTATAATACCAAAATAAAATATATTATTGATGGGCCCCATTTGCTCCACGTGAGACATAAAATGACACACTATAGAACGAGTAAACATCTCTTATATCTCACGACATTCCGTCAGCAGGCTATTTGGGACATGTGAAAATTTACATACATGTCAAAGTAACTCACACGGTTCCTGTTGGTACACAACCATTGTCTCACAAAACATTCTAGACATATTAAATGATCCTTGTGAAGTCCTTCATATACATATCCTAACTCGTATGATGAAATTCCCTCATATAAGTCAAGTATCACAAAATTACCTATGTATGATAACCAATATATTGGTAAATCCTCTAGACATACTAGCTAGGACTCGCGATGCCCTCAAAGGGTGTCATCCAAGACATTTTACATCATATGGACCACATTTTATAGACTATTTTGAAACTTCCATATGTGTTGACGTAGATAATATGATGTCTTCCAGGATAATCTAACCAGATCATGTGAGGTCCCCTAGACAAAACAAGGGGCCATGCAACACCCTTTAGAAAAGTAAGACATTACAAAAAGGGAATACTTGGATTTTATATCCCTATCCATCTTTGATGTGTAATACCCAAATAAAATTTAATCTTCTGGGTGTATGCCCCAATATAAATGTATCTATAAATACATTGATTACTACTATATTCAGGATACATTGATGAAGGGGTGACGATTAACTGGTGAGATAGGGATGACGGCGGTGATGATCTCTCTATAGTAGTGATGACTGAGGCATTCGTGCTGGTCCATCCCAACCTAGCGAGGAATGGACCTCCAGAATCATTCAAGAGAGCTGGGACATATTTCCATCCCTTTTATAACAATAGTTTTCTGCCTCCTTTTTTGGAAGCCTGTTATGCCCTAATGTATTAGATCTGGTTGATGGGTTCCCTAATCATCAGTTGTCGACTTCGGAGTTCACAGAAACCTCAGATGTCCTAAATCATACCTTGGTGGATCAGTTTGAACATAAGATAACATCATTATATTCGTTCTATAGGTTCATATTAGTCTCATGAAACATCCAGGAGATGAAGACAATGTTATTTCCGTATAGACACCACATTATGATTCGATTCATAGGAGGACCTCATGCTTTGTTGGTCGAGTACCCCCTATAGCTTCAATGGATATCTGGTCTTTTATTTCATTGGTCTTTGACTTCCTTATAATGCAAGACTCTCCTATAGCTTCAGTCTAGGTGAGTGTTCCGAATTTATATTTTCCGTTTCAAAATCTATATGTCATTAGGATGTTTGGAAATTTTGTTGGTATATTTTTCATTTCTGATAGACGAACTATATCAATATTTCATCTCATCAACCTGCGAGTTTGTATGGAAATGGAAGTTTCAAAGATTCAATTCGAGTATAGTTTGTTTACAGTTCGTGGGGAATAAAAGTGAACGAAAAGGGTTGTTTGTGAGATTTGGGTGGAATTTTGTTCTATCTACAATCGTTCATGTCATTCCACAGATAAATATCATCGAGGAGATCATGTTTCCCACAGGAAGGTGGGTACGGAAAGTTGAATGGCCTCATAGGTCCGTGATGAGGAGGGCCCGCCAATGAAGATGGCTAGAGGTTTGGAATGTAGAGGTAAGGGTTTCAATAATAATAGCTTGTGGAACAAGGTGTATGTTCCACCATTGCCACTGTAATTGGAGGAGAAGGGGTATGACTCAAACATGGTGATCTCCAATGTGTCTTTGGAGGATAATCATGGTGCAAATTTTCGGAAGAAGAAAATGGAATCAGTGGTTAACTAAAAGTTCTATAAGGTATTTAACAGTACTAAGCAGGATCTTGTTGGTCCTTCATTTGTTATGGAGTTGACACCTTTTGAGAGAGTAAGGGTGGGGGTCAATTTTGTCCATAATGAGGTTTTTTGTGAGGCAAGAGCTACAGATGAAGGAAAAATACTATCGAACAGAGGGAACGTGGAGAGGTGAATGTTGGGGTTGATTCTTATATAAAGGTGTTAAGGTTTGCTAAGGTTGGTTCATGTATGAGAAGGCAAGAAATGGACAGTCAAGATAGATTTGGGTGGCCAAAGGGTTCTATTTCAAGGATCTGTAATAATATTCAATTGAGAGATAGTTTTGAAGGCCTTGTAGAGGCTGGTAAATATTCTGATCTTAGTATTCTGATTGATGCATACTCGGAACATGCATTAGATCCAAATGGACCAGACCCTATTCTTTTGGTTGGTAAATATGTAAGCCTGAGGAGTAACAAGAGTAATATGAGGATAAAATGTTTAAAGGATTACACATCTTTACCCCCTCCTTTAGATACTTGATCGAAAAAAAATTAAAATTCAATGAAAATATAAATAGAGGTTTCTGGTAATCAAACCCCATAATTAATGTTAAATTCTGAAGAAGAAGTGGTCGACCAGGTTTTTTTGATAAATTAGTCTGAATAGGAGGACTCTAAGCTGATGGGTAGGTATCTATGGGTGTCCCTAAATGAGGAAAAATACCATTGGGATGGTAAACATGACCTAATTCGGGTGGTATATTCAATAAATGGAAGATTATATTTGAGTAGTACATACAGAATAGGGATCAGCTAGCTTCAGAACTTGAAAATTGGATGTCAACTATACCAAGCATCTTGGTAACATATATCACGTGGAATTTGTTTATGGAATTGGTTTTTGGTAAAATAAAATCATTTTACAATGATTCTTCTTAAATGGGTGAAATCTATTCAGCGGCTAGGATGTATGTTGGATCGGGTTATTATGTCTTTTGGAGAAGATTTTTTTTTGATTTTGAACTATAGAATGGGAATGATCAACCAAAATTCTATATGGGCCCACTCCATATTGGGATCATATCCTTAAAATTTCACTGGTTCAAGTGATTTGGAATTGTTTGATTAAGATGGTATGACAATTCTATCGGTTCTGGGCCCGTGCATTCTTGCACATGACAACTTGTTGAGTGGTCAGTCAATGATAATGGTGTATAATCAAGTTGTATTGGTTGTGGATGGGTGGTCCATATATTTTGGTTTTTTGTTTTATGGTTTCAATCATTCTTAATAGGGATATGTGGTTTCTCACTTTTCCTTAAAAGTGTTCTGATAATAATAAATAATGATTTATAGTCATATTCAGGATACTTCTACCACATCTTCAAGGTTTGTGCCCCAAATTAATTTCCCATTGTCATCCTAGGAACCAATCCAAACCCTTATCAATAGAACTTCCAATGACCAAATTCTACCCCTTCATTATGACAATGTCATTACTCACATGAGCTTAGGGAGTGGCCATGATAATACCATCTGCACTATCCACAACAGGGTTACAAATTCAACCTTAGTGTGTAAGACCCAAATAATAGCATCAAACATCATATCCCCGATCAATAAGGAATCTATATTGGTATGAAACCCTAGAATTAATGAATCATTTATGATGATCATAATGTCTCCGAGTGTGATCATCCAATTTATCCCTTCGTCATGTTAAGGGATAAATGAACTACAATAACTCTAATTCTGGCTATACGTAGGATATTTAGGATTCATTCTCAAGTTTAAACCTCTATTCCATACACCATAAGGGCAGTTTCACTACATAAGTTACATGTCTACATGTATTGAGGCTAATCTTCTACCCCTCATTTCCAACACCGAGCATTGCTCCTATAATCTTAGTGGGATAGAATGAACGCCACATTATGTATCATAAATTTTCACTAATGAGGGAAATCTTAATATGTCATCATTGATGACATGTATTGTAGGAAGAGCCTTTATAGTAGGGATTTAAACTTGGGGAATATCCCAATGGAGTGATAGAAATACGATGACACAAATTCCTATCATGACTAAGATATGAATAAAATATCCTTGAGACACATTCCAAAACATTTGGTGTCTCCATACCCGCCCATATGTCCCCTTCACATGTTTCTAAACTACAAAATATTACCAAACTTTATGTATTTTGATTCTTAAAATTACTAGGATACATATGATTACTTATACTGGCTCAATCCCGTCATTGGAATATTGACCACCACATCACATGGTAGCACATTCTAAATAATTTGGCAATACCACTTCTATAAATGAAGTGGTTATTAACCATCATGAATATGGATGAAGATAATCATATAAAAATAGAAGGATTTGATAATTATACCATACTCCCCTCAGTTCACTATTGAAACTCCCTTTCTTTTTTTAATGAGAGAATTAACCAATGAATTGTTTTTTGAGGGTAACATGTCATATACATATAGATTAAAAAGATATACACGAACATTTCATAAATCTACAAGAGAGTCATGGATTAAGAAATAACTCTCCCCAAAAGGGTGTGATGAGCCCTACCTCACATCCACTAAACCAATACAAATCCCTGAGAGTTGATGGGCCTAATAACCCAGATGACCGATGACAATTGGAAAGTAGGTTTATATCTAGCGATACATTGGGGAACCATTTGGAGTTTTTTTAGATGTGTGACAATGGTAACCTAATTAGAAAACCCCATTTCATGCATCAATATCTTGATAAAATTGTATTGGAGGGAAGGATCCATTCATTTACTAAGCATAATGCTTTGAATAGAATTTGCGATGGGGAAGTTGAATTATGTCAACTGTAAAAATAATTTTAGTCAATTATGGAAATAAATGTCATATATAAAAAGATAAAATGGTTCCTCTTCTTATGTCTCTTGGGTATAATGTTTTTGAAACTACCTCAAATGAATATTAATGTTCTGATGATGATGTTCCGCCTACGTATATTGACAAGAAGAATGTTGAGAATGATAGAAGATCTTAGAATTCTTTACTCTCATCACGTTCTGAAGGTGATTTTTTAAGAGTAAAGGTTGTTAACAGTTCAAATGGTATATAGGAAACACTAAATAACATTTATAAAGGAAATAAAAAATGTATGAAGGAAAAGTAACAATTGTATAGGTTAATGTATTAAGATATAACAATGGGGGAGCAAGAATATGTTGGTGACTTATTAATAAGGGTTAATAAATTTTTTAATAATATCAGATGTCTTGCTGAAAAATTAGAATATAATATTGTTTATGGAATGATTTTAAGAATTATTCTTGAAATGTTTGCTGATAGAGTTTTTTCATTGGAAGATAGAGATCTAGATACATTATCTCTGTATGATATTCATATTACTCACATCACTAATGAAAAGAGAAGGGGGGGATCTATTAATGGTATAAAATATGATATAAAATTGTCATTCAAGGATTCCAAGAAATAAATTTATAAGAAGTTTTTTGAGGAAGATGATTACTCTGAATGTGATTCAAAAAATGATGTATGTGAACATTTTGATGATTTTTAATCCTTGTTCTTTAATAAAAGAAATTAGGCATAGGTTAATATAAGTAAAAAAATTCCATGAAGTGTTTTAAATGTGGATCCATTGGTAACGTTACAGCTAATAGTCCTCATAGAATGAAATAATAATATAGTGATGAAGATAATTGATGTAAAACATGTTAATGGATGAAAGATGGTGATAAGGATAAATCATATTCCATAGGTAAAGTTATAATGTCATCCAATTCCATAAGGATAATGATTTGGTCTAATGATTATGGAGAAGAAGATAGTGAATTTGATTATGAAAAATATTCTAAAAGGATTGCGAGAATACTTTCACTATAACAGTTAACAATGAATAGTTCAGAAGTAGTAGTTCTGAATAAGAAGAAACACATCATGATTTTCATCTAATTTAATAATTAAAATAATGTCTATGAAATATTGGGAGGCTTAAAAAGTGGTCACTAAGTTGAAAAGTATAAATTCTTCAGCAAATAATCAATAATATTCTCTGGATGAGAGAGAAAATATTCTAGAATAGATTGTTGATTAGAATAAATATAGTGAGAATTAATTGAATTTTAATGTAAATTTATAGTTATGTAGAATTAAAATGAATAAGGGTTTTGAACATGTCCCAGAAAACATTATAAATTTTAACATATGGATAAAAGATTCAATAATTCTAACTCCAATGTTGGGGGATTCTCAAGAAATTTTAAAACTAATATAGACCCAATGTTATATTTAATGTTTGATAAGAAATTTGAAATTTTTTATAAATGTAGTATGTGTAGAAAGTAATGTATGTGGCTAAATCCGAAAATGTTGATAATTTAGGTGTTTTTAAATATTTAAAGCCTAAAAACGTTTCTATTACTTCTTTATCTAATAAGTCTAGAAAAAACATTTATCTGAGAATGAATTAACTGATTGATAATAGAAACTTTGGTAGTCAACATGGTTTTGGTAAGAATGATGTGATGGTTGCTGAGAAACATGTCCACAACATCAGACAATATGGAATTTTAAGAGGGAATTTTTTTTATGGATACTCCTGCTATTATAGTAGATTTGGGAACATGAAAATATTTGTTGGTTAAATAAAAAACATCATTAATATTCAATAAATTATAGAATAAATATATTGAGAAGGAATGAATCCCTATAATGAATGAAGTCTAAGAAGGATGTTCATAAGAAACCTATGAAGGTTAGTGTATGAAATGAAAATTTGTTCCAACCATTGTAAACTATTTGTGTAACATGTAGACTGCCTAAAAATCTCACAAAAGGATGTATTGATTTTTTTCCGCCACCCACAAAAGTTCTTAATAATGTAAAAGTTAGGAAGGTAAGAAATAAAATGGGAATGAAAAATATCTTCTTGTAGAGACCACTCTTGAAGCTAAAAAAATAGACCGACCGTGGACCCTATATTGCGGGTGATCATCTCCTATTATTAGAGATATAAATTTTTTGAATAATGTGATAGATATTAAATAAGAATACATGAGATTTTGAAATTATTGTTTGAAACAAATGTTTGGATCAACCATCATTAAAGAAAAATTTTCAAATTTAAAAATGATTTAATTAGTTATGGGATTAAACAAATCCCGCTATGTCTTTCAAAATGTTGTAATGAATTCACCAAATCCGTTTTAAAAAATGAATGTTTTTTTCTAAAAATAGGAGAAGATGGAATGATATTTACAAGAGGTAAATGTAAAAAAGGATACATCTTCCATGATGGTGAGGTTCAAAACTCATTGTACATAATTGTTGTTGAAGAATATTAGGTGTGCAATAATAGGTTGGTAACATGTGTTAGTGAAAAAATAGTGTGTAATCATGTAAGGAATTGTCTATGTTAATCCTAACATTTCACAAAAAATAAATCGGTGCTTCAAATTATTTTATAAGGGGACGATTACAAACATTTTTCATAAGAAAGTTGGAATCTTTTCAAAATGACCCATTGAACTAATTCAATCTAATATCTATGGGCCAATGAGAAAAAAACACCTCATAGATATATGTACAAATTTACATTAAATGATGACTTTACTATCAAATCATAATTCATTTATATGAAACATATTCCAGATGCTATGAAAATTATAAAAACTATTTAAGAAAGATGTGAAGAAATGTGATTATTCATTTAATATGTTAAGAATTAGGAATGGTGGTGATTACAAAAATGAAGAGTTTTAATATTATCATTAGAATAATAAAACTGAGAATGAGTCAAGTACACTATGAAATCATCAACAAAATGGTTTTTCCAAAAGGAATAATACTATTTTAGTTGATATTGGATGAAATATGTTACATGAACATGGTATCTCTTGAGACTTTTATAGGAAATACATGGGAACTACTTCATATATTCCAAATTTATGTTTCTACTTGATAAATATAGATAAGACTCTATATGATGTGTTTTATGATAAAACTAATATTTTAAAACACTTATGAGTTTCTGGGATTCTTGGGACATTAAATAATAAAGGTGGAAACCATGTGATGTTTGTGTAAATATCTGAAGATGTAATTTAACATGGATATGATTTTGAAGGAAGATGGTATGGATTTTTCAACTAATATTTTATATGATTAGTTTACTTTGTTGATGTGAAATTCATTGAAAATTTTGAGCAAGATATGAAAACAAATATATATTAGAAATATGATCATTAGAAATAAATTTCTTTTAAGAATCTTGATATGAATTCTGATAATTTATTCTTACAAAGGAAGAAGAATCAGACTCATCTATTTCATGTTATGATAATGAATATCAAAAATATTATCCCATGATAAGGAACCAAGTGAATGATCAAAATATTATTGGTGATAAACATAAAAATATTCAAACAAGAATAAAATCATAAGTTATTACACATACTTCATTAGATTCGAAAGTTGAACCAAAGATGTGAATGATGATTTTGAGCATCCGAAATATTTTCAGGCTATTAATGATAAGATGGATCAGATACAAAAGTGTGAAACATTGAAAATCATACCTTTGACAGCTAGTAAAAATCTTATTGGTACAAATTGGGATTTCTAAAATAGGGAGAATGAAGATGTTAAGGTGATAAGGGACAATGAAATATTTGTTTTCAAATGATTCTCATAGACTGAAGGTGTTGATTTTTCAGAGACTCTTTCATGTGGAATGGTTAAAAACAATCAGAATATTTTTTTCTATTAATTCGTATGGAAGATACAATATTATTATAGATGGATGGGAAATCAGAATTTTTGAATTGTGATCTTAATGAGGAAGTTTTTATTGAACTTCAATGGGTCTTTGTAGTTTGGAAGGATAAAATTTATGTTTGAATGTTGGAGAAATCAATGTATGGGATAAAACAAAGCATCAAGGTAATGGTATTTCAATTTTGATGATAGCTTATGGGGGATGTGTTTTATGAAAGGATTTTTTTATAATAATCTATATATTAAATAAAGTCAGTAGTTCTCCCTCATCATAATTATATATGTTGATGAAATTATCATTGCTGGGAATGATGAATGAAAATATGAAATATTTTATTTGGAGATGAAAAAGTCATTTGACATGTTGATGTTTCATTAAATGAAATATATTATAGGGTTAAAAGTTTCAATAAATAAAAAACACATGTTTCTTTCCCAAGAAACATTTGTTAAGGAACTTCTTATGAAGATTGGAATTAAAAATTCAAAACCTATTTCTATATCGATTTTAATGGGATATAATTTTTATATAGATATAGAAGGAATGAAATTGGATCTTAAATAATTTCAAAATATTATTGAATGATTTTTATTTTTTATATTCTCAAGGACCATCATTTTCTATGCTATTAACTTATGTGAAATATTTTATATTTATCAAAAATAATCAAATTTATTGGCTGGGAATGGAATTGAAAGATATATCATAGACATAAAAAATTTACAATTAGGTATGATAGCTCAGAATGTATTGGCTTGATTCTATATTTAGATACTGATTGGGTATGAAATATTCATGATAGAAGATATAGATATGGTAGATTTTTTTATTTTGATTTTATTATTTTGAATAAAATGAAAAAAATTTGGAACTCTTAGTACGACTGAAGCTGAGTATGTTACTTCCCTAAATCCACTACTCAACTTATGTGGATGGAGACTTAGTTGGATGTCTTACTTGTAGAAGTAATGTAATATATTATTTTGGGTAGTGATAATAAATGTGCTTTAAACCTTAAAATAAATACATTACACCATTCCCATTTAAAACATATCGACGTCAAGTACAACTTCAGCAAACAGAATGTGGAGAATAATTAATTTAAGCAACAGTATGTTCCTACATCTAAACAAGATTCTATAATTTTCACAAAACCTTTAATAAAATATTCTTTTTGAAATTAAAGTTGAAAATGGGCATCCAACAGCAATCTCATCAAGGTTGAGGGGTGAGTTTTTGTCCCATATCTCATCTTGTATTTAGATAGTGTTGTTATGGGGGATAATTGTTCCATGAATCTATCCATTTTTTGTGCTAAAACATTTATGGAATCATGTAAATAGGGGGAGAAATATGTATAACGTGAGTCCAGTAAGTAATTGTGTGATCTATTCTTATAGTTTTTTGTATTTTTCATAAGAAATTTTGTTGGAATAATTTTTGAAGAAGTGAAGAATGATGTGAAGAAAAGCTGAAGATGTTTCATGAGTCAGTACTTCTAGAAAACATTGTTATGCTGCCAATAATTCTAGTTTCATATAAAGAGTTAGTTCATATATCCTTATGACTTTCAACAAGTAATAATTTTGAGTTCGTTGTTATGAATATGATGATTACAATGATTTTGAACGTAAATTTATTTCTTTTATTTTTTCATAAAAAGACAACATTTTTTCACAAATAACTTCATGCCTCTAAAAAATAGCTTCCTTCTGACATGGTCATATCAATCTTTCACATTTTATTTTTTTGTAAAACAAGATTCAGAAATCACTTGACATTGTATCCTCAACGTATGGATTACTAGTTAATGACATGAGAAAGTTCTGATAAAATTTTATGTGTATAAAATAAGGAAGTGGAAAAATTTAAAGGTATTTGGTATCAAATCATCAATGTTATATCACCGGATGTAGATGTGCTTAAAGGATGGGATGATTTTTTGGAAACATGAAAAGATGAATGTTCTGTTTTTTATTAAAACAATAAGCCATAAGACATAAATCGTCAGTGAAAGATGTTAATGTGTATCGTAAATAAAAAATGTATAAATATTCTAACATTGAAGCTATAAATATTTATCCATAGGATATGGTGATCCTTTAATGATCCTAGGAAGCATTTCATTCATTGAGGGAAATTTTAGGGACAATGAAAAATTAAAAATAAATTTGATTTTTATTAAGAATGATACAAGAACATTTGAGACTAATAATCATGGTGAACATAAATAATATAGTCAACATTTTTCATTAAGATGAATTCCTTGATTCTTTTCATTTGGGTCTTGTGTCATTAAATTATATGTGGTTCTCACCATCATATAGAAGGTGAAACAGATCAAATAGGGTGAACATGAGATTGATTCATCAGGCATATTCTCACATCAATTACTATGTATGAAAATATATTAATGGCCTTGGAAAAGAACAAAATAAAAATTATTTATAGAAATTTCAATTTTGAATTCAATGGGGGTATTGAAAATAGTTTTTGAAGAAAGAGTTTGTGATGTGAGTTTTATGTTGATGCCGAATTCGACCAATGAGTGATGACATATTTAAGAAGCTACACCATTTTTATGGTATAATTTTTCTGTTTCATATGTTTATATAGTTGTTATAAATTACTAAAATGAGCAGATTTTCATAGTTGATATTCATCATCAAAATGAGAATCCATTTCATTTTCATGTGATTCAATTTGTGATGAAAAACAAAACAAATAATATTTTTTCTTCATAATTATTGGAAAATCTGAAACTAAATTAATAATAATAATGAATAATTTCATTAATGTCTTAAGCGATATGAGGTTGTGAGAATATTTAACACATTTTGATAATAAATAGTAATATTTAGTTACTGTTGAAGAGGTCAAATATGCGGCCAATATATAAGGAAATTTTGAGGATTCAGGAAATTTGATTATGTTGGAACTATTCCTCAAATCCTTCCAATTCTACATTCAGTGCACCTATAAATAGAGGAAGTAATATTTACATTCCTAACATAAGTATTGTTCATGAGGTGTACAGATAAGGTGGAGCTATGATAGTTTCTTGAGAAAATGTGATTCTGGGTCATTAATTATAGAGGTTGATTTTTGGTCATGAAAAAAGGATAATATAACATATCATAATTATAGTTTTTAGATTGGATTACAAAATTGGCATAGGTTTTCTTGGTTAAGGAAGAAGAAGTTCAAAATTGTTTTATTGGAATTTCAGTAGAATAATTTTTTCAGAATGTGAAATCGGACTGGGGAATCTGACTGGAAAATTTGACAAAGTATCATTACGAAGTACATGAAATTGTTACCTATTTTTGGGTAAGAATGTAAAATGAATTTATGAAGATCATATTTTATAATGTTGAAAATGTGTAATGGTAACATTTTTTGAAGAATCTTGTGAATTTTATTAACTTATTTCTCTAATTTTATTACATATTTTTTTTCTAATTGAAGCACAAGAATTTTTTTATTGAACATAGTTCTACAAAAGTGTAAGGGACTATCTTACCTATGGTGTCCACCCAAAAGGATTTCATTCTAGTTTATTTTATGGTATTGAATTGTTTATAAACATTAACAAGGACACAATTTCCTTATTGAGTATTTCACCTTGTAAATTATAGTGATCCTATAGATTTTGTGATAGTTTAATTTTCTAAAATATCCAAATACATTAATAGGTGATGAAAAATGTTTCAAACGGAGGAAAAAATTAAAGAAACATATATCACTAATTCATCCCCTCTCACATTCATTAGAAATTGGATCATGTCTAGGTAATATCAATGGCCAAATGACCAATTTTCGAAATGGCCTAACATAATAATGGTCAAATGACCTAGTGGCCTAACAGCCAAATAAGACAATTTTTCTAGTGGACTAATGGAAAATTGGCCTAATGGCCAATTGACTAATTCTCCTAAGGGCCGAATTGCCAAATATTAAATTTTCATAATGGTATAAAGGATAATTGGATATTTTTCTTAATTTCCTAAAAACTAAATTCCCTAAACACCAATTTTTATATTCTTCTAATGGAAAATAGAAAAATTGGCATTCTGGCCAATTGGAAAATTGGCCAAATGGTATAATGGCCAATTTACCAATTGGACTAATGAAATAACAACCAATTGGACAAATTGACTAACAACAAAATTTCCTAAAAACATAATCACTAATTGAAAAATTGACCTAATATCCCAATGAATTAATGGAAAATTTTCCAATTGTCTAATTGGCCTAATGACATAATGTCCAGTTGGCCAGTTGAACTATTTGAGTAATAACCAAATGGTCTTTTGGCCTAATGGGCCAATGATGTATGGGAATAATAGCCAATTGGCCTAATGACCTAATAGCTTGTTGGATTAATTGAAAATCAACCTAATGGATAAATGATCATTTGGCATTACAACCATATTGGAAATTGAAATATTGTCATAATAGACTAATGTGAAATTTTTTTTATTGGAGTAATGGGAAATGCCTTAATAGAAAATTGGAAAATTGGACTAATAGACTAGTGGACAATGAGTATAGTGACCAAATTTTCAATTCGAAAATTGGAATAGGGCCACTTGGATAATTGGATCAATGTCCTATTGACTTATATTCAGTTGGCCAAATGGTAAATGAAAAATTTTCCATTTGATATTTTGGCCAACTAAAAAAATTTCAAATTGTCATTATAGCCTAATCGCATAATTCTATAATGGAATAGTACTCTTATGTAATAAAGTACTAATGAGAAATTGGACAATTGGTCATTCGGCTAATGACCAAATGGACTAATGGATAATTGGTTAATTTTCCTAATTCCCTAATGGACTAACAACCTATAAGCCTAATGGACGTATAAAAAAATGAAAATTGGACACGTGGACTAATTTCTTATTTTTCTCATGGCCTAGGGAACTATTTTCCTAACATTCTAATATCATATCAGCCTAATAACCTCATTTCCTCATGACCAAATAGCCTAATGACCTAATGGACAATTAGCTAGTTGGCCAAATGGCATAATGTCCTAGATAAATGGAAATTGTGTAAAACATCCCACTAGTATTACATTTATGATGAAATGTATATTTAGATGATTCTCCATTTAATGGATTTATTCAAAAACTAAAATTTTATTTCATTTTAGGTTCATCACATTCATATTATTCAATAATGTGGTGTTATACAATTATACTTCATTTGTAGCAAGTGATATTGGGAATGAAAGGTCATATATACTGAGTGAAAGTATTTTTCTCATGTAGGTAGAAAATAGATGGAAGTTCCATAAATGCACAAACAATATAAAGATTGTATGATTTTTATTTATATTTAAAATATTTATATGAAATTAATAATAAATTATATTTTTTATATTTTTATTAGTATTCCCTGAATTCCATTGACGATAAAGAAGATATCAATTTGAGGCCAAATAATAATTTGAGTCAGGTATTCGGTGAGGAGAACCAGGGGGAGTCCCTTATAGACTCTAGAAAAGAATCATCCCCACTATGTATTGGTCCTCTTCAAGATCCTCTCAGGGCTCACATACCACGGAGCTTCCTAGATATTGTGTAGAATAAGCATAGGAAAAAAATATCCTTAAATAGTGTAAATGATGTAAATAGATCACCAAACACTTCCTAAAAGATCCATCGGTTATAATTCATTAAATTCCATCAGAGGCTTCAACTAATATTGATTCTTATAATAAATCAATTCACTCTTTAGATTGTTCCTTGAGTGATGAAAATGATGGACCTATTGTAGATCAATCTGATTGTGGTGGGGATGATGATGTTGGTGGTGATAAAGACGCTGATGATGATGATGCTCCAGATGACGCTCTCAGTGATGAGGATTTTATATATGGTGATGATTTTGGGGATGATTGTGATGTGGGGGATATTGATCCCCACCATTTTTTGAATTATTTGTAATGATACATGTGTATTTTTTATTAAATATAATTGATTGGTTTTATATAGGTATATACATGTTATAATATTTTAAATGGTTTAAGAATTATTAAAATAAGTTGGTTTAATGCTAATATATTTTTATTTCATTGAATATGCACTCTAGTTTTTATTTTATATAAATATTCAAGGGATATAGGAGAAGCTGCTGCTACCAAATTGGTACAACTAATTATACACACTATTTAATGACCTGTGGGTATATTTTTTCTTCTTGGAAAAGATATTCCAAATGTTTTAAAAAATTTGGGATTAGATATATTCCCTATTTTTTGGGTTAAACCATAGGTATGATAATTTTTTTAGGTTATACCCACAGTTTCTATAGACAACATGGGGATCATCCAATACTTATGACTCTATCCGTCATGGTTCTAAAAACCATTGGTATTTCCTCTACCACGAGTTTAAGTGATATACCCATTTTTATAAACCAGGCGTATAGAGTATTTTTCTATTAGTGTATCTATTACACCATTTAGAACCCTGTATAATGTCATAAAATTATTTCATATAGGGGGGAATACATGGGTTCATGTAGATCACTAGCTGGTATATGGTTATTTATGTCACAAAGTTATAGTATGGGTAATATCCCCAAAAGATCTTGTTGGATATTAGCTTAACATGTACTTGGTGAAAGAAAATGATTAAATATTTCTTACCTTTATTGAAATTCCTTGGAGATATTCCCTTATAAATTGACAAGATATTTAAAAACTATCATGAAGGGATTCAATATAGTGCTAGGTCATTAAAAATAGGGAATACTACAATAGATAACCTAGATTAAAACCTAATGAATCATAAGTTAGAATATATTTGTAATTTAAATCTTATTCTTTCTAGGTTCATAGAATATCGTTTTTATGCTTGTGTTTTTTAATAGTTTTTGTCCTATGTTTATTTTTTATATAGTAAATGACATGAATAATAATTAAACAGTGAAATGTGTGCTCATTTTTCAATCATGAACATCAAATTCCATATATGATTACGACACTACACAATGATTCACATCGGGAATGTTTATTAGAACTACTCAATCTACACCAGATAACATGGAGGATTTGTTATCCCTACGAATAAAAAGATTGTAAATTAGTGAATCACGTGTCTATATGTCACCCCTAGACATTGTTTTTGGAAAATTCCTATCATAAAATACTGTAACACATTCTTTAGTGGAATTTGATGATATTATGGGATAGGATTATTTGTCTTATTATACAAAAAACATCAAATTTAGGGACAGGGAAATCATTTTTCTTATCCAAAATCATTTTCTTATACCATACAAATGTATGGAGGAGGTTGAATCTCATTTTTAATATTCTTCTCAAATGGGGATATTATTTCCCTATGATAATACATATCATTTTCAAATGAATTAGATAATCAAGATAACCATGATTAAATAAATTCCAATTAGGATGTACTATACTAGTGTATTTCTAGAGTAGTTTTCTAGATTTCTTCCAGAATGGTGGTTTGATTTCTCATATAAACTTATACCAAGACCAGTTCCTATATAAATGACCCACTACATAATGTCCACCACTATGTAGAATGAAATGAATAAGTAATTACTAGAGAATATGGACAATGGTTTTATAGGCCTCACTAAATCACCATGGGGGTATCTAGTCACCTTAATCAATAAGATGGGTGGTTCAATGCACCTCTAATATTATTACCATGTACTAAAAAAGTTGGATGAAGAAAACTTTTCCCCAAACACCGATTTATGACTTGTTTTATCAACTACTTGGGGACCAATAAATCCCTAAGGATAACCTATGGTTAATATATCACAAATTAACGATAAAGTAGTATATTACCAATATTTCCTTCCATAAAACATATGGAAACTATTAGTTCATAGATATTCTATTCATACTCACTGATACTTAAAAAATATTCATTGATTTAATAAATAAAGTATTAATAGATTACCATGAAAAATATACGGTAGTCTATGTAGATGATATTCATATATACCAAAAAATAAATGAGGATAATGAGGGGAATTTAATATTTTAGAAAAGTCTTCATTAATGTAAAATTTTTATGAATTTCAGAGAAAATGTGTCATTCTGATGAATGATGTATCATTCATGGGGAATGATAACAATAACTTTGGGACATTTCTAAACACATATAAGAAAAAGGTGATTGAGGAGTAAATGATACCATTAACTGTAATGGGGATCTATATTTAAAATAATATAAATGGGTACTTTATATGTCTATTGAGGGACTTATCATGATTTCCATACCCACTTACCAAGATAATGCAAAAGGGTGTTAATGTTTTTATAAAAAAAATAATTTGATGAAAGATCTATGAAATTGAAAAAATATGCTCATAATTACACTAGTACTCAAAGTACCCTAATGTTTGGAACGTTTTTTTTGTAGAAAATAATTATTCAATAAAAATATTGACCTACATAATAATGAACAATGATGATATTATGGACTATTTATCAAAGAAGTAAAATTTTCATGAGTAGAACAATCCAAGATGTGATATGGGGTTTTCTATAGTGGAATACACATTTAATATTTTAAAACATTACCTAATTTAAGAAAAGTGTGAAATATTTATGGATCATAAAACCCTCATGTATATATTAACATAGAAAAATATTAAAATTAACAAGAAATGATTCTTAGATATTATCATGGAAATTGACTAGTGAATCCATTACCATACTGGGATGATGAATAAAAATTTATATGATGTATAAAGAAAGGATATTACAACTTAACCAATGATGTGAATTCAGAATTATACAATATTATTAGACATTAATTGGGTGGAAATGGAATTCATAATGAAATGAAATACATCCTACAGAGTAGAAATGTTTTACCCACCATTAATTCAAGAAACGATTCAGGATACTTTGTTGGATGATACAATTATATATAAGATGCTAGAAGCTTTATGATTAGGTAAATCCGTAGAGTTCAAAATCTATGAAGATGATGTTTTATTATTTGGGTCGCAATTATGTCTACTATTTAAGCCTAATATAAATCCATAGCTATTGAATGGTACTTATATATCAGAATTAGCCATCGACCTAGGGCTTACGAGGATGTATTGAAATCTATGAGAGAAGTATTTGTTTCAAAATATGATGAATAATGTCATAGAATATATATTGATGTTTCTAGTATTTTAACAAGTTAAATTAGAAAAGAAAAAAATTTAATGGAAAGGATACAATCATTACCAATACCTATATTAAAATTTGAAATCATCATGATGTAATTTTTCATGGGTCTTTTAAAGACATAAATAAGAAATAATTCCTCATGGTTTATGGTTCATCATCACAAAATAATAGTCCAATTTATTATAATTCAAGATTAATCCAAACTAAATTAACTTCAAATGAAATATATTAGCGCTGTGGAGAGTTTATTTGGAACAACACTACAAAATCTCTCTAATTTAGACACAATATTAACTAAAAAAGTCATTAAAAGACTCCAATATTATCTAAAATATTGTATTATATTGAGTTTTTCATATCACCAATAATACTTTATCCAATAAAAGAGGAATATACCACCATTGAAGACACATTTAGATATTTTTTTGGACACTAACGAAATTTTTGGTAAAAATCATCCTCAAGTTGTCTTATCATATAATAATATCGTCCACTCAAGAATCCATATGGATCTATATAAATCCCATTCTTAGATGATTTGTAAAATACTTTTGTACAGTGTTGAAGTTAGTGAACATAAAATACATGGACATAATTGATTAATTAAATATTATAAAATTGTAATACCATTTAGTAGGACATTAAGAATTCATAGTATTAAACAAATATACGTTGATAATATATTGTCTGACCCAGAGTTTGAGGATGATGATAAATTATTCCCTTAAAAATAAAAATGGAATAGAATAATGATATTAGGAAATATGGGAAAGATAATTCCATAATAAATTAGAGACATTGAGATTCTAGATCACTTTGGAGTTGTGGCCTATTGACTAGAACTCCCAAAAACCTTGTATCATGTACATGATGGGTTTTATGTATCCCAAATGAGGAAATAAATAATATATCCCCCATATGTAATAAATTCAGTGGTGGTATACTTTTAAAATGATCTCTCTTATGTGGAGAAACATATGAGGATCAATAACAATAGAGGAAAAATAGTATGTCAAGATACTACTCATATATTCATAGTACATTGGTAGAACCATAAATTTGAGGAGGTGACATAGGAAATGCTAGAATCAATATAGCAAAAGTATATTGAATTTTTTCATCTAATTAGGAACCAGAATCCCTAATTTTATCTATTATATTTACCATCTTATTATATACATGTATCATATTTAGTAATGTAGTTTTATATAAAATACATACATAATATAGTAGTGGTAACCACATTTTATTACATTGACTTGAACATTAAATATATATAATTAATATATCAGTAAAAATTGAATTTGTTACAAAGGGACAATAATTAGAATGTTAGATAAATATAATATGGATATAGAATATACTGGATCCACAAGATTAATTTCACTTGTGAAAAAAACAATAAAAATAAATCTTAATATTAGTAATGTAATATTTATTTTGAAAATGAATATATATATATATATAACCATGAGGGAAAAAATAAGTGAATGCAGAATAAATAAAATGACATCTATTTATAAAAGTTAAGTAACACGTATGATCATTAAAAATCCATCCATTGGAGTAGTAATCTGACCATTAGTAATAGTAACATGAACAATAAAATATTTTCATCACCTAATTAATTTTAAAATAATTTTTAGTTATATTATTAAATTAAAATATAGTGAATTTATATCATGATACAAATAACTAAAAAATATTAAAATGGTAAATAAATTTTCTGTATTCTTTAAAAATAATTTATGATTTAATAAAATTTCGAGGATAAATATTAATATTTTATATAAAAATTATTATCATTATGTTGTTTAGTAAAATAGTATAATTTTTTATATTAATTATATTATATGATGATTTAATAAAATGTTTTACAAATGGTCATAAAATTGATAAAAACATTAAAATTAATATTTTAAAAATAATATAATGACATTATTTAAAAAATAATTAAATCATATATAGAACAATATTTTCATTACATGGATTTTTTTTGAATTTTTTTTTAAAATAAAGATAGGTTTAATGTTCCATATTGTTCTAAAATATCTAAATTGTTTGTGAGTAGTGAATACAACAATAAAACTATTTTGCATTATATGTTTGTTTCAAAAGGATGGAGCTCAGAGCCCCTTTAATTAAAGAAAATAAAAAAGATAAATGAGGGGTGTAAAAGCATCAATGAGAGAAAATAAATTAAGAAAATAATATGAATGATCATGTGGCGTGGAAGACACATCAACTACGACCACAAGGAAGTCTCCCCTCCTCCATTTTTTGTCCTGTGCCCATGGATCACACTCAACATTTGAGAAAAAATAATCATTGGTAACAAACACCTCCATAATATCAGTAACACAATCACTAAACTATCCACATTATTCACTAATTCCATAAGTAAGAACATCAACATTTATGAATTTTTGACCAATGAATGTGATTTGATCATTGGATGACCAAATAATATGTTTTAAGAAGTAGCTCCAACATACATCCTAGTAGATGCTGAAGGCTTGCTTAATCCTTCACCCATTGGGGAATGATTTTCAGTTATAATAACCTCATTTCTCCTAGATTAATTTGAAACTAAACTAGTCAAGTACAGATTATTAAAAATACCAAGAGTCTTCAAAATGCCAAGGGTATACCACACCTGTAGCTTGCTATGGGAAATATTCTATTGCAGCACCCATTCCAATAGTTGTTGTGATCCAAGTTACTCATTTAGAACCTAATGGATTTGAATATGAAACAATATGGACTTCCATAATCATGGAGGAATCAGAAGTAAGACCAGTAGAATGTTGGAAATTTATGAAAAAAGAAGATTTCATAACACTAGGGGTATGATTAGCCTTTGATTTGACAATAATCAAGGCATCCTCTGCCTATTCAATATAAAATATTCCTAAGGTCAAAATTAAAACAACAACTTCAAATGATTTTTATGGTTTGAAAATTGGTTGGGATCCTGAAAAACCATTGGGGAACTATAACCTGTATTCAATGATTTCTTTACATTATACATACCATTAGTACAAATATATGAGTGTCTTACTAAATACATTATAAAAAAAACTATAAGAGTAGGGGAATAAGTATTTACATGAATATGAGAGTCCTTACTTGATTATTTTACTATACTATATTTTCCATGCACCCAAGGATTGTTTTTTAGAGACAACATCAGATTTGTTTCTTCCTCTTAAGATTTCTATGGACTATTTTTTTCTCCTACCAGAATATATTTTCTATCTTGTCCTTAGAAGATTCTTCCCTATAATAGAAAATACCTTCATAATATACACCATCATTTTCATCTAGTTTATCCCCACCTAAATCATCTTGGAATGGGAAATCAATAATGATCAAAGGGTCATCATCGTCCTTGTCAGCCCATGGTTTAATGTGTTTCTCAATGACATGGTCAGGTGAAACTGATGCCAAGTGACATCCATGATAATTATTTTTCTTACTATTAGGATCAACCAAGACAACATCTATGGTTCCCTATGTAGTGATATTTAGATGGGGTTGTCTACATGGGGAGTCCTGAATTCTAGGATCAGAAACATTAGTATTAATAGATAAATAAATATTTGTAGCCTCGTTATCAACTAGTTGAATAATTTTATTAGTATTATTCCTTAGATATTTATTTAAATATTGATAATTTAATCTAAAATGGGTTAAAAAATACCTCTCCAATAGTTAAACATATTGTTTTTCAACAATATGACATACACAAGAAAAATACAGACATCGTTCCTACTCAATCCTAAGGAAAATTTCATCATGGGGAGTGGAGAGAATATCCTTATCTATCAATGTCTATATTAATTAAATATTAATTAAAATACATGAAATTTGACCATAATTAGAAATTTCAGTAGATGTTCACATTCAAATCAAAATTAAAACTATCTTGGAAATATCAAATATAATCTATGGGTGCCATAAGACGCAATTTATACCCTGTGTTTTGACCCAAATCTACAAAAATGTGTCCATTAAATCATTTATATATAAATTTTTTTCCAATAATGACTTCTTAGGGTTCCTGTACTAAAATTTCTCAATCCTAAACTCCATGCTTGAATCTTCTTTTCAGAATATTGGAATAAAATGTTGGAAAACCCTAAACAAGAGAGGGAAATTTGAAATATGAAAACTACCAGATAGAAGAAAAGATAACAACATGATCAACCGAATTCCATGGTTTCAAGACATTTGAATGAAAAATTTGGGAAAAAATGAATTATTACATGGGTTAATCTATTCTTCAATGAAATCATTTAATGTAGAGACAAGGGTAGTTGCACCATTATTAATGATCTAAAGATAAACTCAATCGTTATGGAATGTGAATGAACCTCCCGAGAAATCAAAGAAGGATTAGAATCCATTAAATGATTTGAATATATTTCCCATCATATTTTCCAGATTTGATGATATATTTGGCTCAGCGAGGTTACTCAGTGTGTATGACATTAGATTCAAAAAGCCCGAATGAATTAAGGGATGACCATCTGGGCGTAGCAGATGATCCTTTTCCAGATCCTCTAACTTGTTGTCTATCCAAAAAATATAATTATATTTCATTAAATTTTAAATAAATTATTAATTACATAATTGGAAATTTAAAAAACAATTATATTGGTCTAACATACATTAATTACCATATTTAAACACATGATTTGTTATTATTTGTTGTCTTGAGAACAAATGATTATCTAATGATTATTATATTAGACAAACTCCCCTCCCCTACCCATATAAATATCACCCATCATCGCTCCATCACTTCACACTCATTCTAAGACATATATATTATAAAATTCATAACAAAATAAATTCTCGACCCTCACCCAAATCCTTGTAGTTCTATTCTAAAAAACTAACATTTTTACTTTAATTTTTAATTCACAATATGATATTTAAATAGGTCATATACTCAATATACATATTTTTAACTAATTTCAACCTCTACATCCTCCGTACATATCAAATAAATCATGAATTAATGAATCTAGTATAATAAATTAATATTACTATTATTTCTAAATGGGATATATTTTCTCTAATCTCTTTTAAATTCATTCTAATAATTTTTTTTATAATATGGATTTTTGACTACCTCAAAAAATAAGTTCTTAGTTTATCACCATCACCTTAATGGATGAGAATAATTGATTTATTATGGTTAAAATTATATAAATAATTTTATATTATATTTAATATTGTATTAATGGTCATATTATTAAGGAAAACTAAGTATGTTTACCATGGTCATAAAAAATTAAATTAACCGTATACTGATAATAATTATATTCTATGAATCTTGTGAACCATTAAAATGATCTGAATTTTGAAACATTATTGGGCTCTTGGAAAAATGTGATCATAATTTAATCATATATCTATGGTTATGTAACCATTTTATAAATAACATACCCAGTATTCCACAAGTGATGCGACTTTAGAACAATCCCATGAATGCCATCGGGGAAGTATAAAAAATTGATATGTCAATTAAATGAATAGTAAATTATATATATTAATAATATATAATAAAATATACTTGAAAATGGTTCTCAATAAGTTTTTACTAAATATAACTTTATTATTCATATGGTTATGTGAATATACATAACAAATCTAGAACAGAGGTAAGGAAACTCTCTGAACCACCGTCATTTCTCTATTTATGCCTTATCTCTCACTACCAAAATTTCCATCATTAGTTTTTAGGTACAATTCTTACATATTCTATATATATATATATATAAACCTTTTTTATCATAAAGTTTTAATTTTTTTCATTATCCCATATATTCAAGATGTTGAATTTATCTTCCAAAATAATTCTTTCATATATTACCAATTTAAGGGAACTCCCAATTTATTATCTCATGTTATGAAACATCCAAATATTTTTTTATTAATTACTAGTTTTTGAAAAACACTCAATATTTTATAGATAGAATTCGTGGATCAATTATTTTTTATTGAAAATATGATTTTATCAACCTCTTTAATTGAGTTTATTTATAAAATTATTTACCTACCCTTTGATAGGGATTTTTTAAAATGAACTATGTTTTTGGGGCCTTTACATATTTATCCAAATATGACAATAAAATATTTAATTCCCCATGCCATTGGAATTATAATGGTATTTTATTTGATTATTATTTGAGGAAATATTATCAACCCATTCCTATCCATGTGTATTTATTATCCTTTCGTGTTGTGTTTGATTTCCTTATGTTTCACACATATTAATAAATATGTTATGATGGTGAACCTAGATAGAACTCCATTTAATTGTTTAATGTTTATATATCTTGATATTATATCATTGAGTTTAGTGAGTAAATTATATCAATTATAGTACTTTGTCCACCATGTTATTATGTATATATAGTTTGCATTGACTTATATTTTTATTATATATTTTATATTATTTACACCATATTTTAATTCCATGATATTATGATTCTATATTCCTTATGTTGTGCTTCCATATGAATATTCATGATCATGTTTTTATTATATCATTATGTTCCCTTTGAATCAGATTCTATGATTCTTTATCATCATAATTACTGTAGTATTATTTATAGATCACCAATTTTTTAAATTATTTAATATGTTATTCTATTATATTTTAGAATTTGTAAGATAATTAATAACCTATTATGGAAATAAAAATAATGATTTATTATTTTAATTTCCTTTCGATGTTTTATTAATCTAGGCTTCTAAGGACACTAGGCCTCTAGTTACTAAAGTATGGTTTATTGGATATTTTTGTCAAAAATAATGCGAAAATTTGTGTAAGAGGTATATGTCTGTATAAAATAAAGTGCTCTAAAATTTTCAGGAAGGGATAACTTATAATCAATTTATAATGGTGTAGATCCTATTAAAATGAAAATTCATGATCTAGGGAGAATGTTTTGATTAAAATGAGCATGAACTCTTAATATATTTCTAAAAATATAATTTAAGGAAATTTAACATAAAATGGTGAAAAATATACATTTTTAACATGATATGGAAATTGAATAAAACAATAACATGGCATGGAACATAATATTGTAAATTGGTTTGACATATAAAATTGGCATGTGAATATGTATAATAAATCATGAAGTAATTATCATAGTGGAAAATAATATTCTTCATGGATAAATTAATTGACAATGATATTTGAAGTCATGTCCATGCATTACAATATATACAAATCTAAAGGAAATCCTTACAACAAAATTTTTTCTGAAGACAAACATTTTCATCTATACCCATTCATTTTCCGGTAGACATTGATATTCAAAATCTTGTCCACAAATTATCTTATGCTAATGTATATTCAAAATAATGTCTATGAATTACCAAATGAGATATAATAATTTTTACATACATTGTAAGGATATATATTCCCAAAATATTAAAAAATGATACTCTAGAAACATGTGTTAGAAATTAAATAAATCATATCATGTGAAACACCTGAAAATAATGTATTATTATAGAATAAAATAACATCACATAAAATATCCTGATGAATTTGATCAGTTTAATATGAAATAAAAAATTTAAAAAAGAGTATTTTATAAAATAATTTATGGGGGTTTTAAGAAAAATATCATCCTATGAGATATATCATTCTGTGATAATCTGGAAAACTGAAACAAGAACAGAATAATACATTTCAAAAGACCATTTCTATTCATTATGAGTTACATTCAAATATCATTTTCAAAATTATTAAAATAAACCAACTCAATGATACCTAATGTTTAATGAAATAATATTAACTGATCTATTACAATATTTAAATTTAATGCCAACAAATGTATAGTCAGAGGAAAATGATATGAAATTGAAATGTAATACATTTTTAGTAATTTAAAATTACTTTATTGAAATCTATATCATAATAAGAGTAATATATATTGATAATAGAAATTGGTAAATATAATTACTAATATCACAAGAGATAATTATTATTTGGGTTTTTAAAAAATAAAGGATAATATTGGTGGGATAAAATATTGTGTACATAGATAAAGAGGATCTATTATAATAGATAGAAATTATTCTAAACAATGTAATTATTTTACGAATAGATGTATCTAAAATTAAATATTAATTTTGTGTAGATAATTAAATTTAATTATATAACAAATAATAATTTAGAATAACAAAATCACATTGATGAAACAAAATATTGAGAAATTCAGTTAAAAAATCAAGATTATGTCTTAACAAAATGAATTTGATGAAAAAAACACTGAAGAATTTTATAAAATTTGAATCAAAACCTACTGAAATAGAAATAATAAAATGTGGCTATAATTACATTGATATAAAGTGATAAACAAGATATAATATTTCTATGAGGCATTGTATACACCATATAAATGAAAATAGCTCTCTATTAAAATCATGCCTTAAATAATGAAATATTAGACGACAATCCTTATAACTTGTATAACATTCGAATAAAAACAACGATGGATAGAATAGATAAGGATACCTATATCCCTATAATTCCATGTAAAATAAATTATAATAAATTCTTGTGAATTCAATTAAAAGGACACTATATAAAAGTTAACATGGTGTGAAAAATAAAACATGTCTAATTAAATTGAAATAGTGACCAAGAAACCCTTAGCACATATCCTGAATTGCATAAGGTTTTTTATATATCATTGTGAATTATTTTTTTTATTATACATTTATTGATAATTGTTTTTAGGAATATTAAATTTTTGATGATTCATTTAGAAACATATGTTTTTAATTAATTATATTATTTTCTCTTGTCAAAAACCTGGGGCTGTTTAGTTAATTCCTCCAAAACTACTTCAGAAACATTGAATATTATAGAAGAGAAAAAATATAGGATCCAAAATCCAATTAATTTTATAGGTATATCTTATTTATCATTCAATAATCAAAAAAATATATATAGTTTAATATTTTGTTAAGAAAATTGATTCTAATTCAGAAATATCTCTAAAGACATTTTTATTTTCTAAGGTATGTGTTGAAGGATTATAAGTGTTTTCTGATCAACCTAATTACAATTATATATACCAAATATAATAATTTCATTATATTAGTATTATTATTTTATAAAATATAGAATTATAATAATAAATAAACATGTATAAACATTGTTGACACAATTACCTCTTCCTTAGATATCATCCATTGAGACTCACCTTGGGCATGAAAGTATTGGTCTTATATAGAGAATAAACCCTATAGAATATGTGAAATATGGTTGGGGTGATATTTCATTATGGATTGATTGATCTAATAGGAATTAGGAGTGTGGAGAATTTTGGTGGTTAAGGTATCTTTTTATAGGTGATAATTGTGGCATATTTTTAAATATAATTTATCAACATACAAAGATATCATAATTAAGGAATGTTATAAAATATCTACACTATATTCCCTGAAATATTTATCCCTTTTAAGTTCATTTTTAATTTGGTAAAATCTTAGGTATTTTGGGTCACTTTTGAAATTTTTTGGATGTTTCGGATCAAGTAAACATTTGGTGCATAGTTAGAAAAAACCATGTAGGTCTGCCCACGAAATAGTATATCCCTCTCTAGAAGAATAAGAGGATTTACAGTTTTGGTACAATATTTATCTAAACCACACTATCAAATCAGGCAACATTGTTCAAAATCTTTATATTAGGTGCACTGTTGGAAAAAATTTGTTAAATAGTGTTGAAAAACCGTGAAACTTCCTCCAATGGCCCTTGTGGGGGTGAATTATAAGAGCATGTTTGGTAAAATCTTGTGGATAAATATTAATACCTCCTTATTTTCCTAGAAATAAGTTAATAGTTGGTTTGATGTTTGAAAACACATTTCTAATTACCATGTAACTGGAATTTAATTAAATTATTTTTTTAATTTAATTCTATTGACCCATATTTTTTTAACTCCAAACTCCCCATAATTGAACCAACATCAATTAATTGGCCTATGGATGATCCCTAGAGGTGGATGTTTCGATCCAAGCATCATTACACAATGACTAATAGTTTTAGTTGGTGAATTGGATCATTTCATGTATGTGTAATCGTTATTTGATCATGGACCCGCCTTTCCTCCTCATATCTCCCACTATTATAGTGTTTGTATTATCATTTAATTGATGGATATTGGTCTTGACTTCATGAAATGAGATTATAGATTTCTCCTTTGATCATTATTTCCATAAATTCTCTATTCGTGGATCATGTGTGGGTATTGTTGATCTTATTCGCAGTAGGTGGTATTATAAGGAAATAAAAAACAGTTGAGTCATTTGACTCTTGTATAATTTAAATTGAGGTTTTAATAGACTTTTAAATCATAAATTGAGTCTCTTAATGAATGATTTAAAAATTCAATTTTTGCAGGATGAAACCCTTGGACAGTAGTTATTATAATTAAGTGTTATTTATTTAATTATGATGATGATTTGTATTGAATGGATTGAAGAATGATTTGGATAAGACAAAAACATGGGATATTTTTCGTTATGTTCAATTAAATGATTTGAAATTTAGTTAATGCATTTTAGATTAGAAACCCTAGGATGATGTTTTTATAAATTAAAGGAACATTTTGAAACATGAATATTGGTGAATTTTATGTAATTAAATGAAATGAATGATTGAAATGATGATAGAACATTGTATATTTGATTTACCTTTATCCACATGGGAGACTCCGTTGTTATTTTTCAAGAAGGCAACGATTCATGATGACAAATCTAACTAATATATCGTTATAGTAGAATGTTTACTCTTGAGAAACCTCTTCCATTCCACCATGGTTTGGGTTATCGGGAGTGTGTGCAGATATAGAGCCACATTTCACTGTGATGTGTGAGAATACTTATTCTAATATTAATCTATGAATCCTAGTCATGGCTCTATAATTCCAAATGATTTTAAATATCTAATATATATTGAACGGATTTACTGATGTAATTTTTGATAAAAATGTATAGTCATGACTGGTTGGATAATGATTCTTTTAATATCCTAGTTTGATTGAATTCAATTTCAATACTATTTTATTTTAGATAATGGAAGGTTTTGAAAATCATATCTTGATATTAACTATGAATATATTTCCATGCTTTTTTATTTAATATTGAGAAATTTTAGTTTATTTTTTTAGATTTCTTGTGTAAATCATGGTCATATCTAGTTGTGGTTATTTATCATGAACATAATTTCAAATTGAGTGTTTGTACATTTTATTATTTTATGTCTATGAAAATGGATATCACCCCAAAGTCATGGTGGTTGTACCGATTTTCAGGTTCCTGTGTGCTAGATTATACCAATGGAACATTAGATCCACTTGTTACCATTTGATTCCATGATGTCATTTTGATGTTGTTATCTAATTTATATGGTTGAAATACCTTTTTCATACATTTATCAATATAAAAATGGTACTTCATATCATTGTGTGTGTTATCAAACATACAAATTATTTTTTAATTTCCACTAAATTATTCTTATTAGTTATTCATATGGTGAAAATATTCCCACTTTATCTTCTTGAGGGATAGACACTAGTCCCAAGAGCTTGGAGATTGAGAAAACCATTTGGACCATGTCATAATTGATTTTTTTATCATTTAGGTTTGTTATTTAGTTTGAATCATGGGAAATTATTATCAAATGAGTTTAGCTCATTTCATGGTAAGAAGTTTGGGATGTCTCGATAGATAGTAGATAGAATTATTGGGAAATAAGAGGTACATTAAGAGTGAGTGTATGGTAACCTCTCATCCTAATGAGATTTAATTTAATATGGGTGGCAGAAAAAGATCCTTTGAGTAGTTTTTTGATGTAATTGTTTCTTTTTCCCATGATTTAAATTGTTATTTTAATATCCCATTTTTATTATGAATACCATAGAAGATAATATCATGTATCTTGACTAAAATTTGAGTTTTTAGAAGTTGATGTTGTGTCGTGTGTCCCCTATGAAAATATTTTAGTAGATATCAATAGGGAACTGAAATTTAACTATGAAAAGTGAACCATTAATTTGATAAGAATCATATTAATGTTATTATGTATGTGATCCATTATTTAGGCTAGGTAGTTGCTCATGTTCCCATGTAGGCTTCTTAGGTCATACACTAAGTAGAGGATAACAAGGATCATGAATAGGACATTGTTCATCTAAATCCACTCTCTATCTTTGGTACCAATGATCCTCAATAAAAATGTGATTTATTAAATAATAGTGATTATCTCTTTCTGTTATTATAAAATCCATAAATAATTAATGTGATGTATTCTACCTTCACAGATAAAGATACTAGATAAAGGGGGATAGATTCGATTGTATATATGATTAAGAATATGGTCCTGGAGTGTGAAGATGTTTGTTATTTTTTCATGGAGTAGTTATATATGTTATCGATGATGTTAGATATATAAATCGTGTTCCTTAAACATCAAAAGGGCGATCAAACTATGAATCAGTATGCCAACCTTTTTTCAAAGTTTTTTTATTTCTCACCTGAGGCGACATACAATGAGATGATATGATCTTAGAGGCATGAGATGAGTCTTTAAGAAGATATTTGATCATAGTATTTTCAACTAAATATCACCTCATATATTAAATTTCTAGATATACATTTAATGAAACATGTTTACTTTTCTATAATGTTAGGTTTCAGAGGATTTTTTCCCACATTGATTGTTGGTCGAGTTTCCCCATTAAAGGGACAAAAAAGGACGAGTCTCTTGGTGGTGGATCATTGTAAAATACTTATTCTAAATCTTATTAAATATCAATTAATGGGATAATAACTTGTTTCCATTTTGTAAAATTTAGGAACCAAATGTGATGATATACTAACATAGTAAATATTTTAAGCCCTTGTAGATACTTAGTTTACTTTCAGAGGTTTTTCAAGGACATTACAACTCCTTATAGTGGTATGGCCTAATATATTATTGGAGTATCTATAGAATAGTTAGATTATTTGATAAAATTTTGGTTCCAGTTACAATAAACATGAAACAATATTCTTTTTATAATGGATTAATATATAAAGGATCTGATTGTGGCACCTATGACCATTATATGTACCATTATAATTTCATCAACTTTAGTTACAGATTTATTTAATACAGGTGCCTCTCATATATTCATATCCATCCTTATTTATTAACTATATAATCTTAAGTAGTACATGACTTATCTTATGGAGATGTTGTTGCATCTATGGATGAAGAGAAATAAGGGTCTTCGATCCCTCTTATTCTTTTTATTTATTGTATATAGATATTATATGGGACATTTTTGTTCAAGTTATGAAACCATTATATTTCATTCATGGTATGGATTGGTTTATTTCTAAAAAAGACCAAATATTCTTCAATATTCATTAGGTATCCTTTACTAATCTCTATATGGGATTCCATGTCTTTAATGGATTATTTGATCTATGGTAGAGTCATGCTAAACCTGTTATTATAGAGTTGGGTAGCATAATATCCATGTTTTTCATTGAACTAGAGAATGATTCTTTGTATGTTGATAATCCTCTAGTATCTGTTGAGTTTTTTTTTGTGTTCCCATCGTAGTATTCTTTTTTTATATTGGTGAGGGAACTGGAGTTCTCTATATTCTTAGTACTAGTTACCCATCCTATTTTTATTCACACATTCCATATTGAACCATCATAATTGAAGGAACACAAATTTCAGTTATATGACTTGATGTCCAAAGGATTCATCTAAGCCAGCATATTTCCATGGGGGTTTCTTATTATTTTTTCCATGAAGTCATAACAATCCCATCACTATTTCATTGATTAAAAATTGAGTAATTGGGTTATATTCAATAAAATATTTCCATACCCTCGATAAGATGACTTCATTAATTGGATTATATGGGATAATTTGTTTTCCAAGATTTATATTCATTTTTGATTACCACCAGTTTAGTATCAATGAGTTTTATATCCCCAAGACCACTTCAATAGATTGTATTTCCACCATGAATACCTTATTATGTTTTTTAGTGTGACAAATTCTCATATAGTGTTTATGGTGTTGATAAAGATGATATTACACTAGTACCAAAATTCTTTTTTATGGTATTTTTGGATAAATTTTTGTTTTATCTATGCTAATGGAGGTCCATGTGCACCACTTATGATAATTTCTTGATATTTTTAGAAATAATAATTTATTCCAAAATTTCTAAATGAAAATTCTGGATTTTCTCATTAATGTTCTTGGTAGATGTGGTTTCTGAACATCAAATTTTAGTCAATCATGAAATGGTGAAATTGATTTGAACCTCATATGGACCAAATATTTCTTTTATAGTCAATTATTTTTTGTATTAGTAGGGTATAATCATCATTTTTTAGAATATTTCTCAATGATGTATTCTCTATTACTTTTTCTCACTCGTCAGGGATTAAGTATTGTTAGGGATTAAATATTTCAATATTTATATAATATTTTCATGTTTTTTTTCATCTATGATTTTTACTCTACAGGATGTCTTATAGGGATATTTAGTCTTAAATTAAACATCATGTATGGGTTTGGGATGTATTCTCATGAATGGCGACTATGTGGTGGATTATTGTTCCCTTCAACATCAACACCATTAGACGAAAATTTCTACGCAAGATCTCAGAGTACATGTTTTTATGCATTATATTAATATTTTATATCACAACATATTCAATTAAAGTTTTACCATATAATCCATTTAGAAAATATTTTTATAACTTCTTTAAAAAAAATTCATCTTCAAAAAATGTGATGGGTGGAGTATGTACAATCCATTGATTATTGAAATATCATATACACCTAGTAAGGGGAACATCATTGCTTTGTTTTGGAGAAATAAAATACATACCATTTCTAGAAGTAATCTTATGAGGAGTGGAACCAGATGGTTCCCATTACACATAAGAATATGGGGGTGTAGGAGGATGAGATAATGGTTTTTTGTTAAGAATTAAAATAAAATCTTCACTTCTCAAGAAGCATCACCCTGAATTATATCCTAATAATGAGTTCTATGTAAAAAAGGGATTATTTATATGGTGGGAGATACCATTAGTGAGTGTCCTCTATGTTATATATATATATTCTATTCCTCCATAGCTGGTATATCATTACTTTTCCTTTAATGAAGGTTTTGATTTGGGGTTTCCAAAATTCCGATTGGGTGGTAAATCCTAGAAAAATGGAGATATTGTATTATTTGAGATTTCATATTTTATGGAATATTATAAGATAGGAAATTAATTTTTTTATTATTATTATACTTTTTAGTAGATCTAAGGATAACATAAAAATCCAATCCCCCTACTAATGTAACTTTTAGTGATGACTTGGATGTGGGATGTGATATATATGTACATTATAGTATTGTTTCTATGTAATCCTTTGGGAAATAATATGATATTTTTGGTGATTATCTAATTAACCAAATATTATCCCATTACACTCATTCATGATTAAACTAATGTTAAGGACATAAGAAATCTATATGTTCATGAGGTCATTAATTTTCATTGAATTTTATTTTGAATATTATCTTAATAGGACCCCATTTTCATAAATAATTTTTTTAGATGCCTTGAAGAAGAAATGGAATACCATAAAAAGTTGTGCAGGGAATACCATCCTCAAAAATATTAATATAAGGAATGTTCTATATAGATTCATGAAGACATTATTTGAGCATCAGTCCCTAAATTTATAGGATCATGGGATAGCCACATAGGATTGCTTTATTCTTCCTATAATAATTGGTATCATATATCTATCATGATAGAAACAATTGATTCCTTTTATGGATAACTATTTAAAAATATCATTTGTTTGTCAAAGAATGGGGAATCTTCCCTAGTTAGTCCTCATTTTATTTTAGAGAATTTGAAAATGATTCAGTTAATTATTTTGATAATGGTCAAATAAAAAAAGGTATATATATACTATGATAATCTTCATTGACACCCATTTTAGTGCTTACTTAGTGGCACAGTGTTTTTGAGTGTTTCAGCTAGATTGTGGCACTATTGTCCTATAAACTAGGTAATTATGTCCCCAATATATGTGGGGAAATTTTAGATTATTGATAATATTTGAAATGTGGAATACTTTTTGAATTAACCATATCATATTATAATGATACATAATTACTTCCATGTTTCATAAATCAGATAGTATCACTTTGACTCACTTCATGTATTGAGATAGGTGGACATTGATGTGGAACCTAACTTTTCCTTGACCTAGAAGCTTGTTCAGATTATTGATTCTGAGATAATGGTTCTTCATGGAAATTAATTTCCCCAAATTTGGGTGGTTTAGAATCTTGGTTCTAATTCTCATCACACATAGTAATTTTTCGTTTTTAGGGCAGACTAATGGACATAACACTTTGCAATGGAGTCTTCTTGAAAAGATTTATGGGGGGAAATAATTTATGGTGTGAACATTATAACATCCCAATGCATTCTTTCAGGTTCATTAATAAATGGTTTTAATCTTTTTTTTGGCCATATATCATGTTGTTTTGGGAGAATTATGTAAATATTTGGATGTTTTTGGGTAGGTTTGTGTTTGGTGCATGGTTAGAGTAAACTGTGTAGGTCATATTATGAAACCATTATGATCTATCATGTAGTATAGAATGTGGCACAAGGTTGGTTCATAGATTTTATAGACCACAACAATCTTTTTAAAATCCCAATATGAGTAACACAATTGGCATATGGTTTTTTATCCTATGTATCAAACCATGAAACCACTTCTAGTGACATAAGTAGGGGTGAATAGTTGGTGAAATGTTTTTCAATTCATTCATCAGAACCATTTTTCTATCCCAATTATCCTGGTAAGAGGTTCATTTTTAGTTAATGGTTTGAAAAAATTTGTGGCCAAACAAAGTGATAAGAATTCATTTCTTCTATTTTATTTATTTAATTCCCTAAACCCCCCTTTTTATCTCCGAACACATCATTGTAATATATGAGTCCATAATTTAGTCCTTAAGGTCTCTCTAATGTTATATTTTCAAATCCTGACATCTTTTCCTCATATTTAGATGTTCCATTTTGTGCATTATATCCCTTCTAGAAAATTTATTATTTTTTTATCAAGGATTATACTTTATAACACTCACTCCATGTTGAGTGTTTTGTATAGTACTATCCTCAAAGGATAGTGATCAGGATGTGATAAAATGTTATTGTAGGATTCTCCTATGATCATTAATTCCATTGATTATCCATATATGGATATAGTGTGGGTGTTTTAAATTTTTTTATTAAGATTGTTTCATAAGTAAATATACATCAATAAAAACCATTGATTCTTATTTAATTTAAATAGGGATTATATTTTATTTCCAATGATTTTATTAACTCACTCAATGAATTAACAAAAATAGAAATTATTATATGGTGAAAACCGTAGATATTATATTTTTAAACAAAGTTTTATTTATGGAATTTTGATATTTATTTATAAGAATTTATATCATGAATTTTTTTGATTTGAAAAAATTCAGGGAGCATTTTTTGATGTGTAATGAAATGATTTTAAAAAATTACTTGACTTTTTATATAAACCCATAAATGATGGTTTCTAAAATGAAATGTATCTTTTTAAGATTGAAAATCGGGCTATTTGAAGTGATTATTTTAAATGGTTTATTTATATCAATATATCCACTATTATATATCATTAACCATGAAAATCATACGTATTCAGAATGAGGGTACCAATTCAGTGGACGTTATTCCTTCACAGAGTTCCTAGAAATAAACTCTCATTATTTACTTTTTTATTAGGATACACTATAATTATTTCATGTCAATTGTAAATGAATACACCTTGGGAAATAACCATTTACATCCACCTTTATTTAAAGGGTTGTTCTTTTAAAAAATATTCACATTTCTATGAAATATTTGATTGAAAATGATGCAAATGGGAGCCTAGATTGTTATTTTGGAAGAACATAAATCTTGAGGATGAATATTATAACTTCCCTATATTGTGGACATTGAATTTATTCCTTGGGATCCTCTCTTATTCCCCTATAAATTTATTATTTATGGTATGTGTGCACACCTAGAGCTTTATATCACTACGATGTGTGAGAATCCATATAAATATATATACTTGGGTCTACTATCAATGGTTCTATGATTTAAAATGATTATACATACTGATGATTGACTAAAATTATTGTCCTATTTTGAGAGGAATGTATATTCATTATTATTTTCATAATGATTCTTATAAATTATTACATTTAGCGAAATTCCATGAAACCCGTTTTCTATTATCCAATGGAATGTTATTAAAATCATACTTTAATATAAACTATGATAATATTTTCATTCAATTTTTTAGATTAAATTGAGGAATGTTGGTTTTTTTTAATATATTTTCTATGAAATGAAAGGTGACATCATGCTGGAATTTTTGATCACACCCTACCATACCCTTTGATATTTTTTGTATATTATTATGCAAGGTATGAAAAAATTGAAACCACTACTCAAAGGTGGTGGGTGTACTTGATTAGTAGGACCATAAGATATGGGATTGACCATTCAAATGCCTGATCCACATGTAAAATGGTGATCCTGTGATGTTTTCATAGTGGCCACATATGAAGATATTTGTTGATATACTCATTACACCATCAAAATTATAATTGTGATATTGAAGAAAAAATTACACAAAGACTGAGTATCATTTTCACACAAATGGAAAAGAATTATGAATTACTATTTGGGGGTTAAACAGGTTAGTTACTTGATTTCATGACACTCTCAGATACTAAAAATCATATAACCCCTAACGAATCTTAGGATTTCCATAGGAAAATTCTAGAAGCTTTTTTTGGAAATGGTTTCTCAATAAAGGCCTTTATTATGTCATGCGACCAACTTCGTGGATATTTAAGAAAATTAATATCTTATGTGGTTCATGTGAGAGCCCATTAATCACATGAATGACCTAATACATGTCATTATGATAATGTGAAATCTTGTAGACATGTCTGCCTGATCATGCAATACTCCTTTTGAAAAACTCTTGAACACCTTGGGATTGATTCGATGAATGATGTTAATGTTATGATCATTACACAATTTATGTTACAACGTTCTTCTATTAATAGAATATGAAATTTTTGTGATAAAAAGTTTAGTCCCACAAAGCCCTTCGAAATGTTTTCATGATCATGAAAATGCCTTTGGACATGTGGGAAGGATCTTACAATGTCCCTTCGACTTCTTAGTGTGATCACATGAAATACCACAATAATGTTGGCATGATCATGAGAACTCCATTCGATATGTATTATTGATCATTTTAATAGACTTGTAAATTTCATAATGATCACATAATCATCTTTGGGAATGTTTACATGATAATGTTAATATATTTTGGAAATGTCAGGATGATAAAAAAAATGCCCCTATACATTTCATCCCAATCATGAAAAATCCCATGGACATATCAGTATGATGACAAAAATTCCCTTGTTAATGTTATCATGAACATATGAACACCCTTCGGAATATTATCCTAATAACACAAAATACCATAGACATGTAGTCTTGAACATGATAAGTTCTTTGGGAAGGTCATTATGATCACATGAATTCCATTATATATACATCGTGTTGATTACATTAATAAAAATAAAAAAGTCATCATGATCAAGAAAATTACTTTTTAAAATATTGTCTGGAAGTCCATGAGAAACCTAGAAATGGTCATGGAAATGAAACTTAAACCCCAGGACATGCACCCTTTTCACATGTTTGACCCTATACATGTCACTGTTTCATGTAGGTGGGTAATTATAGACCAATTACATGGTCGATATTTATAATGATATCGAGAAATAGAACCACTAATGATGTGTAGCTAGATCACACAATGCCCAAAAGACATTCCTGACATAAGTGTATGGACCATCATAAACATAATACATGGTACATGGATTGATAACAATCTAAAAAATTCATATATATTGGTCTGGTGATTCCTATAAGAATCATGGAAATGTAAATAAGGGTAAAAAAGGGGAGATAACTATTAGTAGTGGGGGGATAATTTGGTTGTAAGAGACTTTTACTTAACATATATCGGTGAGTAACCTAATGAAAATAGAAGTATAATGAGTTTTGAAAGGGTAAATCACAATATTTACCTTATTCATGTGAACAAATGAAAACTCCATGGTCACAAAACCAACTGAAGGGTCCTAGTTGGTTCTAAAGAATAGCTATCATCTTCCATGGATTGATGATTTATTTGATCAACTAAAGGGTCCTAGTTGGTTCTCAAAGATCGTCTTGCAGTCAGGATATCATCGGATGTGTGTAAAGGATGAGGATATCCCGAAGACTGCTTTTCGTTGTCATCATGGGAATTATGAGTTCGTTGTAATGTTGTTCGTCCTGACGAATTCTCTAGTTGTGTTCATGGGATTTATGAATGCTGCGTTCCAATAGTTCTAGGACAAGTTTTGTGGTGTTTTTCATCGACGATGTCCTTGTCTACTCCACATCTGAAGAGGAGCATTCAGAGCATCTACAAGCCATTTTTGGAGTTCTTCGCCAACATCATCTATTTGGAAAGTTATTGATGTGTGAGTTTTGGGCTCAAGAAGTCTGTTTCTTGGGGCATGTTGTGTCCCAATTGGGAGTACCTGTGGATCCATTGATGATAGAATCATTCATGTCTTGGGAAGCCCCCAAGACAGTGTCAAAGGTATGAGCATTCCTTGGTCTTGCGGGCTACTATAGGTGGTTCGTAGCCAATTTCTCCCGAGTTGCGACTCCTCTTACATCTTTGACTAGAAAGGATCAATCGTTTATATGGACTGATCAATTTCAGGCATCTTTCAAGTATCTAAAGGAGAAGTTAGTAAGTGCTCCAGTTCTTTGTCTTCTAGGTGGGGTACATCAGTTTGATGTTTTCTGCCACGCTTTGCATCTGGGGTTAGGTTGTGTCCTCATGCAGTAGAGGTCAGTTATTTCTTATGGGTCTCAGCAGTTATGTCCCCATGAACGTAACTAATCCACTTAGGATCTTGAGTTGGCATTCGGGGTGTTTTCTCTGATGTTGTGGATACATTACCTCTTTGTTGAGTGCTTTGTGGTTTTCACCAATAATAAGAGATTGAGGTATGTTTTCTCTAAGAGTAACTTGAACTTGAAACAACATTAGTGGATTGAGTTCTTGCAGGAATACGACTTCGAAATATCGTATACACCTGGAGAAGGGAATTTTGTAGCTCATTCACGGAGCCGAAAGTCGCGTAGTGATGTTGTGCGTGAATCCGATGATTCTTGAAGAGTAATAGAATATATGTCAGCATTACATCGTGATATGGGAGAAGTTGGGGTAGAGGATATCTTTTTCAGATGATTGTACAGTCATCCCTGGTGAAAAAGGTAGAAGAGTCCCAGATAAGAGATCTAGAGGTGGAGGTCTGGAGAGACCGAGTTGTTTGTGGTGAGGCCCCTGATGGTTGGTCTGAGGATAACAACACCGAGTGTTGTACCACGGATGGATTTTTGTTCCCTTGGAGATTCACGAGACAATTCTCATAGAGTTCCACATTTCTTATTTAGCAGTACATCCTGGTGTGACAATGATGTACCAATCCTTGAGGAGTCAGTTTTGGTGGCCTGGGATGAAGCGTACAGTTGCAATGTTTGTGTCTCGATGTTTAGTTTTCCAGAAGGCGAAGGCCGAACACTGTGTTCTTTGTGGCCTTCTCCAGCCATTAGATATTCCTCAGTAGAAGTGGCAGGACATCTCGATGGACTTTGTTACAAGTTCACCTCGAGCCCCACAATGTGTACCCCTCCTGGGCCGACAATGTGAGAAGGGAGATAATGACCCCCCGATTCACACCACTAGTAGGCTCCGGGATGGAGAGTAGCACCAAAGGTATAGTAAACACACAAATGTGAGGCATTACCCTCTAAGTGAACACATGCAGAAGAGAGAGATAAGATAGACACAAATAAACTCCGAATCAGAGCTGGAATATGACGGGATCCCAAGTACACACATGAAATTTCATGCAAAAGTACTACAACTGGATGGGAAAAACTTCAACTATCCAAAAGGAAGTAAAACATCAGCAACCACAAGCCGTTAGAGCTCCTACAACCCTAATCTAGTAGAAACCAGATTGATCTCTAATCGGCTCAAAGAGACCTGAGAAACAATTTATATATACATAGGATGAGTATAACAGTATACTCAGTAGGATCCTCCCCGGAGCCTATCGTGCAAAAGAAAACAAAGCATACTAAAGCACAGTGAAGAACACGTGAAACTAACCTATCACATAAACAGGTATACTATGTTCCCAACCTCATCATGGCCACTCTCACCGAGTAACGCATACAAGAATAAATAATATAGTAAAGAATATCAAGGGTACCCTTCTACTACTTCCCCACTGGTTTTCCGCTTTTCCCCAACGTCACACGTACTAATCATCTCTCCCCAAAAGGCTTCCCCACAGACACTTGGGCGAAGCACCACAATCTGCACCTCGTGCAGCACAAAGTCTTGCTCGCAGACACCTTGGAGAAGCACCACACCATGATCACAACCAAAAGTAACCAGGTATGTTCCTAGGACCACCACATCCCACATTTTGTATATCATACGTCGAGTATTATACCTCAATCCATTACAGCCCATACGCCGATTAAGGATCCTCAAGCCATCAATGCCTATACACATTAAACCTATAGTAGTATATAGGATACAATATCCAGAATATATGTCTGTGAATAACCACAAGACATTACATCCCTCTACACACATATATGGGAAAAACTAACCACTGTACCTACCAGCACAAGTATCTACAAAGAGAAGAGAGCGGGGTCAAAGGGGGTAGTCAGCCATTCATCCTCCAACCGGAATGTTGGGGAAAACACCCCCTGGGGCTCAGAATCCTCGGGGTGTCAGTTGCCCTTACCGACAGGGTCAACTAGCATATAGAAACACAAAAAGTACAGAGTATGTTATACTCACAACCACACTATGGGCATTACCTATTCTTAGACACAACTACAACTAACATCTCTCAGACTCCGGGCTACTTCTTCTAAGACTAGGTATCCTATAAGCACTCAACAAATTAAAGAACATTATTAGATTACTCCATCCCCTTTTTATCAGTTCCACTACATGTTAATTAATTATTTAAACATTAATTAACTATGAACAATTTAACATTAAACATCATTAGCATCACACCCATTATCAACTGTACCATCCAAATTACAACCTTGTCATTATTTTCCAGCAACTCCAACCCCATGGGTTAACATCATTTATTCAAATATTCATTTCATAATTACTTCCCATAATCCTAGGCACTCTAGAAAATCATTCTATGCTACAAAAAAATGGGGCTCAACACGGTGAGTAGATGTATTACACGTCAAGTCTTTCCCACCTATAGCAAGAGCATAGACCCATTCTCCTTTGAGAAGCTAGACACAGAAATCCCGTGGCATACCCCACGCGTCTTCACCACACATAAGCATAAACCGATGCATCTCGCCACTCTAGGAGTCATCCGCTACCACAACCACAAGGCCTCCATGCCTCTACATATCACAACACCCCTCCAGGGTCACATCAAAACACAAGCAACAGGAAATCAAACATCACATCAAATGGGATCTTGGCCCTTTGACAGGGCATCCAACCATCATACATAATGAGAACTCATGGCTCTAAAGCACAAGGAACTCGACTCTACGAAAAAGAGGGTAACTAAGAACCCTACCAGGAGTAATCTTCTATCAACTAACCAGTTCATTAATCCCTCTCGAATTAACATATTCAATTCGTAGGTTCTAATTCTAGGAAACCAATTTAGTAAGCTATCACAAAAGATTTAACATGTTTAAAATGCCAATTTTATTAACATAAAATTTGAACAACTACAACAACGGCAGCAACCGGATTCATTGACATTCCTCTTTATATTCATCCAATTAATTATAAATTAATTCTATCTTTACGTCTACCTTCATCCTCTCAAGAATCATCTGAACCATCTCTGTTGTATTCTGAATTAGTTCTGGTCCGAGAATTGCTGAATCATCTATCCCAGTCCAGCACAATGGAAAAAATCAAGGTCTGACAAACAAGGATTAAAATGGCTCCATATCGATGGTGGATTGAAATATGTTGTTTTAGGAATACTCCACCAAGGGTATGTGCCTTATATATGAAACTCCAAAATTAAAGACACCAGAGTGAAACATTTCTTCATGATTTTGGATGTTCTGCTATTTATTACCATATGTTTGTAGATGAAAAGCAGTGCTAAGGATTTACTAATAACCAAAATCATGTCGGATACAACTCCACACCCTATAGGTAAAAAAAGGATATCAATAAAAAATGGTTGTCCTTGGCACTCTGTGGAGTATCACCCCATCCTTTAGATGGTCCCTCAACCAAACCTCTATTGATCTCCACTCATTGATTGATTTTAAGTGGGACGATTTCATTAAACAATCCACTACCACCCATATAGCTTCACGACCTCCCTTAGCTCTAGTTAAACTAGTATAAATGTCCATTAATATGTCCTACAAATTAAAAAGTCAAACATCTAATGGATAGAGAAACCCAATAGGGGAACGGTCCTCGACCTTCACCTTCTGGAAGAGGAAACATCATGAAAAAACTCTGCAGGTGCACGCTTCATCATAGGCCACAAAAATAGACTCCTCAAGGCTCAGTAAATCATTCATATGCCAGTATGTACCTCTAAAGGAAATATATGGATCTCCTTGAGAAATGTGTCATGTATCACAAAAGTATTGAAAATCCTTCCATGATACCACACTCGGAGGTTTTCATCCTCAGACAAACCATCAGGGGCCTCATCATAAGCAACTCGATCTTTCCAGACCTCCACCTGTAGATCCCCAAACTAGGACTCTTCCACCTACTACATCAGATATGACTACAGAATCATCTAAAAAATAAAACCCTTGCCTCCAACTACACCCATATCTAGATGAAATGCTTAATATTATTCCATTATCCTCTAGGAATCACCAGATTCACACACATCATCAGTATTCGACTACCTACTCAGCACCTTCATTATGAAATTCCCTTTTCCAGGTGTATAAGATATTTTGAAGATGTATTGTTGTAATAAATCCATCCAATGATGCTTCCACAAATTCAATACACGCTGTGGGAGAACATACCTCAGGCTCCAATGATCAGTGAAACCAGAAATCACTTTCCAACGAGGTAATGACTCCACAACATCATAGAAAACACTATGGCCGTAAACTCATGATAATGGGTGGCGTAGTTACATTCAGGGGGATGAAACTGCAATGACCCATAAGAAACTACTAACTTCTACTGCATCAGAACACAACCTAACCCGGGATGTGATGCATCACAAAAATTATCAAACTGAACTCCCTTTGCTGACAGAAAAAGAACCGGAGTGCTTACCAACTTCTCTTTAAGATAGTAAAAAGCTATCTAACACTGATCAATCCATAGAAAATCCTAATCCATTCTGGTCAATGCTATCAAAGGTGTCATAACCCGAGAGAAATCAGCTATCAACCTCCTGTATTAGCCTATGAGACCAAGGAAATGTTGCACTTAAACCACTGTATTGAGGGATACCCAAGACAAATCATATCCTATATTGAATGGATCCAAAACTACTCCCTACTGTAACATGGAATTACATAAGAAAAAAACATCTTGAGCCCAAAAATCACACTTTGACAACTTCCCAAATACCTGTTGTTGACCAAGAACTACCAAAACGACATGCAGATACTATACATGCTCCTCATCAGATGCGGTGTACATCAAGATTTCATCGATGAAAATGACTATGAACATGTACAAGAACTCACCTAACATAGAATCCATAAACCCCATAAACATAGATAGACTATTCATTATACTGAAGGACATTAAAATGATCCCTTAATGCCCACTACTTCCACAAAAATAATTTTTCGGAAAATCCACATCCTTTACACGCATCTAATGATATCCTGACAGCAAGTCGATCCTCGAGAACCAACATTCACCCTTCAACTAATCAAATAAACCATCAATCCAAGAAATATGATAGTGATTATTTTATTCCAATTTTTATATGTGTTGATAATCGATACACAACATCAAACTGTCGTCAGCCTTCTTCATGAAAAAAACTTGTGCACCACATGGTGACACACATGGCTGAATGAAACCACACTGTAACACACTATCAATTTGTATACATAGCTCCCATAACTCATAATGGGTGACCCTATATAAATACATTGGAATAGAATATTCTCCTGGTTATAGTTTGATACCATACACGATCTCTCATTGAGGGGGTAATTCTACAACCTCTTCTGGAAAGACATGAGGTTTCTCCTATATGACCCTAGGAGACACCAACTACTGAACCTTTGACGAACTCAGCATCTTCTTAGCCATCAATGATTGCATGGGAGGAACACGCCTCTAACCCATCTGAGGGCCTCACTCACCATCAAACACTGTTGGGACTCCATCAGCATCGAAGAACACCACCTTCCTTCTAAATCAATCCACAATATCCTACAATTAATACAAACAATTCATTACGAGGATGACGTCAAATGGTTGTATCGGTATGTATTGGAAATTCCCCTAAGAGAGGTGATGACCCACCACTAGCTCACAGTCTCTCTATACATTAAACAAATTAGGTCAACCTGCAACTGGTGTAGACAACGCCAAAAGAACCGGAAGCCTCTCTACATCATGTACCAATAAATGGACAAGGTAAGGTGATATGAAAGAGGGAATCTATCCTGAATAAATAAAGGCATAAACCCATGTAAAAAATAATCAATTGGTACATCTAACATCATCTTGATCGCTTGGTTTCGGCAACACTATAGAATGAAGCTGACCACGACCTGCTCAGTGACCCCTCTGACCCTAATGAAGACCACCACCATGGCAACGTTCTGCACTCTAATGATGGGTAGAAACATGGGGCTATCATCTTCCCATCACATTTGATCTGTACTGATCTAAAGATGGTGTAGCCTATTGTAGATGCCTCAGTTAGAACAACCTCAATTGAAGAACCTTGAGAGGAACACCTAAAGAACGATGACCACTCTAAATTTTTGGTCACTCTCACTACTGATGACCACAACCTCCACATGAAAAACAAGCACCTAATCCATTGTCATAGGCCTTAGAGGCACCTCCCCTAGAGAAACGAGATGCTGAGGGCTGGGACCTACACCCAACCGAATGAAAACACTTCTCCCCTAAAAAATAGGGAACCCCAGACCACAACTATTCTTTGATAGGAATCATGAATACTCCACTCTCAAGAAGATCAAGTTTTAGGAAATTTCCTATAGATGTCCTCTTCCCTTTCCATCACCTCAAAATATGTCTTCATCATAAGTGGAGTGAATTAGCACTGGATCTTTAGAAGAAATGCATCATCAAATTTCTTCTCCCTGGCCTCCCTATATAGAAATAGCTCTATAGAATATTTTAATATGATCTTGAAATGGACTCCAAAAACTCGCACACTAGATTGCCCCTGTCGATGGGTATTCATATCCTGGTAACTGGACTCCTTCACGGATGAAAAAAAGAAACATGACTATGAACACCTCTCGAAACTCCTCCCACATGATTTCTGACACTTTGCAATCCCCAAAGAACAAGAACCACCACATCCTCGTTACCCCACACTGCATCATCACAACCATAGAATCTGAGTGCTTCTTACAAGTACAGATCGAGCTGAAGGCTATCTCAACCACCTTTAACCATTCATTCATGACTGCATCTAAAATGGAGCCCTCGTAATTCAACAGACTCGAGAACTAAAACTCATAGAGTGTCATCCTCAATGTATCATCTTTGTCAAACACTACCCTACAGCTATCTTCTAGAGAAACCTACAGGACATCTTCTATGCAAACCTGATGAGGACATCAACATAGAGTCATACATACAAAAAAAATTTAGAGACATTAAGCCAGGAATATGGAAGAATCTACAATAATTAATCAATTCATTTAATTTATTCATTTTAGGTCAACCTATGAAATGGTCTACCCATTCAAACACAGTTTCAGAGAATAATGATGCATCATCCTTTCCTAGGTATGTACCCTGCAACCAATATCACCAAGTTTTGTGGCCACTTTAAGCATAAAGGCATGTTCATTAGATCACAGGGACCCTAAATTCATTTGTATCAGCTAGTCTCTAGTATTAACATCACTTTCTAAACATAACTGACACTGTTTCCCTACCAACCCATGAAACCTCACCTGTTCCAAACACTAAACTCCATATCATCCCCCAACCAAACCTCTGATACCACTCTTTCACAACACCCTCCCTACAAGGTGTACCACTCATGGGCTAGAAATGTTAGATGGGAGATAGTGACCCTCGATTCCTACCACCAGTAGACCTTGGTTTTTCGACTAGCACCGAGGGTATAAAAAACACACAAATTGGAGGCATTTCCCTTTAAGAGAACACATGTGGAAGAGATATATAAGGCAGAAAAAATCAAAACCCATATCAGACTGTAAAATAATAGAAATCGCAAGTACACATATGTAATGCAATGGAAGAACTAATACAATTAAAGGGGAAAATGACTGTACCAGAAAAGTAAAAACGAGAGCGACCACGAAGCCCAAACAGCTCCTACAACCACAAGCTTGTAATAACCATCTCGATCACCATCGTCTTATAAGTGTCATGAAAATCATTTTACATATACATTGGGTGATTATAACAGTATACTCATTTGGTTCCACCCCAAGGCATATCTATCAAAAGTAATGAAAGCATGCTAAATCACAGTGAAAACAAGTGAAACTAACTCATCACCTAAATAGGTATACTATGTTTTGAGCCTCAACATGGATACTATAACCAAATGAGACGTAAAAGAGTATATAATTTAATAAATAATACCCTAGGAACCCCGCTCCCAAATCAGTACTAGTATTTGTCTTTTCCCCAATGTCACACATCCTAAGCAATTTATATCCAAAAACACATTATCGTAGAGACATTGGAGTAGCACCACAACATGAAAATCATGAAAAAAAATCACCATGTCCACATTATTTATATAAATGGGTAGTTTCTGGGAGCCACCACACCTATTATAACAATTATCATACGTTGGGTATTAAACCTAGATCCATTATAGCCTATACACTGGGTTAGGATTCTCAAACCATAACAACATATACACGTTACACCTATAGTAGTCCATCAGAAACTATATCTGGAATATATGTCTGTGAATAACCACAACCCATTATATCCCTATACACACATATATATGAATAACTATCTGCTACGCCTAACAGCACTAGTAACTTCTAGAAGAAGAGAGTGGGTCCAAAGGTGTAGTCATTCATCTGTCATCCCAATGGGTCAGAATACCCAAGTTGTTAGTCTCCATAATAGTTAGGGTGGGGTAGCATATATAAACCCAAAAAGTATATGATACACTATATATCAAAACCACTATATAGGTGAAACCAAGTCTTAGACTCAACTATAGCGAATGTCTCACGACTCCCGGCTAAACCTAATAAGACTAGGCATCCTATATGCACACAACCCTTTAGAGAGATACATTATATTACTTTATTTGTTTTCATTAGTTTCACATTATGTTAATTAATTCTTTTAACATTAATAGAAATTATTAGTTTGATATTACATTTCATTATCCTCCCACTAATGTTTCATGCCCTCTAGGCATAACCGATCCTAGTCCACAAATTCTCATAAATATTACCTCTACGTTGCATCCAGTCAATATCAACCCCCATTGGTTAACATAATTTATTTAATCATTTTTTAACATCATTATTACTTTCTTATATTCCTATACATTCAATAAAAACATTCTAAGATACTAAATAGTTGGGGGCTCAACACGGTGCATAGTTGAACTACCTATCAAGTCATTTAAAGCTATATCCATAGTGTATACCCATCCTCAATTGAGAAGCCAAATGAGGAATGCACGTGAAATACCCTGCACATCATCACCCCTTTTAGAAGGAGAGTAAGAAAGACTAGCTTCCTTGAGTATTGAGGAATGTATATAAGATAAAAAACCAAAAATATTAAGCAAGCATCCATATTTCATATCTTACCTGTTTCATCATCTATGGTGTCCTCTTACACACCCACATGCTTAAACGGATGCATCTTGCCACTCTAGGAGTCAATTGCTGCCAAAAACAATGGGCCTCCCTATATCCACATATCAGTACATCCATCCAGGCTCACATCACAGCACAAGAAGTAGGAAATTGACATCATATCAAATAATACATTGGACCTTAAACATGGAATTCTTCCTTCAAACTCAATGAGCTCTCACACCTCCAAGCATAAGGCTCTTGGCCTTTACAAGCAATAGGGTAACTCATAACCCTACAAGGAATTATAATTTATCAAAATACCATTCTTTAATCAATATTTAAACAGCAGCTTCATTAATAGTTGGTTCCAACTATGATAAATCTAATCAATATGATATCATAGATATCAAAAATAATTAAATACTCTTACTACACCAATTTGATTAACATCATATCACAACAACAACAAGATTCATTTACATGCCTCTATTATCTTTTAAAAATAATTACAATTAATATGAATTTATTTTATTTACCAATATATTTCAAGAACAACATGAATAAAAAGGTAATCAAAGATATAACAAAATCTATAAAAATAAAAGCAATAAAATCTGATCGATACCAATTTATTTATCTGATTCAAATATTTATTATGTAAATTTTATTATGATTTAACGGGCTAAAACCTGATCACTCTGAAATTTCATGTAAATGAATATAGAATCCATGAATCCCCTACCTATAATGGTTCTTGACATTCTTTATATGACAAATATCCACACAATTGATTATTATCACCTCTATCCGCGACAACTGTTTCCACCTGAGGACGTCGCAACATGAATACACCAACCAAAACCCAAGAAAACTCCATGAGAATAATGAAGTTCACATGCCCTATCATGGAAATTAGAAACAAGAGAAGAAGGATTGATGAAAACACAAGAACAGTGGTAGTTCAAACCTTATATTGATGAAAGATCGTAATTTCTTCCTTCCCCAAAATAGGGGGTGCCCTTGCAGCATGATGAAACATCAATTTGAAATTATCCATGGATTAAGATTCATTCACACCACTCCTATGAGAAGAAGTAATGGTTAGAGTGCCTCTCACTAGGGAACATGAATGTAGAACAAGGGATGAAGATATCTCATCCCATTAGAAGATTTAATAGAGTAGTGGTTTATGATATGTTGGATAATAAATTAAAATCGAATTGCATTAAACAGATAGTTTTTTCCAACTAAAGAAATCTTGGGCCTTAGGAAAATTAATATTGGAGTTATGGGAATTAAATCAGCCATAACACCGTTAAAAAAAGTCATGAATGCGTTTTTCATCAATGAAAATTCTAAATGAGGGAAACTATAGAAATCTAGAAATAATATTCATAAATGACTCAGTAATAGCACAGTTCACAAATGACTAACCAACAAACATTTCACGGATGACTCACCTACAGAACTGTTCACAAATAAATCACCAACATCACAGTTATCAAATGTCTCACCAACAACACTATTTTCAAATGAGTCACTGATAGCACTGTTTAAAAAACTGGAAGCACTATTCACAAAGCTCAAAATTTGGAAAAGTGTTGGAAATAAGTCTCCTTGACCTCCCAAAAAATCCAAAGCACCAGATTCTCAAAAAGGAAGGACCAGAGAGGTCCTGACCTTTATAATATTCCTCTTGGAATTTAATATTTTTTAATTTCTATGAATCGATAATATTTTGTTATATTATATGTATTTATATGTATTAACATTATTATAAAAAAACAATGTTTATAAATATTTTATATATCAAGGAGTATGTTTCTTATAATGTATATTCACTCTAATATCAATTTGTTGAGTTATATTAATTCATCTTAAACATATTATTTCCCATTCAACAATATCCAACACAGATTATATTTCATTGTAATATCACTTACCTAATTCAGAATAACTTATTTTGATATAAAATAATTTTTTATTATTTTATTATAAATGATTTTTGATGAAATGTGTATTTAAAATAATAATAGATGTTTTTTTCCATTAACAATCATATCATTTTTCATTATGTACTCTCTTATCTATGATAAATGTTTTCATTTCATGGATACATTATTGGGGATTAATTTTTAAAATAAATATTATAAAATTATTTGGAATATTATTTTAAAGAGATACCTTTGAGATCTACTTGTAATTTTATCATTATTTCAATGTTAATTTTTTTCATTAGAATGTCTTTTAACTTTTCACATCCCATTACATTTAATTTTAAAAATGATTTACCATTAAATAGTATATTATTCAATAATTTTTTTATAATATTTATTTATCCATCTAGGGATTGAACTCACTAAATCCAAAAAATTGATTCATTATTCCTTATTTTATGATATCGTTCAAGGATTTTTTTTTATGAGGTTGTTTTTCATTTATGAAAAAAATCCGTATATGTTTATTTTTTCACTTGGTATATGTTTCTTTATTTGACATGAGATATATAATTTTAGAAAATATTTACTTATTTTTATTGATGGATTGTGATGATTTTATTCTAATTATTTGTGTGACTACATAATTATTTCTCTGTATGGTGTGAACATCAAATTTTATACACTTTATATTGAATGATGTTCACCAATAAAGAATATTGTCCTTTTTATTGACATGGTGAGATTTATTAGTGTTTTGTTTTTTGTAAATCTAATATTCCTTATTATAGTGATATTAACTATATATTGTTTTTACATCCAACTTATTTATATGTTTAGGTTATTATAATGTTATCTATTTTACAAACATAAGGAAAAGTAATAACATTTATTGTGATTATAGATTCCCAACGTATTTTTATATTTTATTGAATCTCTATATTTCCGATTATATATATAACCATGTATTTATAAATCCCTAGGATTCTTAAAAAATGGAATGAAATTCATTGTGTATTCATATGGTAAATGAATGTGATATATAAAAGTGATGGGTGGGGTCTGAAATTATATATCCCCTCAATGAATAAACATGTATCATGGGACATTTCAAATTTGGTTTCAATGTATAAATGTCCTATATTAGTATAGTGTCTTAGATCAAGGCCTGAACAATATGCTTTTTATATCTATAAATAGGCATTCCATTAGTATGCGATCAATAACTATTGATATCCATGATATAATTTACTTATATAATTTTACCAAACTCTTAGATTCAGTTTATTATTTCATTATTCAGATCATTTACTCATACCAAATTATGTATACTGTGTTTATGTTTTAATATATTGGGTTTCATGTTTCCAATTTAAAGCCTTTGATCTCACCCCGTATTATGTTTCTATTTATAGAGGTTTTGATGAAAGTCATTACACACGATATTTCAAATAGTATTGATTCCTTTTAAAATTTATAGTTGTTGTTGAATAGTAGATAATTATTTTGTAGTTTCATATATAGTAGAAAAAAATATTTTTGATAAAAATACATGGGCTATGTTATTTATTGTTTTTTAGTAATTTTATAATTCTATAATCATTAAATGATCATTAGGAAATAATATATGGAATAATTTTTCGTAATTTTGTAAATACAGATAGTTATATCTTGGTTTCTATAGATGATATCTATGTGAGTATGTAAAGTACATGATAATTGAACTGGATTCGGGATGTGGTTTAGAGGAGTAATAGTTGGCGTCGAAGGATAGATTATATAACATTAGATATTTTTATGTTGTTTAAGGATATTGAACTTGATTATAAGTTACGTTTGGTCATAATTCAAAATTTATATAAAAACCTATCAGATAATATATGATTTAAAGATATGGTAATATTGAAAATGTCATTTGGGCAATAAATTATGAAACATTTATTTAAAACATTATAGATAAGTCTAATTTAGATTTCTAGGTATAGGATAATATCCCAAATTTAATGAAAATATATCTTGTGTGTCTATCCTTATAATTACAGACATGCCCAAATAATTTAGGTGGTTTAATGCTCTAAAATAGATGTACCTAGGAGTTATCACCTAAAAATAGAAGATTGGGTATTATATTGATCATCACATATTTCATGAAATAAAGGCCAATCTACACAAACTATTTGACCCTCCTAGGGGATTATGCACCGGTCATTATTAATCACTTTATGTACCATAATGGAAGGTTAGGATATGTTTTGGTAAGACAACAAAATAAAAAAGTTACCATTGATAACTAACATTGAAACATAGATATTCATAGGTTAAGGTACATATTAATTTATATGTAATTTAATGGATATGGGATAAGTTGGATTTTTAGATAATATAATTCAATTTTTTGGATTTATATTATTTTAATGAAATTCTAATCTTTTAGGGGGGGAAATTTTATTAATTAAGTGGAAATAATGAGATAAACCAACTAAATGTTACATTGGTTGAACCTAGAATATTATAAGTTGATATATCGATGATTTAAAGTGATCCATCAGTGATATTGTCTAAAAAAAGAATTATAGCCTTACAAAGGATAATAATGATAGATATATTCAATGATAAAGAAAAAAAGGGAAATCCCAAGCTACTCCTACTATTTGGAGATAAGTATGAATAAAATGGAATATGGTAATAAATTAAAAAACTAAAGAGTTTGGTTTTGCACATTATATTATCAAAAAATCCCCCTTAGTGTTTATTTTACAATTTAAATGAGTATTATATCACTATTCTATGATTTTTTTTATCAAGGAAATTTTCTAGTATAATGATTAAATTGTCATAATTTTAATATTACGAAAATATTAACCTTTGTTTCGTCAATTATATGAAATTGATGTGATTCTGGTAACTGAATATCTATTTCAACATTGTATAACTATTCATATAATCATAGTAAGATTACCTACAAAAAAAATTATTTTTGAAAAATTAATGTGTGTATAGATAAGAACGAATGCATAAAATAGAGATATATTAACATCAATATAGTTTTAGAAGACAACAAAAAATAATCGTTATCACCATCAATCAATGTACCAAACTCATGTATAGGCCCTAATGTTTCTTGAGATGTTAAAATCACTATGATTGTTGTTGAAGTAGAGTATAATCACTAAACCCCATCGACAGAGAATCATGAAATTATTGTGATTAAAAATGGGGGTGGCTACTTTGTGACCATGAGGTTAGGAGCTGTTTGAGAATGAGGCTTGATTCCCCTGGGAACATAGGCCCATACCATATGTGCAGAATGAAATTTGGTTCTTTGAAGTATATATTTTGGCATAGGAAATTAAACCTAGAGAAAACATGATGGGTCATCCATCACATACAAACCTCATTGTAGAGTTCTTCACATATCGGGATGTGTAGGGTCTAGTGCAACATACATGCAATGAGATGTGTGGTTATATGGATAGAGTAACAACAAAGAAAAGTGATATTTTAGGCGGGGTGGACCATTATAGTAGAGAAAACTGCCATGGTTGGGGTTTGAAGAGATCTAAATGTGGATCTCAACATACAATATATGGAGAAAAACTCTTCATCGACTTCATCATTGGATATCATCTTCCCGCCGACTCGACCATGTTGAAGATGTTTAATGTATGAGTGATAGATGGGTGTGATATGTATATTAATATTTATGAATACTAATAAACAAAATAAGGGATCATATTCATAGTAACCTATGATAATTTATCACTAAATTTCTTACTATAGACATAAGGAGTAATAAAATAGTCCCTAACACCTAAAAATTAGAGCTATTTTTCTCAAATTTTTCGAATGAATCTCAATATGGAGATATTTATATTGGGGAGTTTACATGCCTACAATATGTTAGTCACATTAATAATATGATCCATTTTACATTATAGAAACCTATATAATTTTTTTGTGTAAAAATTAAATTTGATAGGATGTAATTTTTTTATTGAGAAAGAATATAATTCCCTAAAATTTTCAAAATATTATTACCTTTAATATTGTCAATGTGTTCAATAGCTTGCTCCACATGAAAAAATTTCCAAAAATGTAACCACAATATCCTCCAAAATTTAAAACGTAGATATTGAATTATAAAAAATTAATTGTTGTCATTAATTTATGAAAAAATTATAAAAAGAAAATAAATGTTACTTTTAAGAAGAATGAAATTGGTTCATATTATAAAAATATATATTTTCCAATAAAAACAATTTTTATTACATATCAATTTTTTAATGAAATATTATATTTTAAATACATGGAATTTTTATTTATAAAAATGGAAATTAATTTTGGATTCCTAATAGTAATATTTTGGAAATATTTATACTTGTGAATTTTAAAAAATGAATGATTTTAAGGTGAATGGGGTATAATTTTATTTTTATAAAAAAATGGATTTTATTAAAATTTTAGTGTATTACTATGAATTTGAAATTTATGAAACCATTTTGTACGAACATATTTTTTTGTAAATTAATTTTAATTTGTAATTTTTTTCATTTAAAACCATATTTTATAATTTAGAACATAAGTAGTATTTTGATAAAATAATTAATATATTATTAATTTTCTAAAATTTATAAAATGAAAAATATTTAAAAATTATAATCAACATGTATAAATTAATGTATAAGAAAATTTTATTTTTATTAGAAAAATTTAAATTTCCCCCTTTAAAAAAAGTTTTCATGGAAAAATAAAAAATTGTAAAAATAAATCAGGGGGATATGACTTTGGAACATGATAAAAACATGTATATAATTTAGTGGATGATTTATAGATAGACCTTATATATTCCCCACACCATTATTTATTAATGGAACATCCATCTAACTTTCTTAACATGTGGTCTTGTTATATTAAGTTGAAGCAATACAAAATCAATTATCACTAGTTATTAAGGTGACCTTTGTACACTTTTTTAAGGATCATAAAAAATATATTTTCCCCTTAATAATATAAATTTTTTACTTCTCCTATAATTCTATTTCACTCTTTTTTTCTTCAAGTATTAGGATATTTTCTTATGCCCACTATTTCTTAGGGATCTTCCATGGAAATATAAAATTGTTGAATGTGAGCAATCCGTTTTTTACTTAACTTCATTACATTCAATATATATTTTAAAATTATAATTTAAAAATTACTATTTAATTACATATGTAATCTTTATATAATTAATGATATTATTTTATATTTGTAATCATTAATATTTTTATTAGTTTTTGAAGAAATAAACTAAATCGTTAGTAATGTGTTGTGAAGACTACCACCTCAGCAACACACCATGTATTGTTTTCATAAAACACCATAAAATGTTAGTATAAAATGGTAATTTAATAAATATTTATGATGTTTATATCATTTTTATGTTTTTTAAAAAATCATCTATACGAATCCATTATCATGTTCTATGAAAATGAAATCATTTCCCAAGCATGTGTACAAACTATTATCACCATGGAAAGATTAATTTTAGTCATTCCCTTTAAGACCAAATTATATCGATTTTCATGAGGATGATATTAAATGATAAATTTTATTTTAATTGTATCATTATGGTTTTTTATGAGGTTTTAGAAAATATTAATGTTATGATAAAAATGATTATTTTTACTTACTCCATTTAAAATGACAAGTCTGAGAGGATAATGATATCACATTCTATGTAATAATTTTATATAAATAATTTTATATCTATAATCTCTTAAAACTATTATATATCAAACTAATAAATATTATTAATGATCATTATGATTTTTGTATAGTGATGTTACTACTAAACAATTCAAATTCAACTATTAATCATGATTGGTGCAAGTATGGATCCGTATAATAACCTACATGAAAAATATATTGAATTTTTTCTTGAATGAATATGAGAACACTTTTACAGGTTTAATGTGATCTTAATATATAAATAATAATTATTTCTAGTATTTTTATATTAATATTGAATAGATTAATTATGAAATTTAATTTTTTTTCCTTAGGAATCACCAAAACATGATCATCAACAACTTCATTTTCATTGTTTGTAACCAAAAGTAAAACTTAATGAATTAAATATTTTATAAAAAATCATAGAAAATATATTATAGAACATTTATTAATATTTTACGAATTATATTTGCAAAAATAAATAATACTATTGCGATTTTTATGAAACTAGTTAAATGCAATATTGATTACTTTTATCTAGTGTTAAAAATACGTAAAAACTAGCTAATATGTATAGGTGTTGAATGAATTTAAATGAAGAGTATAAATAATTATATTTATGAATATGGTAATTTTTAATGTTGTTAATGAATTAATTTAATTTTTCTACATTTTTGGAACAAGTGAAAAAATAAATAGGATAGAGTAAGAGTTTCTTTCTCAAATTCTATTATTCGAGACATATTTGGAATCATTACCCAAATAAAATTTATGTAGTCTAGATAATTGATAATTGATATATAATATTATGAAATATATATATAGTAGTTGATTGTGAGTAAAAATATAAGTCAAACACACACATACACAGAATCCCTGCCATGGTCTGGACAAAATCCAAATTCCCTCCTAAGGGATTGGATAGACCAAGCCTCTATTTATTTATATTATATTTGATATATTCTAAAAATACTTTACTGCTGGAAATGTACCTCACACACCACCTTCCATGATGATCATCCACAGTCAGGGGCTAAACATCATCCATCTTTCAAGGTCAGCGTCAGTGGCCGAAACCTCCCCCACTATCAGAGGAAAAGTCATCAATGAATCGAAAAATAGTGGTCCTGCATAATATGAATCACTAAGATTGCCTAGAGACACACACCACTCTAGGAGATCTGGAACCATTCACTAAGGAGGCTTCTTTATCTGCCCCCATCTAGACACCTTGACCAGTCAGATGTTTATATAACGTCATCTCGCGTATAAGGGACCATCTTTGGCTAGTCTCCTCCTATCTAGGGCCACCCTCGTCATTATATCAGAATTCCCATATGGTGATCGTGAATCACTAATGGATTCATTAATTCCAGCCAACAGTAGTGCCCTAATTTAATTGGGTGTCAACAATTCATGTGGCTGGGAACCTAACCCATACCCTTAGATTCCATGGAGATCATCTCACCACTCAATAATCTTATTAGATATAGTGATTCTTAGTAAATAAATTTTCATTCATTATGTTATGATCATCCTGTTGGATATTAAAGTTGAGTATGTTCTATATAATGCGATATTATTTTTTTATTTTACATTTCTACCATATAATGATCCTTTTATTATATAATTTGGAACATTAATAAGTATGTTTTCTATAAGGGGTATTGATAACTCAAATATCCCTTTTTGAGTTATAATGTTTAAATAATTAACATATTTCTTCTACTCATGGGTTATCCCAGCATAATATTTTATTTTATGGTAATATCACTACCTATATTGTAGAAAATATTTTCTGAAAAAAATAATGCTTTAATAATATTTTTACAATGAGATTTCTGAATCTAATACTTTTCATAATAATTAAAAAGGGGTATCCTTTAAATTTCATATTTATTCATCCACTCATATTTTATAGATGATAAAATTATTGTCATATAAAGTCTATCTTATTTGAGATTAATTTTAAAAATAAAAATTTTCAAAGTCATACACATCATCTTTTCAAAATATACCATTGAATGTGATGTGTAAATATTTATTTTATGTTTATGTTAAAACTATTTTCTAACAGTTCTTTTATTTTTTCAATTCCACTTCACATTTTATTTTCAAGAGGGTCTTCCCCAATAGGGTTTTTTTTCAAAATATATAATCTTTTAAATATTTATAATTTGGTGGATTAATGCCAGGATATCAAGCTTCTTTATTCTTGATCACATATTTAATGATATCATTCCAATAATTATGTTTTTGAAGTTTTTATTAGATAATGACAACATCCTTCTATCAATACTATAGATAGTTCTTATATAAATGCTAGAAAATGATTTTAAAAGTGATATAATATGATTAAAACGGTGTTAGAAAAGCGTTGTTAACATTAGCAAAGATAAAGAGGGTCCCCTTTAACATCACTAAAAAAGAGAGGATAAAGGGTCTCCTTTATCTATGATAAAAAATACTCATAAAGGCCCCCTTAAACCATGGTATTTTATCAGGAATAAAATACCACATTAATAGATCTTTATTTAACAATTAAAAATGGAAACTTTATCCGTAGTCAGACTAGTGCTGATAAAGGGTTCCTTTATTATCAATCGAAAAATCACTTCTAATGGGGGCCTTTATCAGTTCTCTAAATATCCCTAATAAATACTTAGCTTCCTATGATTTTTTGTTTATATAACAGCGCAACCACCAGTAGCACATTCACAACACATACATACCACCTACACAAAACAAGATATGCACAACGCACATAACAACAAAGCATCACACACATGGGTTTAGAAAACAATAATATATACATTTCATACAATGTTTTATATAATTACAATTACTATTATCCAACAAATAGTTAAAAACATTAATGTTTCATCATTTTACAACTGTGGTCCCCTCTTGAGAATGTATGCCCATGGTATTAATTTCCGACAAAATCATCCCAAAACAATAAAAATGTTCCACCTATTTATGAAAAATATATTATGTTATGAATACAGTAAATAAATCAATCAATCACTAATATGAATCAATACATTAATAAAATGACATTTTTAATAAAAACATACACATTTGGTGTTATACATATCACACTGTGCATCATATTGAGTGGGGGATGATTCCAACCCATCACAAAATGAGTTATGGATCATTTAACTAAAATATCAAAACAATATGAATGGGTTTTCTTGTTTTTCATCAAGTACCTTGTTTTTTACTAAGATTAATATCAAATTTAAATGACATAATTGGATTTATACCAGTCACATCATTCATCGGATTGAGGTGTGTTTTATTCTTACACTTCACAAATGAATCATGGATCATTGTTCTAAAATATCAAAACAATCTGAATGGATTTTCTCAATTTTTAGTATGATAGTTGTGATTTTTTACTAAAATATCATTTTAAATCGAAAACAACCATTTTGAGTCATACCTGTCGCATCATGCAACATTTTAAGGTGAGAATTATTCATACATGTCACAAAGGATTTACAAATCTCTATTAAAAATTATTAAGAAAATCATTGGAGGTTTTCTTAGTTTTCAGTGGGTGAATCTTTTTTAGCTAAAATGTAAATTTTAAATGGATAATGGACACTTTTAGTAATTATAGTCACACCGCGCAATAGATTGAGGTGTTGCTAATTCCTGAAAATAAAAAATGACTCGTGGATCATTTTATTAATTTATCAAAACAATCCAAATGCATTTGATCGGTTTTCAGAACGTTAGTATTTCATTTTACTTAAATCAATCTCAATTTTAAATAAAAACCCATTTGGATTTAAATTGGTCAAATCATTTATCAGATTGAAGTGTGGTTGATTCCAACATGTCAAAAATGACTCATGGATTTTTGTTCTATGGTATCAATACAATCCAATTTTTTTTGTAGATTTTAAGAATATTAGTTGTGTTTTTTACTAAAATATTATTTCTAACCAAAAACACTCTTTTTGATTCATACTGGTCACATAGTGCATCGATTTTATGTGAGACTACATCATACACATCAAAAAGAAAATAAGAATCACTTTCCTAAATTATGAAAATAATAAGAATGTGTTTTCTTGGTATTTAGTGAGTTGAATGTTTTGTGCTAAATGTAAATTTTGACCTGATAATGATAAATATTAGTCATACCAGTCACACTATAAATTTGATTGAGGTTAGATTGATTCTTGTACATAAAAAATGACTCTTGGATCATTTTCCTAATATATCAAAACAATCCAAATGCATTTTCTCAATTTTCATTATGTTAGTTGTAATTTTTACGAAAATTAATATCAATTTTAAATAAAATGACACATTTGGATTTATATCGGTCACATCGTGAATTGTATTGAGGTCGGGTTAATTTCAAAACCTAAAAAATTACTCATATATCGTCTTATAAAATTATCAAAACAATATGAATGCGCTTTCTCATTTTTTTGTCTGCCAGTTGTGTTTTTTACTAATCTTATTTTCAATTTTAAGTAAAAAGAGACACATTTAGTCATAACGGTCAAACCATGTGTTTTATTTTGGTGTTTTTGATTCCTACATGTCACTAATGACTTCTACATTGATTTCCTAACGTATCATAACAATCAAAATGCATTTTCATTGTTTTTTCTATGCCAGTTGTGTTTTTTTATAAAATACCTATACCTTCTGGAAACACGCATTTTGAGTCATACCCGTCACATCGTGCAACAGTTTGACAAGAGATTATTTCATTAACATCACAAATAACTTATCAATCATTGTAATCAATTAGGATGACATGCAGACCGAGTTTTCTTGGTTTTCTGTGAGTGACACATTTTGAGCTAAAATATCAATTTCAAAATGATAACAGACAATTTTTTTCATATAATTCACACCGTTCATCATATCGAGTTGTGGTTGATTAATACAAGTCCCAAATTACTTTTGCATCATTTTAAAAAAGTATCAAAACAATCTGAATGTGTTTTCTCAGTTTTTAGTATTTCACATATTCTTTTTAAAAAAATTAATATTAATTTATTAAAAAAAATACACACATAAAGTCATAACGGTCACACCATGTGTTGTATTTAGCTGTTTTTGGTTACTACATGTCACAAATGAGTTATGGATTATTATCCTAAAGAATCAGAACAACGATAAAGAGTTTCCTTGGTTTTTAGTATGAAACATGTTCTTTTTACTAAAAATATTAAAAAAATTTAAAAAACATAGACACTTCAATTAATACCGGTCACATATTCATGCTCTTTTTGAACATTAATCCACCAAGCCTGCTACTCATTATTTTCTAAAGAAATCTAGCTTATCTTCTGAAGAAGTGACTTTTCGATAATATTTGTAGTACTAAATAAATATAAATACACAGTGTTTTAATAAATATTATAAATGAAATAGTAATTATCATAGAAATTACATATCAAGGTATACTGGTCTACTCATCGAATATTATCCCTTATATAAATTTATAAACATATTAACCACATTCATTGTTGTTTTTTTATTCAGACAGTACAGTATCATTGAGAAAACTAAATGATTTTATATGTGCATTGAAAGTTAATTCTTATTATATATACCCATATTTTTATCCAGTCGTAGTCTTGGTGATGTTCCTTGTCATTTTACCATGTCCACATTCCACGATAAAGATAATATGAATGAACTGCAATATCATAAACGAATACTATTGAAAAAATAAAATAAAATATATAACTATATGTTTACTTGGAAAAAGATGGATGTTTTGTATTACAAATTGACAAACACCATCATTCATGGTCAGTTTGTTGGATATCCATTCATTGAATCCATGAAATAAATATTTGGAGTATCCAAATTGACAATAATAAGCATCCAACGCGACCTAGGAAAACAAAAAATATTATGTGATGAATGAAATTAAAATATATTAGATGTGATTAAATTGTAGTGTTTTACCCCTTCATTGTTTGTATTAAAAAGAGTCTGTCATCTATATTTTTTCTATTAAATTATTTGAGTTGGCCAACCATTATTTCACCCACTTTATAGGATTTTATATCTTTTTGTTCTGTAGAGGTGACGTGGGAGCTAAGACGTAGAAATTTTTTCACGTGGAAATATCTTCAATTTTTTTTCAAATATATTCCAAAAAATATATGAAATGAATGTAGTCATAATTATCATAATTTACCATCTTTTGGAAAATAAAATCATGAAAACATACTTCATGTATACATTTACAACTGATCCCCTAATCCAATTATACTTGAGGATTTTACATACATTGTGAACACTAATGAAATCATGATCTTCCCCACTATACATATTTTCATCTTAGTGAATTATGTAAACACCACCATCTTTAATCATTTTATTCACATGAGAATATAATGATAACAAATTTGGATATAGAATGGGTGGGGTTAATGTGATTTTGGTTGATTTTTTTGATCAGTGGGTTGATCCTTGAGATAATTTTGAGATGTTATTTCTTTTCACCCCCTTCCATGTATACTTCTGTAAAAACAATCATCAATCCATACCATATTTCCTGAAATGTTAATGTTTTATCTGGAAAAAATTGGAATGAATACCTCCTTTTCCAAATATTTTTTTTACAAGATGTGATGGTCTTGTGATGAATTGTACAAGAGTTTGTTTGACCATATGAATATATTCATCATCAATTGGAATAGGTAGCTCAATGCTCAGATCATTAGATACATTAATCAACACTTTTACTAGACATGATGGATGTGGTATGTTGCATAGCATGACATTCTATATATTGAAAACCATATCTCTCGCTACAAGGATATGGGTTGGTGTTGATAGATATAAATCACAGTCATTTTAACCATATAAAATATTAGTACTAGAAGGTATCAGTGTCTATCTGATTTTCACCACCCAGAGTTTTTTTTAACATTTATTACCTCATCAATGATAGGTTTTTTATGGGAAGGGCTCACCTCAATGCTAATGGAGGGAGGGGGATCATGCGTGTTGGATCGAATATATAGATATGTATGTTTATTAGATGGAACAATACAAGAGGGGGGTGAATTGTAGGTTTAATTTTTTTTTTTGATTTTTAGCACTAAAGAGATTAGTTTAAATGATCATAAACTAATACAAATACAAACACCCACAATTGTATTGAATATAAATGGTATGATGTAATGTAATACTGATGAAATGAAAAACAATTTTATTCAAGATGAACACAATAATCAGAGTAATGTAAAGATGAATGATTCTACATTAAAGCGTATAGAATCAATCAATATAATATATAATAGAATGTATGTAATTGAAACAATTACAAATGAATACGAGATAGAAAAGGAAGCAAAAAAAATTTCCTTTCTAATACAATTAGCAGCGGAAAAGTAAAAGAATTACAATTCTTTTAACCCAAAGAGAAGGGTTATCCTTTCACCTAGGATAAAAGGTCTGTCTAACCAACACCTTGGTGAGCCCTCGATATGATGATCAGACTGTATGTCTGCCTATCCCTGGAATCCCTCAATATGATGATCAGACTGTATGTCTGCCTATACCTAACATCCCTCGATACGATGATCAGAACATCTGTCTGCCTATCCCCGGCAGCCCTCGATACGATGATCGGAACGTCTGTCTGTCTATCTCCGGCAGCCCTCGATACGATGATCGGTCTGTCCGTCTGCGTATCCCTGGAAGTCCTCGATTTAGTAGGTAATCGGAACCTCTGTCTTTCAATTACTTGAAATCCATCGATACGATGATCGGACACACAAGACACAAAGCATGAGAGAAGTCACAACATCTCTCTCTAGATCTTGATAGAAGCAAAGTATCACAATTGAATCACGCTTGTTCATAGATTTCTGTTATATTCTCATCTTGAAATGACCTTCTATTTATAGGCCTCGGGTTCCAACGGTCACATCTCCTCTAACGGTCATATTTCTCCGAAAAACTCAGATGGACTTGGACACCTAGCATCATAATGGTCATATTGAAACAAAAAGCACGAAATTGTTTTGATTAGTTTGTAACTAACTCAACAAAATCATGTTGGTTAGAACAAGATGTATGAATAAGATAATCAAGAGTACGATTTAAATGAAGCATGTGTTTTTGACAATGTACCAAAACAAGTATGTTATAAAATATATGAGAAGGTGAGTTAATGCAATTTCCATATTCAGTACGATCATCATTGTACGATTGGCATGGTCAGTACGATGTGTATAGATAAGAACGAATGCATAAAATAGAGATATATTAACATCAATATAGTTGTAGAAGACAACAAAAAATAATCGTTATCACCATCAATCAATGTACCAAACTCATGTATAGGCCCTAATGTTTCTTGAGATGTTAAAATCACTATGATTGTTGTTGATGTAGAGTATAATCCCTAAACCCCATCGACCGAGAATCATGAAATTATTGTGATTAAAAATGGGGGTGGATAATTTTTGACCATGAGGTTAGGAGCAGTTTGAGAATGAGGCTTGATTCCCCTGGGAACATAGGCCCATACCATATGTGCAGAATGAAATTTGGTTCTTTGAAGTATATATTTTGGCATAGGAAATTAAACCTAGAGAAAACATGATGGGTCATCCATCACATACAAACTTCATTGTAGAGTTCTTCACATGTCGAGATGTGTAGGGTCTAGTGCAACATACATGCAATGAGATGTGTGGTTATATGGATAGACTAGAAACAAAGAAAAGTGATATTTTAGGTGGGGTGGACCATTATAGTAGAGAAAACTGCCATGGTTGGGGTTTGAAGAGATCTAAATTTGGATCTCAACATACCATATATGGAGAAAAACTCTTCATCGACTTCATCATTGGATATCATCTTCCCGCCGACTCGACCAGGTTGAAGATGTTTAATGGATGAGTGATAGATTGGTGTGATATGTATATTAATATTTATTAATACTAATAAACAAAATAAGGGATCATATTCATAGTAACCGATGATAATTTATCACTAAATTTCTTACTATAGACTCAATGAGTAATAAAATAGTCCCTAACACCTAAAAATTAGAGCTATTTTTCTCAAATTTTTCGAATGAATCTCAATATGGAGATATTTATATTGGGGAGTTTACATGCCTACAATATGTTAGTCACATTAATAATATGATCCATTTTACATTATAGAAACATATATATATTTTTTGTGTAAAAATTAAATTTGATAGGATGTAATTTTTTTATGGAGAAAGAATATAATTCCCTGAAATTTTCAAAATATTATTACCTTTAATATTGTCAATGTGTTCAATAGCTTTCTCCACATGAAAAAATTTCAAAAAATGTAACCACAATATCCTCCAAAATTTAAAACGTAGATATTGAATTATAAAAAAATAATTGTTGTCATTTATTTATGAAAAAATTATAAAAAGAAAATAAATGTTACTTTTAAGAAGAATGAAATTGGTTCATATTATAAAAATATATATTTTCCAATAAAAACAATTTTTATTACGTATCAATTTTTTACTTAAATATTATATTTTAAAAACATGGAATTTTTATTTATAAAAATGGAAATTAATTTTGGATTCCTAATAGTAATATTTTGGAAATATTTATACTTCTGAATTTTAAAAAATGAATGATTTTAAGGTGAATGGGGTGAAATTTTATTTTTATAAAAAAATGGATTTTATTAAAATTTTAGTATATTACTATGAATTTGAAATTTATGAAACCATTTTGTACGAACATATTTTTTTGTAAATTAATTTTAATTTGTAATTTTTTTTCATTTAAAACCATATTTTATAATTTAGAACATAAGTAGTATTTTGATAAAATAATTAATATATTATTAATTGTTTTATCTTAATATAAAATTTTATTAATTTTCTAAAATTTATAAAATGAAAAATATTTCAAAATTATAATCAACATGTTTAAATTAATGTATAAGAAAATATTATTTTTATTAGAAAAATTTAAATTTCCACCTTTAAAAAAAGTTTTCATGGAAAAATAAAAAATTGTAAAAATAAATCAAGGGGATATGACATTGGAACATGATAAAAACATGTATAAAATTTAGTGGATGATTTATAGATAGACCTTATATATTCCCCACACCATTTTTTATTAATGGAACATCCATCTAACTTGCTTAACATGTGGTCTTGTTATATTAAGTTGACGAAATAAAAAATCAATTATCACTAGTTATTAAAGTGACCTCAGTACACTTTTTTAAGGAACATAAAAAATATATTTTCCCCATAATAAAATAAATTTTTTACTTCTCCTATAATTCTATTTCACTCTTTTTTTCTTCAAGTATTAGGATATTTTTTTATGCCCACTATTTCTTAGGGATCTTCCATGGAAATATAAAATTGTTGAATGTGAGCAATCCGTTTTTTACTTAACTTCATTACATTCAATATATATTTTAATATTATAATTTAAAAATTACTATATAATTACATATGTAATCTTTATATAATTAATGATATTATTTTATATTTGTAATCATTAATATTTTTATTAGTTTTTGAAGAAATAAACTAAATCGTTAGTAATGTGTTGTGAAGACTACCACCTCAGCAACACACCATGTATTGTTTTCATAAAACACCATAAAATGATAATATAAAATGGGAATTTAATAAATATTTATGATGTTTATATCATTTTTATGTTTTTTAAAAAATCATCCATACGAATCCATTATCATTTTCTATGAAAGTGAAATCATTTCCCAAGCATGCGTACAAACTATTATCACCATGGAAAGATTAATTTTAGTCTTTCTCTTTAAGACCAAATTATATCAATTTTCATGAGGATGATATTAAATGATAAATTTTATTTTAATTGTATCATTATGGTTTTGTTTTATCAGGTTTTAGAAAATATTAATGTTATGATAAAAATGATTATTTTTACTTACTCCATTTAAAATGAGAAGTCTGAGAGGATAATGATATCCCATTCTATGTAATAAATTTATATAAATTATTTTATATCTATAATCTCTTAAAACTATTATATATCAAACTAATAAATATTATTAACGATCATTATGATTTTTGTATAGTGATGTTACTACTAAACCGTTCAAATTCAACTATTAATCATGATTGGTGCATGTATGGATCCGTATAATAACCTACATGAAAAATATATTGAATTTTTTCTTGAATGAATATGGGAACATTTTTACAAGTTTAATATGATATTAATATATAAATAATTATTATTTCTAGTATTTTTATATTAATATTGAACAGATTAATTATGAAATTTCATTTTTTTTCCTTAGGAATCACCAAAACATGATCATCAACAACTTCATTTTCATTGTTTGTAACCAAAAGTAAAACTTAATCAATTAAATATTTTATAAAAAATAATAGAAAATATATTATAGAACATTTATTAATATTTTACGAATTATATTTTCAAAAATAAATAATACTATTGCGATTTTTATGAAACTAGTTCAATGCAATATTGATTACTTACATCTAGTGTTAAAAATACGTAAAAACTAGCTAATATGTATAGGTGTTGAATGAATTTAAATGAAGATTCTAAATAATTATATTTATGAATATGGTAATTTTTAATGTTGTTATTGAATTAATTTAATTTTTCTACATTTTTGGAACAAGTGAAAAAATAAATAGGATAGAGTAAGAGTTTCTTTCTCAAATTCTATTATTCGAGACATATTTGGTATCATTCCCCAAATAAAATTTTTGTAGTCTAGATAATTGATAATTGATATATAATATTATGAAATATATATATAGTAGTTGATTTTGAGTAAAAATATAAGTCAAACACACACATACATAGAATCCCTGCCATGGTCTGGACAAGATCCAAATTCCCTCCTAAGGGATTGGATAGACCAAGACACTATTTATTTATATTATATTTGATATATTCTAAAAATACTTTACTGCTGGAAATGTACCTCACACACCACCTTCCATGATGATCATCCACAGTCAGGGGCTAAACATCATCCATCTTTCAAGGTCAGCGTTAGTGGCCGAAACCTCCCCCACCATCAGAGGAAAAGACATCAATGAATCGAAAAATGGTGGTCTTGCATAATATGAATCACTGAGATTGACTAGAGACACACACCACTCTAGGAGATCTGGAACTATTCACCACGGAGGCTTCTTTATCTGCCCCCATCTAGACACCTTGACCAGTCAGATGTTTATATAACGTCATCTCACGTATAAGGGACCATCTTTGGCTAGTCTCCTCCTATCTAGTTCCACCCCCGTCATTATATCATAATTCTCATATGGGGATCGTGAATCACTAATGGATTCATTAATTCCATCCAACAATAGTGCCCTAATTTAATTGGGTGTCAACAATTCATGTGGGTGGGAACCTAACCCATACCCATAGATTCCATGGAGATCATCTCACCACTCAATAATCTTATTATATATAGTGATTATTAGTAAATAAATTTTCATTCATTATGTTATGATCATCCTGTTGGATATTAAAGTTGAGTATGTTCAATATAATGCGATATTATTTTTTTATTTTACATTTCTACCATATAATGATCCTTTTATTATATAATTTGGAACATTAATAAGTATGTTTTCTATAAGGGGTATTGATAACTCAAATATCACTTTTTGAGTTATAATGTTTAAATAATTAACATATTTTTTCTACTCATGGGTTATCCCAGCATAATATTTTATTTTATGGTAATATCACTACCTATATTGGAGAAAATATTTTCTGAAAAAAATAATGCTTCAATATTATTTTTACAATGAGATTTTTGAATCTATTACTTTTCATAATAATTAAAAAGGGGTCTCCTTTAAATTTCATATTTATTCATCCACTCATATTTTATAGATGATAAAATTATTGTCATATAATGTCTATCTTATTTGAGATTAATTTTAAAAATAAAAATTTTCAAAGTCATACACATCATCTTTTCAAAATATACCATTGAATGTGATGTGTAAATATTTATTTTATGTTTATGTTAAAACTATTTTCTAACAGTTCTTTTATTTTTTCAATTCCACTTCACATTTTATTTTCAAGAGGGTCTTCCCCAATTGGGTTTTTTTCAAAATATATAATCTATTAAATATTTATAATTTGGTGAATTAATGCCAAGATATCAAGCTTCTTTATTCTTGATCACATATTTAATGATATCGTTCCAATAATTATGTTTTTGAAGTTTTTATTAGATAATGACAACCTCCTTCTACCAATACTATAGATAGTTCTTATATAAATGCTAGAAAATGATTTTAAAAGTGATATTATATGATTTAAACGGTGTTAGAAAAGCGTTGTTAACATTAGCAAAGATAAAGAGGGTCCCCTTTAACATCACTAAAAAAGCGAGGATAAAGGGTGTCCTTTATCTATGATAAAAAATACTCATAAAGGCCCCCTTAAACCATGCTATTTTATCATGAATAAAAGACCACATTAATAGATCTTTATTTAACAATTAAAAATTGTAACTTTATCCGTAGTCAGAGTAGTGCTGATAAAGGGTTCCTTTATTATCAATCGAAAAATCACTTCTAAAGGGGACCTTTATCAGTTCTCTAAATATCCCTAATAAATACTTACCTTCCTATGATTTTTTGTTTATATAACAGCGCAACCACCAGTAGCACATTCACAACACATACAAACCACCTACACAAAACAAGATATGCACAGCGCACATAACAACAAAGCATCACACACATGGGTTTAGAAAACAATAATATATACATTTCATACAATGTTTTATATAATTACAATTACTATTATCCAACAAATAGTTAAAAACATTAATGTTTCATCATTTTACAACTGTGGTCCCCTCTTGAGAATGTATGCCTATGGTATTAATTTCCGAAAAAATCATCCCAAAACAATAAAAATGTTCCACCTATTTATGAAAAATATATTATGTTATTAATACAGTAAATAAATCAATCAATAACTAATATGAATCAATACATTAATAAAATGACATTTTTAATAAAAAAATACACATTTGGTGTTATACATATCACACCGTGCATCATATTGATTGGGGGATGATTCCAACCCATCACAAAATGAGTTATGGATCATTTAACTAAAATATCAAAACAATATGAATTGGTTTTCTTGTTTTTCATCAATTACCTTGTTTTTTAATAAGATTAATATCAAATTTAAATGACATAATTGGATTTATACCAGTCACATCATTCATCGGATTGAGGTGTGTTTTATTCTTACACTTCACAAATGACTCATGGATCATTGTTCTAAAATATCAAAACAATCTGAATGGATTTTCACAATTTTTTGTATGATAGTTCTGATTTTTTACTAAAATATCATTTTAAATCGAAAACAACCATTTTGAGTCATACCTGTCGCAACATGCAACATTTTAAGGTGAGAATTCTTCATACATGTCACAAAGGACTTACAAATCTCTATTAAAAATTATTAAGACAATCATTGGAGGTTTTCTTAGTTTTCAGTGAGTGAAACGTTTTTAGCTAAAATGTCAATTTTAAATGGATAATGGACACTTTTAGAAATAAAAGTCACACCGCTTAACAGATTGAGGTGTGGCTAAATCCTGAAAATAAAAAATGACTTGTGGATCATTGTATTAATTTATCAAAACAATCCAAACTCATTTGATCGGTTTTCAGAACGTTAGTATTTCATTTTACTTAATCAATCTCAATTTTAAATAAAAACCCATTTGGATTTAAACTGGTCACATCGTTTATCAGATTGAAGTGTGTTTGATTCCAACATGTCAAAAATGACTCATGGATTATTGTTCTATGGTATCAATACAATCCAATTTTTTTTGTAGATTTTAAGAATATTAGTTGTGTTTTTTACTAAAATTTTATTTCTAACCAAAACACTCTTTTTGAGTCATACTGGTCACATAGTGCATCGATTTTATGTGAGACTACATTATACACATCAAACAGAAAATAAGAATCACTTTCTTAAATTATGAAAATAATAAGAATGTGTTTTCTTGGTATTTAGTGAGTTGAATGTTTTGTGCTAAATGTAAATTTTGACTTGATAATGATAAATATTAGTCATACCAGTCACACTATAAATTTGATTGAGGTTAGATTGATTCTCGTACATAAAAAATGACTCTTGGATCATTTTCCTAATATATCAAAACAATCCAAATGCATTTTCTCAATTTTCATTATGTTAGCTGTAATTTTTACCAAAATTAATATCAATTTTAAATAAAATGACACATTTGGATTTATATCGGTCACATCGTGAATTGTATTGATGTCGGGTTAATTTCAAAACCTAAAAAATTACTCATATATCGTCTTCTAAAATTATCAAAACACTATGAATGCGCTTTCTCATTTTTTTTTCTGCATGTTGTGTTTTTTACTAATCTTATTTTCAATTTTAAGTAAAAAGAGACACATTTAGTCATAATGGTCAAACCATGTGTTTTGTTTTGGTGTTTTTGATTCCTACATGTCACTAATGACTTCTACATTGATTTCCTAACGCATCATAACAATCAGAATGCATTTTCATTGTTTTTAATATGCCCATTGTGTTTTTTTACTAAAATACCTATACCTTCTGGAAACACGCATTTTGAGTCATACCCATAACATCATGCAACAGTTTGACAAGAGATTATTTCATTAACATCACAAATAACTTATCAATCGTTGTAATCAATTAGGATGACATGCAGACCGAGTTTTCTTGGTTTTCTGTGAGTGACACATTTTGAGCTAAAATATCAATTTGAAAATGATAATAGACAATTTTTTTCATATAATTCACACTGTTCATCATATCGAGTTGTGGTTGATTAATACAAGTCCCAAATGACTTTTGCATCATTTTACAAAAGTATCAAAACAATCTGAATGTGTTTTCTCAGTTTTTAGTATTTCACTTGTTCTTTTTAAAAAAATTAATATTAATTTATTAAAAAAATACACACATAAAGTCATAACGGTCACAACATGCGTTGTATTTAGGTGTTTTTGGTTTCTACATGTCACAAATGAGTTATGGATTATTATCCTAAAGAATCAAAACAATGATAAAGAGTTTCCTCGGTTTTCAGTATGACACTTGTTCTTTTTACTAAAAATATTAAAAAAAATTAAAAAACATAGACACTTCAATTAATACCGGTCACATATTCATGCTATTTTTGAACATTCATCCACCAAGCCTGATACCCATTATTTTCTATAGAAATCTAGATTATCTTCTGAAGAAGTGACTTTTCGATAATATTTGTAGTACTAAATAAATATAAATACACAATGTTTTAATAAATATTATAAATGAAATAGTAATTATCATAGAAATTACATATCAAGGTATACTGGTCTACTCATCGAATATGATCCCTTATATAAATTTATAAACATATTAACCACATTCATTGTTGTTTTTTTATTCACACACTACAGAAAAATTGAGAAAACTAATTGATTTTATATGTGCATTGATAGTTAATTCTTATTATATATACCCATATTTTTATCCAGTCGTAGTCTTGGTGATGTTCCTTGTCATTTTCCCATGTCCACATTCCACGATAAAGATAATATGAATGCACTGCACTATCATAAACGAATACTATTGAAAAAATAAAATAAAATATATAACTATATGTTTACTTGGAAAAAGATGGATGTTTTGTATTAAAAATTGACAAACACCATCATTTATGGTCAGTTTGTTGGAAATCCATTCATTGAATCCATGAAATAAATATTTGGAGTATCCAAATTAACAATAATGAGCATCCAACGCGGCCTAGGAAAACAAAAAATATTATGTGATGAATGAAATTAAAATATATTAGATGTGATTAAATTGTAGTGCTTTACCCCTTCATTGTTTGTATTAAAAAGATTTTGTCATCTGTATTATTTCTATTAAATTATTTGAGTTGGCCAACCATTATTTCACCCACTTTATAGGATTTTATATCTTTTTGTTCTGTAGAGGTGACTTGGGATCTAAGAAGTCCAAATTTTTTCACGTGGAAATATCATCAATTTTTTTTCAAATATATTCCAAAAAAAATATGAAATGTATGTAGTCATAATTATCATCATTTACCATCTTTTGGAAAATAAAATCATGAAAACTTACTTCATGTATACATTTACAACTGATCCCCTAATCCAATTATACTTGAGGATTTCACATATATTGTGAACACTAATGAAATCAGGATCTTCCCCACTATATATATTTTCATCTTAATGAATTATGTAAACCCCACCATCTTTAATCATTTTATTCACATGAGAATATATTGAAAAAAAATGTGGATATAGAATGGGTGGGGTTAATGTGATTTTGGTTGATTTTTTTGATCAGTGGGTTGATCCTTGAGATAATTTTGAGATGTTCTTTCTTTTCACCCCCTTCCATGTATACGTCTGTAAAAACAATCATCAATTCATACCATATTTCATGAAATGTTAATGTTTTATCTGGAAAAAAATTGGAAATGAATACCTCCTTTTCGAAATATTTTTTTTACAAGATGTGATGGTCTTGTGATGAATTCTACAAGAGTTTGTTTGACCATATGAATATATTCACCATCAATTAGAATAGGTAGCTCAATGCTCAGATCATTAGATACATTAATCAATACTTTTACTAGACATGTTGGATGAGGTATGTTGCATAGCATGACGTTCTATATATTGAAAACCATATCTCTCGCTACAAGGAGATGGGTTGGTGTTGATAGATATGAATCACAGTCATTTTAACCATATAAAATATTAGTACTAGAAGGTATCAGGGTCTATCTGATTTTCACCACCCAGAGTTTTTTTTAACATTTATTACCTCATCAATGATAGGTTTTTTATGGGAAGGGCTCACCTCAATGCTAATGGAGGGAGGGGGATCATGCGTGTTGGATCGAATTTATAGATATGTATGTTTATTAGATGGAACAATACAAGAGGGGGGGTGAATTGTAGGTTATTTTTTTTGAGTTTTAGCACTGAATAGATTAGTTTAAATGATCTTAAAATAATACAAATACAAATACCCACAATTGTATAGAATATAATTGGTATGAAGTAATGTAATACTGATGAAATGAAAAACAATTTTATTCAAGATGAACACAATAATCAGAGTAATATAAAGATGAATGATTCTACCTTAAAGCGTATAGAATCAATCAATATAATATATAATAGAATGGATATAATTAAAACAATTACAAATGAATAAGAGATAGAAAAGGAAACAAAAACAATTTCGTTTCTAATACAATTAGCAGCGGAAAAGTAAAAGAATTTCAATTCTTTTAACCCAAAGAGAAGGGTTATCCTTTCACCTAGGATAAAAGGTCTGTCTCACCAACACCTTGGTGAGCCCTCGAAACGATGATCAGACTGTATGTCTGCCTATCCCTGGAAGCCCTCAATACGATGATCAGACTGTATGTCTTCCTATACCTAGCATCCCTCGATATGATGATCAGAACATCTGTATGCCTATCCCCGGCAGCCCTCGATACGATGATCGGAACGTCTGTCTGCCTATCTCTGGTAGCCGTCGATACGATGATCGGTCTGTCCGTCTGCGTATCCCTGGATGTCCTCGATTTAGTAGGTAATCAGAACCTCTGTCTTTCAATTACTTGAAATCCCTCGATACGATGATCGGACACACAAGGCACAAAGCATGAGAGAAGTCGCAACATCTCTCTCTAGATCTTGATAGAAGCAAAGTATCACAATTGAATCACGATTGTTCTTAATTTTCTGTTATATTCTCAGCTTCAAATGACCTTCTATTTATAGGCCTCGGGTTCCAACCGTCACATCTCCTCTAACGGTCATATTTCTCCGAAAAACTCAGAGGAAATTGGACACCTGGCATCATAATGGTCATATTGAAACAGAACGCACGAAATTGTTTTGATTAGTTTGTAACTAACTCAACAACATCGTATTGGTTAGAACAAGATGTATGAATAAGATAATCAAGAGTACGATTTAAATGAATCATGTGTTTTTGAAAAAGTACCAAAACAAGTATGTTATAAAATATATGAGAAGGTGAGTTAATGCAATTTCCATATTCAGTACGATCAGCATTGTATGATTGGCATGGTCAATACGATCCGTATTATCATTACGATACGCATAGTTAGTATGATCAGCATGATCAGTACGATTAGCCTGGTCAGTACGATCAGCATGATCAGTACGATCATTATGGTCAGTACGATCAGCATTCTACGATTGACATGGTCAGTATGATCAGTATGATCAGTACGACATGCATAGTCAGTACGATCAGCATGATCAGTACGATACGATAGACAAGGTTAGTAGGATTAACAAGACATTTGTGTTTTCCAAAACAAAACATAGAAGTCAAAAGAGGACTTTTGACTCAACAATATCCCCCTTTTTGGAAAGCAAAAATCACAAAATAAAAAGTAAAAGAAATACTTATCTCCCCCTGAGTTATTGGAAACTCTTCTGAATAAGAAATTGAATACAACTAACTCCCCCTTAGGTATGGACTTTCCTAAGGATTGTATTCGTAGATCTTCATTAAGAGTGTTGTAAAGCATTCTCCCCCTTTATAAAACATTCTCCCCCTTTAATAACATTCTCTCCAATTGTAAAAATTCTCCCACTTTTTGATTTACAAAAATAAAGGGTTAATCTTGAATTGTCTGAAGGAGTTATAAAAAAAACACAAGACAATGGATCAAAAATTTTTCATTATGATAACAATCAACACTAAAAATGAGAACAAATACAAGTCACTTGTTTTCTCTTTCCTTCTCCTTTTTGATCAACTCACGAGGAACCGCCTTCATCTTTTTTATCTCCTTCTTGTATTCAGAAATAGCTTCACCCTGAGACCTGAGAAGGTCTTGTTGATCAGCAAAGTGTTGATCCTGATTTCTGATTGTCTATTCCTAATCTCTGATTACATCTTCAAGTGAATAAATTCTATCTTGCAAAATATTGTTTTCTTTGGATATCCCAGAGTTCTGTTTCTTCAAGAGAATTATTTCATCATTGAAAGATGAGACTTTCAAAAACACATCCAGAAAGGAATTCATTCTCTCCTGCAAGTCATTTACTGAAGGAACATCGGCTCGTTGGGATGACAAAAGATTCAACCTTTCAACCGTTTCTCTGTCAAGGTTATTGAAAGCAATTTCAAGCTCATTTGAAAAACTTATTATATCTTCAATTTCTATCTCATGATCATTGATTGAGCTCTCTGTTTTGTAAGACCACTTTGTCATCTTGTTACAGGCCTTCTTATGAGCAACCAAACTTTCTGAAAGAACTTTCAAATCGGCTTCAACTGAAAAAACATTCTTTCTTATTTTTTTTACAGACCAAAACTTATTCTTTTGATTGTCAGTATTAAAATCATTATTCCCTTCCAACATGTGGAAATATGGAATAGTCTTTTTAACCCTTCTCAAAACATGGATAATATAATCACACTTCTTGAGAGAGATTGTATGTTTTGAATCAGTATCTTCATCGTACAAAGCCAGTTCATTCGATCAGCTTGAGTCAACAACTGGCTGTTTTCCTTTTGCTTTTTCTTTCTGATTTCTTTCTTCTTCCATGTTATCACAAATGAGAACAACTTTATCAGTGTGAGATGATTGAGTACCTTGATTTTATTGAGACGAAATTCTATCCGGAGTTCGCGCTTGATCGGCATGAGGAACATGTTGAGTATCTTTACCTTGCTTTTGAACTGATTCCTCCCTACCATTCTTTGAACTCTGAAGGAATTATAAAATAAAATCATCTTCCTCTTCTTCAACTTCTTCTATCTCTTCCATCATTTGTTTTCCTTTTTCTTTCTCAGAAAGAATCTGTACGTTAGGCTCTTGATGCACGTATTCCGTCAGTTGAGCACTAGCATCCTCAACCATTTTCAAGACCTTAGAGATATCAAGGTATTGAGCCTTTCTTTTCAAAACAGTTTTCTTTTTCTTTTCAGCCTTAAGGGGTTCTTCTACCCTTATTCTTTCTACAAAATCCGCAGCCGGGTCAAGACCGAACTTTGGATCACCTTCCTTTTACTGTTCCTTATCCATTCTCCATTTGGCTACAACCTCCTTACTGTAATTTGGATTCTTCTTAGGCTTTGAACTGGTTTGCAGATCAGACTTCTGAGTAATACCAGTATATTGAAAGTCTTTGGCTGGTATAGGTGCCGATTGATTCTGAGCCGATTCAGCTTCTACATCTCTGACAAAAATTTTGAATTTGGATCAAAACAAACATTCAACTTCTTGATAAAACTTTTTCTAATCCAGGAGGGCTTAAAATCTATCAACTTCCTTTTCAAAGGAATGTTTCAAAACATCATACTCTCGAGAAAAAAATTTATAAGAATGGCTGGATACATAATCAAATGAGATTTGATTGCCCCTGACTTCACATTCTTAATTGTTTCGAAAACATACACCATGTGATTTACATTTCTCATATTTACTAGATAGTCAAGAATAAAATTATCAGAAACTTTCAATGTTTCTCTATCCCCTTTCCTTGGGATAAGAAAACCTTGCATCCATAAATCAACAAAACCTATTTTTTGGTGAAAGATGAGCCACTTTCCTTTTCACTTCATTCACAACAAACAGAGACTTCTCGACGCTTTCTCTATTAAACGTACCGACTTCCTCTGGTAGTTTATGAGATGGACAGAAAGAATCCCCTTCTATCGGGACATTCAAAAAATGTGCTTCTTGTTTCACAGATATAGATAGCTTTCTATCGTACATAGAAAATTTGATAGGCATGTCTTTGTCGGAAGCTACAGTTTTTTAAAACTGACAAACTTCATCAAAGAGAATCGGATCTTGAGAAACAGGCCTTTCAACACCCAAATGATCCCATCCTTGAAACAAGATAATCCTCTTGATGGTAGAATCATACAAATCATAGATTTCATGGGAAACTAACCTCTCCCTCAAAAGTTCTTTTTCTGAGAAAGCCTTTGAGGACATATCGGCAGGAGTGTTGGTAGAAGACTGAGACATAAGGATGCTGCCGATGAAAGATCGTACGATGATTTAAAACCAGTGGAGCAGAGATTCGCCTCAAAACATGAAAAACCAATGTGGTTTGGGAATGGGGGGGTATTTATAGGTGATACAGGGGTGACCGTTGATCTTCTAAAGCCAGTATTAGAGAAAAACAAATCAATGGTTAGGATTAAAACGAAAGAAATAATGAAAAGTACCTACCGGAGAACGTAAGGTTATTGTTGATTTTAGTAAAGTTAAAAAGAATACACAACCGTACAAAATAAAATAAAACTATCAATCATCATACCGATGGAAAACAAAGTTGTTATCATGAACTGACAAGATGATGGAAAACAATCTTGTTACCATGAACTGACAAGCTGATGGAAAACAATATCGTTACCATGAACTGACATGCCGATGGAAAACAATCTCGTTACCATGATCTGACAAGCCGATGGAAAACAATATTGTTACAATGAACTGACAAGCTGATGTAAAACAATCTCGTTACCAAGAAATGACAAGCCGATGGAAAACAATCTCGTTACCATGAACTGACAAGCCGATGGAAAACATTCTCGTTACCATGAACTGACAAGCTCATGGAAAACATTCTCATTACCATGAACTGACAAGATGATGGAAAACATTCTCGTTACCATGAACTGAAAATACGATGGAAAAGAAATTCATTACCATCATTGGTCAGTATGATGAAAAATAAATTCATTACCATCACCAGTTGATATGATGGAAAAGAAATTCTTTACCATCATCGGTCGATACGATGGAAAAGAAAATCATTACCATCAACGGTCAGTACGATGTAAAAGAAAATCACTACCATCATCGGTTGATACGATGGAGAAGAAATTCATTACCGTCATCAGTCGGTATGATGGAAAAGAAATTCATTACCATCATCGGTCATTATGATGGAAAAGAAAATCATTACCATCATCAGTCGATACGATGGAAAATAAATTCATTACTATCATCGGTCAATATGATGAAGTAAATAATACAGTAAGACTGTCAAATACGATAAACAGAAAAGTAAATGATACGATAAAACTGTCAATATGATAAACAGAAAGGTAAATGATACAATAAAACTGTCAATACGATAAAAAAAAGTAAAAAACACATACTAGGAGAGTAAAAAATTATTGATCATAAGATAAAAATAATCATATTAAAAAAATGTCCTCCCCCTTTCAAAGGGAGTTATTTAATGTAAGGAGAATTGTAAAACATGAAGTAGATATGAATGATTATTTTAATGTAATCATTCCTAGCTTCTGTTTTATAAACTCAAATCTATCGGATGGTAATGGCTTTCTAAAAATGTCAGCAAGTTGTTCTTTTGTTCCGATAAATTGTAGAATAATATCTCCTTTTTGTGTGTGATCCCTAAGAAAGTGATGCCTAACATCTATGTGTTTTTCATGAGAGTGGTGTGATGGGTTCTTACTAAGAGCTATGGCACTAGTATTATCACAAAGAATTTGAGTTTTGGAGAAACTCAATCCATAGTCAGTGAGTGTGTGCTGCATCCACAATACTTGAGGACAGAAACTTCCAGCTACTACATATTCAGTTTCAGCAGCGGATAGTGCTACTGAGTGTTGTTTCTTGTAGGACTATGAATCCAAGGAATCTCCTAAGAAATGAAATGTTCTAGATGTACTTTTTCTATCCATTCTACAACCACCAAAGTCAGCACCTGAAAAACTTTTTAAAACAAAATCATTCCCAGAAGAGATAAAAAGTCCTAAATCCATAGTGCCTTTTAAATACCAAAAGATTCTCTTTACGGCTTTTAAATGAGGCTCTTTTGGATTTGATTGGTATATTGCACATAAGAATACAGAAAACATTAAGTCAGGTCGACTATATGTCAAGTATAGCAAACTTCCTATCATACCTCTAAAGATTTTTTGATCTACTGGTTTTCTAGTTTCATCAAGATCAAGTGTATTTGAGGTACCAATTGGAGTGCTAATACTTTTAGTTTTGTCATATCCATACTTTTTGAGTAAATATTTTATATACATAGGTTGAGATATATATGTTCCATTTGGTTTTTGAGAAATTTGAAAACCTAAAAACAATGTTAACTCACCCATCATACTCTTTTCAAACTCATATTTCATTAAATTTGCAAAAGAATCAGTTAAAGATTTCTGAGTTGATCCAAATACGATGTCATCAACATATATTTGAACAATCAAAACATTTTTGTTTTAAATTTTTATAAAAAGGGTTGGATTTGCTGTACCTTTTGTATAATTGTTTTGTAAATGAAATCTGGTAAGTCTATCATACCATGCTCTAGGGGCTTATTTAAAACCATATAGAGCCTTGTTAAGTTTTAAAACATGATTAGGATGTTTTAGGTGTTGAAAACCATGAGGTTGTTCAACAAAAATATCTTCTTCAACAAAACCATTTAGAAAAGCACATTTTACATCCATTTAAAATAGTTTGAAATTAAAGTATGCTGCAAAGGCTAATAAAATACGAATTGATTAAAGTCTAGCTACTGTGCATATGTTTCTTCATAGTCTATTCCCTCTTATTGATTATAGCTTTTAGCAAAAAGTCTTTCTTTATTTCTTACAATGATTCCATTTTCATCACACATGTTTCTGAAAACCCATTTTACACCAATCACAGTTTTTTCTTTAGTTCTATCAACTAAAGTCCAGACTTGATTCCTCTCAAATTCATTTAGTTCATGTTTCATTTCTTTATTCCAATCATCATCACCTAAGGCCTCACTTGGACTATTTGGTTCAAATTGGGAAAGAAAATCAAGATGTTCTACTTCATTTCTTAAGGAATTTCTGGTCCATACTGGTTGATTTACATCACCAATGATGTTATCACTGGGATGATTCCTAAGAAACATTTGATTTGGGTTTTGTAAATCTTGTTCATCAATATATGGTAGAAAATCATCCGTGGTAAATTTTTCAGTAGTATCTTCTTGAATATTTTCCTTATCTGAAGGATCTTCTACCAAAGGTTGATAATCAGTTTTTGAAAACACTTCTGAGTATGTAGGATTGGATTGGTTGAAAAAACAGGATCAGTTTCATCGAATTTTACATGTACTGTTTCTTAGACAGTACAAGTGTTTTTATTGAAAACACTATAATACTTAGAGGTTGTAGAATATCCTAGAAAGATTCCTTCATCAGATTTTGGTGAAAATGTTTGTAGATTATCTTTTGTATTTAGAATGAATACTTTGCATCCAAAAACGTTGAAGTATGAAACTTTAGGTTTTCGGAAAGTCCATAACTCATATGGGGTTTTATTAAGAAATGTTCTAGTTAAAACACGATTTATAGTATGGCAGGATGTACTAATAGCTTCAACCCAAAAGTGCATAGCAATTGAGTATTCACTCAACATGGTTCGAGTCATTTCCTAAAGAATACAATTTCTTCTTTCAACAACACCATTTTGATGAGGAGTTCTTAGAGCTGAGAAATTGTTAGTAATACCTTTCTTACTACAAAAAGTCTCAAAATATGAATTTTGAAATTCACCACCATGATCACTATGAATAGTTATCAACGGTAGGTTTTTCTCATTTTTAACTTGGGCTCTAAATGTTTTGAAATAGGAAAAGGCTTCATATTTCGTTGTGAGAAAGTAGACCCATGTAAATCTAGTAAAGTCATCAACTAAAACAAATACATAGTATTTTCTTCCAATGCTTCTAGATTGTGAAGGACCAAAAAGATCCATACGCACTATTTGTAATGCATTAGAAGATGAAACTTCATTAATTGATTTAAAGGTAGTTTTATGCTGCTTTCCAAATTGACAAGGATCCCAGACTTTTGAAGAATCATATCTAAGGTCTGGTAGCCCCTTCACAAGTCTTTTCATTGAGAGTTAACTAAGGTTTCTCAGATTACAGTGTCCTAGTCTTCTATTCCATAGCCATTATTGTTCTTCTATTGCACTTAAGCAGGGTAGGTTTTGGATCCTAAGTTCTTCTATGTTAATAGTGTAAACATTCTCTTGCCTATGGGAATATAGAATGAATTCATCCTTGGAATTGTGAACTAGACACTTATCATTTCTAAAATTGACAAGGTAACCTTCATCACAAAATTGACTTATGTTGATGAGATTGTGCCTAAGTCCTTTAACAAACAAAACATTTGAGATAAGAACTTTTCCAAGAAAAAAGATATTACCTATACCAACAATCTTTCCTTGATGATTATCACCGAATGTATCTTTTCCACCTTTTGTTTTGATAACCTTTTCAAAGAGATCTTTGTTTCCGTTCATGTGTCGAGAAAAACCACTATCCATGTACCAAATATTCTTATTGGTACACATCTCATTTTCCTAAAAAAGAAACAATTAGTTTTTCGGAATCCAAACTTGTTTGGATCCAGAAGGGTTAGATAAAATAATTTTAGGAATCCACATTTGTTTTGCAAAATGATCTTTACGAAATACTAAAGATTGAGTTCTGTTAAGAGAACGATCTCTTCTCCAGTGTCAACCACATTGACACTTAGAACAGAAAGAGGTTTTTTGTGGAACAAAATATTTATTACCAAAAACAGGTTTAGAATAAGTATAACCAAGACCAGAACGATTTCTCAATGGTCTAATTTGAGAATAAATTTTGTCAAAGTTTTCCTTTCCATGAGTGATGTTTGAAAAACATTTTTTCAGGGAAAAAATTTCTGACTTTAGTTTTAAAACCAAATTCTTATTTTCCAAAACATTTGTATTTGAACTAGAGTTAGGCTCTAAAATATTTTTCATTGAAAACACAGTTTCAAGATCCATAGAAAGTTTATCCTTATCAGATTTAACATTATCAAGGGCTTTTAAAATTCTTTCAAAATCAGAAGTTTTCACATCAAGATCTTTAGAAAGATCTGATACTTCTTTAGTCAAGATATAAATTATAGTATTTTCATTCTCAAGCCTCTTCTTGAGTTTAGAATTTTCATTTTCAAGTAATTTAGAAAATCTAGATACTTCTTCAAAAGAAGGTAATGTATAATCTTCTGATGATGAAGATTCATCATTTAAAGATTCATAATATCTATTATCAGTTTAATTTTCATTCAAAGAGACATTTGTAATAGCTTCAGCATTATGTACCTTAGCCATGAGACAATGATCTTCAATTGGTAATCTGGCTAAAAGTCCAATATTCCTCTGTCCTGAGGACTCATATTCTGAAGAATCATCTAAATAATCACTACCACATGCACTCCAGGTATCATTTGCCTTCAATAATTTCTTTGTCTTATAAAACCTTTTTCTATTTCTTTCAGTGTGTTTCTCTTTTCTGTCTTTCCTCTTCAGTAAAGGACAATCAGGCCTTATATGTCCTGCTTTCATACATTAATACCATGTTACCTCTGAATCTTTCATATCATTCCTATCTTTCTTTTTTGAATCTATATTGGATGTCATTCTTTCCCACAATCTTGTTCATCCTTCGAGCAAGATTGGCTAACTTATTATCCGAAAGATAACAATCACTTGAATCAGATATAACTTTCTTGGCTTTGGATATTGTAAGCCTTTCAGGAGATTTAGCTTTAGATGCAAAGGCTACACTTCCATTCCCATTCTTCTTCTTGTTGAAATCAGCATCTCTCTTCATTCTTGTCTTGTGCTATAGAAGAGTTCCAAAGAGTTAATCTAGAGAAATCTGGGAAACTTTTCTATTTTCATCAATACCTGTCCTTTTTGACTCCCATTCATTTGGAATTATATCTATAATTTTATCAACTAGAGCTTCATCATCAAGACATTTTTCTCCCATAGATTGTAAGCTGTTGAAAATTGTCATAAACCTTTGTTTCACTTTACATACTGGCTCTCCATAAGGAAAAACAAATCCATGACACTCTACTAGAAGCATTTCTCTTCTTGTTTATATATCCTAGGATGTTCCAAAGTGAGTGAGTTCTAATTTCTTCCAAATACAGTTTGTTGCTTCACATGAAGATATCTTACTATATATATTCCTAGTCATAGAGCATAATAAAGTATTGCATACCTTGTAACCCAGTTGATATTGTTGCTTCTCTTGGTTAGTGAAAGTACTGACTTCTTTGTCAGGAATTTTGTAACCTCCAAAAAGAATAATAAAATTTTCTACGCCAATATTGATCACAAAATTCGTCATATGATCTCTCCAGTACTCATAATCATTCCCATAAAATATAGGTGGTCTAGAAGGATTCTTATTGTTTATTGACCCAAAATTCATTCCTGCCATCTAAAAACAGTATCTTTTCCACTCCACACGTTAGTGTAGTAAGTAGTTAAAAAAATATAAAAGAAACAAAATAAGTAATACGAATCAGTGGAAAACCTCCTCTAATACCAATTGTTGGATCGAATATATAGATATGTATGTATATTAGATGGAATAATACAAGAGGGGGGTGAATTGTACTTTTAAAAACCTTTTGAGTTTTAGCACTGAAGAGATTAGTTTAAATGATCTTAAACTAATACAAATACAAACACCCAAAATTGTATTGAATATAAAAGGTATGATGTAATGTAATACTGATGAAATGTAAAAAAATTGTATTCAAGATGAACACAATAATCAGAGTAATATAAAGATGAATGATTCTACCTTAATGCGTATAGAATCAATCAATACAATATGTAATAGAATGGTTGTAATTGAAACAATTACAAATGTATAAGAGATAGAAAAGGAAACAAAAACAATTTCTTTTCTAATACTATTAGCAGCCGAAAAGTAAACGAATTAAAATTCTTTTATCCCAAAAGAGAAGGGTTATACTTTCACCTAGGATAAAAGGGATACCTCACCAACACCTTGGTGAGCCCTTGATACGATGATCAGACTATCTGTCTGCCTATCCCTGGGAGCCCTCGATATGATGATCGGACTGTCTGTCTGCCTATCCCTGGAAGCCCTTGATACGATGATCAGAACGTCTATCTGCCTATCCCCGGTAGCCCTCGATACGATGATCGGAACGTTTTTCTGCCTATCCCTGTCAGCCCTCGATACGATGATTGGTCCGTCCGTCTTACTATCCCTGACAGCCCTCGATTTTGTAGGTAATCGGCACCTCTGTCTTTCAATTACTTGAAATCCCTCGATACGATGATCGGACGCACAAGGCACAAAGCATGAGAGAAGTCACATCATCTCTCTCTAGATCTTGATAGAAGAAAAGTATCATAGTTGTATCGAGCTTGTTCTTAGTTTTCTATTATACTCTAAGCTTCAAATGACATCCTATTTATAGGCCTCGGGTTCCAACAGTCACATCTCCTCCAATGGTCATATTTCTCCGAAAAACTCGGAGGGACATGGACACCTGGCATCATAACGGTCATACTGAAATAGAAAGCACGACATCATTTTGATTAGTTTGTAACTAACTCAACAACATCGTATTCAATAGAATATGATGTATGAATAAGATAATCAAGAGTACGATTTAAATGAAACATGTGTTTTTTACAATGTACCAAAACAAGTATGTAATAAAAGATATGAGAAGCTGAGTTAATGAAATTTACATATTCAATACGATCAACATTGTACAATTGTCATGGTTAGTATGAACAGTATGACCAGTATGATATGCATAGTCAGTACGATCAGCATGATCAGTACGATTAGCATGGTCAGTACGATCAGCATGATCAGTACAGTTATTATGGTCAGTATGATCAGCATTGTACGATTGGCTTGGTCAGTACAATCAGTATGATCAGTATGATATTCATAGTCAGTACAATCAGTATGATCAGTACGATACGATAGACAAGGTTAGTAGGATTAACAAGAGATTTTTGTTTTCCAAAACAAAACATAGAAGTCAAAAGAGGACTTTTGACTCAATAATGCACTTGTTGTTCTTGAGTTTTTTCTTCCCTCCCCCACCATCAAATTTTCCATGAACTCTCTCTAAAATTTGATATGTTCTTCAGGTATGTTTATTCATTCTCACATCATTTTGATTTCATTTCATAGATCCTCCTCTTTTTTTATTAAAAAATGTTCGGGGTGTCCCCGCAAAACCCACACCTCTAATACAACCATCCTTTTCTAGATTCTTCGAGGCCAACAAATGTATGTCCGCATCAACTTTAGTTTTGACTAATTTTTATAAATATGTTATATAGAAAATATAGGAAAATAAGTAATCATTGTAATATAATATTGATTTAATGAAAACAAATATTCATTATGTTATACACAAACATGTTTCCCATAATATTTTTGAGTATTCATCTATTAGTATCCCATAATTATTTCCACAAGCCTCATTCAATAGAACATGGAATGAGATGGAAGTAAATATGGATTTGTATTCATAAATATGCATATAAACAGTGTAACATAGTTATGGTGTTGTTTTATGTCACATAAAATTATTACTTTTGGTTTAAAATACATACCAATTAATTTTCAAGTTATCATACCCCATTCTTTCTTTACAGTAAGGGTATGCTAGTTTTGCTGCTCTTTCCTTATTTTCAGTACCAAATTTATGTTTCATAAATAAAAAAATGTCAATCAAATTGAAAAATTTATGTATCATCAAACAGCGTATTACTAAACATATGGTACCTAAAACAATTTCTCCTCACGACAGCTAGTAAATGCATCCCAATCTCTATGTGTTATCATGTTTGAATAAATATGAGTTGGGTGTTGGTTTATTTTTCCTTCAACATAATTAATTTAACATTTCATAAAAATCATGGGAAAGCCTCTATGAATCCATCTAGAAACAATTAATAAATAATACTTGTGCAAGTTATCCACTATAAATACAATATAAAAGGGATGATGAAGAGTAATTCAATGATTTATTGATTTATTTTTTAGTAAATTAAAGATATGATATCATAATTTTACTGTAATATCTCCCCGCATCAGCATCTTAATTCTGATGAATACATGGTGCCACAACTATACATCAATCGGCACACAATACCAAGTGATGATTACAATGTAACTACTGATCATCCCCTTTTTGGGGTTAACATGTTGGCCCTACATATTCCATCTGACATTGTATTTGATTCCATTTACATTTTACTTAGAGAATTTTTCTAACACCATCAAAGTATGATGCTCTTGTTTTTTCAGCACTTCCCATGTTTCGATGCTTGTAATATACTCAGTTTTAACATAATCAATACGATCCTTCAGAGTGATAGAATAATAATGTACAGATGGTGGTTGTACCTATACACTAGGAGAAGCCTCAACAACGATTTTAGAAACCTTTTGGACCACAACACTACAAGCAGCATCAGTTTGAGAGACCAATTGCGCCTCAGGATTAAAAGCATCATCACGTGCAGATGTCATTATCTATAGATGATTTTCAACGTGCAATTTAGATTACATAAAATCAACAGGAAACACATAATAACATAAGGTAACAGGATGTATATTAAAAGAAATATAACATGATTATTAAACCCTCTTTTTTTAAAGGATGGATTTATTTGATCCCTCTATCATCATTCGAAATCCCTTAATTTTATACTCTTATGACCCAAAAAATGATGAATACATTGGGAAAACTAAAAAATTATTGAGACGTCCCAATTAAAGGGTAATCCATAGTAGGATTTTCAACTTACCCTTCAGTGGTTTTGGTGGATAAGAGAACAATTGAACTATTTTTCTTTTCAGGATCCAGAACAAAAAATACTTGTACTGAATGTGATTCCAATATTAATGGTTTCCTTTGTACCCTTCCTTACTGAAATCAACTTTCATGAATCCCAAATCATCTATTTTAGCATAACTTCTATTATAAACCCATTAGCATTGAAAAATCATCACTTGTAAGTTCATATGATTTCACTCCCATATTTGTTTGATGATGCCAATGTATGACATATTCACATAAATTCGATATCATTTTTTAGAACTAGAAACATGCATCGCTTCATACGTAAGTGTAAATCCAATATTCTACATGGTACTATCTTCATCATGTTCAATAGTATGGAATGTATAACTGTTAATTAGATAATCATTATAAGTTAATACCTACCCACATGGACATACATCTAGCAAACAAAGTTGTTTTGAAATTGAATCCATATTTCCATATGAATCCTCAAATATATGGCCCCAAAACCATCCTATAAACTCTCGATTATGTGAATTTGATATCCATTTTCAATCCTTTGATGTATTCAAATGCCTAATAATTCTATTGCGGGTTTCGAAATATGGGTCAACCTCCAAACAGTTATTCAAAATGTATTGGTGGGACTTCTCTTGATCTTAAATATTGATTGTGACAAACTCTATTCCATAAATTCCTTCACTTGAAAGCCGCCCAGTGTGATGAGATTTCGTTAGACCAATGCTTTCCACACTATAAAGGTATTCGGTATAGAATTCATCAACTTCCTCAAAAATATATCTCTCCAAAATACAACCCTCTGGAAGACATCAATTTTTGACACACCTATCAAAATATTCATTTATAGTTCAATGGTAGAATATCCATCTATAGGGTACAAGACTATATTGTAGAATCTCTCTCAGCAAGTTATGAATCAAATGAACCATTATATCAAAGAATTATGGTGGGATGAAAATTTCCAATTTATATAATATGATACCAATTTCCCTTTCCATACTTGGAAATTTCTCCGGGTCTATAACTTTTCTACATATACAATTGAATAAGAAATTAGTATTCATTATTGTATAATGATAATTAATTGGAAAAATTCATCTTAAATCTATAGGAATTAGACATTTCATCAAAACGTTGAAGTCATTTTATTTCATACCCTTAAACATTAACTCGGTCATTGAAACAATGTTCTTGGTATTTGAATAATACTCCTCTAGATCCTTTACGCCATTCATGAAGGTGAAAAACTAATATCTATCCTACCCGGAAAGAGTGTAAGTAGATAAAAAACTAAAATTTCATTTTTCACCCTTCTCTGCCACCAAATATTCTCATATTCCCATGTCAATCATGTCTATACTTTTTTTAATCACATCCATGTTTTTTTATGTGCATTTTGCAATGTGATGATGACATTGTAACATAAATTTTCTTCAAAATGCATAACCTTAAGAAAGTGTATGATTTAAAGAAAATTTTAGTATGGTAATTGAAAAAAAATTATATAATCATACAACAAGTTTTCATAAGGTTTTTCTAAAATAGGATACCAAAAGTATTGTCCGCATTTTTAATATTCTCAAATAGTTGACCACCAGTTATTCTAGATGGTGTTGTTCGTTATATTGAATATCCGTGGAATGATGTCTTCAAGGATCCATACTTAGGTCAATGGGGTAAAAATCAATGATGTCCAAGAAATTGTTTTTTCAATGAATGTGTCAATTTAATTGAATTTGTAACTTGTTCGCTGATAGGACACCCATGGAGTACTTTAATTCTATATCCTAAAAAATTCCCATAATAATGAAAGTCATTTATCATTCCGTACAACATGGTTATCAATGAAAAATATTCATTTCTATAATTATAAAACAATATAACACCTGAATCCGAAAATAATATCAAATCCTCGATCAATGTAGCCAATTAAACATAAATATCATTACCAAGTTTTTTGGTCATGTTATTAGCATAGATAGCATTGTGTATTTTCGTCTTATGCATAACCGTGTTGGTAAGATATAATTTACCAACATAACTGGCCATGTACAAAAAGTGCTGCTTTGAAAACCAAAATGATTCACTCCATCTATAGATAATCCTATAAGATGGTTTCTAGAATTATTTTTAAAAATAGGACAAACATGATCGATTCTCTTCTACTGAGGAGTGTCTGCCTGGTGACATAGTTTCTCATATTTATTTCTTATATCAGTGTGGAACTTCAATTTCTATACAGTCTCCTCACATCCATGTAGCCACCTAAACCATGGTATGAGTGTAAAGTACCATACAAATTTCATAGGACTACAAACATCATTCTTGTATCGAGATAACCACAATTTGGGAATTTCCTAATTGATTGGTGTTTATTGAGAAACAATATATAGTCATTCAGGCAGGCATATATTCATTTAAAGATAATACCCATCGAACATAGAATTGTTTTGTCATAAAATATTAGTCTCATGAATTCATTATCTTCAGGGAACTTGTCCTTTAGGAGAGAATTTAATTCTCTAAGACTAGCATCACTACATCTGTTGCTTTCTTTCAAATTATAAAGCTCTAGTACATATGAAAATGTTGTATATTTAATGCAACCACCATTCAAAGGAACCTTTTAATAACACTTTTAAAGCTCAAAAATTTTTGGGTAATCATTAAGTTCATCCTAAATTTTCCTTGTCATTTCATCAATATGATATTCATCATCATTTGCATACACAATCATGTCCTTAACATTGTATTTTCATTTTCCTCACATGTAATAATGTCACATGATCCGTAAAAAACATTGTTATCCTAGCCACTAGCTACATTCACATTTTCCATGTATTTATTATATCATTTAAAAGTTAGATCTATTCTGTGACAGATCAAGTGTTCTTTAAAATCATCTAGACTAACTTGTATTGAATATCGACAGCTTAAACACCAAAATATTATTTTAGAAGGGTCATATGCATGATATTTTTCAAAAATGATGAACTCTTTCACTCCATATTAATAATCTCTTGTAAAAAAATTGGCATTCATCTAGGCATTATTCATATGCATCCTATTTCATTCGATGATATGAATATTTAAAAAAATAAATATAAAAAAAGATCCTATAAAAAATAACCAAGTATAAAAAACCATTACATAATTTATGTCTCCTCATAAACCATTTAATAAAATCACATTTTAAATCCCATTAAAAAACCAAACCTTTACATAAATTATTCATTAAAATAACACCCCATTTTTGAAATAATCCAATTAGTTTCAAACACTCTTTCTCAAACCCCCAATTAATTTTTTATAATGAATTCACGGAAACCACATTAACGAATAATTTTAGTCATTTAAAATGAGCGACAACCATCTATATTCTACAAATTTCCATTTAAAACATCACACACAACTTGTTAAAACGAACCCCGAATTACATATTCCTTCTTAACAATCACATTACATTAGGAAACTCAATTAGGTGAGTTGAGAAACACTTCTCATGCAACCTATGTCCATGAAAAGTTTCTATATCATTTTAAGGTTATCTAATATCAAAAAAAGGAATGCTGATCATATTTTTGAAACATTTTTAGAGTATTCCTATGTCACCTCATGGAAATCACCACTACTTACAAATCTAGGAAAGGATTTGGTAAGTTTATCTTATGTTCTCTTAACTGTATGGACCCATAAGCAACCACATGACCATCATGGACTAAAACTGTTCAAATCCTTACTCCTGTTGCAACACAAAATAAACCATACTTGTTACCAAGATCAGTTATGGTTATGATTTGTGTTTTCAACAATATCCCATTAAGAAATTATAATTATCACACATGAACATATAAATACTCACATTAAGCTACAGAACATTAGTCATGTCTAGTATAATTCCATGCTTATTTTAATGGTATTATTATAAATTTAAATTTGATGTTAGTACTTCCTCCCTATATCATATAATTTTGATATCATCATAGAATCCTCCCCCATCTCCCCTTGAGTCGTATCTACATCCAAGACTTATCAAGACCATCAATGTAGGGAGTATAACTAGCCGATGGAAAATTATTTGTTCTTTCAAAGGGTAGTGCTTCAGAAACTACTCCAGACCAATCACCAGAATCCCAAAAAAATCATAACTCATTCTTAATAAAACATCCTAAAAGTAATGATAAAATAGAATATAAAACTAAATAACTCCATTTTCAACAGTTGGCACCCCCTGTAACTCTCTACATCCCATCATCTGACCATGGACCAATATGAGCAATAGGAAAAAAATAGGGAATTAGAAAAAAGATATAATTTCTTCAAACACTCTCATCCACCAATTTATATGTAGGGTGTGAGGTAAAAAATGAATCTATGGTATCCTAAATAAATCTCATTGAATACCTTCATATTATAGTTTATAAATTCTAGATTTAATATAAGGTATAAAATATATTTTTATATGAATTATAAAAAAAGTGAAAAAACAATAAACTTACATATTTTCAAACAACCACCCTTTTTATAATTTTAAAACAAGGATGACTAAATGATTGAAATAAAAATTAAAAAAATGGAAATAGGGAATTGAAAATGATATAATACATGATAAATCCTAATTTATCCTTTTTTCATTACATTTTCTAAAATAATTTTCTCATAAATACAAACAATGAAAATCATTTTTCTTAAAAATCATTTAACATATAACCAAATTTTTTCTATTTAAATTAAATGTTTTTATACATTTAAATCAACCTATTTGAATGTAAAAAAAAATACACACACAAAGTGAAAAAATGATCATACATAGGCTCTAATGAAACAATGAAATATAATCCAGAAAAAAAATGGATCCATATAATAAAAAAAATTTGGGGAATACAATCCTTCCAAGAAAATAAATCCTCTAATGTGTCCTAAGAATGATGTAACCATCATGTAAAACATCCTATGACTCATGTATTTGGATCATGAATTGGAGGTTAAGAACCTCAGTCGATACTATTTAACATCTTATATCCAAGTAGTCATATAGATCTCAGGAGGCTCTATCAGGATCTGGGGATCAAAATAATCCATAGTTCCTTCTAGTACATTCTAGGGACACAAAAACATATCCGAAACTCACTAAATCTAAATGGGTCTTTACACGAGTCTACGCTCTCTACACTAGGAATTTCACTTATCTGGATCCCTTCTAGTCTCCTGAGACACCCATTAAATTTCAACAGTGGAAGTGACCAGCCAATGAAATAGTTGATCATCACCTAAATAAAATTTCAATAATTTGAAATTTAACCTTACCCCACCTCCTACGCCCTCACAAGAAACAATCCCTTTCACATCCTTTTATAAGATTTACAATTATCATTTGAATAAAATGAATCACCAATGGAATCATGATCCACAATAGAAACAATAAATAGATGGGGATGAATTTAGGGTCTCCCATATTTATAAAATAACTTCCTTTAAATCAAAAACTATGATTTTACAAATGTGCTCGTGAATACAGTCCATTTTCCTACCATTTGCAAAAAACATTTAAAATTTAATCCAAAAACCATTTATCAAAATTCACTAGAAATACCATTTTGAAGGCCAACCGTTTTCTATAAATATATTTTTAAAATAATAAATACTATAATTGTAGAACGAATTATGTGATAATAACACTTTATTATGTTTAAATATCCTTTTGAAAACATCTTAATCCACTATGAGAGTTACGGGTCTCAAAACCATTTAAATAGGTTGATGGTAAATTGAATTTTTTTACAAAATAAGACATGAAAATATCATATATTCAAATTAGAGAAAAAAATTAATGGCCAAAGTTTCAAAATTTTTAAATTCCATTAAAAATCCACCCGGTCTTTTAACAAACCACTTGGAATGTGACATAAGCCTATGCCAATTTGTTAAACTGTTTTCAATAAAATTGAAATACAATAAAACCATACTTTCTTCAAGTGATACACTACTCAACCCCTAACGACAATAATCTTAATCATTAAAAATCAATTACACTATCATTTAGTGGTATCACACTTCTAATCCATAACCAACTCACACATAATCAAAGGAAAAAAATATGAAGAGGAACACCAACCAACATGCAATTCATTTTGTGTGAAAACATGGAACACAAACAAACACGATTTTCAAGGGGTCAATTAGCCCATAAAATTAACAACATACGATCAATATCAGACTAAAATTTAATGAAAACAAGCCAAAACAAATGACAGAGAGGATAAAACTCACCGTGGATGAGTTGCACTCGATGGAGGTGTGGCACAGGTAGGAGGAGAGGCGCACGATGGCCTGGTTCATGCATGGCAGAGGTGTGGCGCAGGAAAAAGGAGAGGACCACAATGGAGTTTTGATTCAGGGTATAGTATAGGATGTGGGAGAGGAGGAGAAGGAGGCACGACATCAAATATCATCTTCCGCGATAGCTTGTGGGGTGCGAGGAAGGAGGAGAAAGTTGGTGTTTTTTTATAAATCTCGGCGAACCTTTTATCCATGCTAGCTAAAAACACTGATATATGTAAGTTTTATTAGTGCCAAAATAGAAAATGCGGATAAAAAATGTTCTTATAAGCACTAAAAATATAGCGCTGAAAAGGGCTCCTTTTAGAAGTTCTTTTTTAGCGCTGATAAACACAGGCCTTTATCAGTGCTAAAAAGGCACTGATATAGATACAATGTTACTAATTTATTTTTCTTATTATATATATTTATAATATTATAAATATTATAAATATATATCTATTTATCAATAATTGATAGTATATATATGTATTTATATTTACAAAATTATAATTTAAATAATTATATATTTATAAGAAATATATGTATTATATTTATAATCTTAGAAATATATTAATAATATATATATATATATTTATAATCTTATAGATATATATAACTAAATTTATTCTAATTTTATAATTATTTATATGAATATATAATTATATTTTATTTTAATTATACATTAATATGTATTTTTTTATATAATTATAAATTTATAAAAAATTTATATTTATAATATTAATTAATTTAATAATATATTTATTATAATTTTATAAATATTTAATGAAATGAATATTTATTTATAATTATAAATAATAAATACATAAATTTTTATTTTTTAATTTATAATTATAATAAATAAATATTTATTTGTTTTTTTACGTATAAATATATATAAATATATAAATATATATAATTATAAAATAATGAAAAATATATTTTTATTTTTATAAATAAATATATATATATATATATATATATATATTATTGATATATTTATCAGACTTTTTAAATTAATTAAATATATATACACTTGTATAGTTGTTTATGTATAAATATTTGTATTTAATTAGATATTTATAACATTATAAGTAGTTTAATAAAAATATTTATTATAAATATATAATTATTTACATATATATAGTTATAAATATGAAAATAAATAAATATACTTATAAATATTTGTATATAATTGTAAATATATATTTGTTTATTTATAAAATTATAATATATGTATTTATTGTAATTTTATTATTATTTGAATATATAAAGTTATATTTTTAATTGAGAAGAAATATATTTAATGTTTTTTATATATATTATTAAAATTTAAAATTTATAAATATAATAAATATATTTATTATTTAAATATATTTAAAGTAATTTTATAAGTATTTTTTAGAACATAAAATTATATATGGGTAACTTTTATTTATCATATATAACAACTAAAAAATATATGTAATAAAAATAGATCCATTAATGGATATCATGAATATTTAGAAGGGTTTAATATATAATTGAAATTCAAGATGATACATAACATAAATGCATGCATGATCAATTAATATATTTGTTAACCAAATTCCTTGGAAACTCATATATATTTAATAATTATAATATAAATATATATATTTCAAAATTATTTATATATATTAATTCCAAAATAATATGAATACAACATATACAAAAAATATAACGAATCTAATAAATCTAGGTAATATATTAATTAAAAATAAAATAAATACAACAAATATATAATAAATACAACAAATATAATGAATATAATAAATATAATAAATATAATATATCTAATAAATAAAATATAAATATTCATTATTAAACAAAATTTATCATGATTTTATAATTACTTATATATATGTATATATATAAATCATTAATCATAGAAACACATTTTTCAAAACACTGTATATACATTTGAATTATTAAAATATATACATTAATTATAAACTTGTGTTTTTATTTAATTTATACAAATAAACATTATTTTTGAACATAAATATAACAATTTTATATAAATTAAAAAAATATTTTATTAATAACATTTATCAATTCTAAATTTAGGGTTGATAAATCTATCCATTATAATTAGTAAAGAAAGTGCAGAAAAAGGGTTCTTTATTATCTACACTTTTTTCTAGCACTGATAACCCCCCTATCAGGGCTTTCTGCTTAGCACTGATAAAACCTAGCACTACCCTGGCCTCGTTTTGTGGTACAATATGCACAATTTCTTTCACTTGGGATATACTCTTTTAAATTTTTTTACCATATTTATTAGGTTGGTTTATGAGCATGTTATTCAATGTTATCAAAATTTGGGGAGAATTATAGGTTTTTTGTATATTGTTACTTCAATAAGGATAATAATTTTAATTTTTTACATTGTATTTTTTGACCATGCACATTATTTAATTACATATGTTATTTTCATGTTATTCCTTATAAAAATATAGATAAATGTATTTAAATTCATGACGACTATTGACTATTAACATATGCTTATTATATATTGAATTTATTTATTTTTCATTAATAAATATCCATGTTTTTATCCAGAAATAGGTTCATTAAGAAATGATACAAAATATATTTTTGACTCTTAATCTGAATGCAATATACATAATAAAGAACTAGGTGAGCCCCAAAATTATATATCCCTTTGATACATCGTCAGATCTCATGAGACAAAATATATTTGGGGGAGTTGTATGCCAATCCCCATATTAGTATTGTGTCTTAGAAAAAATCATGATAGCATAGTTTTCATTTATAGAATCATAAATTCATTATGTTAGAGATAAATATTTGTTTACATTAATTTTTTATAATTTATTTGTGTGAATATAACATTGCCTTAGTTTTAATAGATTTTGGAAATTTTAAGATAATTTATTTGTTCAATATTTATTATGCCTTTATTTATTTGACTTATTTAGTTACATGGTTCCCTTATGGATTTTTTTAACTCACCTCTTCATATGATTCAATTTCATTAGGTTATAATGAAAATCATAAAAAATAAATTTTATAAATGGTTGTCCTATGTTGAAAATATTTTTATTTGTTGGAGACTATTTATGGAATAAGTAGTTTCATATATAGTGGAAAAAATTTATACATTATAAAAATAAAAAAACTATGACAGTTGTTGTTTTTTCCTAATTATCTAAAACTATAAACCTGAAAATTTCTTTCATTTGTAGGTGATGAAATAATATTCAGTAATTTTAATGTCCCATAAATTCCATATAATTTTTTTTTAATTATATGGAATTATTTCGAGGTCGTGAAATCATACAGCCCGCGATTTCGAGGCCTAGAGTGATTATAATGATCCGTCGAAAATTTTTAAATCTTTAATTAGCACGTGTAAGTATTTTTCTTTAAAATGTGTAATAACTCTTAAACGGTTCCCTAGATTAGAAATCTGAGGGCACGGTTGCGCTTAGGATGGTGAGTTTACACTAGGTGCGACTTAAGTTTACTCGGTGCCGCCCTCCTGTGAGAAAACCTGAAAATGGCATAACCATAAATAAAATAATTAAATAAAGTTATTTTATTTTTCAATTTATTATAACTCACAAAATGTAACTTGGATTTAAAATACAACACCACCACTTAATTTGTGAGGGTGTACTTTCTTTAGGTAGATACTAACATCGGCCGGCACAGGCCACCAGTGAAAGTTAGTTTTTGGCCCTAAATAAAATAATTAAGTGACAATTATTTTATTGTAAAATACATTACATTAAAATGGTGACTCGGATTGGAAATCTGAGAGTACCTTTGGGTTCATTGGGGCGTGTTTCATTTAGCCATGTCATAACCACTACTAGAGCGGGTCGAGGGTGACTGGTAATAATTTTCCTAACTTTTATTCGCGTACGTCCAGTAAACACGCGAGTGGCGTTTTGTATCATCTGAACTGATGCTTGGAATTGAAATTTGTTGACACTGTTGAACTTGCAGCACTGATATGCACCTAAGGATACCTTCACCTTGACTACATTAGGTTGAGGGTAGGAGTTAGTTTTTCTGATTTTCGTGGGAGGGTTGGACAAATAATAAAATAAAATAATTAACTTTTATTTTATTTTTAAAAAGTCCCATTTGAATCATAATGGTGGGGAACAAATGAGGGAGGTCGGGAATTTAATTATAGGAATTCAATGCATAGTTACACAAAATTTGTATTCAATTTTCTCTTTAATTAATATGATACATTAATCATGAATTAAGAACCCCACTTGTTAATGACGAGTTATTTTATTAACTCTTCATGTGGGTTGAATTCCCAATGGCGAAATGGAGAGGGGGCTTGGGCTGGAGAATCCTCCAAAGAAGAACAACCCCTTAATGAAGAACGAGGACAACACATGAGCCCAAATATGAAATATTTTGTGTGAGTGACGAACATCGACATCCCCTCAACGACCTCATCTTCCTCCTCACGACATCTCCAACAGATGATTGAGGTAGGTGTTTTAATTTGAGAATGATTAAATCTATTTTTTGAGTCTTCTTATTCATGATTCACAATGAAGATGACCAAAATAACATGTCCATCATTCTGCACTTATACCTTGACGTCTTTTCATCCGTTCTTTGAGCATTCTTCATGTGTTCCCTGTGCATTCTTCGCGCATTATTCGACACAAAATAATTAATGACACTGAAAACAGAATGTCTCGTTGAGTGGGACATATGGATGCAGAGATCTCAAACTGAGGATCATGAATATATGAACTTCATACTTCTCGGGCTTGGAATGATGTTGTGATGCCTTGCAGATGAAAGAGGTGGCTGATACCCGGCCGGCCGCATGGAAGGAGGGCGATCTGCATCAGCGCTACTAGAAGCGGAGGCTACGGCCCATCGGCAGCAGTGGATCAGGGAGGTGGCCGGCTCGCTGGCCAACCATAGGGGGAAGCGGTAGCGCACGTGCGCTCTACCGTAGATGGAGACCACGATAGCTTGGCTGCGGTGGAGGCTGAACGACTGTCGGCTCTCGGCCAGCCGCTGGTGGACATCGGCGTCATCGCGCCGTTGGAAGGAAGACTAGCTGGAAACCCGGTCGATTGTGATGCACCGAGCGATACCATCGGGCCGTCCCACATGCCAGCAGGGTGACCAAACTTCCATAGATCCGTTCGGAATAACATGTGGGGGGTGATCCCCCCGAGTTGCGGCTAGGGTGGACCCCTCCATGGCGACCCACCGACTGCATTCCGCCCAGTGGCATGGGCTAGACCATGGCCCTGTTGGCCAGGCCCACTATGGCCAAGGACAACTCGGCTGGACCTGGACCATGGGGGTGTATCTGAACCCGGTTGGGTCGACCAAGGCCGGGTCAGACCGGACCCAGGCCCATCTAGACCCAGATTTGCATTTGTGGACATATCTTGAGAATCGAGCATCCATTAGACGAACAAACTACAACACCAGAATCCTAGGATCATGATGGTCCATTTGGTATACTCCACATACATTTCAAGTAATATTGGAGCATGACGAGGTTGGATCAAACCCTGAATCCAACCGGGCCCTCGGAGCAGAAACACTAATAAATTACAGACCAGGTGTCTGATTGACGCACCGTCTATTGCGTTGGGACAATTATGACGTGAGAGACCGTTGGGATACTTATTCCTAGAACATCATGATAGTTGAGTTATGACTAATGGATTGGGGAGAGGTTATCCCAAATTTTCTATTAGCAGGAATCCAATTGCTGATAGTGAGGCGAAGGTTGGAAACAAATTATACGGAGGATAGTACTGAGTGATCCTATGTGGGTCTGCACAGATCCAGCGTGGGTAAGATCCGGTGTGGTTCAACGCTCAGAGATCTTGCGTGGGTCAGTGCATACCGCTCCTATGTGGATTAGATCTTGTGTGGGTCAGCACTCAGTGATCCTGTGTGGGAAAGCACATACTGATCCCGTGTGGGTCATAGAAGTAGTTAATACCTATCGACTTCAGGTGGGTCGAATCCAGTGCAGGTCATTGCAGGGGTTAGTAACTATCGATCTTGTGGGGGTTACACTTCGTATAATTAGCAGCAGTACCTCTTGACAGAATAATATGATCTAGATTCGCTACTAATCATCCAAACATCTATACTTCATGTAAAAACTAGTTTGAGCTGAGGATATGTTTGAACTATGACTTTTACCATCGTGGTACTATCTTCGTTATGATACATACGTGGCACTTTTACATGCATGGTACTATTTTTTTTCATACCAACGTGGTACTTTTACCTTCGTGGTACTATTTTCATGGTGATACATATGTGGTATGTTTTACCATCATGGTATTATCTTCGTGGTGATACCTGTGTGGTACTTTTACCTTTGTGGTACCATCTTCATAGTGATACATCTGTTGTACTTTTTAACTTTGTAGTATTATCTTTGTGGTGATACCTGGGTGGTACTTTTACCTTTATGGTATTATCTTCATCGTGATAACTGTAGGGTACTTTTATCTTCGCGGTACTATCTTTGTAGTGATTTCTGTGTGGTACTTTTTACATTCGTGGTACTATCTTCATCGTGATACCAGTGTGGTACTTTTACCTTTGTGGTAGTATCTTCATAGTGATATCAGTGTGGTACTTATACCATCGTGGTAGTATCTTCATGGTGTTACATGTGTGGTACTTCTACCTTCTTGGTGTTACCTATGTCATGTCATTCCCTCATTTATGAGATGAGTATATCTTGATAACGTAGGTATGTGTGTGGTCATATACCTTTGTATAGTTGATTTCTTTCTTTATGGGTTTTCTTTTGTAGAACACTTGGAGACCTGCGGGGGACTTGGTGTCCCTACTGAGTATTGTAATACTAATCCCTACACAGGCATTTCCCACACCTTGTTGGGTCTAGTGTAGATGAAATGCAATGTTTATTGAGGCTGAGGGAGCTAGGACTGGACGATGCACATAGGTGCACCAGTCGACGTGATGTGATGTGGATGAGACGGGCGAATGTGGAGTGCTGAGGAAGCAATATATACCTACCCTCTATGTAGTAACCACAGAGGACATCCTAGTATATATATTCCTTTTATTGGTATTGTATTTTCATTTGTACTTGTACCTTTATTGTTGGTCTTATATTCGAGCCCCTTTGACATTCAGTACTCTTTTACTATATCAGTTTACTTCACAGTCGCTTCTTGTTGTGTTCTTGGACCGTGTGATTGTACATGATTAATAGAAATGACTACCTATTTTAGGGTGTATGCCTTTTGGTTCTAGTTTCCAGCCCCTAGCCTATAGAAGGTGAGCTTCTAGTGGTCACGACATGTGCCCTGGGGTATGGGTCATGACAAAGTTGTATCAAAGGATTTCACATAGACCAAAGAACTAGGACTCGGTTCATTTCTATGTCTCAAAAGTGCTATGTGTTTTGAGTGTGGTTTTCAGTTCGGGGAGTCCAGTGTTAGTGATGTGGTCGATGTATCCATACACCCGGACCCTAAATTCTGATTTTTTACTCAATGCACGAAAACAATGATTACATGTGTTTTGAAAATTCTTTCTGGTGTTTTCTTGACTCATCTGACCAAGTATAAATTGTAACCATGATATCCACCCAGGATTCCTAAGAGAGTATGCATTGACGGCCCACCAAGCGATTAGGTCTCAGTTCAGGGCCAACAAACGGCATTGGAACCTTCGGGTGGTATACCGGCATCACCAGTGCCCATTGGAAAACCGTTTCCACTAAACCCACCAGTAGAGGCTGCATGACGACTGAGTGCATTTCAATATTTTCAGCGGCAGAGGCCTCCAACGATCTGAGGCGAGACAGACCGACATGCATCTATGGAATGGATAGAGACTATAGCTAGAGTTTTCCACCTAGTTGAGACACAAGTAGAACAGATGTTGAACTTAGCTTCTAGTATTTTCCAGTGAGTGACCATGAGGATGGTCCACATAGTGATGAGGCATTTTTACGTGGACCGTTTCCCAAGATAGTACCTTCGTCTAGTATGTCAGCTATATCACTTCTCGTTGGTCAGCAGTTACAACAGGAGGTACCGGTATAGGACACATGTAGGTTTAGTCTCTTAACCATGATTCAGCATCAGATACCCCTTAGGTTCCGAGGCAAGTTCAACCCACAGGTGGCTAAGGACTAGCGTGAGGAGGTGGCTGAGATTCCATCTAGTCAGGGCAGCATTCCATCAAATGGCAATCCAGGTAGAGAGCATTTTATGTGGCTCAGCAGGATGATGATATGGTTTAGATTACCCTGATCTTGGGAAGAGGTGAAATTTCTTATGGATAAGCTTGAAAAACCACCTCATATAAGGGGGTCTCTTACCATAAAAATCTAATTGCTTAGAGTTACCAAGAGCTTCTATAGCTTCGTCAAGACGACATATCGGTAGAGGAGTATTCATCGAGGTGCACTGAACATCTTGGGTACATGATAAATATAGTACTAATAGTGCTTCAGGGATCAGATCTTAGAGCGTTGTGAGTTTAGGGATATCCAAGACAACACTAATATTCTATGCATTCCTACTTATGTAAGGTTGCTATAGATAACCATTGTGGTTGAATGTTCATTGGCTGAGTGAATATAGCCAGTGAATGTTAGGAGTATGAAAGTAGTAAACTAACACCAGTCTTAGAGACATGGACGTGTAAAATGTTTTGGGAAATGTAAGTGATAGGGAAAAACAAATATGTAGGGTAGCAGACATGGATGGGGAGCTAGGAGAGTAGCATGAGGTGGTATACAGTTCAACATGTTTCAACCCCCACCTCAATGTGGTCACCACTAGGAATAGGGATCTAGAGGATAGGGGAAGGGAGTAGCTGCATGCGGTAAAAGAGTGTGACCCAAGGACTCTAGGAATGATTAGAGGAACGGTCTGTGTCTACTACTAGTTGTTGAATCAATAGACATAGGTACAAATCATTCCTTCCTACCAGGAATTTTGTCCAAGAACTAGAGTTTCCGGTTAAACAGTTGACTTGACCCTCACGTCTGGAGATACCTTTGGGAGTAGATTCGATAATCACAATTACGATGATGGTGTGATCTGACCCTCGAGGTTAGAGTTTCTATTAGAACCTCACTGTGGAAGCACGAGGCCTTATGATGTTAGTTTGGGTATGGAATGGACATCCATAGTTCATACTCAGATTGAATGAATTATGCAGAAAAGTTGTCGTTTACCTACAACGTTGGAATGTTATTTTCCATGGTGGGAGAAAATGTAACCCTTTGTTTCACATGAAAAACTCATGAAAAGGAGGGTGAAGCCAATCATGCTTGATTCGGCCAGGACTACCCTCGAGGATGCATGAGTTTTGAGATTTCAGTTCCCTACGGTAGCGGCAATGTGTGGGGGACACTGACTATGAGGCTCGACGTGCTCAGATATATATAGGACATGAACCTGATGTATATTTAGATGGTTGGGATCACATCATCCTCTTTAGAGGACGTACTATGGTAATAGTGGCGCTAGGGGAGGAAATGTTGAGGGAGTTCATTACATCCCCTCTAGCGGTACATCTAGTGGTGTCGAAGATGTACAAGGACATTCGTCGTCAGCACTGGTGGCCAAGAATGAATAAATCAGTGGTAGATCTTGTATCACAATGTATCACTTTTCAGTAGGTGAAGACAACCCATAGCTACTATAAGTCTTATGCTAACAAGATACAGAGACCTTTGGAGTTCCAGGATGAGGGCCACATTTTCTTGCGAGTATACCCTTGATAGGGACAACCGAGATTTGGCTGGGACTGCATGTTTTTTCAAAGGTTCGTGAGACCTTTCCATATTATCCCCAGAGTGGGCGAGGTGTTGTACCATCTATCTCTTTTCCCACAGATGCACTAGCTGCATAATGTTTTCCATGTGTCGCAGCTGAGCAGATGCATGCATGATCCACCCCACGTTATCAACTTTGGTGAGTAGGACATTGATGATGGGGGGATGTTTACAAAGGTTTAAGTGGTGTTTGAAAATTGAAAGAAGAGGGCCCTTCATGGGTGTTCGACACTTCTGGTGCGCATTTTTTGGCAGCACAAGAACCTCCTGGAGATCGCATGGGAGCAGGAGGCTTAGATCCATGTTCAGTACCCCAATTTGTTTCCCTAGTCTATGTTATGGATTTTGGGAATGGAAAGCCTTTTCATGGGGAGAATTTAATGTCCCAAAAATTAGGTATAATTTTTTTAATTATATGAAATTATTTCAAGACTGAAAAATTTGACGGCACACGATTCCGAGTCCCGATGTGCCTGGAATTATCCGTCGAAGTTTTGTTAAGCTTCAATTAGCACGTGTGAGCCGTTATCCTAAAAAGGTGAATAACTCATAAAAGGTTACTCGGATCGGAAATCTGATGGCACCATTGAGCTTAGGTTGGTGGGTTTACCCTAGGCATGACTTATGTTTAGTTGGTGCTGGCCTCCATTGAGAAAACCTAAAAATACCATAACTGTAAATAAAATAATAAAATAATGTTATTTTATTTTTCAAATTCTTATAACTCACAAACCGCAATTCAGATTAGAAATCTGAGACTACTTATGAACTAATGAGGGTATTTTGTCTTTAGGTAGATACTAACATTGGCTGGTATGGGCAACTAGTGAATGTTAGTTTTTGGCCATAAATAAAATAATTAAGTGACAATTATTATACGGTAAAATCCTTATGTTTTAAATGGTAACTCAGATTGGAAATCCAAGAGTACTGTTGGGTTCTTTGAGGCATTTTTCAGTTAGGCAGAGCCTTATATCCACTGACATGTGTCGATAGTGGATGTTAATAATTTTCAAAATCTTTTCGGGTAAGTTTAGTAAATCTGCGAGTGACGTTTGGTAACTTTTGAATCATTGGTCAGAATTGATATTTGAGGACATTGTTGAACTCGCATCAACAATAATCATTTAAGGAGTCCTTAACCTCAATCGTAGTAGGTCGAGGGTAGGAGTTATTATTTCTTATTTTCATGGGAGGTTTGGGAAAATAATAAAATAAAATAATTAAATTAGGATACATTAATCTTGAATTAATAACCCAACGTGTTAATGAATAGTTATTTTATTAACCCTTCATGTGGGTTTAATTCTGGTTGGCGAAAGGGAGAGGAGCCATGGGCTAGAAAATATAACAATGAAAAACCACCCCCAATGTAGAACGAGGACGATGCACGAGACCATATTGGAAACATGTTGCGAGAAAGACAACTGCCGGTATCCCCTTCAACGATCTCATCTTCCTCCTCACAACATCTCTAACCGATGATTTAGGTAGGGGATTTATTTTGATGTATGATTAAATATATTTATAGATTCATCATATTTTTTATTCACAATGATGATGTCGAAAAAAACGTGGTAATCATTCCACACTAATATGTTGACCCATCTTCTTTTGTTCTTCGCACGTTCTTCGTGCGTTCTCTGATGCCAAATAATTAATGAAATTGAAAACACAATGTCTTGTTTATTGTGACATATTGACGTAGATATATCGACCTAAAGATCATGAATATGTGAACGTTATAATTTTGGGTCTTGGAACGAAGATGTGACGGCTTGCGGAAGAAGACGACAGACGACACACGATCGACCATGTGGATAGAAGGCGTCGTGCGTCCACACCACCAGAAGAGGAGAGTGTGGCCCATCAGCCACGGTGGAGCAGTGGGAAGCCTACAAGCTGGCCGTCCATGGGGAAATATGGTGGCACTCATCAGTGCCACCTGAGTAGGGACTGCGGCCGCTTGGCTGCGGTGGAGGCCGAAGGACGGCCGACTCCACGCTGACCACAGGTGGACAGCGGCACCATCACGTGGTTGGATGGAAGACCGGTCGGGAACCCGACAGACTGTGATGCACCGAGAAGGACCTCCAGGGAGTCTCTCATGCTAGCAGGGAGACCAAATGGCCATCGGGCCGTTCGGAATATGGGGGGGGGGGCTCTCTCTCTGGGTTGCATCTAGGGAGGGCGCCGCGACGACGTGCCACTGGACTGCGGGCCGCACCAGTGGGTCGGGCCGGACGTCCCCCTTCACAGGCCATGCTAGACCATGGCTGAGTGGGCTAGGCCTGGCACTGCCCAGGATGGGTCAAGCGGGATCGGACCGGACGCAGGCCCATCTAGGTCCATATACAGCTTTGTGGCCATAGCACGAGAACGAGGCATCTGTTTGACGAACCATCAGTTGCACTAGAATCGTTGGATCATGTCAGTACTTTTTGTATACTCCACTTAATTTTTTGATAAAGATGGAGTAGGGCTGGGTTGGATCAAACCCCAAATACATCTTGGCTCTCTGAGTGGAAACACTAATAACATACAGAACTGGCGTCTGATTGACATGTTGTCTATTTGGTTGGGTCCCTTATGATGCGACATACCTTTGGGATACTTTTATGTGGAACTTTGTTATGGTTGAGGTATGAATGATGGATTGGGGAACAGTTATCACAAACGTTCTATTAGCAGGAATCATGTGGCTGGTAGTGAAGAGGTTGTTGGAGAAAACTTATATGGAGTTTAGTACCAAGTGATCCTTTGTGGGTTAGCACTGATCATGTGTGGGTCAGATCCTGTGTGGGTCATCACTCAGTGTTCCTGTGTCGTTATGCACATACCGATCTTATGTGGGTCAGTTCTTGTGTGGGTAAGTGATCAACATTCCTCTGTTGGTTAGTGCATACCAATCCTATGTGGTTCAGATCCTGTGTGGCTCATAGCGGGGGTTAGTAACCATTGACTCTTAGAAGGTCAGATTCATTGTGGGTAATTTTAGGGGATAGTACCCATCAATCCTGTGTGGGTCAGACTCCTAATATTCAGCAGTAGTACCTCTTTCCAGAATAAGATGATCTACCTTCACGACAAATCATATGTACTTCTATACTTCACTAAAAACCTGGTTTGAGCTGAGGCTCTATTTGAACTATGACTTTCACCTTCGTGGTACTATCTTCTTGGTGATACATATGTGCTACTTTTACCATTGTGGTATTATCTCCATGGTTATACGTGTGTGTTACTTTTACCTCCGTGGTACTATCTGCGTGGTGATACTTGTGTGGTACTTTTTACCTTTCTGTTTCTATCTTCATGGCGATACATGTGTGGTACTTCTACCTTCATGGTACTATCTTCATGGTGATACATATGTGTTACTTTTTACCATCATGTTATTATCTTCATGGTGATACATGTGTTGTACAATTACCTTCATGGTACTATCTTCTTGGTGATAACTGTGTGGTTCTTTTACCTTCATTGTACTATCTTCGTAGTGATAACTGTGTGGTAATTTTTTTCTTTGTGGTACGATTTTCGTGGTGATACATGTGGGATACTTTTACCTATGTGGTAATATATTCATGGTGATACTAGTGTAGTACTTTTACCATGGTGGTAAAATCTTCATGGTGTTACCTATGTAGTACTTCTACCTTCACAGTGTTACCTATATGGTGTTCTTCCCTCATGTATGAGATGAGTATATCTTGATAACATAGGAATATGTGTGGGCATAAACCTAAGTACCGTTGATATCATTCTTTGTGGTTTTTTCATTTCTGGAACTCTAGGAGACCTATAGTGGTCTTGGTGTCCCTACTGAGTATTGTTATACTCACTACTACACGAGTTCGCCAACACCTTATTGTGTCTGGTGCAGACGACGTACAACATTGATCGAGGTTGAGGGAGCTAGGACTAGATGGTGCATGGAGGTGGACCCGTCAAAGTGATGTGACATTAAAGAGACAGATGGATGTAGAGTGCTGATGAGGTGATCTGTACCAACCCTTCAGGTAGGAACCTCATAGGATGACCCGATAGTTGTTTTCATTTTAGTTGAATTGTATTTTCAGTTGTACTTGTACCTTTACAGTTGGGCTTGAATTCCATCCCCATTGAATTTCTGAACACTTTTTCTACAGCAGTTTACTTCACAGTTTCTTCTTCTTGTGTTCTTGGACCGTGTGTTTGTACACGATTAAAGGCAATGCCTTCCCATTTTAGCGAGTATGTCTTTTAGTGCTCTTCACCATCGCATGGCCTATGGAATGTGGGTTTTGGGTAGTCATGGTACGGTCCCTAGGGGATGGGGCCTGAAAATATTTTTAGAGTTAAATATATTTTCATTAATTATTTTATGATTGATATCAATATGAGTACGTACATTACATATTTGTGCAACCAGAACTAAGAGTGTTGGTCTGTGGTGTCAAAATTAAAATATTTTCATAGAATTAGAATGTAAAAATATAAGTAACTAGATTATGAAATGAATTTAAATGTAAAAAATTCCTTATAATTAATATTTAATTGATAAAATTCAATTTATTATGCAAAATAACTAATAAGAACATTTTATGATAAAAATATATTTTTATAAAATTAACTTTCAACAATGTTTAAATTTGGAAAATATATATATGATAGATAAAATAAATATTAGGTATGAATACTTTATTAACCATTTATAATTTGTAATTTTTATGAAATTATTATTATTATTTCTAATATTTTAAAATGTTACTTTCTAATTAAAATATTTTTCATTATATTTTACACTATAATTTATCTATCAAATTCTCAAATTTTTGAATTTTAGTTTGATTAAATAATCAAAAATTTTATATTATTCATTGAATTTTATTTATTAATATTAATTTTTTTTATATTTATAAAATATGTTTTAGGTGAATACTAAAAAATACAGTTCTTACCAAATTTGTAACTATTTGGACATCATAATTATATAATCATAACATAGAATTTAATAAAACATTTTAATTAAAAAATTATTTATTTTTGGGGAATACTATACAATTTTAAATTCCATTATGATTTCAAAAAAAATGTGTATAATATTTTATAGGCATAAAAAATATTTTCCTCGAAAATAATGTATTTAAAATTATATTAAAATTTTGTTTTCATCACATCAAAAAACCAAGTATATAAAAATTTATTTATCCTTATTGATCAACCTAATAATATTATATAATAAGTACAATTTCATTTTTGGAATAATATTATGATTATTAGTATTAATTTTAATAAATATGATAATCTTAAAACTGTTATTTTCAATGAATTGTTTTATTAGTATTTTGTAATTTCTGTCTTATAAAATAATTTCCTCTATTATAAGAGGGCACATTAATATTATTTTAATTACTATATTTAAATAAAAAATGGATCATAAAATTGGTAATCATTAATAAAAAGCATTAATAACACATAATGGGGAAGATAAGATTTTTGGAAAAAATAATAACTCTATATGTACAATTTTTTATTTAAAAGATAAATTAATATTTATTATTAGATGAATTAGATAAATAATAGACTATATTTTGGTTTAAAACAACCAAATTTTATAATTGGAATTATTTTATAAGTTTAGTAAACCATATATTACATGGGAAAAAACTTTTCATCTCTATAAAAAAATAAAAAAATATTAATGTTAGACTATAAAAAAATAAATTCCCCGATGATTAAAACATATGATGAAATAAATATTTGAGGCATTATCTACCCATTATAACTCCTAAATCTAAAATTTAACACTTTTAAAATTGTTGGTCCTTGAATGCTGTCATTTCATTATTGAAAAATTACAGATGTTCACACAAGATCCCTTTTATTCACTAACAAAATGGGAAATGTACACCCATTTAAACTAGTACAATTACATCTAATTTATTAGTAATACTATACCATTTATATCTAAAAATAATAATTTATAATTTTCATAGATCATTTTCATAATTAGTTATCATATTCTTTTAATTTATATGGAGTCCTTGATGAGAAATTTCAAGGTCTGAGAGTTAGTATTACATATTCCTTAAATTTTTATTCTTAAAATTTCCCTTACAAACCATCATAATCATTGATATATAATGACCTCAGTAGTATTAGTATATTTAAATATATGATTATCAATACTATAATCCATATATATTACTTTCCATCTATATAGAAAAAAATTAACATGAACTATATGTTGTTCGAACATCTACCATCATGAATTAATTTGTTATTATTTTTATTTTCACTAATTATCCAATAAAATAAAATATGAAAATTCAAAATGAAAATTTAAACAAGATATTTATTGTGTTTTTATAATTATTATATAGACTTTTGTAAACATACTCACCCAATGACATATATTGTGACCATTTTTAGGGTTAGATTAACCACCAACCGGAACAATGTTATAAAACTCTATAATAGATGACAATTTTAACCTTTATAATAATGTTACTCAATATTAAAAATAGATACATAGTTTTTTGTATTTATGGAATGGTTATATTATGTTTTTAACATATTATTAAAATATTATATTTTATTACTAAAAATATAGAAAAATATTTCACTCACTCAATTTTCAACCACACATTAGATAAATATATAATAAAAAAAGTAAATATTATATTAAATTTTAAATTTTAAATTTATTATATATGATAATTGTTCATAATAACATATAAAATAATCTTGAATTTTTTATTCATGATGTTATGCACATGCACAAAATTAATCAAGAACAAGTTAAGAGTTTTTTGTCTCAATTTTCACATCTGGTGACATATTTCTTATTAGATACCATGAATTATTTTCATGGTGCAAATAAATTAAATATAATATTTTTTTATAAATATCCTATTATCCTGAATAAAATTTAATGTAAATTTTTAAATTATAACATCCAATGGTCTTAATTAAAATTCTTCTAATGATGTAAGGATTCTTTCTCTCAAATTTAAATTCCTTAGGACAATATTATATTATACGACATGTTTTATATCATATGGTGTACCTAATATATTTTTTATATTTTATTTCATAATTATTTTATTTTTAACAATATTTAATATTCCACTTCAAATTTTATCCTTTATGGGGTTTTGATTTGAATGTTTCTAATTTTTTATGTATTATTTGCATCTATTTTCAATTCCATGAGAGATGTTTGATATTTTTCACTACATATTCTTTAATGTAGTGTATTTAATACACTATTTTCATCTTGTGAAATTAATATCATCTGTTCCATTATGTTTGGTATCCCACTAATGTTATTTTGTTTCTTATGTTACAATTATCATATTTTTTTTCATGTCAAATTATTATTCATTGAGATATGATTCATATTAAGCAATTTTTTCAATTTTTGAGGTGTATATATTTTTCCTATAATTTATTATATATCCTCTCAAAACATATTTTGTGTGCAAGTAAAATCATGAAGAACCATCATTACTTTTCCTTTAAAAATAATACTATTTTCTAGGCATAATTTCTATTAAAATTAATCTAATACATGAAAACATAAAATTTTTCCTTTGTTTAAATGCTGCTCACATAGATTTCTTATTTTGGTTGACAGGGGAAATTATTTTCTTTTCCAAATACTTCTTTCTATATATGGTGTTATTCTTAGGTATTCTTTTTAAGAAGTATGTTAAATTTATTTATTGGGTAAATATGGAACATTTTATTATTTTTCATTTCGATATGGTTAATTATTGACTACTCAAGAAACATAAGTTTACATTTTCTGATGACCTAACCTATTTATATAGATGGATTAGGATAATTTTACCCCTTTTATTTACACGGGGAAAATTATTAATGATTTGTATGTTGTTATTCCAAAAAATATTTTTATAGATGCATGATGATTGTGCAGTATATTGTTTTTAATATCATTCATATGGTGGATGTGTTAGACATTAAAGTAGTTATGAGTGGGGATCAATATTATATAACCCCTCGATGAATCAATTGGTATCAGGAGAAAAAATTAATAGGTATTTAGTGTAGGATTAACAAATGGATTCATGATGTATTGGTTATGTACTTGAGATCATGAAGGAATTCATAGATTTGACTTTGTTAAAAATAATGATGTTTTGGATGTGTAATTTAGGGCCAATTATTTCTATCATTTTGATTTCCATCACAATGAATTTAGTTATTATTTTCCTTTTTTATTTATATTTTTAACCTTGTATTTTCTTAATCACAAGTGATATGCTATTCGAATTATTTTATTATCATTTTTTCAGGAAATATTATTCATCATCTTTTTATTCCATGATATAATTTTATATACATATTCCCTTACTATGTTTTTGAGTTCACAAAATTGTGATTTTATTTCCCCATGTTATAATGATATTCCTTATACATGATTTCTCTATAATAGCATCATGTTTGGGAATTATTTTGGAGATGTCCAAGACTAATTATGGATTAATTAGTTTCTTATAGAATATAAATAAATTCTATTTTATTATAAATACATGAACATTGTTATTTAAACATTTTTACTTTGGCTCTAAATTCATAAACTGAAATGGTTGTTCAGATGTCATTGAATCAATATCATTTATTGATCTTACAATTATTGAATGTTAAAATTGGGATACATCAATTCATTTGAAATATTGTATGTAATGAAGGTTTTCATGAGAATCTGATATTGGAATTTTGGGGTGGGGATACCACATTTAAATTTTAAGAGATCTTTCTTGAGCAAAGTGAGATTTATTCATCCCACAGAAAAAAGTGGTAGATATAATCCTTATGATTAATTATAGTGGTAATTATAAAAAATCATATGGATGTACATGAATAAATGATGACAAATGTATTTCATTTATTTTTGGTTGATTTTTTTAGTGCTAGTTATTTTTTTGTAGATTACATATACTCCTATTGGGTTTATTTTCAAACCTAAAAAGTGTACATTAGAAATCCCATCTAAAATTATGAAAATTATGACATAGGTGACACTAATAACCCAACAGATAATGAAAACTCATACGAGGTTGATATCCTCGTTGATTGTGATGAAAATGGTAAGGTGAGATAATTCGACGACACTAACATCATTTATGATGATGGCCCCTATGATAATGATAATGAAAAATTGAAAATCTATGATCATGTTGAACTATAAATCCCCCATAATCCCAAATAAAATTATAAATATAAAAATGAATCCATAGACTTATATGATCTCTATGATTATGATTCTGATGATTAAAAAATGATGCAGATGGTCATGATGACCCAAATGATGTTGAAGTCCATAAATATATTTTTGAGCTCGATGAACACAATGAAATGTATGACTATGATTATATAGACAAATACATCATCCACAACGAAATGATAGTGGTGATAATCCCAAATATCAAAATAAAACATGTGAAATCAATGATTTGAACAATATAATGATTGTTATGAATCCTCTTACACTAAAAAATTAGATAAAATGGATTATTTTGATGATGCTGATTATTTTGATGACCCTAATGACAAAATGACGCTATAGGCCCCATAAAAATTGACATGAACAGTGACATCAATAAACCCACTAACATAGATGACCTCGATTACGATGAGGACACCATTTATCCTTAATTAACTGATTCACATAATGGTGTTATGTAACTAGATGACATTGTTTCTAGTAAATACCTTTAGGATCCTCAAAATATCAACAAATACAATTCATCCCAGGAACCATGGACCCTAACAATAGTATTTTTTCAATTTTATCAATGTAATAGATCAACTGGATGATGAAAATAATATTGATGAACTGGGAAAACATGATGATGCCTATAACATAAATAACCTCAATGATAGTAGTGATATTGATGAATTAATAAACATTGATGATTTTCATAACCCCAGATGAATTAATCATGTTTAAAACCCTAATGAATATGATTAATTTTGTATAAGTAATGAATTTGATGAACTAAGAAAACTAATGATAATAAATACACCTTATTTGATTATGATATTTATGACCTAGAAAAACCTAATGTTGTAATTATTGTCATAGAACTGATGAGGAAAATGAAAATGATTTCATGGATGGTTTCATTAAAAAATATTTTTGACGGATCCATGAATATAGATGATATTTATTGTGATAATAATCCAAACAACATTGATTATTCCAATTCCCCCATTAGGCCACATGATAAAGATGATCATATTGGCACCAATGATTATAATGAAGATAATGGACTTTAATTATATGTATATTTCACATACTGTATCAATATTTGATGAGGACATTGTCCAATACATCACTATAAATGTCATAGATGTTGGATGTATTAAAAAACCTTACGATGCTAATGATAATTATTACACTAAAAACATGATATACTTGATGATCATGAAAACATTGATAACCTTGAATACTAGAAAACACTAATGAGATACATGGACATGATATCCAATTATCAATGATATCAAAGATAATGATATTCCAAACACAATAATGATATAACGTACATGGATGATGTCAAAAAATATCATGAAATTGTTAATGTAGACAACTCATATGACATAGACTTCCTCATTCACACTAATGATAATGAATAACCTAATAAAAAAGAAGAATTATAAAAGAAAAAATTGATTCTAATGAAACTAATGAATCAAACAAGAAAAAAACATGATCACCATGACTAGCTTGACCACAATGATGACTATGATGTCCCCAATTGAATTGATGAAAACAATAATATAGAATACAATAAATAAACATAGACATAAATTAGGTTGATGGTGCTGATAACCATGATGTTTCTAATTACCATTGTGAGATAGATTATTTTGAATATAACTATAAGACCACAATACAGTTGTCCCCCAAACATTAATTATTATAATCACACAACTGTTATGGAATACCTATATGATTCAAGTGATATTGACAACACTGATGACATCGATGATCCTAATGTAACCAATTTTTGTGATGATTCCCATGGTTTCCATGACATTGGTGATATTTACTACAATAAACCCTTAATGTTTATGAAGTATTTATAATTTTAATGATTTTAATGCCCCACTAATGAACTTGATGAAAACATTAACCACAATGTCACTATATTAAAAAAATATATAGAGAGAGGCTTGATATCCCTGACCACACCAATGATAAGAATGAAACCCCAGATAATGGGGTTGTATATATATATAATGATGAAAATGAACTTGAACACACACATAGATCTAACGTATCTGAATAATCATAAGAATATAAAGACATAGAAGACCCAAATGATGCTAATGAAGTTGATGACCACTATATCCCAAATAACCAAGGTAATTTGAACAACCTTGATAACCCTGATGATTCTATAATTATGAAAACACAAATTACTAGATAAATTCAATGATGAAAAAAAAATTTAATGCATGATCACACCACTGACCCCCCAATGACACTGATTATTCAGTGACACATTTTGATATAAAAATATTGATGAATATCACAATATTAATGATTCCTATGAAACTAAATATCCCAATGAACAAAAGTCAACAATAATTTAGAAGAAAAAAATAACCCAAATGACATAAAAATCCTTGTTAAAACTAATAACCTAGATTACTATAATGATTCCAATAACACCAGTGACCCTAAAACCTCAAGACATCGATGGAATGGAAAATATGGATTACACTAGTGGAAAAAGTGATACATAAAACTATATAAAGTAATTGGTTTTAGTTTAACTATTGTCCTCTTTGAATACGAAAAAAATTATGGTGTTAATTATCCCATGGAATTGAAAAAATTGAATTATCAAATAAAAAAAATATCATCATCAACCCATATAGAGTTGTTTATATCAAAGGTATTGATTACATTAATCAAACTATTGTCCCAAAAATGGATATTATTTGGATGATATTGATGACCCTAAGAAAAATAATGTACATAAAGGTGATAATAACTATAATGAAAATGATTATTTTTATTTCATTGGTGACCATTATGGCTTTGATGATCTGGGAAACATAAAATCTACCAGTTACCCTGATGACCTTGGTGATACTGATTCAACTGCTCATGTTGAAAATATAATTTTACTATGAACCATGTGTATATCAATATCCCTTTCTAAGATGATAATATAGACTACCTAATAATGAATAAGACTGTAATGAATCCAGTTACATCATCAAACATGATGAAACTAATTTCCTAGATGATCATAAAATGCTTATTACCTAATAAACATTTTTATCTAATTGCACCAATGACCCAAACAACCTCGACGACCCTGATGAAACTATTTACCATCGTAACCTTGAAAACCCCAATGACAGTAATGACTATGATGACATGAATTTCCTTGACAAAAACAATGAAATTGATGTTGACCATTTTCATGATGTTCCCTTTGAAAAATATTAAACAATAACTTTGATGACACTAGATTCACTAATGACCACAGCGAAACTTGTAACCCACATTAACATGTAGTGCTTATGTAATCAATTACCTTGATGTAATTAATATCTCAAATGACCTTAATGGAACCACAAATTATGAAAATTCTCACATCAACAATGATTTTAATGACTTTGATATCAAAAATGATACAAAAAACCATATTTTCTTTCAAAAAAATAATATCCTCAAAATCAGATGACTCGAAAATACAATGTATTCAATAAACCATGTGAATATAATGAATCTAATGACCCAAAAAACATCTAAAATAAATGTATACTACCCACATTGAGAAGCACAGTGATATATATAACATTGATATTGTTGAAGGACCAAATTACATTGATGATTTTGATTACACAAACCAGATAATGAAAATTTATAATATAAAATACAATGAAATTTATAGTGAACTATGACAACCCTAATGACTGGTAAGATGTCAATTAACCTATTAATCTAGATTAATTCTACAATACCAATTAATATGATGGAATTGATGACCATGGTGAACCTAATGGCCCTGAAAATCCCAATGAACATGATGAAATTCATGACCCTGATGATACAAACATAATCATTGATATTGATTATATATATGAACATGATGGAAAAAAGACGTTTATGGGGTTAATTAAACATAATATGTTGATAGTATCAATGACATTGATGACCTTGATGAACCCAAAACATCGATGGTACATATATCCCCACTGAATATGAAAACACTAATGACAATAAAAAATCCTATGAAATTATAATGAAATTAAATGGAATATTATACTAATAAAATGCATAACCCTATTGAATCATAAAGCCTTATGATGATGAAAATACTAATGGAATTAATGAAAAATATTTTACAAATATTGTTAGAAATCTCAATGACATTGATAATGGAAATGAATCTGATGATGTTGAAAATAATGAAAATTATGATGAAAATTATGAGACAAATAATCTCAATCATTCCGAATATATTTTTGAATATAATGGTGAAAAATGAAAAATATAATATCATCTTGGATGGTTTTGATAATGACATAAAAAATTATGGAAACTGATGATTCAAAATGTTGAAATGAACATGAAGGTAAGAGGAGACCAAAGATATTGGTGACCCCAATGATTAGGAAAAAAATGAAACAAAATGAGGATTCCAAAGAGGGAGAATTAATATATCAATCTAACCACACCAATGATGTTGAAAACATATATGGAACCGAATAAACTCATTAAAAACCCCAAGAGTGATACTTCGGACATGGAATCTGTAAATGGAATAAATGATATTGATGGCTATAATAACTTTGGAAATATGAAAACCTCAATGAAATTGATATTAAAAATTACAATTGTGAAACTAATTGAAACTATAATCTATATGATTTTGATGACTTTGAAATCACCAATGAAAAAAACAACAATTAAAAGAAACTATTTTGATTACCCAAATTACATTGATGACACATTCAATGAAGATGGGGAGACAAACAATGACAAACATGATATGAAAAATGATGGATATAATTTGGTGAATTTCAATTATAACCTAGAAAACTCTATTGAAACATATTATCCCAAAAATCTGATGATGTCAACCACATCGATGAAACTGATGAATCTAATGAGACAGATATAAATATAAGAAAAATGTTTTTTATAATGCCCATAATTGAAATAATCCAAACAATAATGACGACCTTGAGAACCTAAAATAAATATATAAATATATCCAAAAAAATTACATCACTAAATAGATTATATATATGAAAAAGTCTATAGTTACGACACTAAAAATGAAAATGGAATTTTTGAATAAAATTACAACAAAAATAATAATGGACCAAAATAATCTAATAATATTGTGTTATATAATATCAATAAAAAAACTACAATGTTGATGAAAATAATGGCCATGTTGAATCTGATAAATTCAACTACTCATTTGTCGAAACTGAAATGATGAAATTGATCATACTGATATCATTGATGATGATGATGATCCTAATGAAACTATCCATTCAAATAAAATTGATGCCATACATGGGAATGATCGCTTAAATGAAATTGATGAAACATATAATGATGAAATTTCTAATGACACCAAAGAAACATTTGATATCAGAAATATGGAAATCTTATACAGATCCAAGGACATCAATGAAAACAAAATAATTAAAAATAACAATGGCATCGATACCATTAAAGACTCAGTGACACCATCATTATTGAAAAATATGATAACATTATAAATCCCCATAATTTCAATGATTGTAAAGAAAAAATGACATTGATGTATGGATTAACATATAAAAATACAAAAACATCAATTACTCTAAATAAATTTATGAACATGGTGAATTAGAAAATTTCCATTAAATATATTACATTGTTGACCAAACCACCTCGATATAACAATAAAAATAATTACACTAAAAATACTAATAATTCCATATAAAATCAACATATTTAATGATCCCACAAACCCTAATGACTAGCGATTACCTCAATAACCTCAATGAACACATGAAATCAATGGAGATGATGTCCCCAACAAACCCAACCACCTAATAGATTCATCTGTCTTAAAAAATTGAATAAACTAACAACAATGGTGGCCTAAATCATGTTAATGAAAAGGATATCACGATTTTCCAGACATATTTACTGATACCAAAATTTTAAATGTCCTTGATCCCTTATATTATATCAATGAATTGTATTTTATCATTGATATTGACACCACCATAGACATATATGAACACAATAATATCATTAATGTCTAAAAAATAATTCCTTTAAAAAACCAATGAAACAACCCACTCTAGAATAACTCATGGTGCTAATGATGAATATGAATAATTTAATTCATACATCAATCCCCACTTGTCTAATGAACTAAACATATTAATGAACATGATGACCTCAATGATCCTAATGATATCAAGGACACAAATTCAACTAATAACCATGATGAAATTGATGATATTGATCATGAAATTATTTTCAATAGCCTTAAAAACATAAATTCAATGAAAACACTAGTGATATTGAATCACCAAAAAATAATTAATGTTGTAATGATGGGAATGTACAAAATAAATTAGATGACCATCTTAATATAGATTTTATAAAAATCCCCTATGATCGGATGGTGATAATGATGGACACACCTTGATGATGATGATGCATCCACTTATATTAACTCGACCATTTAGGTTGATGGAAATAATGTCCCAAGATTCCCAAACAGAGATGAATATAATGTCAGATGAAATAATAATGAATCTAATGTAATGAAAAATTTGATAAATATAGATGCCTTCAATGATGTAGATGAATGCACCGAACCCGATAACATTGATTCCCTTAAGGAAACTGATGAACCTAACAACATATGTGATTTTGCAATTCATATTTACTTTATGGGATCAAAAACACCAGTGTTACTACTGATATAGATATCCCGAAATGACTCTAATGATTCTAATGATTATTGGGATGTTGAATAGCCCACCCATTCTAATTTCCCCTATGATATTGTTTGCACATAAACCTCCAATGAATTCAATAATATTAATGATATTTATAATTATGAAATATGGGATCCCACCAATAGCTTAAATAACCCTAGAAGAACTAATTATTCTTAAAAACATATTTTATTGTATTAGCCTTTTTTCAATCCTTTTCCACCTTCCATTTTTGTCATAATATCATCTGAAATTTTAATTTTTTAAGAACAACTTTTCACATGTAAAATCTTATGAATCGTCTTTCCATGTGTGCTATTTCTTCATCACTATCATCTAGAGATCCTTCTTTACTACAATCATCTACTTATACTTTTTCTTTTTCTTATGGATGAAGAATAGTTTAAGGCTAATAATTTCAATTTTTCTTCATCTTCGTCAATATATATTATTTACTTTTATTCTCTTCATATATCATTATATTTCCTATCAATTCATTGATAGTTATATCACATAAATCACACGACAATATTATTAAAATATATGTTTCTCTCCATTTTTTTGGTAAGCATCTAAGTACTCTCATCACTTGATATTTTTCTGTCACTTTCATTACAAGTGAGTTCATACTATTAATTATTTCATTGAACATGAGAATTATTTTAGAAATAGGTTTATCATAATTAATTTTAAAAGTATCATATTTTATTTTTTATATATTCAGTCTCATTTCATTGACAATTTATGTTCCATCATGCGAGATATATAAGGTATCCCGTATTTCAAAAGTATATTTTCAATTAGATATTACATTTTATTCATCATGTCCCAATGCCAAAAACAAAGCATTCATATCTTTATAATAATTCTTTTTTGTATTTTTTGTTGCACTAGTCAAATTACTTATTGGAGTTCATGGTATTTCATAATGGTCATTTATTATAATCTATATATAAAAATCTATACATTCCAAGTTTTTTCTCATTTTGATTTTCCATTGATCATAGTTGTTTCCCTTAAAATAAAGAGGTCTGTTGGTAGTAGATCCTTCTATACATTGCCCATAAAGAACTAAAATTTTTAATGACATAAATTTGAGATCATTATAATGAAACTAAATTCACAGTAATGAGAGGAAAGTTTTAAACACTCCTCACATTCCAAATGTTGGTTAGAGTTGGTAACTCAAGAGAGGTTGAATGGTGTTCCCATATATTTTTTAATTAATTAGACTTAAAATAAAACCCATTGAATATAGTAAACTAGCCAATAAATCTAAACAACAGATCAATTTAAGATCTATCAATTTATAATATTTTATAAAGAGTGATTAGGTCTCAATTAAATTATGGTTTAAAATTACCTTATATTTTGAGAAAATTTAATTCAAAAAAATATTAAAATAGTATATATTAATTATCAATGATTCTTTTTTGATTTTTAACGACATGTTATCTTAATATGATAGAAACATGAAACAAATAACATAGTAACATAGTGGAATAAATAACAGGTTCAGTATCTTGATGATACCTAATCAATTATACTTTTAAATCACATTTTGGCAAGAATATTATAAATATAATAAAAAAATATACATCATGGATTAGGTATAAAGTGAATAAAAAAATATGTCTAGGCTAAAAGGCCTCTCCCATACGTGTGATGAAATAAAATAAAAAGTCACACTTGGACCTCTTCCACAAACACAGTTGAAAATATGTTGAAAAAGGAGAGAATAAAATGTATTGTAAAAACAAACATACACGAGACATTGTGTGTTGAATAAAATAAAAACAACGCACTAGTCAAAAGTAAAACATATTGAAAAAATAAGAATAGAAAAAGAATTTTTTGATGTGTTCTTTGTGTTTGTAGTCCTTAGATTAATAATTTGGAGAAATATGGGCTTTGTTGGGGAAACATTGTTGTAGAACATAGAATTTTATAAATATATAGGTATGCTTCAAATGATCTATAATTATTGTCTCAATAAATCTTGGTAATGGATTCAGTTTTTCCGTGTCGTTGATCAACACATAATTTGAATAAAATTGTAAAAGAGAATTTAAAATTTTGATAAAAAAATTTTCATGATTGAAAATAATCGTTGTATCTATGTATCATCCTTGTTTTGAGAGAGAGATCCTTTTCAAATATACAACATCACCTATTGAAGGAGATCCACCTTCCTCAGGTCATGTTTCACTATGACTTGAGCTCTTGTTCAAACCATCCAGGAATTGATTTTTTATCGAACCGTTCATGCCAAATATTTGAGACAGCAATGGTAATAATAGAACTAGTGGTGACATATTATCTAGATGTGGCTCATATGAAGGTTACTCCTTTGGATGTAGTGGTGACTCGCTACTAGAAGTAGCTCGTCTTGGAAGTATTGAAGACATGAGTCTGGCGGTATCTCATCCTGGTGGCAATGGTAACGTGAGTTTGTCTGTATCTCATGGTGTCCTTCCATAAAAAATATAAGTAATATTATAGAATTAGAATTTTAATTTAAAAGGAAAACATTCAACATGTGAATTATTAGTAATCAATGAATCATGTTTTGTGATCATTAAAATAAGAGATATCAAACACTCTCTATTTAACGAGGTTCCAACTAAGTAATTTAAAAATATATATAATAATAATTAAAAATTATTTACAACATCTACTCAACCTATGATAATCAATAAATATTGAGTATTAACCTGAATTTACAGTTCTTGAGTGGAATGATACACCCATAGTATGTCATAATGGAAAATATCTTATATATATAATCTAATTAACGTCTCTAGGGTTTCACATACTTTGTAACTAAACATTCTACCGTTAGATCAACATTATTCTTAACTGGAACATATATTATAAATTCCATGATGTTTCCCTAATTTATATATCCGAATGGTGTGAATATTATCCCATCCAATGGCATCTATCAGTACTAATCATGGCCTCTTCTGTGTACACATCTACAAAACTGAGCGTCAACACAATCCACCAATTCAACTTAATCTACGAAGGCCACCACACACAACGAGTGTTCCAAACGATTTCATATGCCATAATATGTGTTTACATGACCACAAATACCCCTTCAACGAATCCATAGAGGAATGAAAACACGAAAATTCTAGGAAATTTTTTTTTTTTAACCCATATCACCACCTATAAATCATATTAAAAACCCATAACATTGTTTAACACTATCAGCATCATACAAACAAACCCTCAACAACATAACATCCCACATATATACATCTATTTTATACCAAAATGTGTCAATCAATATCTAAAAGCATGAAAACATGGTTTTCTTGATTAAACCCAACATTTCAAATGTTAAAGCACCACTTAGTATATTCTGAGAAAAATTAATTTCCAATGTAGCTTGGTTTGTGGTATCAAAAAAATGTCCTAAAAATTTATTATTTATTAATTAATGCATCAAACATGTATAAACCAAAAATATATAGTGATATACTACTTGGTGGTTTAATTACCCCATTCACTTAGGAACTCTATAAAAAATAGATCTATATAGAGTATTACGAAAAACAAGATAGAAGACATGAAATTAGAGTCTTCATGTGAGAGATAAGTAAATATTTAGAAATATTGGAATTATTCACATGGGTTATTAGAGTTACATGTATCTCCTCCTTATATAATTTTGTCAAAAATATGATATGAAATAGATGATATCTACATTATTAAAGAAGAGAGGAATATGGGAGGGTTGGTATTTTTTTTTAAATCATTGGCAAGATGATGTTCAAATTTCATGTTTTATATTGTTTTTATATCTTAAATAATTTTATTGATATAATTTGGAAATATTAATGGAAGATTTATGACAATAATGTTTTAGTGAAATATTGGATATATTATTACATAACCATAATTAAACCTTACTTACAAGTGATTCATCATTAAATTAATGGAATCTATCCTTATATAAATGAATTCTTCTGTACATTATATTAATTAATTGAATCGTAAAATATATTTATTCTTACAATATTACTATTAATCCATAAAAAACATATTGATCCATATATTTCTTGAAATCATATTTATATAAAAAAGACTAATCCTTTATCTATAATTAAACCATTTATATTATATATTCATCAATACATTACTATAAATTCATCCAAAATTTAGAATGATTCTTCATTTCATCACACAAAAACAGTTATTAATTTAAATAAAATTTTCTAAAATATAACTCAACTTAGTATTATTTCCGAAAAATTTGTTTCAAGTCCCAAAACCCCCAAGACATGAAAAATTATTGGTATGCCATTAAAACATGTTGAAACCCTTAAATAATAGTAGTTTAATATATAAACACCCACAAAATAGTTTTTTTAATTAATTAATCGAGGCTAGGACAACTATAAAATAATTATTTATAGCATATGAACCCTTGCAACACATTCACCTAGACCGAACACTCATGGTACGATAAGACCCATCTCAAATCACTACTCTTAATATCTGGGACCATCTAGTATCCCAAAAATATGATATCTTATCTCAAAAAAATCTAATAAACACACTAGATTGGCATTACCTAAAAAAATACCACTATATATCCACATTCATAAATCAAATAGATGATTGAAAAGGCATTCTTCTAATTCTAAAAGTCTCAAAAATCCCTACAAAATAAAACTAAATACATAAGTTCTATTCATGGAACTTCCCACCATATGGATTACTTTCTTGGTATCACCACAATCAATTTATTCTATATATTGATGGTATCCTAAATGTCGTTCCCACAATCATTGAATACACACACATAAACATCATCCATTATCCAAAACCAATCTATATCATTATAATTCCCAATATATACATACTGACAACACGTCTTCATGTGTTAAATATTCACATCGTGTACAAATAACTATCAAATAAAAAATATTTTTTTTCATTCCCATAGTGTACCCATAGTGGCAAATGACACCCTTGTATCTTACATGTCTATTTGATTAATCATATACATATGGATGAATGCATCAATGCCTAATTAATGTCCTCCTTCTAATGACATTCTCACTATTAGCCATTATACACACATCACCCGGTGTCATATTGTGTTTCATCTTTCATATGTATTCATATCATAACAACAATATCATAGTACCACTATCAAACATACAATAAGAGCATATGATTCTCCTAATCCTTGAACCCAATTTATTTAGAGGTCAAATGATGTATGATTTTCAGATTACCCATCTTTATAGATTCCATAAAATCCTTTAGTGGTTGATCACTCGAGGCCAAATAATGTCCATTCATTTCCCTAATGGATGTATGTCACTAATAACCCAATCTAAGGTAGATTCATTTTTTCTTCTCTAACAGAATTGTTGGGTGTCCTCAAAACCATGTTTTTGAATGCTCATATTTCCATTCCTTTTATCTTCTATGAATACTCTCTGGATCAATGTTCCCTACTCTACTAGGTTCTTCTCAGCTATTAGTTAATGGTGTGTCACTTTAGAATGTAATGCAAACCTGATTGTATTTACCTTTTACCATATATCACATCCAAAACCATCCCCAAATCATCATATCATCGTGATCTCATCATCCTTCATCGTCAGTAAAAATAATTGAAAATATATAGACGTCTTATTATACTTAATAAAAGTTGTCTCTCCTTGTTTTATGTTCATAAACTAAAGAGATCTCTCTATAATTTGTAAACTAAGTATGTAGTTTTTTAAAATCATGGGCAAGATGTTCATCAATAACAATACCACATTCCTTCCAACTTCGAACACTATATTCCACCATCAAATTTTTGGTCGTATGATCTTATATGTGTCCATCATTACTAACTTTCTTTGGGGTGTTTCAATTTGATTAAATATCATCCTTATTAAATCTATCCTGTATGCCATCATCGATATTCAACCCTATCAATATAAGAAATTTATAATCTATGTCTTTAACAGCCGCATAACATATTCCATATATAAGTAAACTCCCAATGGCCCCAATCAATTATCTAGATCACATGATCTAGGAACATCAGAATCTTATCACCCACCCCCTATCCTAAATATTCCCATCTCTATGACTGTCTGGATGATCTCAAAGACTAAAATTATTGAAAAGCATCACTTTTACCTCTGAGAAGGTCATTATTGCACACATAGTGTGTAACACATTACCACAATCCATATAATCCAATATTTCCATTCCAGACAGTGTATTTATGAGGAAATAGATACTCAACAAAATAATTATTGAAAAAACTATATATTATTTAATGTGAAAGAAATAACAGGTAGTAATACTCACTACCCTTACACAACCCTATCACAAAAATGACTTGTATCATTAGTCTGTACACCCCCTACCCTCCATCATCAGGGTAAAACACCACACATTATACATATCTATGATGATATTCCTAGGATGGATGAGTATAACTCCACCAATAATATATACATGAAAAACCTTATAGGAATTTATTAAAATTTTATATAGATGACCCCTTTTAAATTTTTAGAACATTTAACCCTCATCGACTACCTTATTAGATTGAAAACAAGAATCTATGTAGGAAAATTTATTCTATCCTTTTATGGAAACATGAAGTAGCTAAATATTTACTTTTTATTGCGTTAAACCAAAATCAAGATAAATAATCAAATTCATTATATCCTCTATGTGAAAAATTTTATGCATGAGTTCCAACTCATTTATCTAGGGATAATGTGTATGGAACATAAATCAATAAAAAATACTATAAATTAAAAAAATAAAATAACTCAACTATAACCATGAAAACAAAAAAAACATCCAACACATTCCAAAATCCTCATTATATCATGGGCCAATTAAAAATAAACTTTTTAATAACGCATCTAACATATAACATGGAAATAAGTGCATATTATCACCCCACTGTGGAAACATTTCACAGGTACTACCTTGTAATACCTATGATCTCATACAAACTTGTAATGTCTTCCGACCTGTGTCCACAAAACTATTTCCTTTACTGGTGGTGAGATACTAGAGGTTATAATTTTCTATATATATTATTAAGGTTTACAACAAAAATAACGGGTCTATAGGGTGATAGTGGGGATACTACACCTTCTAGAGTAAATAATAATAATAATAATAGTATTATTGTTGAAAACATGATGGAGGACAAACTGAGAAGAAATATAATATATCTAAATAAAATAAATAATGAGAAACAAATACTCATATGATAAAAATATAAGACCCAAATATCATGAATATTAGAAAAGAGTAATGAAAATATCCCTTGTAATTTTCATATATTTACATGTACAAAATAACCAATATTACCATATGTATGGAATCAATAAACCACCCAAATCGTACGAAAAACCATTCCAAAGAGTCCTCACAATTTATAATCATCACTATACACTAAAATCTTGATGAAGACCCATTTATTTTATCAATTATATAATAATTTAAGTCAATACATATCTCAAATGCTCAATTTATAGATTCAGTATGAACATAGTAGTCTACTAATGCTACCACTACCCAATATCGATACATCTAGCAATGAATCTAAAAATTAAATAGACAACAATAATTAATTTATTACACTATGACATCTTTCTATTCCCTTTAGGACACAATGTTTCACTAACTTCATTAAGATATCTAATAGTGGGATGATTCATCCATTGTATGAAACACTATAAGGGACCTCAACCTTTTGATAAAACCCATGTCACACATATCATGAATCATATATAACTAAACTATCCTTTGTATGAAAAAAAATATTCCAAATAAGAAAAATCCTAAATTCATTTCATGATATTTTACTAGTATATCTATAACGTCATCGACCTGGATGCCACTAAACCGGTGCTCCGAGCCGGGTGGTTACATAACCTTAAGTACGCCTCCCCGTACGGAAAAAGATGCCGACTAGCAGCAGGGGTTTATGGGGTCATGTGGGAAGCTATACCCTTACTTTATTAGAGTAATCCACAATAGAAATAAACCAAAAAGTGCAATCAATAAACAATAAACAAGGAACATGTATAACAACCATTGCAAAAAATAAATATGTTATGTCATACTACAATTGAAAGGGTGAAAAAACCCCAAAATAATGACAACGACCACAATCCACAAAACGGACTCAACTCCAAGTCTAGATCCTCCACCAAGAGCTACCCATGTCCACTCAACTATCTAGCAAGGACCCATGCCCATCTCCTAACCCGCAAACATGAAGTTTTCTCAGGAACCTAATAACGGCCCGAGCAGGTTGTGAGTATAACTCATTAGGCCACCACCAACTGTGTCTACAAAATATCTATTGTAAACAGGTAGTGCATGAAAAAGGAATATGAACGATAATTGTCAATAAATTATTTACGGTTCCATTAACCGGTTCAGATCCAAATTCATTTCCACTTCCATTACCATTCATTTCATACCAATAATCATAATTTACCAATTCATCACATTTCCATGGGTTAATCACATACATTATGTTACATGGGTATAAGGCCCAAAATCACATGCAAGACAGTAAACACATCATTATCCTATATCACTAGGACTAACCCCCTCATATAAACCATAACCTCAACTCAAAGCCTGAGTTTGGGTGGATGCACCTGTTAGGAGAATAGTCCCTCAGTCCCCTTTCTTAACCCATGCATTTAGGGTCGAGTTTAGAACCTCAGTCTTAGCTCGACCTGTGGGCGTAGATTCTCATGTAATACCCCACTCTATGAAGCCATGTGCACATGCTTATATATAAGAGTAACCATCAACCATCCAAACCATTTCCCTTCAGCAACACTATCCACAACACCCCACATGGGAATCCACCTCATGCCTTAACCCATTAACACATTACCATTTCACATCATTTAACCATTCACACAATTTTCATGTGTTATGACTAACTCACTAAGCATTCATCACTAGACCCATAACCTATCCATTATGGTATTTAATCAGTTTTCACATTAACCCAATTAACCCGTTCATCATTTCTATGATTCAACAATTCATGCCAACATGTTTATCAAGGGCACTAAAATTCACTAAACAAGGTCACTTATTTAATAACAATCCCTATACTCGGGAAAAGCCAGAACATCCCATGGGCGGTCCTAAATTAGGTCAAGTCCATCCAAACACATCCCATGGGGATCATGAGGGTTCCCATTTTCCATTTCAAACACCATTATTACCAAACATGCCAAGATTATTCAAAACATAACCAAGAGAAAACAAGAAAACAACTAAACATGAAAAAATAACCAAATAAACACGGGATATAACTTGTAGACCACCTACCTAGAAACAACAGTTGAACGCACTCTCAATCGAGTCCTTAGACCTTGATCCGACCAACCTTTGGGGCATCAACCTAAAACTCACACAAAAGATAGGGTTTTAGAGCTTCAGAACAAGAGGGAGAGAAGATACAAACCCTAAACCAAAAAGAGAATCAAGGATTGGATTATCCTTACCCGGAGCATCGATCCGCAGCCAACGGCACCAAAAAATGCCTTAGAAATGGGGGACATCGACCTCTTAATGATCTTGGGCGATTTGGTTTGTTCATAGGGTGAAGAGGGAGGAATGGAGAGGAAATCCTGAGTTGGGGTTTAAAAGCCATGAGTATCAAACATGTAATTTTTACCAACATTAAGTGGGTTCGTGGTTTTTCCGCATGGTTTGAAAAACAGTGTACATGCTTATATCCGGAGGAGGAAGGGTCGCACAGTTTTTCTTGGGCACACCACACAGTTTTCCCTGGACGTGTGCAGGCCATGCGTCATGGCCTCTCTTGCCCAGTTTTCCTTTCATTCATGCCCCGAGCCCCCAGAAAACCCCCAATACCATTCGTACATTCAAAAGACATACCATGAAGCCCGAAACAAGGGATTCAACCAAAACATAACGAAAACATACCTTTCCAAAAACCGGGATCTTAAAATCTTCCCACCTTATAACGACTCGTCCTCGAGCTGAGTTCCCAAGCATCATTGCTCCACTAAAGAGAAGAGTTCGGGCCATTGAGCCCACATATCTAATTCCCGCTCCCACGTTTCTTCCTTAACATTCCCATGCTTCCATAGTACTCGAATTGATGGAACATACATTCCCCGTACGATCTTTTCACTACAATCCACTACACAAACCTGATTCTCCTTAAAGGACGAATCAGCCTCAAGCTCCACATCCTCAACATCAACCACGTGAGATGGGTTAGGATGATACCAACGATGCTACGACACATGAAATACATCATGCATCCCACCATACCTCTGTAGAATAGCCAATTGGTTAGCCACTGGTCGGATCCTCTCCACAATCTCAAAAGGTCCCACATACCTGGGCGCCAACTTACCCTGCTTTCGAATCCGAAAGTGACCCAAACTTGGTGACACCTAAAGGAACACTTTATCACCCATCCCAAAATCAAGAGGTCTATGCCTCCGATATTCATACGAATTATGCCTACTCCAAGCCATATCTATTCACTTCATGATCAACTTAACACTCTCTGAAGTCTTTGGCACGAGACTTGGCCCCAACAACTCAGATTCACTGGCCTCTAGCCAACACAACAGAGATCTACATGGTTTTCAATAAATTTACTCAAACGGTTCCATCTGAATCATAGACTAAATACTATTGTTGTAGGAAAACTCATCCAATGATAGGTTCCTCTCCCAAGAACCACCAAAGTCCAAGACACAAGCTCTTAACATGTCTTCTAACACTTGGATTGTACGCTCCGACCGCCCGTCCGTCTACGGGTGGAAAGTTGTACTCAAAAACACATTTGTACCAAGAACCTTCTGTAACCCTTGCTAGAAACGTGAAGTAAAATGTGGATCGTGGTCCGAAACTATGGTCTCTAGCACCCCATGCATCCACACTATCTCCCAAACGTACAGCTCACCAAACTAGTCGAGTGTAATGGTCTTTTCAATCGGTATGAAATGAGACACTTTCATTATCTGATCCAAAACCACGCAGATTGTATGATTCTTCCTTGGAATCCTCGGAAGACCCACAAAAAAAATCCATTGTTACATCATCCCACTTCCATTCCGGAATGTGAAATGGATGAAACATACCACATGGGCATTGATGCTCAGCCTTAACCTGCTGATAGGTAAGGCACCGTGCCAAAAAGCCCACAACTTCACTCTTCATTCCAGGTCACCAAAACTACCTTCAAATATCACAATACATCTTGGTCAAACCAGGATGCACTGCCCACTTTGATGCATGGAACTCACACATCAACTCTTCCCACACACACCTTAGCACAACCACACGATCACTAACACGAACAACACCTTCCGCATCGACATCCCAACCAAAATGTAGCTCCCCACCTTTGAGCTTTTCCTTCATGGAAAAGCACTCAGGATCATCAAGCTGACCTTCCTTAACTTGACTCAAAATCATCGACTTCGTCATTAAGGAAGCAAGATCGACTTGACCACTCACCTCTTGCACCTCCAGGTGCATCTCTGAAAACAATTCCATCACCTTCCACTCAGTGATGGACTCCTGAACAACCAGATTTTGAACCTTCCTTCTCAGAGCATAAATAACACCGTTTCCCTTTCCTTGCATTTACACCATCTCAAAGTAAAAATACTTGAGAGATTCATCCCATATTCGCTGCAGAAGATTCAGATACCGCTGTGAGAAGAAGTAATTTAAACTCTTATGGTCGGTAAACACGGTAAACCGTTCTCCCAACAGATAGTGCCTCCATCACATCAAGGCCTACACTACTGCAGACAACTCAAGGTCATGAGTGGGATAGTTCTTCCCATGGGGTCTCAACTTCCTTGACCCATAAGCCACAACCCGCTCATCTTGCATCAACACAGATCCAAGTCAGATTCTGGACGTATCACAAAACACGATGTCCTTCTTACCCGGCTAAGGTAAGATCAAGATAGGTGCAGTAATCAACCACTTCTTCAACTCTTAGAAGGAATTCTCATAGGACACAGACCACTCAAACTAGATTCCATTAATTTTCAATCCCATGAGTGGTGATGCCAAGTGAGAGAAATCCTGAATGAACCTTCGGTAATAATCGACCAAACCTAGAAAACTCCGAACATCAGAAACACTCTGGGGCTGCTCCCTAGTTACAAATGCCTTCACATTCTCTAGATCCATTTTCACACCTTCCGCTGAGATGATGTGACCCAGAAAATACACCCCACTTATCCAGAATTGACACTTTGATTGCTTGACGTATAGCTGGTGCTCTCTTAGCGTACCCAAGATGATGTCAAGATGTTGGGCATGATCGTCGTGAGTTTTCGACCACAATAAGATATCATCAAAAAATACAACCAAAAATTGATCTAGATATGGATGAAAGGTCCGGTTCATCAAAGACATAAACACTTCCATTGCATTGGTCAATCCAAAAGGCATTGCCACAAACACAAAAAACTCTTACCGAAACCGGAAAGTTCTTCATGGTACGTAAGAAGACCTCACCGACATCTTGTGATAAACAAACCTCAAGTCAATTTTAGAAAACATTGATGCACCCCTCAACTGATCAAACAAGTCATCAATTTTAGGAAGAGGGTACCTATTTTTCACCGTCATCTGATTCATCTTTCGATAGTCAACACACTGCCTCAACAACCCATCGACTTTCTTTGAAAAAAGCACGGGAGATCCCAAAAGAGACATACAAGGGTGGATAAACCTCTTACGCTCCAAGTCCTCATGATGATCATTCAGTTCTGGGAGTTTTTCCGTGGCCATTCAGTATGGAGGAATAGAAACTGGCTCTGCTCCTGGTAGCAACTTGATTGTGAACTCAACACCCCTCTCGGGTGGTAACCCCGAGAAATCCTTAGGAAACACATCCTAAAATCGATTCACCACAGGAGTAAAATTAGATTATTTCCCTCCCTCATCATCATCAAGCATCATAAATTCCACATGAGCTATGAGTTCACTCATCTCTTAATGACATGTCCCCGCACGCCCTACTCAAACATCCCATTCACCACGGTGGACATAAGCGTCACCCTCAAGCAACCTGAACGATACTCTGTCACGATAACAGTCTATGTGCACACGATACAACACCAACCAATCCATTCCCAATATTAGGCCAAACCATGACATCTCGAGAATGAAAAAATACCACAGAGAAAGATACCCACAAACATCCAAGGCACATCCCATTCACTACTTGATATCCTCAAATCGCACCCCCAACGGAGTGTCAATTGACATAACTCCACACACCCTCTCAACAGGTGAACCCAGCACTACCACAAGTTGAGAAGAGATAAAAGTGTGTGTGGAACACATGTCCAACAATGCACTAGAAAAAGTAAAAGCTACAAGGATCGTTCCTCGAGCAGTCGACAATCCGGCTTCGCCATCACCAGCCACAAACTGAACTGCCTGAAGCTGACCTGCCCCTTTACCCTGTGCTACTGCCTGAGAACCCTATGCCACACTGCCCTGTTGGCGTGAGCGATCTTTCCCTGGAGTTCCACGTCCACTGCCCCTGCCAGTACGGCACATGGAGCTCCAACTGGCTGCCTGATATAGAGAAATTGATCCCCTCCCTATACCTGGAACCTGCTTTTCATCATCATTCTCACTCGCCCATCGAGAGTTCCTGCAGAACCTCTGCAAATGCCACATCCTGCAGCACGAACGAAACTCAACTTGAGGTCGAGGAAACTGACCATGCATATGGACCGACCTACCTCACGGATAGTAGAACACCTGATTTCCACCCTGAGAGGTTGACCCTCTCTTCTAGCCACTTTTCACACTTCCTCCATGATGTGGGCTCTAATGGGGTCGCTTCCGACCCTAGGTAGTTGCACTACTCGTCTGCCCCACTGGCACCACAAGCCCACTACCCGAAGCTCCCTTCAGGTTTCCTTATGATATCAATGCCTGATCTACTGCCTCTATGAACCTCTTTAGGTGAAAGATGTTTACATGAGACATGATCTCCTGTCTCAGCCCATCCTGGAAATTATATGCTGCCACTGCCTCATCCCCTACTAGCACTGGGACAAAGAGTCTCAAATCATTGAAGCGACTAGCATAGTCCATCACCGATAGCGATCCCTGAGTCGGGCTGATAAACTTTGCAACCTGCTCTTTCCACAAAGTCTCTAGATAAAAATTCTCCAAAAACATTTCCTCAAAAACCTTCCATGACATTCTCTCAGCATGTTTGATTTGAGCATGAATGTACCACCAATTCCAAGCCTAGCCCCGCTACATATAAGCGGCCAGATATACATTCTTTTCGACATGGGTCTCTAGATGATCCAGTATTCTCTAGACAGACTCTAACCAGAACTCCAATACCTATGGCCCACCCAATCTAGTGAAGGTCGGAGGGTTCTGTAGCTGGAATTCCCTAGTCAGCTCAAACACACTCAGTGCAACCCGCCCTGGGTCCCGATCCATAATCTGTATAAGGCAAGCCAATTTCTCTCAGAACTAGTCTTCTCTACCTTCATTGGTCACCACATTTTCTTGATCCTATACTGGAGGAGTGTTCTCAACAACAACCTCTCATTTCCCAACTTGCAACCGACATCGTGGTGGCATTTCTCTACATTGCCAAGCAGGAGATTTAGAATGTGTACTATAAAACTTTCATGACTCCATCTCAAAGGACTCCATAATATCCACAATAACCATCTTTCATACACTAACCCAACAACATTTTCAATTTTTTTTCAAACCCTATAATTCCATTAAATCTTAGTTACCCACTTGTTTTATTTCATTCTTCTCAATTTTTATTGGTTTCAAGAAATGCATAATGCACCCTACCTTCCTGCCTCACACACCCACCCACTGTGTGTGCATAACACAATGCATGTCGCCTATCTCCCTAGGTGTCTATAGTGATGCATGAATGAAAATCATCGTTTTTTTAAGGCCATGAGCAAAATATCATAAAATAGTCACATCAACCCACATGTGGATCTCCCAGTGGTGAAATATCATAAATTTTAACAACACAAAACCAAGAACAACAATTCCCACCCACGGTGACTTGGGTTTTTCCACATACTTGGGTTAGATACTCTAATTCACGAGCTCATTACCAGGGCCCAACATGTCTTAACCCTTGGATACCAATCTCAAATAACAAATCCTCAGAGAAAGAGCATAAATACCACCTTTGATGCCACTTTATAATGTCCTTGACCCGAAATCCACTAAACTGGTGCTTCGAGTTGGGTGGTTACAGGACCTTAAGCGCGCCTCCCCATATGCCAAAGCCTGACGACTAGTAGTGGGGGTCAATGGGGTCAAGTGGGGAGATTATACCCATTTTTAAGATTGTTATCTACAACAAAAATAAACCAAAAAGCGGAAACATTAACTAATAAACAATGAACATGTATAAAAACCATTTCCAACAATAAATATTCCATGTCATACTACAAGTGCAATAGTGAGAAAAAACCCAAAATAAGGACAATTGACACAATCCCCAAAACGGCCCCGACTCCAAGTCCGGATCCTCCACCAAGTTCTACCCATGTCCACTCACCTATATAGTAAGGACCCTTGACCGTCTCCTGACCTACAAACATGAAGTCTGCTCGTGTACCCAACGGCGGCCCGACCAGGGTGTGATTACAACTCAGTAGGCCACCACCAATGGTGTCTACAAAATATACAGTATAAATAGGTTGTGAATGCAAAAGGAATATGAAAGATAATTTCCAAGTAATTATTTAAGGTTCCACTAACCGGTTCAGATCTAAAGCCATTGCCACTTCCATTACCATTCATTTCATACCAATTATCATCATTTACGAATTCATCTCATTTCCATGGGTTAATCACATACATTATTTTACATGGTTCTAAGGCCAAAAATCACATGAAAGAGGTTAAAAACATCGATATCCAATCTCACTAGGACTAAACACCTCATAGAAACCATAACCTCACCTCGAAGCCTCAGTCCGTGTGGATGCAACCGTTAGGAGAATGGGCCCCTAGTACCCTTTCCTAACCCATGCATTTAGGGTGGATTTTAGAACCTCAGTCTTAGCTAGACCCGTGGGAATGGATCCTCATGTCATAACTCACTGTACAAAGCCATGTTCACATGCTTATATATATAAGTAACCATCAACCATCCAAAAAATTGACCTTCGAGAAACACTATCCACAACACCCCACATGGGAATCCACATCATGCCTTATCCCATTAACACATTACCATTTCAAGTCATTTAACCATTCACCCAATTCCCATGTGTTATGCCTAATTCACTAAGCATTCAACACTAGACCCATTACCTATCCATTATGGTGTTTAATTAGTTTGCACCTTAACCCATTTAACTAGTTCATCATTTCCATGATTTAAACATTCATTCTAACATGATTATCAAGGGCTCTACAATTCACTAAAACAAGTTCACATGTTAAATAACAATCCATAAACCAGGGAAAATCTGGCACATACCATGGATGGCCCTAAATTAGGTCATGTCCATCCCAACACATCCCATGGGGATCGTAAGGGTTCAAATTTTCCATTTCAAACACAATTATTACCAAATATGCCAAGGTTATTCAAAACATAACCAATGGAAAACAAGAACACAACTAAACATGCACAAATACATTATTAACCATGGAATATAACTTGTAGACCTCCTACCTTGAAACCAAAGTTGAACGCACTCTCAATCAAGTCCTTAAACCTCGATCTAACCAACCTTTGGAGCTTCAACAAAAAACTCACCCCAAAAGATAAGGTTTTAGAGCTTCAGAACAAGAGGGAGAGAATATACAAACCCTAAAACACAAAGAGAAGAAAGGATAGGATTAGCCTTACCCGAAGCATCGATCCACAACCTACGGCACCAAAAATGCCTTAAAATGAGGGATATCGACCTCTGGGAGCTCTCGGGCGATTTGGTTCATTCCTAGGGTGAAGAGGGAGGAATGGAGAGGAAATCCCGAGTTTGGGTTTAAAATCCCAGAGTGGAAAACATGTAATTTTTCCCAAATTTATGTTGTTTTACGGTTGAGCCGAACCATTTGAAAAACCATGTGAAAACCGTGTGCATGCTTTTTTCCTGAGGAGGAATGGTCGGACGGTTTTTCCTGGGCAGGCCGCATGGTTTTCCCTGGTTGTGCGCAGGTCGTGCACCCTGGCCTGTCTTACCCAGTTTTCCTTTCTTTCATGCCCTTAGCCCCCTAAACACCCCCAATACCTCTCGTACATTCAGAAGACATACCTTGAAGCCCAAAACAAGGGATTAAACCAAAACATAATGAAAACATACCATTCCAAAAACCAGGATCTTACAATATCTCTCAAAAATGGGATCAAAATGTTCTAATCCAATGGTATCTCACACAAAAAATATTGCCTTCTATACTGTGTAGCTAATCCATGTCAATGGTCAACACCATCAACCAATTCTTCTTAATCTATGGAGGTCACCATCCATAATATGTTTCCTAAATCACATAATAATATATTATATGTGTGAATATGAAACAAAAAATTCCATAAAAACCTTCAATGAGTGGAAACCATAAATATCCTTAAGTAGACCAATGGTGAACCTCTATCGCCACTTACAACCCATGTTGTTAGATTGAAATATTATTCAAAATAATATTATTCATACTAGCCACCATCATCAATATCACTCCCCAATCAAATCTAACCATTATTATACATCCATGTTCTAATCATACCATTATATTCTACAACCAATCTATAATAGTCATAATTTATTTTTTCTAACATGATACTACCCCTAGTATATCCTAAGAACAATAGACACTCCAAGTGTTTTTGATCCCTATCTCATAAAAATTAACTAACCCATTCATATTTATTAAATTATGTAAACACATTTATAGAAATTAAATATAAATAGGTGTCTTAGATAATGTTTTTTTTTTCATAAATTTCCATACAACTATGAAAAATTCATATTTCATCGAAATATTTACTAAAATTATAGAAAATAAATAAAATTTATGGTTTTTATGATAGATAGGAAATAACAAGAATATATATATTTAGTCACATGCAGACTTCTAGAATTTTCTATATATCGCACTTATATTAGACTAGACAATAATCTAATTATAAAAAGAAAATATCTCCCTCTACGAAGAAGTGATGAATGTGAAAAGAGTGATTGGAATATTTTTTTAGGAGTTATGAAAATGAGAGAGACCTATTTTCCCCTCTTTTAATGTAAATATATGATAAATAATTATTTTTATTTTTATTTCAAAATTTATTGGAGAACTCATCATAGATATTTGTTGAAAAATATTATATTGATAATTACTAAACAAAAGTGAATCCTTACCTTAAATTGATTCATCATAAATTAATAAAATTCACCAATAAAACCAAATCAACCTTTAATTACCCTAATTAGTCTTTATTTAAAAAATATTCCACCTCACATTACTAGAAATCACCCTTACAGGAAATCAATTCACCTTACATTACATAAATTCATCATTTCTTCAGCTAGAATTAATTCGTATATAAAATATATTCATCCCAAAATCAAATAGAAATTTACCTTACAATAGAAATATGAATCCTTATATTAATAATAAATATTCCCTTTATTAGATATATTCATCCATACATTACCCATATATTTCCAAATTTATGATTACCTTTTGTAAGTGTATAAAATCCCAATACACAAAAACAAAATTAACCATTTCAAAGATGTAAAAACCCATAAATAACAGTATATTCATTCCATAATCAACTAATTTATCTTATTTATTGAACACCCTAAGATCATGTTCTTTTATGAGTCTCTATACTCGGCTTTCCACCACCAATAACACCTTTAGTAGTTCTGATCGCACTCAGTCGAGCGAAGAACTGACATGAAACACTAATAATAATACCTCATACATTATATATTTATATCCCATGAGTTATCAGTTGACTAAATTTATATGCGATCTTACTCACACCAATCATAAAATGAAATCACAAACAAAAATAATGATAAAAACTGTAGATGACCAAATATACATAAATTCCATGAAATTATTACAATATCATCTCTAATGTTCTAAAAAAATTCAAATATGAATGAAAGAATATTGGTATTAATATTCATTAATTGATAAAAAGTGAATCTATATTAAATTGTGTTGATTAATCATGGGGAAATATAACAATAATTACCCCATTTAAATAGAAAATATAGCTGAAACAAATAAACTATCATCCCCAATATCATGAATGTTACCGAAAATTCAAATATCCATGACATAAGCTAAAACACTAATGATATCTATGAAATAATTTTTTTACCTTTATAAAAATGATTAATTCAAAGAGTATAAATATAATAATGAAATATTAGATAAAAATTACCTCACCAATTTGATATACACGAAACAAATTGATGAAAATAATGATTTTATTGATAAAAACTGTTGTTTAAAATCCTCATGACATCGATGAAAATGAATACTCAAAAATTAATGATGATATTAATGACCCAATTGATAAAAATAACCCCACTATCAAGGAAAATTATTACTTAACTATGTATAAAAATTTAGCCAATTTATTTGATGAAATAGATGATGCATAAAAATCTAACAACAATAAAAAGCGAGAAGATGATAGTATCCCTAAAAAATATAGCCTTTAAAACCCTGATGTCCTTCATTTACCTAAATACCAAAACTATGCCTATATCAAATATGATCCCCACCAACTTGAAAAATAGAAATTATTTTTCTGTCTTTTATGAACTTGAGAAGAACCATAACCCAAAATAGGACTTATAACCAATTGATACCAATCATAGTAATGAATGACATGAACCTGATGAACATGATATACCCAATGAACCCGATTACAGAAATACTAAGAGGATTCAAAACACATTGACAAAAAAATACCTGAAGATCCTAATGATTTATTTCAATTAAAATATGTTGAAAACATAAATAAAACATATTATCCAGATGATGTAAATGATGATGATGACTTTGATATCCTATATGATATTGGTGAATTCAAGTAAATTTAGGACCCTAATGACCCTAATACATTGACAACATAAATAAAACAATGGAAACATATAAAACCAATAAATTTAATGTTTATGATTATCTAGATGAATAAATAATAATAAAATCATAGTTAATGTATAAATTTATGATGACTTTAATGAACTAGATAACATACATTCCATTATAGATTCTAAAAAAATTTGTTTGCAATGACCATGATAATGACGATGACACCGAAGACATTGATGAAGCCAAAAATATCGATGACTTCAAGGGAAAAAATGAACTATCATATTTGATGAGCCATTATATGATTATTATATTAATAGAATGGATTATCAAACCTAACTAAATAAACATATGATAATGAAAAAACAATTTATTAATCGTAATAAATATCAATGAATCCCAATAAACTAGTAACTATAATGAAAATGATGAAACCAATTAAGTAAATGAACCCAATGACGATGAAAAACCCAATGAAAATATTTCTGATCATTTATAAGATAATATAGTTAAATAAAATTATGTTAACTATGATTATCATATTGATAATGTCAGTGAAAATTATAATGTCAATGACATTCTTAACCGAAAATTTACCTAGTCCATGAAAATGTTAATTATGATTATGATGTTCTTAATATTGATAAAACAGATAACATTTATCAAACATATTTTTAGATGATTTCTATAACCCCAATGATATCAATGATTTTAAATCCCCCTAATTTCGCACAAAATTTTTATAACCTTGAATACATTTATAGAATAGAAAACCTTGATGTCAATTACAACCCTGTTTATTCTTATTACAAAGTAATATGTAATGAATATTAAAATTATTATAAATATAATAACTCTAAAAACCATTGAATTTGATTAACATAAATACATAAATGAAGTTAATGACATCAAATATGTTTAGAACCTCGATGAACACCATGATCCTAATGGTATCATCATCCCTCAGAAATAACCTGAAAACAAGTTTAATGATATGTCACACAATGCAAGTGACCATGAATAATTTAGAGAAATTGATGATGATAAAATTCTATATAATACCAATGATATCTATGATTATAATAATACCAAATAAACCAATATTATTGATGATAATGATGAATCCAATAATATAGGTCATACTGATGACACTAGAAGTATAAAAAAACTAATATCTAGGAATTATCTATATAGTTATCATACCCATGATCATGGGAAACCTAAATTTTCCCCAATAACCCAAAATATATTGAATAAACAATGGAAAAAATACAAAAATTGATTTTATGAAATCTTCATCATTGATATCAACGAGAATATAGAAAACCCCAGTGACCTAGAGAATGTAGAAAAAATAGACCTCCTTGAAAACCCTGATGACTCGATGACCCCAACCAACTCATTGAGACAAATTATGCAGAAAGTAATTTTAAAAATTGAAACAACCAAAATTTTTCTGATTTTAATAACACATTTGATTCCTTATATATAAAGGATGTGGAGAAATATGATATCCAAGATAAACCTGCTGATAATAAAAAAACGATGATGAATATGATGAGCTAGATGATTCTAAAAAACTAATAAATAATATACTAACCATGATGACACATAGTTTTCTAATAAATATGATTCGGAATGTATAAATGATTGTAAGGGAATATACGGTACTAATGACATTAATGTTGACAATTATTTAAATTAATGTGTGGAAACATATGATGATTATGAACTCAACATATTGAGAACAGAAATGAAACTGATGATAGTAATAATATTGATGACACCAATGACACTATAATCAATGATTATATTTTTAATAAACCAAAAAAATAATTTCATTAAATATTCTATAAAAATTGACAATGAAAATGATTTGAATTTTATGGATCTAGTGATGATTTTGACCTAAATAACCATTTCAATGAAAACACCATCAAAAAATCTAATATACCACATGAAATTCGTGACAATGAGTACATTCATGAACATGATTTCATTAAGAAAACTAATGATAATTCTCATTTAGGGGACACTGATGGCATCAAAGATTGTATGGATATCAACATCATTGAAGAACTCACATACTTAGTAATATAAAATTATTATATGACATTGATGTTGTTGATGACATCTACACCACCACTCCTCATGAAATCACCAAGAATGTATATATCACAAAAATATTTAATGATGGAAAAAAATACAAGTAATTCTTATATGTCAGCAAATATTTTAATGTTGAAAAAATGAATCGAACAACACCAATGATCTCAATGAGTCCGAAATCCTTGATTGAAAAATAAAACATGATGACACTAAGGAAATTAAAACCATGATGACCCTTATGACCTTGAAAACATAAATTCTATAATGGACATAAATGAAATGGAAGATCCCAATAATGCCAATGAAATTGATATATTTTATTATTCTGATAACTCGGACGATTCTAATGACCCAGATGACACCCTTGGATCAAATAAGAAGGAAAATGATAATGAAACTAGTGAAACAGATAAAAATTTTAACATATAAGACACTAATGATCCTAATAAAATCAGAAACAATGATGATTCCATTGAAAATGAGGACACCGATCTCCTATACAAAAAAAACACCAATTAAATCCTTACAATACTAATGAAAAAAATTATATGGAAGAAATATATTACAAAAAATATAAAAATTATACCACTAAGAATTACACAATAGTGAATTATGAAAACTAAAATGATACCAAACCCCCATTAACATTGATTATTTATAAATCATTGATGCATGTGAGTCCCCAAAAAAATTAATCGATTTGATGAGGTAAATACAATAAACAAGAACAACAATATTGAATACTCTAATAACCACCCCATCATTGAAATGTTAATGACATAGATGAATAAACTGACCCAAAAAAGATAAAAATAGTTATACTGATGATACAATGGATTCTATTTTGATAATGACTCCACCGACACAACATATTAGATTACATGAATGAAACTATGTAGGATGATGACGTAGTAAATTATAATAATGTTTATGATTATAATTATATGAATAATATAGAAGACCATAAAAACCAAAAAAATCATATTCCACCATTAATTTAAATTAAAATAATGACCAATGTTAAAAAATAAGTCTAAATGATAAGAAGATAATGGAAGCTCGAATGATTTTTGTAACCAAAATTAAATTACTTTCATAAAAGGCCTAGATGTTGAAAATTTAATTAAATAACATGATGAAACTGATGAAGTGGTGGTCCCCCAAAACTATGAAATCAGTATAAAACACAAAGAACAAGATGGTCCATTGATTCTAATTAATAAAAAGACAATAACACCCCCAATGATACTGATCACAATGTTGAAACTGTCAACTATTATAACGCAAATGAAACCCTTTATGGAAATGACCAAGATACACCAATAATTATACTATTAATGAAGTCCAAAATTTCATTAAAGAAAAATTATAAGACCACATATTCTATTGACGTTGACTGCAAGATGACCGCAATGATAATAAAAATATCAATGACATCAATAATCGTGATAACATAAAAAAACAATGTCATAAGTGGAATTGATTACATTAATGAAATCTAAATCTCTTATTAATCTAATACAACCAACACTAATGAAAAATTCAAAAAACATGATAAAGAACATGATGTAAACACTATCAGTCATTATAAGGATGATAATGATGTTGACAACACTGACGATAATGATTCTAATGACCCAAATAATAGTAATAACAAAAAATATTCCATTGAAACTTATGATGCCAACGATTATTGCGTTAATTATGTTTTTGAAAACTAAAAAGAACCCAATGATCCAAACAACCCCACACATCCTAAAAACAATGTAATGTTAATGATCATAAAAAAACATATTACCCTACTGATGTAGACCAAATAAAAGAATGTGATATTATAAATGATCTTAATAACCATGATGATGTTTATGACACTATAAACCTCAAAAAAACAAATACTCCAATAATACATACTCCATTGATTATTTCAATGAAACTGGTGATATAAAGGTGTTAACGAACATAGTTGTTTCATTTTAGAATTAATATTTTGTATGATAACGTGTGTTACATGATACACCAAACATAAAACCCCACTACATTTGATATGGATATTATGAATAAATCCATAATAAACACTAATATATTTCAACATAAAAATCTATCAAATTTATAAGATAATTAATTAATAAGAGTTAATATTAGAAAATAATATTTATAATTAAATCAATTATAATCACATTAAAAAAAAAATTTAAAACATTTTTATAAACTATAAAACGAAAATTTATTTATATAAAATATATTTTTCATCTCTTGTTTTGAAAATTTACAGAAGATGTATTTTATATTTTAAAAAATATTTTTTTATTTATAGATTACAGTTTTTTTTTAAAAAATTTCTAATTTTATTGTCTTCTGACTGTATTCTAGAATATTAAAAAAACATCCATTTGTAAAATATGTATTTAATTTACAATTATATTATTTTTAAAATAAACTATGACATTATAAATACCATGTCGTTCATTTTTTTAGAAATGTATAAATATGATAGTTTAATTAAAAAAATTTCCATTCTTTTATTTCGATGATTTATTTTTATATCAGAATAGGTTGATTATTTCCATGAATTCCACATAAATATAATTTGATTGAAAATAAATAATATTATTTCACTAAAATAGTAATAATAATAAGTTTATCTTATATTCAAATTATACGATGAAAAACTTCATTTTACTGAACACTATTTTAACTTGATTTGGGTTGTTTACATTAAAAATAAATTTTCTCCATGAAAGATATCTGATCTGATAATATTATTTTAAATTTGAAATTCGCATTGTACGAAATATAATGTTAGCTTAATTTTATAATTAAATTATTTATTAAATTTTTAAAAACATCACCTATAAATAGAATAAATTGTAAAAAACTATTTTTCTATTGAGAAATTGAAAAAACATGTCAACAAAATATTTTTAAATAAGTTGTTGAGATTAGTTTCAAATTTTTATTATAACACAGTATAATTTTTTATTCTTTTGATAGATTTAACCTTGAACAATGTCATGGCCTTTTTGAAAAAGGATGGCTCTTTCTAAACATGTTCTTTTATTCTTTTATAAAAGGATATCACACCAGTCCTTCCAATAGTCTACTAGTATTTATTATTTTAATTGATACCCTGACTAAATATCCACTTATTTATGTCCCTTACACACCCTAAAGACTCTAGTATCCATAAATTAAACTATATCCCTCCAATCTAAGGTATTCTTCAAGAGGATGTATAGGGTATTAACATAAGCATCACAAAATTCATAATGTTCATTTTAATTATATTTTTTTTAAAACTCTTAACCATTATATAATAATAACATAATCTTAAATATTTTTTATATTTTCTTATAATAATATTACAAAAATTATTTATTCACTTACATATAATAAGAATAACAAGAATCTTTGTTAGTGTGTGTGCATGGGTTACTACCTCAAAAAAGTGACACTTTCACTATTTTGTCACCACCCATAATTAATGGTACAAATTGTGGTATTTATAAATAAATTTTATTCAAATAATTTATTGATGATTCTAAAATGATTAAATACTTTACACAATTGATCCTTTCCTTATTTGTGTAACAGAATAACTAATCGTACATTGTGCAGACTACTACCTCCACGAATAAATATGTTTTGTTTTCATTATCTTACAAAAATAGATAGTTCTAGTACAATATGGATATATATATATATGATATATATAAGTAATATATATCATTAATATGGTTCTTTTTTATTAAAATAAAATGAAATTATTATTAGAAGGTAATTTTTCAATATCAGTAAATTACACAAAACTGGTTTACTACTATTCTAGTTTTCATGAAGCATGGATAAAAAATATGTGTACTGGAATTATAACCTTAAATATCTTTATAAAAAATAAATTTTATTAATATTAATCGTTTTTAAATAATTTTATTTTTGAAAAAATGAAGATCTAAACCTTTTTTACACACCTAGTTCAAGATGGCTATGATTATTTATAATCAATATTGGAAAAAGATTATGATATAATAATACATGAAGAGAATTTGGATTAATTAATATTATGAAGATAGATTTTTGTCAATAAAGTTCTAAAGGTTAATTACGATTATTATCATTATGATATAGGAGGATAAATCACTTCTATGGAAATCATGGTAAATAGTGTGGCACTTGGTAGCACAAATTCTATTCACGGAGTTGTATGATTTGTTATTTGACGTAATGTATTCCTAGAAATTTTATTAAAATTTATTTCCCATATTTTTATTGAATATATTATGTTTTTTGATAAAATTATATTTTTATTAATGAATTTATTTTCATATTTTTTATTAATAATGGATAATTTTTTAAAATATTATCGAAAATATTAAATTTACAATGACGATTAAAGTGTTTTCAAATATTTTTCATGGATCAGTTTTAAATATATTAAAAAAAGATCAATATAAAATAAAATTAATTTCATGTTTCACTCTATATTTTACTTTTATTATGTGTTACTTTTTTTATCATGTTTTTGGTATCGAGAAATTCAATCCCGGATGTTATTCGGATGTTTTTTAAAACCCATATTATTTCCATGGGTAATTTATAAAATGTTAAGGATTCCTATTTAGATGGTTTGATGAAACCCATACTATTTCATTAGGTTGTTTTAATAATTGTTTTCAAATTTTATAAAACCATTATTCTTTCTATGGGTTAATTTTTTTTGTGAATGAATATTATGTGGCACATTTATGTATTGATTATGTGATGTGTGAGGCCAATATCACATTATAATGGAATGGGTAATGGATTATATCCCATGATATAAAACTTTTATGTCAACATGTCATAAATTATCATGGTTCAAAAAGGGTGAGTGTGTTAAAATTTAGATCCCCTCACAATTTAAATGATTGAATGGGTTGGAAAGTATCTAGGTTCTAAATGACAATAAATCCAATGTTTAGGATTATTCCATATACATTCCAATATTTCATCGAATGATTTATATGATTCATGTAATATAATTTTCTTTCCATGGTAAGAGTATTATAATTTTATATGTTATATTATTTTTATTATTATTGTTATAAATTAGTGTTTTATAATTTTCTAAATAAGATATGTTTTTATTAAATTTTTTCAACATAGTATGATGTAATCATTATTTTATTTTTTATTTTATACCTTATTGAGTGTCTGAGCTCACCACTTTTATTTTTCACTTACCCAAGTTTAGAAGATGATTATGAATTATTTAATTTCTATGAATGGATACCGTTTATTGAAAATTATTCATTGAAATTGAAAAAAGTGATTTTATATTTTTAGTCTCCATGGTACTAAACCTTTTTCACCAAAGGTTGTGGGACTATTTATGTATAAATTAATTAAACCATGTAATAAATATATTATATAGGTATTTATATCTTGGGTTAATTTAGTTTTAATAAAATAAATGTTTATTTTTTTGGATACTAGGATTAGAAAACCATGGTGGGAACCCTTAGGATAAGACTACTTATTTCAAAACATCCCAATTTATGGTAAATAATGGTGTTTGGTTTACCTAGTAGTACATCACTAATTGGATCCAACATATAGGTGTGATTTTAGAATAGATTCCTTTAAAGGTACTAAACCCAATAATTGTTTTTCGAGTATATGTTAGACATTATTCTAGTGCATGCTGAAATGGACATTAATTATTAGTAACCTAAATTGAAATGTATATAGTTTTGAAAGTAGAATATATTGATTATTTTTTATTTATTTCATTTTTTATCATATTTTTTTGAATAGTTTATTTATTAATTTAGGTAACCTCCCCATAACGTTTCATATTTCATTTTTTGGGTGGGAAAAATAAGGAAATGAGCTAAGTACGTATATAATTAAAATTATGGTTATTTTCCAAATGTTATGGGATGTTGTGTTCAAAATATAACGTAAATGTTCAATCAAATCTCTAATGTTATGTAGAATAACATTAATAATATCAGTCTCACAAATAAACCACTAAAGGAACATATTTATATTTAAACTTTTAGGAATCAAAATCCACCATACTTTTTTGGTCCTTAAAATCCATTAATTGGTGAGAAATGTATTAATTATATGTAAATTATAATTTTTACTTTAATTATCTATAATTGATAAAGTCATTTCAGTTAACAATTATCACAATTTTAAAGCTTAAAATCCATTAACTTGTGAGAAATGTATTAATTATATGTAAATGATAATTTTTACTTTAATTATCAATGTCCAAAAATATTAAAAGATTAAGCTTCTTATGTGGAGGTGATTCAAACTCTCAAGGAAATCATTTAAAAATGTTAAAATGTTTTATAACCCTTAGAGGGTCCACAAAGGCTTTGTAAAATAAATCCAACAAACATAAAATTATATTATTTTAAATTTAAAACATATATTGTCTAAAAATCAAATTTATAATATTTTATTAAATCACTATTGAATCATTATGTTGTCATAAAACACATTATATATTATAACCGTATTTAATCTTTTCCAAAAAAATTGACTCTCTAAAAAATATTGACAAATTCACCGTTGGATAATTTTGACATCCGGATTCCAAAAAATAATATAAATTTTAACTAATTAATATTCTATATATGTGAATTATTACTTTTAAAATAAAAACAAACATTTATAAAAAAATCATTGGTTTTGAGAAAAACATCATTCAAACCACAATAAAAATTACAATTGTATTCATAAAAATTACACTATCATTTATAATAATTAATTTAGTAGTAATATTTTATTAAAATATTATTTAATTGAAAATTCTAATAATTTGTCAAAATTAATATCATAATTGAATATTAACTAAAAATACTATTTTTATCTTAAAACTATTATCAAAATAACAATAATAAACTGAATTTATATTTTTATTCAATAAAAATTAATGCACATAATCATAGTGATAGGGTATTATTACATAAACCATTATAACAACTACATATGTCCAAAGGGTAAGGTGTGCATTAGTGACAGACTCCTAGGGAGGGTCAGATAACATCGTTTTGGTAGTAATCTCTATTAACGTCCAATTCTCTCATAAGTGGTTCCTTTCAAGATTAACGTGTTGATAATTAGCTTGATTTTGGTCAAGAGTGATTCCCATGGATGCTACCACCTTTCTGAGTTCTGAAAAATGGGATTCGTTTGGACCAATTATATTATATGAGGCCATAGCTTCCCTTGTCTGAATAAATTGGATTTTTAAGCCCTATATTTATATTAATCATGTGGCCACTATTAAATGACTTTGTTAGTAATAGTAACAATTATTAATGGTATTTTAAAATCCAAATACATAAAACAAAGGAAGATCATATGTCTTATATAACCAATTTACATAGTAATACATTTAATCATATCAAAATTAATTTTCATTAATAAATGTTTGGTTTTTTATAGAATAATTTTACACGTGTTCACAGTCTTCATGTTTTAGCGGGATTAGATATAAAATTATTATTTTGATATATGACCTGGGTTTTCTCAACAAAGAAAGAGTTTGAAATAATATACAAAATTTGTATTCGAGAACCCCGGTATATTGGGAATTAATTTATTTTCATAATATCTCAAAAATTTATATTCATGAAATGAGTCATTTAACACAAAATTAAATAAAAAAATCCAAAAAAATCAAACCCAAAAGTCATTTAGAATTACACCCATTATAAATAAGAAAATGAAATCCGATGAATTATTCCATAATATTGACTTCTATAATCAATTTTTATTATAAAATTCCTACTTCATTGACTTATTTTTATTAAAAATATATCCTAGATGGAGGAATATAATGAAAATTATTCTATGGGGTTAACATAAAGCCCAAAACATTCCCATCCTCTCACATATAATTAAATACCATCCTCATGGTTTGAGAATAATGTGGTAAAATAGAAATGGAAAATAACATAGTGATCGAATAAAAAAAATTATTGAAAATGAATACTACCATGAGTATGAATGAGATAAATCATTTGATGAAGTTGAAGAGACAGAAGAAGGGTCATGGAATGGTGATTGGTCAAAGGTTATTCTTTTTTAGGAGGACATGATCTGGATTTTTGTTGATCACATGTATGGAAAATTTTTAGGTTGTTTAGTAATGTATTACATACATGTTCCATTTAACGAAAGGATGAAGGAAATAAAGGAAGGTATTGGTGTTTTATATAATTTAATGGTAATTTGGAAGGTTGGGGATTGTTCTGGCAGTTGAGATGAAATTGTATTGATAGAGTAAATGATTATAATTTCAGGCTAGATGAAGGATGGATGAATGGGGGAGATATTCAACATTAAAGAACTAAATGTGGCTTATATTTATAATTAACATGATTTGAGACGGGGGGAGAAATAAAGATAAATTTTTTTGGAGCTCTTGTTGGGGAAGATGACAAAGAAGAACACCTTGGTTTAGGGATAAAATTTGAATATCAAAAACAAATAAGTTATTCATGTTTTTAATTCTCTTATATAAGACTCAAAAAATTAATGACAACTAAAAAAATATTATTATAAAATGAATTTATTTTTGGGTAATTCTATAACATATTATTTTTATAGGGATAAAATAGAAAAGATATAAATGTTTTCAAAATCCTCTTTTCAAAATAACATGTATCCTATTACACTAGTTTATATGAAAAAACTAGAGAAGATGCATGGGATAATTCCATGTTATAGTATAATTTAACATTAAGATATAAACATATCTTTACCACATTTATCCAATCATTGGTAATTTATGAAAACCTTCATAGAAGTTTACCATATAAATCTTGAACATGTTACCATTTACATTGATGGAAGTTAAATTCTCTTTATGAATTATGTTATATCGATATGGGAATTCATTGAGCACACCAAACAATATAATACACCAAGGAATTAAATTTCTAGGAAAAAGTTTTAAATTACATATAAACTAATGTATCATTTCAGTAGGTGAATTTGTTTTAGAGTGATGTGTCAGTCATGGTATTTTTTGATTTGTTCCATGTGGATCTTGGAATTATTATAGGAATTGAATATTATTTATTATAATAAATATTGTTGTTGAAATATCATTTATCATGCCAATGATGTATGTAAATTCATTCTCTAAACAACATAATAATGGTAGTATTCATCATCAACTAGTAGATAAAAAGGATATCCATAGTTATTTATACATTTTATCAAACATTGGGTGTTTTATATGGTATCTCATATTCCCATTGTGCAAAATTAAGATTATAAATTAAATATTTTATTATTATTTCATCATCCTCTATATGATATGATTGATCTATCAGTTTAAAATTTCCCATTTACCCATTGGGTTTTAGGGGAAAATGACTACAAGTGTTTTACAAGACACTTTATTTTCCAGAAGAAACCATAAAATGTATCGATAGAAATGACTTCCCAAAACATCAATGATTAATTTTTGAGTTACATATATATATATATAAAAATTTCTTGAAAAACCATATCACAACCATCATAGTATTTACACTTTAAGTTTCCACATCAACACATTTGTACACATAATTAAAACATGATAAAATTTTCATGATGATAAAGTAATTTATGCGGGCTCCCATGAAATCTATTCCCATTACATAGGACACATAAACATCTTGAATTTTTTAAGGATTCACGTTTATTTTTCTATTTATTCAATATTTTGAATTTCAATCAATGATTTAGAAAAACACTATTACATGTCAATAGAGTTTGATCTAAGTGAATGAACTCTGAAATTTCATGATTATCATATATTAATCCCCATGCTACCCCTAGTTGGTAATGAATGATTTAAATTATAGGATTATTGATACTTCAGTCTTAGGTACACACTGTCAAACCATGATTTCTCCATATTATTTGAATAAAAGTTGATCATCCTAAAATTAGTATACTAAATTGTCTATGAACATATTATCTTGTTGGTTGGGGAAATGATGGTATGATTTACCAGTATCAAAAAAATTATATATCAATTATAAATGTCCTAGAATTAATTCAACATCAATCAATTTCTCGCTTAAGAATTCATCATGAATATCCATCCCAAATTCTGCCTCAATATTAGGTAGTTTAAGACCTAAAAATAGTCATATATAATATTTTCCAAAGAATCCATATAATTAATAATGAGATAAAAATCATGTATGAATATGACCAAAAAATTATCCTTGACTTAGAATACATTTTCATCAATATATTTCTTAATGATGCATCATAATTATATATAAAAAATAAAAAATGAGAATTTATAACAGGAATTTTTCAAATGAAAACACATAGGTCATAAACTACATCTATGTGTTTGTACAGTTGAGTTTATCACAATCAAGTGTATGGAATGTTTAATAAATTGGTCAAAATATTTGATCAATAAGTTTCATAATAATATATCTCATAGAAAATTTTCGTTATTTAATCAAATGATTAAAATATCATTCCAAATAGGGAGGTAAAATGATCTAGGAAACTACCAACATTCCTTTTAAAAATAGAATTTTATTATTAATATAAATAATAAAATTGTATATCATTCATCAAAATAGGTGTAAAATCAAGAGAATTTGTGGAAAATTCACTAACAAATAGGGGATAAAATATTTTATTCATAGTAAGCATCAAAACACCTTTACTATTATAGGATCATGTAGCTCATTAATGATGTTGATCATCGCATGGTTGGACATTATTCGACATTATAAAATATAAGGACTATGAAAAATTCTTCCTTATAATATGAAATAGAACTTCTACTAATTAATCACTAGTCACTCTTCATCACATAATTATAGAATCACTTCCAAATCATTCATGTATAAAAAACCTTAAATAAACCAAAAAATTCTACATTATAATTTCCAAAAATTCTTCCACCCTATAATTCAAAATAAAAGACACAATCCATTATTAAGTCTCATCTTTAATGAAAATTCTAAATGACAACATGTGATTTTAAATTTTACCATATAGATATGTAAATGTATTTTTTATTTGTATGATTATGCCACTGATAATTTATTATAAACATAATATTCCTAAATAAAGTAGTAAAAATATAGTAGGGATAACCATTTAAACATTACATAGATGAAAAAAGGTAAGTGATCATTATTAGAGTTTGTATTTAGTTTTATTATAATTAAAACATATGAACCAATTCATAATAGATTTAGTGGGATAAATTCATTCCCTTCATTAATAACCCTTATTTCCCCCCTTCGATAGTATGACATGGAGAGAACTCACATAATCACATTCTAATTTATAGAAATTATCCCAATATACATGAATTTCGTAAATAACTATGTTTTGACCACATTCATTACTTTTCAGGACTTATCTAATGTTGGAATATTATAATAATTTCATATTTTTGAAAAAACCTATGGGCACCACTGTAAAACTGATTCCTTTCATTCTAGGAGTAATCCATTATAAAGAGTAATTTTTCCTTTATAAAATTTTATTTAATTTTCATCATTGTCCTCTATAAACCCGATATAAAAAGTATTTTTTTTAAATAACATCATTGATTATTTTATTAAAATTTATATAGATGTAGTACATAATGGGGCCCTAAAATGTGGATGGTAATGGTATCCTGTAAAATAATACCTACACCTCATCATGGAAGGTATCCTAAGTTTGTATTTTCCAAAAGTGGGACCTCTTGGGAATACATATATGCTCATAAGCCAGCTACACGGTTCCCTACATGCCATGTATTGTGGAAATCAATGAAATTATTAATGAGAGTATTTAAAATAAGAGTTGAAGGAATTACTAGTCAAGGGATAGAAAAGGATCCTTTAAGAGATCTCCAGACAATCTTTATGTCCGTCTCCACTATAGACATCTAGATATTATATGTTTGGAACATTTCAAGGGTTTTAAGAAAATCCATATTCTCAACATTTGATAAGTCACTAGCCACATATAATTAACAAAAGGAAAAAAACACTGATCTAGAAGAATCTAAAACTACTCATCCAACCCTCATTCCCCCAAGTTCAACGCACCATTGGTATTGATTTTGAATCCATGGGAGGGTGGTAGTGGTCCAACACACCTAATGGACCAATTGTAGAGTGTGGAAATAACTTAAAAACTCATGTATGGAATGTAAAACATGAGAGAGGGGGGAATCTTCTTGATTCCAAAAAGGCCCTCCAAATTTGTGATAACTGTTCTTTCCCTAACCACAAAAACATGTTCTATTAGGGGATTTCCATCATAATTAATTTGGGTGAGATCCTACCAGATAGGCCAAAATCTAACTGCATGAATCCTCACACGAACATCTTCCATTGACTAATTTCTACAATCCCCCTCAAACAAAAGTTGTGGTAATTAATTCAAATATCCCACACTCCACAATCTTCCTGTGAACTCCCCCATCTCTCACCATAGTAAACCCAACCATTATATCTGCAAAAAGAGTAGTTATGTGGTTTCCTCTTGTGAAATAGTGCAATAAGAGCACTTCAAAGCCATTTGGACAACCCTACCCATCCCTACTTTATCAGTTGTACAATATGGGGTCGTATACTCTACAGAAGAAAATTATATTTATATTTAATGGGTTTGAACAAAAAAACTTCTCCATGAGTCGTTAGTAGGTTGAATAATGATTTGTTTCACGATGGACTTGAAAATGTACTTACCCAATGAGGACCCGTTTAAAATACAATGGTCCATAAATTCCTCTAGTTGTATACTTATGAAACACATATCTTATGAATAATTGTGAAGGACCTCAATGATGACTATGATGACCCTAATTGAATTGATGAAACCAATAATATAGAAGACCATAAATATCCATAGACAAAAATTAGGTTGATGGTGCCGATAACATTGATGTTTCTAATAACCATTGTGAGACAGATTATTTTGAATATAACTGCAAGAACACAATACAGTTGTCCCCCAAAAATTAATTATTCTAAACACACAACAGTTATGGAATACCTATATGATTATAGTGATATTCACAACACTGATGACATTGATGATCCTAATGTAACCAATTTTAGTGTTGATTCTCATGGTTTCCAGGTCATTGTTGATATTTACTACAATAAACCCTTAATTATTATGAAGTATTTATAATTTTAATGAATTTAATTCCCCACTAATGAACTTGATGAAATCATTAACCAAAACGTCACTATATTAAAAAATATATATACAGAAATCCCTGATATCCCTGACAACACCAAGGATAAGAATGAAACCCCAGATAATGGAATTGTATATGAATATAATAATGAAAATGAACTTGAACACATACATAGATCTAATGTATCTGAATAAACATAAGAATCTAAAGACATAGAAGACACAAATGATGCTAATGTAGTTGATTACCACTATATCCATAATAACAAAGGTAATTTGAACAACCTTGGTAACCCTAACGATTCAATAATTATGAAAACATGAATTACTAGATAAATTCAATGAAGAAAACAAAATTTAATGAATGATCACACTAATGAACCCCAATGACACTTATTATTCAGTGACACATTTTGAAATAAAAATATTGATGAATCTCGCAATATTAATGATTCCTATGAAACTAAATATCCCAATGAACAAAAATAAACAACAATTTATAAGAAACAAATAACCCAAATGACATAAAAATACTTGATAAAACTAATAACCCAGATTACTATAATGATTCCAATAACACCAGTGAACCTAAAACCTCAAGACATCGATGAAATGGGAAATATGGATTACACTAGTGGAAAAAGTGATACATAAAACTATATAAAGTAAGTGTTTTTAGTTTAACTATTGTCCCCTGTGATTGAGAAAGAAATTATGGTGTTAATGATCCCATGGACTTGAAAAAATTTATTTATCAAATAAAACAAATTTCATCATCTACCAATATAGAGTTGTTTATATCGAGGGTATTTATTACATTAATCAAACTATTGTCCCAGAAAATAGAGATTATTTTGATGATCTTGATGAACCTAAAAAAATAATGTACATAAAGGTGATAATAACAATAATGAAAATGATTATTTTTATTTCATTGGTGAACATTTTGGCTATGATGATCTGGGAAACATAAAATCTACCAGTCACCCAGATGACCTTGGTGATACTAATTCAACTGCTCATGTTGAAAATATAATTTTACTAAGAACAATGTGTATATCAATATCCATTTCTAAGATGATAATATAGACTACCTAATAATGAATAAGAGTGTAATGAAACCAGTTACATCGTCAAACATGATGAAACTAATTTCCCAAATGATCATACAATGCCTATAACCTAATAAACATTTTTATCTAATTGCACCAATGATCCAAACAACCTCGATGACCCCAATGAAACTATTTACCATCTTATCCTTGAAAACCCCAATGAAACTAATGACTATGAAGAACTGAATTTCCTTGACGAACCCAATGACATTGATGTTGACCATGTGCATGTTATCCCCATTGAAAAATATTAAACAGTGACTTTGATGCCACTAGATTCACTAATGACCACGACGAAACTTATAACCCACATTAACATGTAGTGCTGATGTAATCAATTACCATGATGTTATTAATAGATTAAATAACCTTAATGGAACCACCAATTATGAAAATTCTCACATAAACAATGATTCTAATGACTTTGATATCCAAAATGATACTAAAAACCATATTTTCTTTCAAAAAAATAACATCCTCTAAATCAGATGACTCAAAAATCCAATGTATTCAATGAACCATGTGAATATAATGAATCTAATGACCCAAAAAACATTTAAAATACATGTATACAACCCACCTTGAGAAGAACAGTGATATATATAACATTTATATTGTTGAAGGACAAAATTACATTGATGATTTTGATTAAAAAAACGAGATCTTTAAAATTTATAATATAAAATACAATTAAATTTATAGTGAACTACGACAACCGTAATGAATGGTAAGATGTCAATTAACCTATTAATCTAGATAAATGATACAATACCAATTAATATGATGGAATTGATGACCATGGTGAACCTAATGGCCCTAAAAATTCCAATGAAGATGATGAAATTTTTTACCCTAATTACACAAATATAATCATTGATATTGATTATATATATGAAGAAAAAAAGACGTTTATGGGGTTAATGAAACATAATATGTTGATAATATTAATGACATTGATGACCTTGATGAACCCAAAACATCGATGGCACATATATCCCCAATGAATATGAAAACACTGATGACAATAAAAAATCCTATGAAATCATAATGAAATTAAATGGAATATTATACTAATGAAATGCTAACCCTATTGAATCATAAAGCCTTATGATGCTGAAAATACTAATGGAATGAATGAAAAATATGTTACAAATATTGTTATAACTCTCAATGACATTGATAATGGAAATGACTCTGATGATGTTGAAAATAAGGAAAATTATGATGAAAATTATGGGACAAACAATCTCAATCATGTCGAATATATTTTTGAAGATGATGGTGAAAAATGATAAATATAATATCATCTTGGTTGGTTTTGATAATGACATAAAAAAATTGTGGAAACTGATGATTCAAAATGTAGAAATAAACATGAAGGTAACACGACACCAAGGATATTGGTGACCCCAATGATTAGGGAAAAAATGAAACAAAATGAGGATTCCAAAGAGGGAGAATTAAGATATCAATCTAACCACACCAATGATGTAGAAAACATATATGGAACCGAATAAACTCATTAAAAAATCCCATGAGTGATACTTAGGACATGGAATCCGTAAATGGAATAGATGATATTGATGGCTATAATGACTCTAGAAATATGAAAACCTCAATGAAATTGATATTAAAAATTACCATTGTGAAATTAATTGAGACTATAATCTATATGATTTTAATGAATGTGAAAACAACAATGAAAAAACAACAATTAAAAGAAACTATTTTGATTACCCAAATTACAATGATGATGCATTCAATGAAGATGGTGAGACAATGAATATTAAACATGATATGAAAAATGATGGATATAATGTGGTGAATTTAATTTTTGACTTATAAAAATCCAATAAAACATATTATCCCAAAAATCTGATGATGTCAACCACATCGATGAAACTGATGAATCTAATGAGACAGATATAAATATAAGAAAAATGATATTTATAATGACCATAATTGAAATAATCCAAACAATAATGATGACCTTGAGAACCTGAAAGAAATATATTAATCTATCCAAAAAACTTCCATCACTAAATAGATTATATATATGAAAAAGTCTATAGTTACGACACTAAAAATGAAAAGGAAATTTTTGAAAAAAATTACATCAAAAATAACAATGGACAAAAATAATCTAATAGTATTGTGTTATATAATATCAATAAAAAAACTACAATGTTGATGAAAATAATGGCCATGATGAATCTGATTAATTCAACTACTCATTTTTCGAAACTGAAATGATGAAATTGACCATGTTGATATCATTGATGATGATGATGATGATCATAATGAAACTATCGATTCAAATAAAATTGATGGCATACAAGGGAATGATCACTTAAATGAAATTGATGAAACATATAATGATGAAATGTCCAATGAAAGAAAAGAAACAATTGATATTATAAATATTGAAATCTTATACAGATCCAATGACATCAATGAAAACAAAATAATTAAAAATAAAAATGGCATCGATACCATTAACGACTATGTGACACCATCAGTCTTGAAAAATCTGATAACATTATAAATCCCCATAATTTCAATGCTTGTAAAGAAAAAATGACATTGATCTATGGATTAACATATTAAAATCCAAAAACATCAATTACTCTAAAGAAATTTATGAACATGGTGAATTAGAAAATTTCCATGACATATATTACATTGTTGACCAAAGCACCTCGATATACCAATAAAACAATTACACTAAAAATACTAATAATTCCATATAAAATCAACATATTTATTGATACCACAAAACCTAATGAATAGTGATTACCTCAATAACCTCAATTAACACATGAAATCAATGAAGGTGATATCTCTAACAAACCCAACAACCCAACAGATTCATCTGTCTTGAAAAATTGAATAAACTAACAACAATGGTGTCCTAAATGATGATAATGAAAAAGATATCATGATTTTTCAGACATATTTACCGATACCAAAATGTAAGATGTCCTTTATTCCTTATATTATATCAATGAATTGGATTTTATCATTGATATTGACCCCACCATAGACATATATGAACCCACTAATATCATTAATTTCTAAAAAAAAATTCCTTGAAGAAACCAATGAAACAACCCACTCTAGAATACCCCATGGTGATAATGGTGAATATGAATAATCTAATTCATACATAAATCCCCACTTGTCTAATAAACTAAACATAATAATGAACATGATGAACTCAACGAACCTAATGATATCAAGGACACCAATTCAACTAATTATCATGATGAAACTGATGATATTGATTATAAAATTATTTTCAATATCCCTAAATACATATATTCAATGAAAACACCAGTGGTATTGAATCACCAAAAAATAATTAATGTACTAATGATGGGAAATGTACAAAATAAATTAGATGACCATCCTAATATAAATTTTATAAAACTCCCCTATGACCGGATGGAAATAATGATGACCACACCTTGATGATGATGATGCATCCACTTATATTAACTCCACCATTTTGGTTGATGCCAGAAATGTCCCAAAATTCCCAAACTAAGATGACTATAATGTCACATCTAATAATAATGAATCTAATGTAACAAAAAAATTGATAAATATAGAGGCCTTCAATGATGTAGATGAATTCACCAAACCCGATAACATTGATTCACTTAAAGAAACTAATGAACCAAACAACATATGTGATTTTTAAATTCATATTTACTTTATGGGATCAAAAACACTAGTGTTACTACTGATATAGATATCATGAAATGACTCTAATGATTCTAAAGATGATTGGGATGTTGAATACCCCACCCATTATAATGTCCCCTACTATATTGTTTTCAAATAAACCTCCAATGAATTCAATTGTATTAATGATATTTATAATTATGAAATATGGGATCCCACCAATAGCTTAAATAACCCTATAAAAACTAATTATTCTTAAAAACCTAGGAAACTTGATAATTCCAATAACATCATAATTGAATACAATTATGAAACCCCTAATCACAATGATGATGCAGACATCACTAAAGACCATGATGACCATATTGGTCAAAATTATCTTCATGAGCTAACAACCCCATAAATGTTTTCAACCCCAACAACTCCAGGGGACTTGATGACCCTAAGGACATTGATAAACTAGTAACATTGATGACACTGAGGAACATATCATTATATAAACCCTAAAGTCTCTAATATAATTCACATCACATATGGTCTTAGTTATCGAACAATGTTTATAATTTTAATGATATTAAAACTATGATGGCCTCAACGACCTTGGTAACATTGATGATATAAATGAAATCAATGTAAATAATAAAATACCCAATGATAATTAACCCAATAACCCCAATGATACTGATAACAATGAATACTCATTGATTCCAATGTTCTTGATGACATTAATGACATTGATGATGCTCAAAATTATTACAACCAGGTCAACAACAACATCATTGGAGATCGAGATAAATCTAATAACAACTATGATATAAAAAACAATATTGAAACTGATGATTGATTTTGTCAATGAAAACCATGAAAAAAATAACACTTATGAAGATTCTATCAGCCCTATCAATGATGACATATATGATGAATTAAATAACCTTAATGAAACTTCAATACTAAATGATTCATATGATTCTAAAAATTTCCTTTACACTAAGGACATTGATGTCTCCAACGAAACCCAATGAACTAACATCAATTATGGAATAAACAATACTAATGACCATGAACACACAAAATTCAAGGAAGACCGAAATAAATAAAAGTCCCAATGAAAATAAGTAATCAAATGATCCTCAAAAAACAAGAAAATTTGATATAGCTGAATTACATGAAGAAAAATAAATCATTAGAAACAATTATGGTGATAAAATAACTAGACACATTGAGATCAAAATGTTTGTGGATTAAAAAAACCAATATCCGTGGAATATACAATGATAGTAATGGGATCAATTACACTAAAAAATCAAATGAGACTGGTGATAGAAATTACACGAATAATAGTGCTATCATAATCAATCTTGATGAGACCAATGAGCACAAAGAGGCCATTTTTTATGATAAAAAACCAAATAAGGATACTTATGACCAAGAGGACCCCAAAAATAATTATGTTATAAACATAACTAGTGATGCCAATACTTCCAACATTACTATTAATTCTAATTAATCCAATGACACTAATGATATCACCACCATTATAGATATAGAAAAAACCAAAGACACTGTTGATACCATTGACCTCAGAAAAACTAAACATCCCAATTACACTATTCATACAAAAAAAACTAATGATATAGATTATTTCAATTATTCAAAATAAAATAATGACATTAATATTCATGATTATCAAATTTATTCCACCTACATCATAACCAGGATGATAATTGTGATGCTATAAATTCAAATATAATTGATGAATATGATTATTTCCTTTCCGTCGGCGACCCTAATGATGCTGATAACATTTGTGACCACAATTTCAATGATGACTATATTAAAATCAACGAACTTTTTAATCTTGAAATACCTAAATAATTTGATGATTCATAAGAAACATAATACCCCTATGACTCTGATGACATTAAATACTTAAATAACCACACTACACTAATAACACAAATAACCAAAATCCCACTAATTCCATAATAATCAAATAATTACACTAAATTTTTTTACATTGAATAAGATTATAATATATATGAAACTGAAAATCCCCTAAGAAACAAAAATAAGTAAAAACATAATACATAGAATACACTGATAAACCTGACAACAACACTATCATTGATGACTCTCATGACCCTAATGACCAAAATGATGTTGATAGTCCAATTGATATCAATAACACTAATAATGATGAAAATGTCAATATAAACAATGATATAATCAAACCTAAATATATTTATATATATATATACCACCATGAGGGAACTAAAGATAGTTATTATCTTATTTTCATTGGAGACATCAATTATCAAATAGGATTTATATAATTTATGAACTCGATGATCTCATAGACATTAATGATATCACTGAACATGACAATGCCGATGGGTCTGATAAACCCACTAAAACAATTTTTTTATTCCACTGATTAAACCCATAAAGTTAATTTCCTCAAAGATAATGATATTCTATATCCTTCATAAAACCAATATAAATCCTTTGATAATGAGGATTCTAATGTTATTGATAACCCAGATGAAACATACATGTTAAATCCTGGTGAAAAACTGTAAAATCTAACTACCAGGAAGACCCTAATGATGTCAAAGACCTTGATAGAGCCTAAAAATATAATTAAAGAAAGGACATGAATACCATAATTACTTACATATCTCTTAGGGAAAGGATGAAATTAAAAATCATGATGACACAAATGATCTTAACAACCTCTATGAGACTAAAGATGTTGATGAAACCGATGACCAGAGAAACATTAAAATATTGATGGAATTGATTACATGAATGTAACATATGTCTATAATGATTCAAAAGGAATTGTATCAATTCATGATTCTACAACTATCACCACAAAGATTAAACCAGTGACTATGATGATCAAAAATTCATTGAAGGCATTAAATTCCCTATACACCAAATTTAATGTAGTGATGATTGATATATTGACAACCATACTATCATCAATGATTATGATGAACCCTAAATTGCCAAAAATGATACCAAAGTAATTTAATGTGAAGATTTATATGACACTAACTACCCAAAAAACATCATTAATCTACATGATATCCATTTAAGTTACAATTACCCCCAACATAGATGATGATGACTACCTCGATGAATCGATTCAATCAATGGAACCTATATAGCTGATAACCCTATGAGAATCATCTAACTGATGAAGGTAATATACATTATTTCAATATTATGTTGATTAAACAAATGATATATATTTTAGAGTGGATTTTTTTCATTTATGGAATATATGTCATCAATTTCCTAAATTATAGTGATGATTAATGTGACACTAAAAACCCAAATAGCCTAAAAACCTGAAAATGATGACGAACCTGATGAAATAAATAGACCCAAAATCCTTGAGGACCCTAAAAACCTATATGATACTGATGAAGATGATTTTACTTGTTGCACCATCGAACAAGATGAAAATTATCACCTTGATGTCACTAATTACTCTAACGACCCTATATAATTTAATCTGTGAATGATGATGATAACTGTAATAACCAAGATGGCCATGGTTATGTTGATGAACCTAAGGGGTATATGTCCCTAAGAAGACAAAACAAATCAATTAAACTTATGAATTTTACACAATTGATTTTAATGAATCCCTTAAATACATAGATGATACCGATGAACGAGATGACTCTAACCACCACTATGAATAAATAAATGAAATGAAACTAATCAAATAGTTTATAGAAACAACAAATTTGACCACTAAAAAGTTTATTTCAATGGAGATAATAATATAGTTTGAAATTTTACCATCCTAAAAAAATTCCTTGATATATTTATTGACATATAGGACAAAAAATATGAAAAATACCCAAATAATTCCAATAAATTAAAAAAATTGAGGAAATTATCGACCCTAAAAAACTAAAATTATACTTGAAGGTGAAAGAATATAAAATGACGATACCCTTATTGACTCTGAGGAAAATTTTTCCCATATGATAGGGGCGACAGATACTATTACAATGACACTAACACCCTTAAGAACACAGAAGATACAGACATCACCAATGATCATGATGATCCCAATGAGAAAATAAGGAGTAATGATCCCCAATAAAATTGACAAAACTGATGATTTGAATTTCATAGGTGAACAAAATTTATTTAAATCCATTATAAATCCTAATTATAGTGATGCAATTAGCTATACCAATTTTCCTTATTCCATTATTTATTTTCATGACCCCAATGATGCATACTATGCCAATGACCATGATAATAATGAAAATATAAATAACCATATGATACTGATAAACCTGATAACCAAGAAAAAACTAATAACGAAATAAAATCATATTATTATGAAAACCAAATTAATTCCCATGATACCAAAGATAAAAATGCTCCCACTAAACTCTATAATGTTTTTTCCCAAATGGTTTGACGTTATCAATGACACTAATTAAATGAAAGATTCCATCATATATTTAGTACCTAAAGACCCAACTAAATTCGATATACATAATACACTAATAGATATAGCTATATTAATGTACATATCACACTTAAAATAATTGAATAAAAATATGACATCAATGGCCTTGAGGTCATCGATGACCCAAATGAAAATGATTTCACCATATACCAAAATGACCAGAACATTGAAAATTGAAATTTCACGTAAAAATAAAAAGATGAATCTAATAACTTAATGATCACTAATGAAAAATACCATAAAAACCCAAAATAATTTTTGGACCTAAATGACACATTGGACACTAATGATGTTGGTGGAACTAGTGAACATGATGAACCTAATGAAACTGATTACACAAATAATCCCAAAAACGTCAAAAAATCCTATGAAACTGATATACGAGATACCAATAAACCATAAAAACTGTGAAAAAATATATGAAAAAATGATATTGAGGAATCTATTGGCTCTGAATGAATTGATTCCCCTAGTATAATTGATGTCCCACATAACACCAATTACCTTGATACCCTCGATGAAATGATGTTGTGGATGCCATTAAATAACCATCTACACTGATGAAACAATGAATGTTAACCACACCAATGACTCATAACACTATAAATATGTAAATTACATCAATCAAAAAAAGGATACGAATAACCCTACAAGCTGTAATGAGGTTGATGAAGATCATGATCCCAATGACACCTATGATCTTAATGTCCTAATTACTCTAATTAAAAATAAATTTGACCACACCGCCTATTAAATCTATGTCACTAACATAAAAAATCTCAAGATACCAATAATACCAATTCACTAATATTACTAAAATCATTTACATGGTCAATGAATTAGATAGACTTTATAATTTCACATACCTTAATGAACTGATAATATCAATGATTCGGTTGATCTGTATGGATAGTTAAAAACAGGGACTCTAATTATATTGATATCCTTGAGGAACTTCACCCCATTATTAATCTAAACATTCCATCACTGATGACGCAAATTAGTTATACAATATTATGGACCAAGAAATCATGAATGAACCATGAAATACTAATGTTCCTAAACACCCTGATAAACATATGTTTTCAAAGTATTTATATATCCCATGTAATCCCGATGAAACAAATAATATAACTAAATAAATAAGCTGGATATACTAATGTGGTTAATACATATATAACATAAATGATGTTGATTACATGGAGGAGACCTATAATAATGACATAATGAATCTATTATTGATATAACTGACCCTGATGAGGACCATCAATATAAAAACATGAATGTCACGATGACCCCTAAAAATTTGATAGAAAAGGGGGCCTAATATCTATAATGAAATTGGTGACAAGGAGTACCCAAATCACTAATAATGTTGTTGAATAACTCAGGGTCCCTAAAAACCATGAATCTCGAACAATAATACAAAATATGGAAATTATAATTCTAATAAAAACCTCAAAAACAATGATAATTACATCAATGTTATTATCATTGACAACACTGGTGAAGACCATGTAACTAATTAAACAAATGTTCATAATAATGATCATGACTCTAAGAACCTTTATAACCCCAATGATATTGATGACATTGATTATATTGGGAAGAATGAAGATGATGATTTAATTTAATATTATGATGACACCAACTTTAATGAGGAAGTGAACCAACCCAGCTCAACCTGGTCCATCACACGAGTGATATCACTAAAAGGCATGATGTCTGCTCCAAAAAAGATTGGTTTGTGAAAAAAAACATGAAATAAAAAAAAGGAAAATGTTTATCCTTGAAAAAATAATACATGTTCCATATAGAAATTGGATGTCCACACCAACACAATATGTATCAGCAAAAAATATAAATATATATAAAAGAATAAATTAAATGATGACTAAAAGAAGATATCCTAACCTCATCACACCACACGTAATAAATAGTAAATATTCATATCATATAAATATATTTAGAACCCATAAATGGTAATAAATAAGGAATGGAAAATAAAAAAAAGTACCAATGGTGTAAAACCTACTAATTCTCCAAACAAGATATCTCTATGAGACTATGAATCCCGCATCACAACTATCCAAGGACATCAGTAACCAGGTGTTTTTATGGATCTACACAAATCCCATAACATTTCTTATTTCATAAAAAAAAATTCTGATTATTCTCAATGGAATAGTAAGGGTGTGTGTTATAAATCGAAGTAGGAAAATACCATAAATATATGTAAGGCCTCAATCCATGAAAAATGAAAATTATATTCAGAAAAAATGTTTTCCAAAACTACGATTTCCTTTATAAAATATTACATTAATAAATTATTTATTTAGATGTAAGAACCTGGATCTTATCTTTGAGGTACGCATTTCTTATTTTCTCTTTTCTTTTAGTGTATTTGAGAAAATAATGAAAATGGGGAAAAATCCCAAATATTGGAAGTACACCTTGTTTACTTTTCCACATGCCGTGTACTTCTGGCCGTGTGGAAGGAGTACACTGGGAATTTGGCCATGTCGGCGATGAAGGGTGTAGGAACCGACAACACGACGTGTAGTGGTCCATTACACGTCGTGTAGTCAGTCGGCAGGTGAATAGTAAGGTGGTGGCCAGCTGTGACACAACACATGCGATTTACACATAAAGACACGTCGTGTAGTCATGTTGGCAGGTGAACAGTGCCAAGCTAGCGGGAAGCTTCCAAATGAACAGTTTAAAAATGAGAAGTACACGTCGTGTACTTGGAAATACACGTCGTGTACTTTGTTTTTTCAGCTCAAAACAGGCAGTAGCCTCCTTATTTGGTAGCGGAGGAATTTGAGACTTTTTGGAGACAAAGGAGGTGGCTGGAGCTTTGGAGATCCACCGGGTGTGCATCAGGAATCTGTTTCCACCTCATACGATCTCGTTGGAACCGCACGGGTGGGTTCTCCCTTCTACCAGAGTAGTTCTGACCAATTCTTCCTCGTATGTATTTTATTTACGTTTGAACGTTTTTTCTCTTACCTCAGATCTACCTCATTCCGGGACGATTCGTGGAATGTCGTTCGATTATACTGACCAGGGGCGTATAAGGAAGGCAGCTTAGTGTTTATTTTCCAAATGTCGTGCGTTTTTGTGTTTTTTGAGCTACGAATCCTTATTAGGTTGTCATACGGCTAAGGCCATGGCTATTTAATACCTAGATTTGTATAGGTGATTATATAAAGTTGTAAAACTATTTTTTGAGATCATTTCTTGGATCCAGGACCACCCTGGGGGTGCGTTCCTCTGTTTAGCCGTTTGTCCTGGATACCTGTGGGTATGCCTCTAATGTAATGGTTGTAGAATTTCCTTGAGAGTAATTTCTTGTGAATGTTTATTTACATGTTGGGTAAGGCCTAGTTACCTGTTAACCTGAGTGTAGTGTTGTGATTAGCCTGTGGGCGTTGTACTTCATAGCCTGTGGGAAACTTCTTCCGTGCATGTGGGCAGTTGATTCTATACCTGTGGGCAGCACTTCTTACGCCTATGGAAAATATTTGTATGCCTGTTGGCAGATTCTTCTGTTGGATTCTTTTTACCCGAGGGTAGGATTTGTACATGTCTAAGGACATTGGCTATTTTCATAGAATATTCACTATGGTGATATTTTAAATTAAATGAATAAATGGATATTAAAATTGCAATATAACTGGTTAAGTTAGTTACTTTCAGTACTACTTACTTTATTTATTTTTACTACTGCACACTCTTGTTTCATTCTTTCACACATTTGGGAACGAGCCTTTAGTGGGTGCCTACTGGGAATTTATTTTTCACACCCTGTTTAGGTCAATCTTTTTAGGCCCAAACAGATTACGTTTCTGCAGGTGTGGACAAGGGAAAGGGTCCTTATACAGGTACTTGATTGCTGCTGGGGTGTATGAGAGCATGGGACCGAGCATGGGCTCGTGATGCTGTGGGCTGTTCTATTCCGTTTTCTGTACTTTTATTTCAGTTGAAATGTATCTTATTACAGTGTAACATGTTCTGGCTATTTTGTAGAATAGTGACATGATACATCTTTATATATACATGATTGGTGGTTTCCCTTTTTCTTATCAGTTATCCATTTCAGTTATATATACCGTTACTTCTTCCACTATTATTGTATGATTTATTTCATTCCGCTACGCTACACGTTGACAAATGAGGTAATATTTTCATCACTATCAGACATGGGCCCTCAATACTAGTCGGTAGCCTCTGGCATTTGGGGAAATTCGGTTGAGGTCACATGGTGAACCGGGTTCGGGGCACCCGTTGAGTGGCACGCGGGGCCGGGATGTTACAAAGTGGTATCAGAGGGGTTCTTTTCTTTGCCATTATATTTGGATCCATAGCCAGGGATAGGACGCACTGTAGTTGGTAATATGCTGTGCATGGGCATAGCTTACCCGTGTACAGGGAAAAGGCATTCTACCTCGTATTTTGCAATTCTTTTGATTTTGTAAATTTTACAGTTGATTTTATTTCACCGTTGGGTGAGGCACTTGTAATTGTGATGTTTAGGTTTTATCTATGGGTTCTATTTAGTTGCAACCCGATGAGATGAGGGTATGCCCTCTCATGCATCATTTAGGCACATGCTAGAAATCACATGACATGCATAGTTTCCATTCCATGTAGGGGTATTAGAAATTGCATGTTGATGTGATAGTTGTGGTGCTAGAAAAGCATGATGTTGTGATAACTGCTTAATAAAATACATGTTATATGATAGGGTATGTTTGTGAGAGCATGTTGAAATTATGGACTCCAAAATTTGGTTTTTGGGGAGTACGGGCCCCCATTTACCTTAATTTGGTAGATCATTGGCAGTTTATTTTGTTACAACACAGATAAGATGTCAAACTTTGATTCGTGGGGAGTATGGGCCCTCACAGACCGGAATTTGACACTTAGGTGTTGTTTTTAGTATTTTCTGGGTTCCAGAGAACTTTCTGAGGCATACTGTCCGGAAACCGAGTATACACGCCGTGTAGTAGTTCAGACACGTCGGGTATGTTCTTCTGTTTGGGAAGAAAAAAATAAACTTTTTGAGTACACGCTGTGTACCCTAAGTACAAGCTGTGTAGTTTCTTCCCATGTCATAGACTGTGTGGCCTGGGACACGGGGAAGGGAAATGTGTTGGGCAAACACGATGTGTTGCTTTTGTACATGCCGTGTAGTATTGACCCGGAGACTGCCCGTGTGACAGACAACATGGACGGAGGATACCTTAAGACATACACGCCGTTTCCACTATGGAACATGCCGTGTAGTCTGACCTAGGGACCCGATCATGTAACTAACAACACTGGTCGATGTAATCTTTTTGGATACACGCCGTGTGTCTAAATAAGACTCCGTGTAGTGTGAGCCCGGAGTCCGGTGATGTAACTAACATCACGGGTCGACATAGATCTTCTAGTACACGCCATGTACCAGTGGGACACGCCATATAGTTTTGTCCGAGTAAAGACCGTGTAGGGTTAGCCGCGTGGCTAGGAAATCGGGGTGGTGTACACGCCATGTGCGGGTGTATCACGTTGTGTAGTGTTAAGACGAGTAGTCGGCCGTGTCACAAATGACACAGGCAGTAGGAAAATTTCACCATATACGCCGTGTAGATGATATACACACCGTGTAGTTTTGTTCAACGGGAGTCGTGTTGCTTTGCAATGTCGAAGGACCCGGGCTGGGTAAGCGACGTCAAGTACATGCCATGTAGTAATTGTGCACGCCATGTAGTATTGTTTTAAAGGTTTTGAAATGCCTTACTCCTCTTGTTCCTTTATGGTTCCTTCATTTTAAGTCTTGTTAATCTTGAATCTATGGTGTGTTTTGACCTTGTAGTGTCATTCCGCCTAGATGACAACGCGTTGTTCACCAGGAGAGCGGCGACGATTATACTCCAGAGATGGAGGTCCATGGGCTACAAGTGGATCCTCCAGCAGATCCAGGGGCAACACCAGCTGTTATACCAGACACATGCGTGGAGGGACTGTTTTGTGAAGGCTTTATGCGGTTCATGCAGACCTTTCTGGGAGCACCGACGGCTGCCACATCTATGGTTGAGCTTACTCGTATAGTCCAGCAGTAGAATACGACTACGTTTTCAAGGGATGGGGGACCACATGCTGTAGAGTATTGGATGGGATCGATGAATACTATTTTTGAGCATTTTAAGATGCCTCCAGGGCAGAGGGTCAACCTCGCGACCTACATGCTGCGTGATTCCACCAAGAGGTGGTGGGATTTTACCACCCAATCAAAGCAGCGCAGAGACATGGCGTGAGAGTATTTTCAGGCAGTATTCTATTAATTCTTCTTCCTAGAGATGCTGAGGGCAGATAGAGCTCTAGAGTTCATGAATCATGCAGAAGGGTGTTATGTCAGTGATAGACTATTATGCTCATTTTACAGAGCTTCAGTACTTCACACCTGTGTTGGTGGATGATGAGATGTTGAGAGCCAGACATGTCGAGTATGGTCTTCGTTATGACATCTGAGTGCTGGTGAATGTTTTCAAGTTCCATACTGTACATGTTATCGTGAACCAGGCACTGATTACAAAGAGGAACCTATGGGAATGTAGAGACCTGAAGCTTAACGTACATGGACATTACATTACTTTTTCGGAATACTTAATACATAACAAAAACACACACACAAGGACCGTAATAGTTTAGTGTCTTTGGAAACTCGAAATATAATCTTCTAATCGTGGTGAAAGATCTTCAACATCTCCCATAAAGATCTCACTTTTTTTACCTAAAACTTTTCTTTATATCCTGGGGAAAAGAAATCATAAAAGGGTGAGCTCAAATGCTTAGTAAGGTTAAAAAAAATAAATATCAATCACATCACATTCATAAGAACATAACTTTTGGAAATCGTAACCTGCAAAAGAGAGAAATATTTCATACCATGGGATAAATCATAGTAGTTAAATGTAATCCCAATAATGATAACATAAAACATGAATCTTTTTGGAATACACACATAATCATAGAGAATAATTTCTTGTTAGTCAAGACTCATTTCCAAGACTATCTTAGTGGACAAAGTCCCTTTCTGAACCGAGTCACCCTCGTATCAATCTGGTTTCACTAAACCGGTATAACCTACCATTCCAGCCATGTCTATCTCATGAGATATAAAATATTTACCCAATGCATTGGAGGGAGATATCGGTCCCACCCATCTCATAATGATACCATTATTATGTGTGCCAAAAAATCATAAATCATACATCATTGAATAACCCATGTAATACAAATGGGATTCATAAACATCATGACGTCATAAAACAATTCATATAAGATAAAGGAATTCATAAAAATAATTCCATCACAACATAATCAAAGCAATGTAATAATAGGGATAAAAACAGAACCCTTTATTATCTTAGATGGAAAATAATTTTGATAAAACAATTGAACTCCATTCTTGAGGAAAATATCCTTTCTTATTCAAAAACATTTTTTCCTTTCTTAACATGTCATACAATTTTAAACTAAAAGAAGTTGATTAAAAATAAACTTTAATACTTGTAAAGGAATATTCTTGGAAATAATTTTTTAAAAATCCATTCATGTCGTATAAGTTAAAAAAAACATTCTTCTCGTACTTTTGTTGGAAAAGTCAAAAAGTACCTCATACGAAAAAAGACAAAAGATTCATTTCATATCTTTTACTAAAAACTCACCGAAGGTTAAAATTGGATTTAAACAATTTTAGGTGGATGGAAATAATATTACATATTTAGGAAACATGGATGTGGATGATAAAATACACCCCAGTAAAAACCAAAGTATAAACAATCTCGGATAAAAATGAGATTGTGATATTTCCATTACCTTATGTCCAATATGCTTTGTATGTATCCGAACCTCCTGTATAATGATTTAAATAATGTCATTAACTTATTACAGAATGATATCATATATGGTTCACTTATGACTTTATATTACCCGTTCTTTTGTAAATTTCATGTTAAAGAAGCGTTTTGGGTAAAATCGTTTCATTTATCGTAGGTGTTTGGGCTTGTTGTTCTTGACATTATTATTACTTATATCATGATTTAATTACTTCAAGAATATAAAAGATGATTTATATATCATATATATTCAGTATATATATATATATAATAGATAGATAAATGAAATGAAACACACTGTTCATGGAGACGGTAGTCTGTACGTACGCATGAACGCCGTTTTCCTTTCCTTATTGTCTTGAATTGAAGTAAGTAGATGACATACATATATATATATATATAAATAAATCCATTAGATTTAAAATGTCATATATTTCATTATTATTCATTATATATACTTTATAATCATTCATGAATGGTTAATGTGTAGAATGAATCTCATCGCGTCGTGGAGACGGTAGTCCGTACATACGCAACGAGCGATGATATCGTTCTCCTGATCATGAACTTGTTTTGAAGTGTATGTATACTATTTAAGTATCAATATAACTTTATAATAATAATATATGGTTACTCATTACACCATTATACCCATCCAATTAAGGTGGTGGCGGAAAATAGATTACACCACGTCGTGGACACGGTATTTCGTACGTACGCACGTGCAATGATTTCCTTTTTCCGTAGGATGGATAGAAGGTTAATTAGAGTTGTTTCATATTTATAATAACATATCAGTATATAATAAATACATATGTTATTACTTTATCATGAAAAAACTAATGATGAATAATTTGAAGAAGAAAGAAATTGAAAAAGATCGGTAATGGATATTACCTCTTTTTGACGCGCCTTTTCTTAAACTCCACTTAAAGAACTAAGGATGGTATTTGAAGAAGACCAGGACATCTAAGATGATACTAGGGAAGTGGATAAGATATTTTGGCAGGGGTTGGCCGAGGATTAATGCTCAAATTGGTGCGAGGAGGAGAGGGAGGAGGTGCCCTTTTATAAGGGAGGAGAGGGGCACCTTAGGAAAATCTCGAAATATTATTTTATATTAAGGTCAAATTCGGTTTATAATGCTTCCAAAGGGTCATATTTCAAAGATAAAGTGGGTATGGGTCTGAATACTCTCATCCAATAGGATTTAGACAAGTTTAGGTTATTATTTTAACCTTATCAATTATATTTAACTCTATGTTAACTAATTTAACTTTTACCGTGTCTTTTTGTTTTCTTACACTATATGGTTAATAAACATACCATAACAAGCCAAAAGAACCCCAAGTTGTTTATTATTAATATATATATCCTTATCTATGTCATTTGGCCGAAACTTAGAGTTTTAGGAATTAAATAACAATTAATAATATAATATTTGTTTTAAAAACTAATTTATGTCAATTTTGACACTATTTGGTACATGATTTTTATGAAATTCATAACAGAATGATAAGTTCGAAAAAAGCTACTTATATAAACAATAACATGTCATATTAACCATTAAAATTAATTTAAGTCATAAAAAGTCTCAAATTAAATTTATTTGGGCATTTATAACATCAAATATGTCAATAATTCACTAATAAGACAATTACTGCATCATCTTTGTGTCCTAATAAATGTTAATTATTTAATCTCTAAAAATTCTAAATAAATTCCTATGATGTAGATAATTGTATTATATTTCTTGAGACTATTCATGTTCTAAATTTCATGAATATTATCACTAAATTAAAATTATTATTCTTATAAGATTTAAGAAAGTGACATGTTGTCACATTCTTTGGTTTTAATAATAATTAAATTATTTTCATGGCCAAAAGTCCATAAAATGAATCTAATCCTACCCTTAGGTTATATGGGTATACTTTTAGCCATCCAATAGGATTTTTCCAAGTGTTAGGGTAATTTTATAATCTTATATTTACCCTTAATTACCCGATTTACCTTTAACTATAGTAAATAAAATTTACCGTAGTTTCTATTCACAATGCCCAAAAATAAAAAGTAGCTTATTAACATAATTTGGACCCACTGATTCCAAATATGGAATCCATTTTTCCAAATTCAATACACAAAAGGTGCAGAAATTAAATTAAAATTAATCCCGTTGTCGAAAGAAAACGGGTTTTTCTTTAAAACATTGCAAAAGATTGAATTGATTTAATCTACGAATTCAAGGTAAAATAAATGCTAATGACATACATTATATTAAATGGTAAAAATATATTCTATTTATACTTTAAAAACATTCAATATTATAATTTAACCGCATATATATTATGATGAAAAAGGTTTTTTTAATTAAAATATAGCGTGTTTTTACTATTCATTAAAATATGAAAGTTATCGGAAAAATATCAAAACTTTATCTAATGTAAATTTTTATATCCTGATTCAAAAGAAGAATTTTATTTTGTCAAAATGAAATTATAAACATGTCAAAAGCTAGATTTAAAGTGGGTGCGCCATCAAAAGGCGACAAAACTGCATTTTTTTAAAAATACTTCTTTTACCCGAAAAATTTATTTTGTTCTTATACCATGTTCTAGAAAATGTGTAAGATGAATAATGATGTTATAAAATTCAAATTTTAGTTAACACTATTCATAATGGCTAGTTCATAACAATATTATAATAATATATCGTTGTTTAGTAAAACCCGATATTGCGTACAACACACGGTATCGAGGAAGGTCACGATTGCGTGTAATGCAAGCCAAGTCAGGGTTGCGTGTAGTGCACAACTCCTTTGTTGTTGCATATAACAGAATCCAACAATATTTTATTTATACGTTGAATATATATATATATATACACTCAATGTTGCATAGAATAACTTCTATCAAACGAACTTGAAATTGTGTGTAACAAGAGCCAAGAAATGTTTTGCGTATACTGCAAGCTAATACGGTGTTGAGTATAACGCAAGATAATCTTGGTGTGTCGTAAAATAGAAGATATTAAATTAAAAAGAATGTATCTTATAAAATCTCTGGTTGTTACAGGGAATCTAGTGGTGTGGTCTAGGGCGGTTCAGCACCAATTTCTGGGACTATTTCTATTGGGAAGAAGAAGAGACAGATGGACTTCTATCAGGGTGGTAGTACCAGCCATAATAATTCTTCAGGTGGCCATGTCATGTGTTACCAGTGTGGTAGAGAGGGGCACAAGTGGCCGCAGTGTCCACAAGACCTAGTCTAGTGCTGAGATTGCGGCAGGATAGGTCATCTGTAGCACTTTTGCAGGGTGTTTCCACCAATGGCTAGTGAGATGGGTTCTGTGCAGACTCCGCATGTGGGAGAAGGACCAGCAGCTTCTTACCTGTCAGGGAACTAGAATACGTCACGGCATGTTGGCAGAGATGGTGGTCATTGCCGTTGTAGCCAGGCACCAGGATCTCAGAGGTAGTAGGCCGGGATAGCTCAGGGTATCCAGGCTGTGTCGTAGGGCCGCAACACTGGGCAGACATATGCAGTGCAACAGACCTATGAGGAGTAGGATATATGACCTTCTATCGTCAGAGGTACTATTCTAGAAGCTTTTGTTTTATCTTCAGTACTTCTCGTATGGGTTCTACACATAGTTTCATAAATGTTCCCATTGTGGAGAGCCTTGGGCTATGCGTTTCTTCTTATTCTGATGTTCTGAGGATAGACACTTTTTGGGGACTAGAATGGTTGGTGTGTGTGAGTGCAAGGAGTGCCCCCATGAGTTTGGTTGGTATCACTTCCTTTGGTACCTTTATGTATTAGAGATGGAAGTCTATGATTTCATTCTAGGGATGGACTACTTGGTTCCCTTTCGAGCCTTTGTAGACTGCTATCGTCGTAGGGTGTGATCCACATCACCAGAGGGCGGAGAGTTTCTATACAAGGGAGAATGGGATGTTCAAGCGAGTCGAGCTGGACCAGAGCATCATGGGTGAGGTGGAGTCACAGCCCAGATTGTGAGATTATATCTGGTTGATCAGGGGAATTTTATGACGGATTTTCCTTTAGTGGTTTATTGTTCCAGGGATGTCATCCTAGACAACTTTTCAGGTATTTCCCTAAATAATGAGGTGGATTTCTCTATTGAGCTTGTTCCAGGAGCACACCGGTGTCCATTCCTCCTTATAGGATGGCCACAGCTGAGCTACAGGAGCTCAAGAGGTAGTTAGAGGAGTTACAGGCAAAGGGTTTTATCCGACCCAGTACATCTCCATGGCGTTCTACGGTCCATTTTGTGAAGAAGGTGGAAGGTACCCTCAGACTCTGTGTGGATTATCAGAAGCTGAACCAGTTGACGGGTAATAATCGATATCCTTGTCCAAGGATTGAAGATGTTTTTGATTATCTTTATGAAGCAAGAGTGTTCTCGAATATTGAATTGAGTTCAGGATATCATCAACTGCGCGTGAGACCATCAGATATACCGCTTACTGCTTTTCGGAGAAGATATGGTATGTACGAGTACTTGGATATTCCGTTCGGACTCACGAACGCGCCAAAAATTTTCATGGCTCTGATGAATCGTGTGTTCCATCCTTATTTGGAAGCTTTTGTGGTAGTATTCATGGACGAAATATTGGTGTAATCTCACACTCGACACGACCATGCCACCCATCTTGAGATCGTATTGAGTACACAGAGAGATCATCAGCTATATGCTAAGATCTCAAAGTGCCACTTTTGGATGGACCAGATTCACATCCTGGGTCATATAATCATAGAGGCAGGAGTTGCAGTAGACCCAGATAAGTTAAGAGCAATAGTTTCCTAGGAGCAACCTAAGAACGTGTTTGAGATACAGAGATTTTTTGGGATGGATGGTTACTACAGACGGTTTTTACAGTACTTTTCCTGCTTAGAAATGTTGTTGAAATGTTTGACTAAGAAGGGTTTGAAGTTTGTTTGGTCGAAATATTGCGAGACAACCTTTTAGGATATAAAAGGAAGGTTGACAGCATCACCGATCCTGATACTCCCAGAGTAGGGGAAGAGCTATATAGTTTACTATGATGCATCAGGTATTGGGCTGGGAGTAGTGTTGATGCAGGGCGATCGAGTCATTTTGTATGGGTCTCGGCAGTTGAGGCCACATGAGAGGAATTATACGGCACACGATCACGAGTTGGCTGCAGTTGTGCATGCGTTGCGCTGTTGGAGGAATTATCTTTTGGGAGACCATTTTGTGGTTATCACTAACCACAAAAGCCTCAAGTATATATTCACTAATAATGACCTAAATTTGAGGCAGAGAAGGTGGGTCGAGTACCTACAGTCCTTCTATTTTGAGTTACCTACACACCTAGTAAAGGTAATGCAGTAGCTGATGCACGGAGTAGGAAGACTCAGATAGAGGCTGTGTAGGAGTCCAGTGATGAGTGACAGCTTATGGGTTTGTTCTCTGAGATGAATTTGGAGGTGCACCACTATTAGGGGAAAACATATATTTCCTCTTTAGTTATGACTTCTACCCTCTTTCATAGAGTGAGGATGAGAAAAATATCTGATTTAGAAGGCCTAGTTCTATGGGAGTCAGTGGAAAGAGAGGACCCTCCTCCTGGTTGGACGATAGGCAATGATGAGCTTCTGCGTTTCCATGGATGAGTATGGGTTCTAGGGGATATACACGAGGAGCTGATGCAAGAGTTTCAGGCTTCATCCTGGGCAGTTCATCCTGAAATTACCAAGATGTACCGTGACTTGAGACATCAGTACTAGTGGCCGGGTTTGAAGAGAAAGTAGATAGTTATGTTACGAGCTGTTCCACCTGTCAATAGGTGAAGGCGGAGCATCATAGGCCAGCCAGGGTATTACAGAAGCTACCCATTCCATATTGGAAATGGGATGATGTCACGATAGATTTTGTGACGGGATTGCCGAGGTCACATAGAGGCAATGATGTCGTGTGGCTTGTTGTGGACAAACTCACGAAGGTAGCTCACTTTTTCCCGATCAAGGAGACTTTCGGTGTTGACGAGCTCGGAAGGTTATATATACGAGAGATCGTATGTCTTCATGGGGTCCTTAATTCTATTTTTTCAGATAGGGACGCCCGTTTTACGACACATTTTTGGAAGAGTTTTCCGAGGGCACTGGGTAAACCGGTGCTTCTGAGCACAACTTACCACCCTCAGACCGCTGGTCTATCAGAGAGTACGATTCAGGTGCTTGAGGACATGATGTGTGCATGCGTCCTGGACTTTGGGGGATCTTGGGAGAATCATATACCCCTAGTCGAGTTTTCCTACAATAACAGTTATCACGAAACTATTAAGATGGAACTTTACAAGGCTTTATATGGTAGGGCATGCCGATCACCTTTGTGCTGGATAGAGGCAGGTGAGGGAGGTATACTAGGTCCACATCTCCTGCAGGAGACTACTGATTAGGTCCAGTTGATTCAGAAGCAGATGGATACCGCGAAGTCTTATCTGAAGTCTTATACTGATCACCGCAGATGACCATTGGAGTTTGTGGTTAGGGATCAGGTTTTCATGTGTGTATCACCGAGGCTGGGACACAGACGGATCAGGATACAAGGTAAACTTTCACTGAGGTATGTGGGTCCGTTTGAGATTCTAGAGAGAGTCGGGCCGTTGCCTACCGGTTACAGTTACCACAGCGGTACCGAGCCATGCACGACGTCTTCCATGTATCTCAGTTGCACTGATATCATTGAGAACCGTCTCACATCCTTTAGCCCAAGGAGGATGAGCTTTAGATGGATGTGTCCTTTGAGAGAATCTAATTCGTATCATTGACATGAGGATGAAGGTTCTCTGAGGCCGGTCAGTTCCTCTTCTATGGGTGTTATGGTAGCATGGTCGAGTGCAGGACGAAACCTGGGAGTGGGAGACCAATGTACGTGCTCAGTGGCCAGAGCTATTCTGATCTTTATCTTCACCACCCTTGGAAGGGATATTCTGGGACGAATTTCTTTAAGGGGGGAAGTTTGTAAGATCCTGGTACTTATTTTTGAGGTACGGGTTTCTTCTTTTCTCTTTTCCTTCAGTGTTTTTGAGAAAATGGGGAAAATGGTGGAGAATCCCAAATTTTGGAAGTACACACCATGTACGTTTCCACACTCCATGTACTCATGACTATGTGGAATGAGTACACGGGGCGTGTGTCCATGTCATCAATGAAGGGTGTAGGAACCGACAACACGCCATGAAGTGGTCCTTTACACACCATGTATTCAGTCAGTAAGTGAATAGTAAGGCGGTGGCCCACTGTGAGACAACACATGCCGTGTACTGATAAAGACAGGTCATGTAGTCATGTCAGCAGGTTGATAGTGACACGTTGGTGGGAAGCCACCAAAATGAAGAGTTTAAAAATGAGATGTACACACCATGTACTTGGAAATACAGGCTGTGTACTTTTTATTTTCAGCTTAAAACAGGTAGTAGCCTCTTCATTTGGCAGATGAGGCATTTGAGCCGTTTTGGAGCCAAAGTAAGAGGTCAGAGCTTCGAAGATCCACCAGGTGCGCGTCAGGAATCCGTATCTGCCCCAGATGATCTCATTGGAACCGCACGGGTGGGTTATCCCTTCTCCTGGAGTAGTTCTCACCAATTCTTCCCCGTATGTATGTTATTTACGTTTGAATGTTTTGTCTCTTACCTCACATCTACCTTGTTTTTTGATGATTCGTGGAACATCGTTTGATTATACTGATCAGGGGTGTATAAGGTAGGTGTCTTGGTGTTTATTTTCCAACTGTCATGAATTTTTGTGTGTTTTTTAGCTACAAACCCATATTGGGGTGTCGTACGGCTGAGTCCGTGGCTATTTAATAACTAGAATTGCATAGGTGATTAAATAAAGTTGGAAAGCTGTTTTTTGGGATCAGTGCTTGGATCTAGGACCACCCCGGGGGTGCGTTCCTCTATTTAGCCGTTTGGCCAGGATACCCGTGGATATGACTCTAAAGTAGTCATTGTAGAATTTCCTTGAGATGAATTTCTTGTGAATGTTTATTTACATGTTGGGATTGGCCCAGTTACCTGTTATCATGAGGGAAGTGTTGTGATTAGCCTGTGGGCGTTGTACTGCTTAGCCTGTGGGAAAATTATTCTGTGCCTGTGGGTAGTTGATTCTGTGGCTGTGGGCGGCACTTCTTACGCTTTTGGGAAATATCTGTATTCTTGTGGGCAGATTCTTGTGTGGGATTCTCTTTACCCGAGGGTAGGAGTTGTACGTTCTGAGGACATTGGCTATTTCTTTAGAATATGCACTGTGGTGATATATTAAATTAAATGTATAAATGGATATTAAAATGGAAATATAACAGAGTAAGTTAGTTACTTTCAGTACTAATTTATTGCTTTTTACTACTGCACACTATTATTGCATGCTTTCACACAGTTGGGAACGAGCCTTTAGTGGGTGCCTACTGGGAATTTATTTCTCACAACGTGTTTGGGTCATGATTTTTGGCCCAAACAGATTACGTTTCTGCAGGTGTGGATAAGTGAAAGGGTCCTTATACAGGTACTTGATTGCTGATGGGGTGTAGGAGAGCATGGGACCAAGCATGGGCTCATGATGCTGCAGGATGTTCTGTTCTGTTTTCTGTACTTGTATTTCAGTTGATATGTATTGTATTGCATTGTAACATGTTCTGGTTATTTTGTAGAATAGGTAAATGCTGCATCTTCATATATATATGACTCCTGCTTTCCCTTTTTGTTATATGTTATCCATTTCAGTTATATATAAGGTTACTGCTTCCACTGTTGTTGTATAATTTATTTAATTCCTCTACGCTACACTTTGACAAATGAGGGCATAGTTTCCCCACTATCAACCCTGGGCCCTTGCTTCTAGTCGGCAGCCTCTGTCGTTTGGGGAAATGCGCTTCAGGTCACGTGGCGAACCGGGTTCGGGGCACCCGTTGAGTGCCACCCGGGGCCGGGACGTTACACGAGAAATAACAATGGATTAATTCAGTAAAAACCAACATACCAAACTTATAAAATAATGAAGGCACCTGACATATAATGCTCAACACAGCCACATATGGTTTCAACATGATCATAATCACAAAAAACATTATATAACCAAAATATATGAAAACAGGAATTAGAATAAAATGTATAAATCAATCAAGGAACCATCATCATATATAAATTATATTGGAACTATTTAGTAATATTTGATATAAACATTTGGATCTAACCATTATGATCTATTGCCACATAAATTAAGACACAATTTTTTAAGATGGATTAGAATGATCAATAATTTTGAAGCTCTATGATCTACCAGCGGAACAACAATAATTCCCTGGGCACCCTTTGTCCACATGGCCATATATTGTAAGCTCCCTTGTTCTTCCTCTAAAAGAGTCTTTTAATATCAATGATAAGACACTCGTTGACTAAGTCATACATACAATCAGACACCTATAATCTCCCTTATTCTATAGTATACAAAACACCTAATCACAAAGAATTCATAATCACATAATCTAATTTAAAATCCAAAATTTAATTAACCAATATCCTAGTTTACAAAGACACCTTCGAGAAAATATCAACATTTTTAATCCCCACATCAACTTTTCATTAAATCTATAATCTACCATTATTCCCTCTTTTCAAATACATGGAGTGCATCAATGATAATCCCCTATTATAAGACACTATAAATCAAAAAAAAACTCTGACCAAATCCATGAATCACAATAAGAATGGATATAATATAAATAATAAAAAATGTAGGGTAAATTTATTAAATAAAAAACAATTGAAATCCTCAATTAAGGGAAAATGATGGAAAACTATCCCTAAATAGGTACAAAAAATTGAAACATAATAAATACATATCACCATCCAAAAAACCACTACATTGGATTAGGATAGGTCCTCACAAATATAAACATTAATATAATGAAACAAGACACCCATCAAATACCCTAAGATTAACCAAATATAATGCTAGGGTTTCACTATTATAAAAACTAGAAAAATGGGTTGAATAATGGGATATAAGGAAAATCGTTTTGAAAATGATACTACATCATGATAAATTACCATGGAATCAATAAAAATACATAAAAATGTAGAAGGGATAGGTTAAAAGGAATGAGGGGAGGACTGTACAGGATTGGGGGGATGAAATTAGGAAATGGGGAATTTAATAAGAGATGGAAAAAATGTCAAAACTCCTTATTTTTAACGACCAGAATAAATAACATGGTTTTCCTACATGGTCAAACAAACTAATTTCCAAATGTGAAGGAAACACTTTCATTCCAAAAACATCTTACATTCTTAGTGAAAACATGCTCAAACAATAAATAATTGAACCTTATCTGAAAAATAATTATCTTCTACAGATATTCATGGTTGAAAAAACATTGTAATTTCAATTCTCCAATGAATTATTGTTAAAAACTATTTTTTTGACCTAAAAAATCATATAAAATACAAGAATTATTAAATAAATAAATAAATGAAATAGAAAACATAGATGTGACCATACAGTTGTTACAATTCTCCACACTATTCCATGTTTATCCCTTATATTTTCTTCAAGGATTCTTATAAAAAACTGGTGAGGCCATTGCTTAATCACTAAAGCACCATACTCCGAATTCTAATGGATATCAAAATCAAACTTCCAAAGAACACATAAAATTGAGACTGATGTTTCATAGAGCATTGTGCTATGATAATCTAGGAAAAAAAGAAGTTGTTACTTAATTGTGGTGTTATTATCTTACTCCAAATCCTCCCACTTAATCATATTTGATGGGTCTAGACAAATATTCATCAGTAGGGATAGATAAAACTTGTTTCGAATCAATGGAACCCATTGATTAAAGTGAAAGTAATATGGTTTCCTCCTAAGACATTCCAAAACACAAAAATTCAATGCATTACATTGTATCATCTTACTCGGTATTCCCAATAGATGATGTAACATTTGAATGGATCCCCATAAAAACACATAATCATCGTCATTAACATTGAATGAGTGATGAAGATGATTGAAATTTGTTTTCTATAGAATTTGAGATGTCCTTAACATATGTTGGAAAAACAAAACATTCTTTGTCATCTCCTAGATGGGACATAGTCACACTATGAATTCACAAACAACTCATCCCAATACGATGGGGACCAATAATTCCATCCATAAACCACATAAAAATAGGTCATATTTATTGGGGATTGATTTTTATTTTTGTTATAGTCATACACGACCAATGATAGATATATTTCCAAAGACATCAGAAGACAAGAACATATACCAAAATCATATACTCAAGAATATGGATGTCCATATTAGTATGGCCATATATCTTAATTTGATATTATGTTATCCAATTCAACTAAATCTTAATTCCCTTGTATAATATTTTAAAATGCATAAAAGGCCATCTTAGTTGAAGACAATCACTCAGGCCCCCCAAGAGTCATGTTAATCTCTCAAATGTACAATTTCACATGATCCTCTATATAAATATATTACCTAATGGGATGAAAATTGGATTACATGGTCAACAGATCTATAGTCACCATAATCTAATATTTTACAGTTGATGTATAATGAAGACTGATTAGAATGTCCATAGTGATTTAGTTCTACTTCAATAGTAGAATTTGAATAGGTTGAAGAAACCCAAATGGTCTCAGAAGATCAATATTTGTCCACACGTATGTAGAATGATGATATAGAAAATCCAAAATCGATTATACCATCCGAGGATCTCAAAAATAATTATTTATAGTGTAAAACAAATTGGTAGCTTTTATGTGAACAACCCATAATAAAATAATTCCCCTCATGTATTACCTCCTATATCAAGGTCAAGGGAACAACCAACAGCTTTTTGAATAGGTGGGTACTGTAAAATCCCAAGTAAATGAAAAATAATATATTTTCATATTTATTAATATTTGTGAATTAAATATTAATTTTACTTTAATGGGGTTTCTATGTTCTATAGCGTACACGATACGCAACAATGGGTTTCATTGAAAATCTTACGTTGCACACTAGTAATATAATATTATTATTTAAAATGGGAGTTAACTCCTGACTGTTTGATTGGTGGGAATCAAAAAAACTAACTTCAATATGATTATACATTATTGTTAAATGTATTTACTTTTATCCAATAAAATATAGAGGCTCAAAATGTGAATGAATCTAATTTTAAGCATAATTTACATTAAAAGGTCGATTTACCACCTTTTAAAGGAGAACCCATTTTAAATATAGTTTTTCTCACTTTAATAAATTATATTTAACCAAATAAAATCCTTCTTTGGAATGGGGACATCAAAATTTTCTTTGTGAAATTTTTTGGATTTTTTCAGCTAAGGTTCATTTTTTAATGAATAGTGAAAAACATTATATTTTAATTCAAAACTACGTTTTAATATAATTTATTTTTATTGTTATATTATCTTTTTCATTGGTTTTAATGTTTAATTAAAATCTATTTTTACCATTTAATCCAATTTTTGTCATTAGAATTAATTTTACATTGAAATTGGACATAAACAAGTGTCAATCTTTTGGTAGTTATTATTTCATAAAAACACGCTATTTGTTTTAACAACGGGAATTAATTTTAAATTATTTAATACTAATTATATATTTACAATATGGTAAAATAGAAATAATTTTTTAATTATGATTATCCAATATATATTAGGATGAAATTTTGGTATTTTTCTGGAAAAACATCAACTTTTGATGAATAGTGAAACCACTTAGTAGTTGTTAAAATACAACATTTTTCGACAAAATGAAATGTTACCACATATTTGAATTTAATTTAGAAAATCTGACATACATGGTCGTTATTAGTAAGTAAAATGTGGTTCAATATGGTGAAAATATTTTTTGGTGAATAGTAACTTTTGGCTTTTATTTACCGCGGTTAAAGGTAAATAGTTTAATTTAAGGTAAAAAGAATATTATAAGAATTGAAAATTACCTTAACACTTGTTCTAACCTTATTTAATGAGTAATGGACGACCATGGGCATTTTTGGGTCGATTTTGGGGACCCATGGGGCCACTTATAAATGATAATGAAATTTTAGATTAATTAATTTAATGTAAATACAAAATGACATAAACAAATATCTCCTTGTAAATTAATTTTTATATGGAGTTATATAAGTTTTTTTTCGACTATAAATATTCATTGTAAAGATAAAAAAATTTATTACATCATGGGTGCTTTTTTTAATTTTTATACATCGAATAAATTTAATTATTTATGACACAATAATGATGCAATGTTTACCTCATTAATAAATGTTTTAATTAAATAACATTATAAATATACAAACAACAAGAAAAACATGTCTAATTTTTATTGGATGATTTATTTCGACCCTGAGTCATCTTATCTTCAACTTTAATGTTTTTTTATCTTTAGAAACTGAATATCAATATATAATAAAATAATAGTTTCACACTTTCCTAAAGAGCCCCTCCTCCCCCTTATAAAAATAGTCCATTTATAACCAATTCCTCACACCACATAAGCCTTTTGTCTCGTCCTAACTCCGCCCAATTAAGCTCCCTACATACCTCTCCTCCACCTAGAAACCTTAACGTAGGCAGAAGGAAATTTAACAAACCATTTTTGTTCAAACCAAAGTGAGTTAGCCAAACTAAAGGTAACAGTTTCTCTTAAATACTTTTGTTCTATATTGTTTTATTTTCATTCTAAAACCCCTAAAATCTTTTTATTAATTTCTTTTATAAAAAGAATAGTATCTGAAATATACTAGGATTTTGATATGATAAGTATTCGAACTACACTTACACACACCTACATATAACAGGTGAAAAACATACTGTGTCTGTGGATGGAAAACTAACGCCTCATGAAACGATGATTGTTCGATTATCTCATACCACCTCTCATGGTGGACATTAAGATGACACTATATTTATATATGATATATATTATTTTTATGTTTTATTTATGTTTATGTAGTTTTTTTATCATACCTTTATGGTTTCCACTATATGTAAACACGATAATTTCTTTTGAGGAAGAGCAGGCTACCGCCCCCACAAAGTGATATGACTCATTAATGCCATATGTGGGACGTATAGAGGATGGAGTTAATTATATTATATGATATTATACAGTAATTATAATATAACTATGTATAATTATATTTTAAGTACATTTACTTACGAAATAGAAATGAATGTGGTGTTCATGTGTACGTAGGACTTACAGTCTCCATGAACGGTGCATTTCATTTCTTATCACAAAATGTTATGTACTATTATAAATAAATGTATATTCTAGATATATATTATAAATATGATTTTTAAATCGTGAATATCATTCTGGATATAATGAACTTTTGACCATGTGAAAAACTTGTAACTATATGGTGTTCATTTTTTACTCAAGTACCAAATATTGACAAAACGAACATTATTAAGGTAAATGATTACTTAATGTTTATAACATTGTAATAAGTGATATAAAAGGAATAATAAATTTGAAAAAGGTTGTTAAGAAATTAGAAATTATCTTTAGTTTATTATTTATGAGATTAAAGAACGATCGAGTCAAGTCAGACACGAGGAAAGGGGTTTTGTCTGAATCTCCTTTCATTGAAGCATATTTTGTTTTAATACACGACTTTATTTTATAGACTGTATAAACACCATTGATATATCAAAGGGAATATTTTTCTAAGAATCATTTTACTAAATGACAAAAGGAATGTTTTTTTATGTAAGCGGTGACAATGACACTTCCTCTTCCATGAGTATTATTTGATCTTTGGATATTTTTAACAAGCTGTAATGTTTTTTAATGGAAAATAAATACCATGTACACTTTTATGTATTTTATTATTGAAAATCGTTTTGATAATGGATTTGTTATGTCAATATATTTAAGTGATATCTTGTGATTTAAATGTGTAAAATTTTTCTTTTTTTTATATATGTTTTAGGTGTTATGATTTTATAATGGTACTTGGACATTTGACGGGTGGATACGTGATAAACCAAATGACGAGTGGTGCCTTGATAAACCAGGACGGGTGGTGACGTTATAACCTCCAATGCATTGGGTATGGAAGTCGGCCGTATGGATATTCCATTTAGTGATATATGTGGATGTAGACCGTATCGTTTTCCATTTAAGTAAGATTATTTCCCAAGTTACCTTTATATGTTATGTGATCTTTATATGTGTTTTATGGTAATATTTTGGTTTCAAAAGGTTATGCAGTGATCTTTTATTTAGTGAAGTGTATTTACAACTTCATAAAGGTGAAATGTATTACTTATGTTAAAGTATTCATGGTTTACTTGTTGTTTTGAAATACTAACAGTTTTCCTTCTTTCTGTATACCTTATTGAGCTTTTTATTCTCATCCCATGTTTTTGAAATGTTTTTCATAGGACATAATGTTGAATAGGGTCAAGGATCAGATCAAGGAAATGTCATTCTATCTTAAACATAGAACTAGACATGACTATTCTTTGAAGAGTTTTTATTCTACGAAATAAATGGAAATGGAGTAGAAGTTTCTACTTTGTAGTCTTTTGAGATGAAATAGTTATGTCCTAATTCTCTAAAAATATAAACCTAAAAAGATCCTCAATGTGAATTATTCTTTTAATTCAATATTATTGTAATGTATTAAGGTCGAGTCCATATAGTTGGTATCATATGTCAGTTTAGACAACTTTAGGAGTTAGGGTATTGTTAAATAAATGTCCATAAATTAATTTATGGTAATATTGAAAGGATATAGCATTTACAGATTACTATGTTGATTTGCCTAAGATATTTCTGTGTTCATAATGATTTTTCATAGGGTAATAATGGTAGTTTTTATAGGAAGGAATACATAGGTAAATGACTTTCCAAATCAATATACTGAGATTGTCAGAATCCGAATTAAGTAGATTACGACATCGATGGCTAAGTTGACTCAGGAGATAAATGTTGTTTGTGTTCATTGATGATATTTTGGTTTATTCTAAAAGTAAATAGTAACATGAAATTCATTTAAGGTTATCTTTCAAACCATAAAAGAAAATAAGGTTTATGGGATATTCAGAAAGTGTGAGTTTTGGTTACAAAAATTATTTTTCCTTGGTCACATTGTTTCAAAAAATGGTATAATTGTTGATCCTACAAAAACAAAAGTTGTTGATGAATGGCTAAGATGGAAAAATATAAGCGAGATCCATAGTTTTTTTTGGTTTGGGAGGTTATTAATGAAGGTTTATTGAAAGTTTTTCATGGTTATCTAGTCCAATGTCTAAGTTAACTCGAAAAGGTATTATGTCAATTTGGAAAAATTAATGTGATGATTGATTTTAGGAATTGAAATGAAGATTGGCGAATGCTCTAGTTTTGGCACTTCCATCCAGAATTGGTGAGTTTTTTTATCTATAGTGATTCTTCGTTGAAAGGACTTGGATGTTTCCTACTGCATAATGATCAGTTTATTGCTTATGCGTCATGTTAGTTGAAACCTCATGAGTTAAATTAACCTACACATGATTTGGAATCATATACTGTTGTTTTTTCTTTAAAATTTTTGAGGCATCATTTGTTTGGAGTAAAATATAAAATATATATTGATCATAAAAGTTTAAAATATATATTCACACAAAAATGAATTGAACCTGAGACAGAGGAGATGGTTGGAATTAATCAAGTATTATGACTGCACGATCCATTACCATATGGGAAAAGCAAGTAAAGTGGCTGATGATTTGAGTCGAAAAAGTAATGTCTCTTTAACCATGCTATGTTTGGAATGAGATCCTTTGATTTTTGATTTGATGAACTTTGGCATAGAAGATGTTGGTGGAGGAAATTCTTTGGTTTTGTTTCAAGTGTCAGTGAAATCATCTCTATCAGACAGAATAAGGCAAGTGCATAAATAAGACAGTGAGTTGCAGAAAAAGGTAGAGTTAGTTCATAAGGGTAAGTTGTATGATTTTAACGTTGATAATTATTCGGTTTTGAGGTTTCGGAAGAGATTATTTGTGCCTTGTGATTCATAGTTGAAGAATGAGTTGTTATGTGAAGCTCATAGCTCTATATTTTCAGTTCATCCTGGTGGTACTAAGATGTACAGAGATCATTGGGAGTATTAATGGTGGGATATAATGAAAAGAGAGATTGTTGATTTTACTATGAAGTGTTTGACTTGTCAACAGGTTAAAGAAGAGACTTAGTTACCGAAAGGGATGCTTCAACTATTACCAGTGCCAGAGTGGAAATGGGAAAATATATCCATGGACTTTGTTGTGGGATAACCGATGACATCTAGAGGTAATAATTCAATATTGGTTATAGTTGATCGATTGACCAAATATGCTCATTTCCTTCCTATTTGAGATACTTTTTCTCAAGATTAACTTTCTCGGTTCTATTTTAAAGAGATAGTCAGGTTGCATGGAGTTCCCCTCTCTATTGTATCTGATCATGATCCCAGATTTATTTCTAAATTTTGGAAAGGCCTTCAGAAGCCCTTGGGTACTGGATTAAAATTTAGTACAATTTTTCATCCTCAATCAGATGGACAGTCTGAACGAATAATTCAGACCTTGGAAGATATGAAACGTGCTTGTTCACTAGATTATCAGGGATGTTTGGAACAACATATTTTTTCGGTTGAATTTTCTTATAATAACAGTTTTCATTCCAGTATACAGATGGCTCCATTTGAGTCATTATATGGAAAGCGTTGTCAAACTCCAGCTTTTTGGGATGAAGTAGGTGAAAGATGGCAGATGGAACCAGAATTGGTTAAAGAGATGGCAAGGAATGTTCAGTTTACTCAAAATCACACGAGAATAGATTACAACAAATAGAAAAGTTATGCGGATAAACAGAGGGATGATATTTCTTTTGAGGTAGGTGATCATGTCTTTCTCAATGTTTATCCATGGAAAAGTGTGAGGCATTTTGGTAAGAAGGTAAAGTTGAGTCCGAGGTTCATTGGACCTTATAAAATAATGGAGAAAGTTGGATCAGTTTCTTATTGACTGGCCTTACCTCCAAGTTTGTCCCAGGTACACAATATTTTTTCATTTTTCGATGTTGAGAAATTATATGCCAGATCAATATCATGTTTTGAGTTAAGAGGTAGTTCAGTGGGAAGAGAATCTCTCTTATAAAGAACATCCAGTCCAGATTCTTAACCATAGAGAACAAGTGTTGCAGAATAAATTAATTCACCAGATAATGGTTTTTTGAAAAAACCACATGTTTCAAGAGGAAACGTGGGAATCTGAAAATGCTATGAGGGATAAATACCCCACACATATTTTTATAAGTGAATAAAAATTGTGAGGACACAATTTTCAAAAGGGGGGAAGGATGTAACATCCCATGTAAATGAAGAATAATAGATTTTAATATTTATAAATATTTTTGAATTAAATATTAATTTTACTTTAAAGGGGTTTCTATGTTCGATAGCGTAACCGATACACAACAATAGGTTTCATTAAAAATCTTACGTTGCACACTAATAATATAATATTATTATTTTAAATGGTAGTTATCTCCTCGTTGTTGTATTGGAGGGAATGAACAAAACTAACTACCATATGATTATACATGATTGTTAAATTTATTTACTTTTATCCAATAAAATTTATTGGCTTAAAATGTGAATGAATCTAATTTTAAGAATAATTTACATTAAAAGGTCAATTTACCACTTTTTATTGGTGAACCCATTTTAAATATATTTTTGGTCACTAAAATGCGTTCTATTTGTCCAAATAAAATTTTTCTTTGGAATGGGGACATCAAAATTTACTTTGTGTAAGTTTATGGAATTTTTCTGATAAGGTTCATTTTTTAATAAATAGTGAAAAACATTGAAATTTTATTTCAAAACTACATTTTAATCTAATTTATTTATTTGGTTAGATTATATTTTTAATTGGTTTTAATGTGTAAGAGAATATATTTTTACCATTTAATCCAATGCTGTTCATTTAAATTAATTTCACTTTGAAATTTGACATAAACAAGTGTTAATCTTTTGATGGTTATTGTTTCTAAAAAAACGCTATTTTTATTGAACAACGAGAATTAATTTTAAATTAAATAATGCAACTTCTATGTTCAGAATTTGGTAAAATAGACATAATTTTTTAATTATGAATATTAACTATAGATTGGGCTGAATTTTTGGTATTTTTCTGAAAAACATCAATTTTTTTATGAATAGTGAAACCACTTAGTAGTAGTTTAAAAAAAATTTCCATTAAAATGAAATTTTATAACTTCTGTGAATTGAATATTGAAAATCCGAAATACATGGTTGTTATTAGTAAGTAAAATTTGGTTCAATATGATGAAAATAATTTTTGGTGAATAGTAACTTTTCACTTTTATTTACCACGGTTAAAGGTAAATAGGGTAATTCAAGGTAAAAAAATATTATAATAATTTAAAATTACATTAACACTTGTCATAACATTATTGGATGAGTAATGGACTATCATGGAAATATTTGGGTTGATTTTGGGACCCCATGGATCCCCTTATGAATGATAATGACATTTTAGATTAATTAATTTAATGTAAAGACAAAATGACATAAATAAATATACCCTTGTAAATTAATTTTCATATGGAGTTATATAAGTTGTTTTTTAGATTATAAATATTTATTGGAAATCTAAAACAATTTCATACATCATGTTATTTTTTTATAATTTTCCGAAATCAAATAAATTAAATTATTTATGATACAATAATGATGCAGTGTTTACCTCAATAAGAAATCATTTAATTAAAAAAGATTATAGATATTAAAATAACAACCAAAACCTGTCCAATTATAATTGAATGAATTTATTTCGATCACGAGACATATTATATTAATCTTTAATGATTTTTGGTCCTTTAGAAACCGAATATCATTATATAATAAAATAATAGTTTCACACTTTCCTAAAGATCCCATCCTCCCCCTTTTAAAAGAAGTCCCTTTTTAACCAATTTCCCACACCTCTCAAGACTTATGGTTTCTCCAAAATCTACCCAATTAAGCTACCTACATTCCTATCCTCCACCTAGAAGCCTTAACTTAGGCATAAGGAACTTCAACCAACCATTTTGGTTCAAACCAAAGTGAGTTACCCAAATTAAAGGTAACAGTTTCTCTTAAATTCTTTTCATCTATTTTGTTTTATTTTAAATCTCAAACAACTAAACTATTTATATTAATATATTTTATAACAAAACCTGTATATTAAATATACTAGTATTTTTTTATTAGAAGGATTCGAACTAAACATACACACACCTCCATCTAATGGGTGAAGAACATACTGTTTCTGTGGATGGAAAACTAACGCCTCACGAAACGATGATTGTTAAATTATCTCATTACACCTCTAATGGTGGCTATTAAGATGGAAATGTATTTATATATGATATATATTATGTTTATGTTTTATTTATGCTTCTGTATTTTTCTTAAATAGAAAACTGTTATGGTATCCATTATGGGTAAATGCGATAATTTCATTTGAGAAAGTACGGAATACCACCCCCTGAAAGTGATATGACTCGTTCATGGAATACATGGGATGTATAAAGGATGGAGTTAATTATAGTATTTGACATTATACTGTAATTATAATATAACTATGTATAATTATTTTTTAATTCCATTAAAGTGTGAAATAGAAATTAAAGTTGCGTTCATGCGTACGTACGGCTTACCGTCTCCATGAATGGTGAATTTCATTTCTTATCTTCAAATGTTATGTACTATTATAAATACATGTATATAATGGATATATATGATATATATGATATCTAAATTATGAATATCATTATAGATATAATGAACTTTGGGCCATTTTAACAACTTGTAACTATATGGTGTTTATTTTTGACTCACGTACCAAATATCGTCAAAACGAACATTATTGACTTAAATAATTACATAATTTTTATAAAGTGGTAATAAGTGATATAACAAGAATAATAATCTTGAAAAAGGTTCTTAATCAAGTAGAAATTAGTTTTAGTTTATTATTTAGGAGATTAAAGAACGATCGAGTCAAGACGGAAATGAGGTAAGGGACTTCGTCTCAATCTCCTTTCATTGAGGCATATTTTGTTTTAATACAATACGTTCTTTTATATGATGTATAAACACCATTAAAATTTCAATGGGAATAATTTTCTACAAAGAATTTTACTAAACGAAAAAAGGAATGTTTTTTACCTAAGCGGTGACAACGACCTTTCCGCTGCCACGAGTATTATTTGATCCTTGGATTCCTTAACAAGCTGTAATGTTTTTAAAAGGAAAATAAATACCATGTACTCTTTTATGTATTTTGGTATTGGAAATGGTTTTGATAATGGATTTGTTATGTCAAAATATTTAAGTGATATATTGTGATTTAAATGTGGAATTGTTTTCTTTCCTTTATATATATTGTATGTGTTATGATTTTATAATGGTACTTGGACATTTTACGGGTGGTTACATGATAAACCAAATAATGGGTGGTGTCGTGATAAACCATGATGGGTGGTTACGTTATAACCTCCCATTCATTGGGTATGGATGTTGGCTGTATGGATATTCCATTTTGTGATATGTGTGGAAGTCGACCATATGCTTAATCCATTTATGTATGTTTATGTCCTAAGTTACCTTTATATGTTATGTGATCTTTATATGGGTTTTATGGTAATATTTTGGTTACAAAAGGGTAATTAGTGATATTTTTTTCAATAAAGAGTATTTATTACTTCATAAAGGTGAAAAGTATTACTTATGTTAACGTATTCATGGTTTACTTGTTGTTTTGAAAAACTAACAGTTTTTCTTCTTTGTGTATACCATTCTATGCTTTTTATGCTCATCCCAAGTTTTCGAAATGTTATTCATAGGACATAATGTGGAATAGGGTCAAGGATAGAATCAAGGAAAATCCATGCGGTCTTAAACATGGAACTAGACATGACTCTTTTATTCAAAAGTTTTTATTTAATGAAAAAATAGAAACTGAGTAGAAGTGTATACTTTTTAATCATTTGAGATGAAATAGTTTTGTCCAAATTCTCTTAAACTCTACACATAAAAAGATCTTGAATATGAATTATTGGATGAATTCAATATTTTGTAAGGTTTTATGGCCAGGTCCTTACCGTTACTGTAGAAAAACCAACCCTAATAACCCATGGTCTTATCACAATTAATAACTCCTTTAATCTAATACTAGTTTGGGGAATATTCTTTCTCTCACTAATCATGTTCAACAAGATAGAAAATGGAATGATCATTGGTAAAAAACCTTCTCTCCATCCAAATGGAACACATGAAATATATCATAAGGAAAACCCATAAATATCTACTCAACCATTAATTCATTAACTACCAGGATTGAAAAATTCATGGACAAGGAATAAGTGACCAAATTCCCCTTCCTAGGTATATATGTAATGTTGAAATCATTAGTTAAAAAAACTCAAACTGATTTCATTCCCTGAGATTCAAACCCAAATGCATGATTACATGATTTGGGAACTTATGATCTGAATAAATTGTAATCCACTTACTGACGAGGTATCAGAGCCATGTATTTAACACACACTTCATAATTACTAACTCCATGTCGTGGGTGTTGTAATTCCTCTCTTGTCAGAATAGATAAATCTAACCTAAATCCCATGATTATCCTCCTATATAAATACACTCCCCAATCCCACACCTTTGGAATAAAAATACACTACATGTCTATTCAATTGATCATGAAGAATTAGGAATAATAATATATAAAAATTAACCTTAAACTCCTATAAAAATGATAAAACATGTCACTCTTCAAAAAAATTACCACTTTATGTGTTAAAAATACAAAGGGAGATACCACCATAGATAAATCCCAAACTAATAAACATTAATAATTGGTCAATCCTTAAAAAATCATGCGGTAAAAAAATCCCAATGAATTCGAAAAACATAACTGATTGGATTTCATTTTAGTATAAAAAAACAATTATGAAATATTGTAGTGCCCAAAATCATTAGCTCTTTTATCGAGAACATTCACATATCAATCATGGAAAAAATATATTTATCACTTGATTTTCACACACAAACAATTTGATAGTCTATGTGATCCTTCTCCATCATGAAATACCCCATGGTACCATTAAAAACCTTCATAATTATAGAGTTGAAATGATGATGATATATTCTGTTCACCAATTTTATAAATACTACAGGAGCATTAGATTGACCAACATAAAAAATTAGATAATAAAATTTTCCATAATGTCTCCTAATGGTAATATTATGAATATTATATTCTTGGACCCTCAACGGATGATCCCATAACATCTACATAATATTGGAAAACTATAAGGATCCCTGGAGTTTAGAAAAATATATATTCATTCATAGGAAAAATATATTTATCATTAAGAGTCATCTAATTTTTCTTATGATAACCTATTCAAATCAGGATAATTCGAAATTACTTCATTATGAAATGAACCAGCGACACCAAGAACTTACCCCTAGGAATGATACATCTCTTTATTTCATTTTCCTCCAATATAGTTTTGAAATATATTATCTCATTTGGATCTATCTAGTATGATGGAAATTAAATGGTTCTAATATAGAGGATTATATCATTAGTGATCTAGATAGTTTTTAGTGATAATAAACTATTAAAATAATCAAAAAACACCTTCGGTGACCATTCCATGACCAATGGAAGATGAAAATATAATCCTTTATCAGAAATCATAATGAAAAACAATTAAAAATTACATGGGATTTATCCCAAATATGAAATGATGAGCACATACCTTCTCGAACTCAGATCCAACTCTCCCGAGATGACGTGAGTGTTCATATCAAGTGACTAAAAATAGACATAAAGATGATTAAATCAATATGGTTTAGAAAACTAATCATATAATCTATGAAAATTATGAGTAATAAAAATATATTGATCCAATCAAATGATTTCTCACATGAACACTATAGTTTCAACCAAATCAAGAAACTCCAGGAACTTGGAAACTGTAACATTATTCCATCCCAACAAGTTTATAAGGTCTATCTAAAATAGAATAAACTCTACTCACATACCCAAATAATAAAGAATCATAAATGATAAAAGTAATTGGATGAATCAAAATGAAAAAGTATACATCTATTAATGAATTAAAAACCATTATACATCTGATGACGATTTTTCCCTATATAAAATCCTTAGGTTCCACATTTGTGGCATAAAGATATCCTATATTAGACTTTCCATGATAAATCAATGAATCATGAGTATCACCCATATACTGTGGGTGGGATCTCATACCATTAGTAAAATATATACTCTTGTATGATCCATTAGAAAATAATTAATAAAAACCACTCCCTTGAATGGAAACTGTAAAGAATCCCCGATGATAACACATATTCCCACACCAGTGGATCATCATTGAAACATCTATAAAACTTCCTATTATATGGAAATACCTACCACACTAGTAATAAGCCACTATATTATTCCCATAAGGAATCTTCTGGATTTACTCCTAATGAAATTGTATATATTTTTAAAATACCGCAATAAGGTTTCTCCAAATTCATCTTCAATCATGGGAAAGAACTCTTCTAACACCAAAACCATAAGAAAAAACAATGATCCCAATATTATTTACTAATTTACTAAATATATCACCACATTATAGACCACATCGAAATTAGTTGGTAGGAAATATTGGACACACATTGATCAGACATCAGCATTCAAATCCATTTTTGAATGTCCATTTTTTATATATTCATTCATGAGGAGATACAATGATAGTGAAATAACATGGAAAAATAGAACATTACATCCATGAACATTCTTCATGATCCATCCTAAAAACCCATATGTTTTTACCACCTATTGAATCACATAATAAAACTTCAAATTAAATGATTTTTAATGGTTCTCGATGTGAGATCATCATGCCTATTCGCTTACACCACGGATTCCAAACATTTACAACCCCTTTCTTTATTCATATAATTTTAAGCACACCTTGATGTCTTAGGGGTCTCGATAAAAAAATATACTTAATCCTTTCAATAAATTCCTATATCTTATAGGTGACCTTTTCACCAAGGATGAGTAGTGTATTCTTCTTTATAAACTCTTATACATGTTTTATTTTTCAATCTCGACTTCTACCTCCGTCTATTCCTAGAAATTATATGATATAGAACTCAATACAATTTATTAGGGTCAACCAAGGGAGTATCTTATGGACTATTCTCAAATAACCTTACCTGTGACTAGAAGAGGACCTTCCGAGATATGTTGTTAATAAAACAAAAGATATAAACTTAATCTAAACACAATTATATCTCTTTTAGTATACCTAAAACCATAAGAAACACAACTAATATGTATAAAAAACAACATAATTACAGGAAACACAATCAAATATCGAAGTGGATAAAACATAAATAATTTATTAATTATTCTAGTATAAATTGTTTTGACAGATTCGGAAAAAATTATGTTCCGATTGTGTGATTTTTTTTGTGAAATAGCATAAAAGGAAACATAGTCTCACCATTGTTACTAAAAACTATGTACCTCTATATTCTACCATGATATCACCCTAAATAGAATATTTATCACAACCCCCATTGGTTCTCATTGAATCTCAAAACTAATGATGGAAATCATTAGATATCATAAGAAATGCTAAATGGGTCTTTACAATATAATCAATCCCTAACCACGAACGAAAAATGGAGGATTGTCACAATAGAGAGCTAGCTAATCACTCCTCAATTCCTACAACCTGATCCATGACTGTCTTATCTAGTATTTAACCCCAGAACATATCAAATAAGAGATTTTGATACCATTTTATTTAGAATTATCCTAGTTCAACCCAACCATTCACTAATTCCATCTCACCACAATTCTGGATGCGTGTTCATAATTGGTACAAGCTACCAACAAGAACCAGGGTTTCAAAAATATTAGATTGGTAATTTTTTCACTATTAAAGAATCAATCATGACCCATCAAATAATTTTTCGACCATAGTAAATGTTTAATAAGTATAACAATAGATATAAATATATATGACAGAGTAAGAACAATAGTGATTAAAATATATATTTTAACATGATCACATCACAAGTCATAAATAATAATTAAACATAATATATTCATAGTGAAAACTCAAAATAGTAAAAAATGATGAATATGTAACACATCATGAGTAAATGGTAATAATCAAAAAAAATTCTCTACTTGAGTAAACTAAGGGATACAATTCCACCACTATCCCAACCAATTAAGGGAATGGGTAATGAAGAGGGTCCCAAAAAACTACCCAAAGCCCTTACCATTACCCATGTCCTATAAAACAATATTCACATATAACCAAAGGAGAATGTTTGGTTGTGAGCTAGAAATAAATTTAGGTTACCACCATGAGTATATGAAAGGAATTTATCAATGAAAAAAATAATTCTTATTTGAATAATTTTTTTTAAAACCAAGTTTAAAATTAAACATGTTAACTTAAAAAAATACATCTGAAATCAATTTTAGATTTACATAAATAATCCATAATTTCAAACATTGTAGAAATTTTAAATAAGTAAAAAATTACATCTCAAATAATCTTCTTAACAGACCCACACATGGAATAAACATAATCCTAAAAATACATACCGTCATATATACAAATATAGAAAAAATAAGAATAATAATAAAATCAATCAATCAATAAAGGAACTGTAGTCATCTATAATGAATATAGAAATCATATGTGAACATATAATATTTATTATGGGATCTAAATAATACTATCTATGGTTAATTGATATAATCTAAGGTTTTACAAGATGACTAAGTATGATTGATTATTTTGATGATCACACTACCTTTCTAAGGATGAATAATAATTCAATGGGGTTTCTTAGTCCACATATTCACATTTTATTTCATCCCCTATCCATCATCAAAAGGGATCAATTGGTTTCATAGATAACACTCTCTTTTATCAATTTTTGGCTTATACATACATATGACCAATGAATCCCATATGATACCCAATTCTAAATAATAGACATAAACATGTTCCAATCACATAATCTAGTTCAAAATCCAATTTATTAATCCAAGAGACAATTTAAATACAATATATTCCGAAATTTAAAACCTTTTAGTAACCAAATTTAAAATACATTTAAAACAATAAATCGTTTTTGATCTCTTTTAACATATACATGGTGTGCATAAAATCCAAGTCCCTTTCAATAGACACTTTAAATAAAAAAACTAGCAATAAAATCCATGAATCTCAACAAGAATGGATATACCATCGAAAATTACAAAAATGATGGGAATTTTAATAAAAAAATGTCATCAATAAATAATTATTTGAAATTATATGAAAATCACCCTTAAATAGAGATGCAATTTTAAATAACTAATCAAAATATCCCACTATAGATTACAACCACTAGACATAAGAATGAGAGTTCATTACACACCTAAACACCAATAAATAAACTAAATACCCCCATGAGTGGGTTGTACGCAAATGGGGGAATAAATTAGGGAAAGGGGAGTTAAATTCAACATATGGAAAATGTTCAAAATCGATATTTGTAATAACCTGGTGACACAGATCAATTTCGTTCAATAATTCAAAAATCAATTCACCAACCATTTGGGAGCCACTATATCAAAAAATCATTCCATCGGTTTAGTAATGTTTTTTTGGATTATAAGAACTAATTTGAAAAAATAAAAATCCATAATCCCCAAAATATCTCCCCCAATTGGCGATCGAGACTGTTAAGCAAGTTATTTTCTAACTATGATGTTGCAACGATATCCTCAATACTTTAATTTTTCACTCGATGCCTCCTCAAAAAATCCTCGAATGAATATATAAATATATAAACCATGAAATAAAAAATACTATAGACATGGTTTGTGTCACAACTAATGATACTAATGAATTTAATGATGTAAATATATAAATATGATGATATTGATGATGCTATCATAATTGATTAATCCAAAATTTCCTATGGCCCTTGTGGTAATAATAGTATAGATGATGAATAAAATATGGACCAGAATTACGATTTTGAAAACATTGGTGACACAGATGAAATAAAATATTCTTATGAATTTTATGATTTTAGAGATGAAATTTCACCAATGAAGAAAATTAAACCAATGTTCCCAATAAAGAGAATGGTTTTGATGAACTTCATAATATTTATGACATCGATGAACATGGGTTTCTAACATCTGGAATCAAAAAATAAACCATAAATATTTGAGATATTAATAATACCTAATACAGTCACTACTTCAAAATAACTTATTATACCAATAACATAATTATTTTCTATCAAATTAAATGACAAAGACTATTTATATTTCTAGTATGTCATAAATAACACAAGAAACCTAAAAGAGTCTACCAACTCTGATAATGTGTATTCATTGTTAACCCTGATGATCCCAATGACCCAAATTAATATAAAATCCCCATGGAACTATATACAATAATGATATCGTGGAACATGATAACTGAAGGATGTCAATGAAAATACCTATGCAGATGAATCTAAAAACAACTATGATATAACAATCCTAGTAAAATTTATGACACATTGTTCTTACATGACACCAAATAACATGATGATCTTAATAAAATTTATGTAGTTTATTTTACTATGTATTTCAATTACCATGATATCCCAAATGATATGGATGATAGTGAAGACAAAATATGACGTAAAAAATACCACCACCCATTCTAACGTTTTCTCTAAGGACCCCATGACACTGAAAACACTAATGATATCGATAATAAAACAAATATAATTCATGATAATGCATCAAAAATATATGATGATATGAATGATTCCAATTATGTAGATGACTCCAATGATACCAACTAAACTGATGAAACTGAAAAGAATGATGATTTTTGTGACACCAATGACCTCTATAATGCATATGAATCTAATGAACCAAAAATTATTATGATACCGATTACACAATTGACCCAATGATTGGATGATAATGATAAAGTAAAAACCTAATGGAAATGATGAAACCAATTTCTATGATAAATAAACAATTCCAAATACTCTAATGAAATTTTCTAGAATTATTACCCTTGACAACTATAATGAACACACATTATTAACATAGAAAATCTGGATATCATTGATTACATTATAACATTGACATCTCATATCAAAAAATTCCTCAAAATATTATTATATATATGATGAATATGATGGAATCGATATTTCAATTGATTAATTGAAATCCTTCAATGGAATGAGACCTTAAATGAAAGAAACTGTGATGACACCACTGATCTCTATGGACATATTGATGTCAAAGACCCTAATAATGTTAAGGGATTAGATTACAAATGTTACAATGGTTACTGATACTATATCATTGACGTTAATAACCCTACTAAGAATGAAAATCCTCAATATAATTGTGTACCCTCTAACCCTAATGATAAAATTTACTATATGGTCATATATGATATAAAAACACTAACCACCAAAATTACATCCTAAAAATAATTTCATTAATATCCCTAACCATTTAAATGACATAAATGAAAAACATGACCCCAATGATAGGGAAAATTCCAACAATATAATGGTTTCAATAATATAAGAGACAGAAAAAACACAAATAAAAGTGTTAAACAAAATTCTCTTAGTGATACTGATGATAAAGATCACTCCATGATATAAAATAAAACAATACCCTAATGAAACAAATGACCATGAATAACTAAACATTCCTGACAATAGTGATAAATCTATTATCTATAATGTGGATTGGGATGCTGAAGACCTCTAAAAATACACCAAACCCTAAAAATATAGTAAAAAAATCAACCATAATGATGCTAATGGATCTAATAAACTAGATATCATTTTCATGAATGATTTTCAAGACATCGCCGAAGTTGTATAAAATGTGTTTTTCACCTATCAATGTATTAATATTATTAATAATTCATTGAGGAACATATATTAGAAATTTATTAGATCAAATTATTTTTTAAATAAACAATTTATCTTAAATGATAGATTGGTAAGTAATAAACACATTAAAAATTAATGCATTGATGAATGGTTTGTATACATCCTATTTTGTTTATGAGGTAAGTAAATATTTCTTATCAAGGGTTGTTAAATACATTGGGAAATAATTTTCACAAATGATCCAAAGAAAGAAAAAAAAAACTAAAATTTGGATTCTTCCCTATCAATATCACATGTGGGGTATTTTTTAACAACATTTTATAAAACAAAATTAGTGTAAATGATGAAATATATTGAGAATAATACCTAGATGAAATACGATGAACTATTTGAATCATCATTGACCAAACCATTTCCAAAATATTTAAATAACTAATTTCATAAATAGAATATAATTGTGTAGTAATAGGTGGATAAATTTATAATAATATACCCTACAATCCATGATTTTCATGAAATTATTTACATAAATAATCTCCAACATGATTAAATGAGATACTTTTAATACATTTTATAATAATATGTTTAAGATAATTATTATATAATAGGGCGACTTCAAAGTAAGTATTCATGTTTTATATTAGATTCAAATACCCTAACTAAATAAATTCATTTGTAATGGTAATGATAAGATGATATCCATATTGTCCAACATAACATATTAAATCACTCACATAATTTTGTGTATTTATTAATAAATTATAATCAAAACTATCATTATCCTTAAAAGGAATCATGATTATATTTCCTAAGAAATAGTACTCCTATAAATCATTGGATTATGAATTATTTTCATCCTATAATCCATCATCATGGATTCGTTATATTATATTCTTATTTAAAATACCTAGAAAATAATTCCAATGATAATTTTAATTGAAATCAAAATTTATATCATTCTTATAATATAAATTATAGATTATATTTCAATTATGAAATATATATTATCGATTAAACATATTAACTAAACAATAAGAAGTTCATTCATATTAATATGAACATAGATTAACATTGTTACAAATTAAAATCTTACCCAATCTAGTCATGATAATTTAAAAAATAAAAGTTTACTAGTCCAATAAGTCATGATTCATATATAATAAATATAAAATCAATTATGTTGAAGTATTTTATCCATAATTATATACAACACAATAACACATTCTTCATTCCAAAATAATATGTGAACTTCATAATTAGTCATATTATTCTAAATTTTTAACATTTATAGATTAAAATATTAATGTGACTTCTATCCTATATCCATAACACACCATTTAGTGTTTTATATTTTTTTAATGAAAATATATAACAATCACCATCAATCCATAAACAAATTGAATCTTAATAATTACTAGGTATTAATGAAATTTCATTATTTAGGGGATATTTATATTACAATTGAAATATGTTCCATTCCTTTGAAATAATTTTATTTGATTGTTTTATAAGTGTCAATAATAATTTTTACAATTAAATTTTTTTTTTATATATTAATTAACTATAACATTTTTAATATGAATCTTCATAAGTTGTAATATTTTTATCTTTTTTTAATTGATATATTTCGAAAATCCATAGGGATATAGTCAATAGTGTTTTAATAAAAATTATTAATTAATATATTAAAAATGCATTGAATTGATAGTATGAATGCAATGTTGGGCCTCACTTTCTTGAGAGAAAAACTAATACTTTCCATTTAATTGATATACCAATAAAAATTGAAAGCATGGGTAAAATACAATGTTTTATTAGACTTATTTCATTGTAAAAAGGAATTTAATTATTGAAATAGTTCAATTCTATCATTATATTATAGGGATTCTTATGTTGTTCAACAATATTGAATATAACCATCAGTTATTATTGTTTTTAACCTTATATTTCATGGTAACTAGAATTAATAATATTTATGCACTAAATATTCAATATTCTTTTTATATACATTGTTATCTTCACAAGGAATTTTAGATGTAGGTTCTTCTAGGGTTGAATTTTATAGATAATATATTTTATCCTCATATTTTAGAAGAATCCAAAAATTATGATACCAGAAAATGATGTTATAAATATTTAACATTCCCTTCCCTTGTACCTATCTCAGTGTAAATTTCAATTATGAGTTTGATGTAATTACTTTATCTATGAAACATGTATCATTATTAGTATTATTTGTGTTATTATTTAAAATTCTCCTTAATTTAATATTTTTCATTTATTATTATACCGCAAAATATTATAAATTTAATTTAATGTGGTATATATTTTAAAATTTCTTATCTTATCTACGATAATATCCCAATTCATGTATTATTAAATAAAAACACTTAATAATCAGTGAAAAAATAACTCTACGATTATTCTATAGAAATAAATATTCCCATTTAGTCCTATGAATACTCAAATCAATATGCTTGTAAGAAAAACCCAAATTACCATACCAAGACAAATATTAACCAATAATAATATTTGGATGAATATTACACAGTTAATTGAATTTAACATATATTATTACTTCTTTTTTAAGTATGACCCATTAATTTTATCAGTCGTGATATTTATGTAAATTATTCAAATTTAGAGGATTCTAACTTAGTTATATTTAATGTGGTATATTATATTTACTACTACCACTATCATTAAATTTATTACAAACATATATACCAAGGATTATAATATTCATACAAATTCATTAGAATTCATATTATACATATTTATTGAAAAATATACGTATAAATTTCATATTTTATTTCCCTTTACATCTCATACAATCATTATGTAACTAACACATCATATATAATATTTAGTTGTCTCCAATTTTTTTTCAAAAGATGTAATGATGTATAATTCTTATAAGGTATGCTAGACTAAACAATAGAAAATGTGATATTTCAAAATATGACCATGTAGTAACCAAAATACGAAAATTAAAATTATGTAGAGTGATCCCAATATCTCCATTTCCATAAAATTATCATGTGATTTATACATATATTTTAAATAGTACGAAAATTAAATTTGACATTATTAAATTATAAAATTTATAAAATTTATTTTCCATTTATCATATGTGGATATTATAAAATTAAAGGGGTTTTAATGAAGATATAATCCCTAAATATACGAAAATGTAGTAATAAAATTTCTATGATAATAATAATTAAATATAAAAATAATAATTAAATTATGAGAAAATACTATTTTGAAATTCATGGAATACAAAGATTAAACATGAATTACTAAATTTATTTATCCCTTAGTATCCATAATGAATGATAATTAGAAATATTTTGATTTGATCCTCTTCATAAACATATTATTTTAGTTAGTCGTATCATAAGTAGAAATTAAAATTATAGTCATGGTTCAAAACTATGTCTATAATGGTCAAAATAGTTTCTATATGCTATACACATAGTTTTATGGGTTGTGGAACCTATTGGCAAGGCTATTTAAAAAATCCACATCCACAGTTTAAACTGTTGACATATGATTTATTTCCATGGTTTTGGAAACCATGTTAATATCTCACACGGTTGTCCACCATGGCTATAGGTATATGGAAACATTTTAATCCATGGCTATGTGGTCCATTACCATGTTGAAAAACTATGGCTATACCGCATGTAAACCGTGAATATATATTTAAAATAAATTGTCCCCAGTCAGAATCGAACGGTTTACCTTCGCTAACCGAACCTATCACTATACCACTACCCAAAAAATTCATTTGTGTATATCTATATACTGTTATATATATTATTAAGAACCATCGATATATCATGTAAATCCTTTCTATAGACCTTCCTGAATTATTTTTTCATGTTAATTTTTCTCCGCACAATAGTGGGAGACATATAGCCACAATTTATATGAACTATAGATATAAAAAATCTTTATTTACATGGTTTAGGAGAACCGTGGCTATAGCCCTCAAAAAATATACATATAGCCATGATTGAAATTGTGGCTATAGGTTCAATTTCTACTATTTTGGAAACAGTGGAAATAGACCACACTGTTATCCAGCATGGTAATATGACTATATCAATGGTTTAAACCATGAATATAGCCCAAGTATACTGTGCCTATAGCCTTTGAATACATACATATTGCCACAGTTTTGGAAACCATGGATATACATCTAATGTTATAGACAAATTTTCCTATAGCGTATAAGGTAATGAATAGTTAAATGAAATAGAGATATAGTTATAATCCTAAAAATTGTAGAAAATTAGGGAAATCTCTTAAGTTAAAAACATTTAAAACCCTAGTCACCATCATTTTCAAAAAATTATTACACAATTTCCCCATTATGACTATAGAAATTAGTTATTCTAATAGTCTCCAAATATTCTCAAAACATAGAAAACTAAAAAGGGTTGACTAAAAGTCCCTCGGTACACATTTTGATCTATAAATAACCTATAAAATTGAATTATGTTATAATCCATCTTTTGAGGTTCACAAATGTGACCATGAATTGGGTAGTACAAGGGAATTTGTAATAAAACTTATTACCCTTGTGGGAATAATATTTACACTTCTATAATAAGACTTGGAATCCCATGCCATAAATATAAAGCCAAAATACCATGTTTTTGTTATTATTCACCAGTGTTTGTGATTTAATAACATAAATTACTCATTATTTGTAATATATTTGAAAATAAATTTCATTCTAAATATATTATTATTTATATTAATATTTATAGTGTGTGAAGTTAAAATAATATTTGTGTTTATGGTCAACAGAAAATTATTTTGTCATGAACTAATCATCTTTTATAATAATTTCCATTTTTATTACCTCATTTGTGGTTCTAAAAGATCATATTAAATTATAAAATTATCATTGGTATCATCCATTTTCTTTAAATTTTACTAATAACAATAATCAGATAAAATATATAGAAATTTAGAAAATGGTTTAGGTTGATCTAATCCACTAAATATTGAAATGTGATTTTCCATTTTCCATAAAATCATAATTATTCTTGAGAAATGTATTTTTATAAACCAATATAGTACATCCTTTATTGTATATTATTATGATTCCTAATGATTATATAATTACATCATATTTCATTGTAATTACATAACCATTAACATGCATAATCAAACACAATGGAGGGACATGATAACAAAACTAGTCATAATGGCTTGACACATCCTACCATGGTAAATACAATCGATTTTCATGATTTTATTAAAATTAAACTATATTATATTGAACAAAATTATTAAATAATCATAGATTAATCACCATTTTTAAGGCTAACATATAGGGAACCTATTTCATATCCTTAAGTTGAATGATCTAAAACTATGATTTTTATATATATCACCAAGGAAAAATTTACAAAATTTCATATATAGTACTATAAAATTGAAAATGATTGTATAATTTCTCCAAATGTCTAATTTTTACCACATCATGGCCATATAACTAATCCCTAAACCAATGTTACACTATAGGACCTTAGGTGCACCACCATATAAGCTAAAGGCTATAGAAATGTTCTGATCTCAATGGGGTGATATTATAGAGAATATATAATCTAGATTTAATAATGATCAAAATTATAATGACAACATAATGGATGGAAAGATCAAACATTGAGTTAGAAAATGAGGTGACTACAAAAATGAGAAAAAAGCATGTAGGATAACACCATTCCAATCCACTATTCACGAGGATAATAAAAGAGTAAATATGATCTCCAATGGGATGATCATAAAGATAAATGTTCTAAAATAACAACTATGTTGACTCTATGGAAATAATAATAACATATTAAAAATCACTCCAAACAACACATCCACTGGCAAACATCACAATCCTTTATCATAATGGTGAGAATCCAGTTTCCATAACTATTTCACAAGGCATATAGTGATCATGTGACTTAGAAGACTAGTGCAGGGAGTGGGTATGTAAACTATTGGAATACAAAAATAGTATACCTATAGAATATACATGCATATATAAATTTGTTGGTCAGATATAGTAACCCAAGAGGGGGTGAATTGAGTACCCCATAAAAAATTTATAAATAAATAGACTACAAATAAAATCCCATGAATAAAATAGATGGTCTAATTAATCAAAAAAAGATTGAAATAATATCTGTCCATTTAAAAGATATATTTATGAGTGATTAGGTCTAAATTAAAATATGGTTTATAAATACCTTAACTTTTGAGATAAATTATTAATATAGAAACATATATAAACACCATTTCAGGTTAAATGTCAAAAAATCGTTTTGTTTGTTAATCAAATGTTATCTTAAACTTGATAGTAAAATAAAACAAATAATACTGTAATTTAAAGGAATAAACAAGAGGTTCAATATCAAGGCGAGACATAATACCCTCTACATGGAAGTAACCTACTTCCAAGGAGATTATAAATATAATCAAACAAATAAATAGTTCAAATTAGGCATATAGTCACACATGAGCCTTAGCCCCTTTGGCAAGGACTCTTTAATTGCATCCGAGAGACCCGGGACCAAATCCAGGTAGAGGCTAATTTCTGGGGGTACTGTAGCATGAACTGTAGTAGTACTATAGCATTACTATAGGAGGAACTATGTATAACTGTAATAGGTACTGTAGCGGGGACTGTAGTAGGCAACGTTTGGCACTGTAGCAGCCTGGAATATTCCCCCATTTGGGCCTTCGGGCCACCGATTTGGTCCTCGAGTCCTTTATGGCCTTCGGGCCACCCAGGCCTTCGGGTCAGTAAGGCCTTCAAGCAACCTCACGGCCTTCAGGCCACATTAAGTGTTGATGGAAACTTGACAACCAACAATGAACATGCTTAAGATTAGGGGGAGCAAGGAGCTTTTACCATAGCAGAAGCTAAACTGATTGCAAGAATGAGAGGGAATGGCACCTGCTATTGGGACAAGAATGTGCATCCCTGGGAAAGCCTAGCCGACCAGCCATGAAAAGGTGGAGACATGATTTCATGATGAAGATGCTATGGAGGAGTAGTTCCAAGTACTGAGCTTGGGTAGAATGTAATGTTTGAAGCCAACTAGCAATGAATTCGTCTAAGGCCTACGATCCATGAAATACTTACACCTATGGGCCTTGTAAGGGTTCCACCTCACCCCTTGAAAGGTGGATTATCAAAAATCAATAAAAATGAATGCCTTCGATCCATTGGAGGGGGGAGGAATATTGTCAATATCAATAAGCTTTCTAAGTAAAAAAGCATCATCGATATTTATACATGGGATTAAAGAAATGTACAGGTCACATAGGGACCTCTTCCATAAACTAAGTAGGAAATAGATCGAGGAAGGAGAAATTAACAAGTATTACCCACTAAAATATGAAAGATATTGTGTGTATTGTATACCAGGATAACAAAACACCAATAAAAATAAAATCATATAGAAACAATATTAGTCTATAAAGTTTAGTTTGATGTGTTATGTGTGTTTTTGATCCTTAGATCAAAAGTGCTGAGGAATCAATGATTTGTTCAGGAAAATTTGATGTAAAATATAGGATTATAGAAATATAAGTATTTAATTGGTGATCTCTATTTTTTGTATCAATCAATCTCAGTAATGTGTTCAGTTCTTTTGTGTCATTGATCTTCAAAGAATTTTAATTTGAAGGTTCAAGTGAATTCACAAATTAGATCGAAAAATATTCTTGATCGATGATAATTGTTGTATTTTTGTATCATCATCGTTTCGATATAGAGGTACCTAAAAAATATATATCGGTGCTTTTTGAAGGAGATACAAATTCATCAGATTAGATTTTAATAATTTTTGAGGACTTGTTCAAACAATCAATAATTGATTTTTCTATTGAACCATTCATGGTGAAGATCTTAGACAACAATTGTAACAAGAGTTCTAGTAGTGACTATACTGATAGTATGGAATTTAGAAGTAGTGGTGACTCTATCATAGAGGTATCTCATCCTGGAAATATGGGTGACATGATTCTGGTGGTAGCTCATCCATGCAGTAACGATTACTTGTGTTTGTCGGAATAAAACAATGTCTTTCCACTACACATAGTATGAATATAATAGAAGTAATATGTTCATATAAAAGGAGATCATACAACATGTGAAACATTATTAATAAATGATTCATGGTTTTTTATCATTAGTATAAGATATTTCAAACACATTCCGTTCAAGGAGGTGCCAAAAATATACCCATTTTTTATGATCACAAAACATGTAATTTAATAAATCATGTAATAAAAAAGTTACAAAGTGAAACCAAAGTATTTTCATTATTTAAGTACCAAAATGATAATAAATGAAATGAGATAAATATTATTGGAAGAATGTACAAGATCACTATCAGATAGATAAAATCAAAAAGGATTCACTCCATAGAGGATTGTATATTATCAGCTTTCTCATTCCCTATGTCTTTTCCCCTATAACTGTCATCACCATGAGAAGATACTGTCAATGTATAATATGAGGCAATGGTTGTAATGGATTTTATAGTGGTAGAAGGAAGTAGTGGTTCTCTGAATAGAACTGGTGTAAGCTGTCTGATATCGTCAACTAGAAACAGACATAGAGGCTGAATTGGTGGAGGCATCATACTGGTGGATTGAGATATTAGAGTAGGCATGTATTGAACAATGCAAGTGGTTGTGGTTCATATAATTGAAGAAATAGGAATGGCCTCTCAAACAATTCCAATTGTTTTAATGAAATAAAGACATGGTTTCATAATATTTATTAATTCCTTTATTATGGATCCTCATCATTCCATTGCATTAATGAAATATGTATTTTCATCCATAAACCTCTGAAGAGATGGTATAAAACCATTAAACTGGATTATATTCTCATTGAAGAATTTTTTCAATAGTGGGATATTTATGTTCTCAAAAAGAAACATGAAATTATGGGACATTTCAATCGTAGGGATGATCCTTGAAAAATAATATTTTATGGCCTTTTTGATCTCTTCTTTATCTTATCTGATATATATACTATATTATTTAATGAATTGAAGTACATGTCCTCCATGAAGATGTATCTTCCAAATCTAGTCTTTATGATTACTGACATCACCCAAGGCATTTAAAATTTCTTCTCGGAACAACTATTTCAACTAATATCTATCAAACTATACTGGGGACATAGGTGGGATAGATAATGAGGAGGAAATAGAAGAAAAACCATCCAACTTATGAGAAGTAGAATTCAAAAAAAATTGAAAAGGAGGTTTGTAAACCCTCTACTGAAGATTTAAAACCAGCTACCTTAGATGTCAATTTTCTATTTTCAACATTCAATTATTGAATTTGAAAATAATATTTGGGATGAATGTGATATATGTCCAACTCAACTAAATATATTACATTGTCTTCATTAAGATGAGATGTAGAAGACAAATGAGAGTTCAAAACATGTGAAAAGTCTGAGACCAATTTTTTATCAATGCTTCCATATTTGAATGAATATTTATCTAAAAGAATCTAAATCATCTCAGGTTACAAAATTTAGAGTAATCACTAATGGAGAAGTTGTAATATTTCCTTGTTCATGTGATATTGCTTCCTCAATTGGTCTTTTTTCATGGGAGTGAATGGTTATAACTCATCAGCTTCTTCTATCTGATTCACTGGGAATCCTTCTATTTTGAATTCAGTGACATCATTTGAATATATCTATGTCAACCCATGTCTTACAAAACTGAGATATTTCTCCCATTATTCAACGGCTCTAACTGAGGATCGGACATATAGAAGAATTGGAGTGTCTCTGGCCTTTTGTTAAATTTGAACATCTTCAGTTCTTGAGGGAATATATGTTGTTTATGGGGCCATAATCATTGTAACTGACTGGTTAACTGGAATGGTAGTCGACTTACCATATGTTCTAGTTAGAATAACTTCAATCTGATTGGATTCCAAATTCACCAGTGATTCTAACTGAGCCATCTGAATGATCTACTCAGTAGGATTGAGAGTTTTCTCCCCCTCACTAGAAGATTCCATATCCTTTGAAAGAACAGTTGGAATATCAGGCATTAGTGTATCCCTGTATTACTTTCATCAATGATATTGGACACACCAGGTTTATAGGATTGAAAGGGATCTAACTCTTGGATAAAATCAACACCATTCTATTTATTCTCCTCATGATCAAAACTAGATTATTTATGATGATAAAATATATCAAAAGAGACATTATCATCATTTTATACATCAAGATATTGATCATGAGCTTCATCATCCTTATCCTTAGAATTCTTTCTAGTAGATTAATCCAAATTTCTCAAGATACATAATCTATTTATATACCATTTTAAACGAATTATCATTCCATTCACAATTACACTCCTCAATTGAGGTCCTAGATGTGGATAATTTATATCGAGATTATTTTGAAACTTCAGTATCATCTTCATTATCATGTTTATATTATAGTGTTTCTCTATAAAGTAGAGAGACTATAAAACTAAAATGCTCACTGGATACTCTTGGTGGAGATTTTATAATCTCTGGATCCTTCCCTTCTTCAACTGACTCATCATCTTCTCCATCTACATCTCTATTATCAATAAAATCTATAATAGAATACTCTAGAATATAATCATGTTGAATACATGGATCCACCATATCCTTTGGTCTAGTTGGGTGATCAATAGGTTTATGATCATTATATCGTTTTTTGTTACCCTTGATACAATATCCCTTCCCAGATTCCAACTGACAATAACTCTTATCAAGAATGATTTTTATAAGAGAAAACCACCAATTTTATACTTATCTTTCTATATATATTTGACGTAACACATTGCATCTAGGATGGTGGAGATCATTTTGGGATATAGGAGGGTGTTCTATCTAGAGGTCTCTTTAACAACAAATTCATATAGACCATCAAAAATCTACAATGTTTATTATTTTCTCTTTCTTCATCATATATAAGAAGTAGACATCCAAATAACCCATTGTTTCGAAGTCTCATTTCCCTGGACATAATAATTTTTGTTCAATCATAAACAGTATATTTCACTGACCATCACGTTCTATGTTAATTATAGGAGATACTCCTCTAACTTCTAATTTTCTATAATACTTGAGAAATCATAATAATCTTCTTTTGAGGAATATATATACATTTTCCCATTCTATGAAAGAGAAAAAAATATCTTCTATATTTATACTACTATGAATTCTATCTTCTTTATTCCCAAAAGGAATCACACATTCTGATAAAATTCATAAACAATCATCTGATAATACACTCAATGATTCGAGGTAAACCAGTTTATCCAATTTTTTCTATTACCTTTAACACTAGAGAATTTCATGTTAGAATCTACTGTGCATCAATCTGATTTTCTTCTTCGACTACATAATTTTTCAGATGCCATTTTTTTGAAATGGTTTGAGAACTACTTATGGATACTCGTTATCTCTGGGAAGGCCTCATGTTTTCTGTATTTGATTTTGTAACTCTCTTCATACGGGCCATTCGAATTGGTTGAAGGGATCAGAAGGAGAAAAGAAGTGCGATGATTGGTTCATGAGGAGGGAAAGGGATAAAGATTTCAAGAGTTAAGAGAAGTGAATTGATTTTGAGTAATCAAGATGTTTTTATCATTTATGGAATCTAAAAGAATAATAATAAAAATTATGATCATTAAAATTTAATCTGTACATAAAATTCACAATGATAATAAAAAATGGAATGGTAACACATCAATGGTGACTCAAAAATCGTGACGTCATCAATGGTGACTCATCAACAATGACTTCATCAATGGTGACTCATCAACAATGGCTCCCAAACAGTGAATTATCGACCATTGTTTATCATTAAAAATTCTTGTTTGATGTAGTTTAATCTTTCATAATTCATAGGATAAATGAATATGACAACAAGATAATGTTTAGTTCCAATAAATGCTTATGTTATATTACTCTTTTGATAATTATAACTCAAAAAGGTATGTCATACATCAATATGTTTTGTTCAAGAGTGAGATATTGGATGTTTTTTAATTTTTTATAGCACTTGTGTTATAACAATTAATATGTACATGTATAAACTAGTATCCAAAGTATAGTAAAGTGTGTTTCATCAAGAAGGATCATGCACATCAACTTCCTGCACCTATTTATTGAGCTTCACCAATGTATTGTGAAACCAAATTTTTTTCTCAATATGCCATGATACTTGAGATTTTCCTAAAAGATGAAATGTTCCTATTTTACTTTTTCTATCTAACATGAAACTGCCAAAATCAGTATATTAATAATAAACTAAATCAAAAACAAGTCCTTTTGTTGAACAATCTTAAATTCATTTTACACTTTAGGTATTTAAAAGTACTTTTGAAAGCAAATAAATGTGAATCAATTGGATTTTCTTCAAATAGAGAACAAATAAATACACTAAACATAATATCAGGCTGACTAGTAGTCAAGTTGAATATACTACCAATCAATCCTCTATAACCAGTACGATACACTTATTTTCCAGTTTCATGAATGTCTTTTTTATAGGTTGTACAACAGGGAGTATAAATTATTTTGGTACTATCTAGGGAAAAATTTTTAAATGATATTTAGTTTATTTACAATGGATTCAAAAAATTACTTAATTTTTTTAAAAAAATATGACATCCAAGAAAGAGTTTGAGTTCACCCAGTATCCTCATTTAAAATTCACTTTGCATTAATTTTGAAAAATAAGAACAAAAAGAATCTTTAGTAGATCCAAAAATAATATAATCCAAATATATTTTTATTATTAAAACATGATTTGAAATTCTTTTTATAACGAGATTTGGATCAGCTATACCTTTTGAAATTTTTTTTAATATAAGGATAGTGGAAATCATATCATACTAAGCTATCAAAGATTATTTTAAACAATACAAATCATTTTCTAATTTAAAAACATGATTTGGAATATGTGGGTTTTGAAATTCTTGGGGTTGTTCATAAAAAACATCCTCAATTATAATTCCATTTAGGAACGTACTTTTATCATCAAATTGATATAGTCTGGTGTCCAGGTTTGATGCGTAGGAAAGTAGTATCTGAATGGATTTAAATATTGCAACGGTTGAAATATTTACTCCATATTCAATACCTTCTTCTTAATTATAACCTTGTTTAACTAATACATATTTATTTTTTACAATTTTTCTGGATTCATAAAAAATTCTAAACACCTACATAGATCCAATAGTTAAGGTATCTTTAGGTCAGTGAACATGTTCCCAGACATTGATTCTTTCTAACTGATTATGTTCATCTTGCATATTTATTTCCATGAATTCATCAATTATGGAATAATTGATGTTCCTAAGTACAATATGTGATAAGAAGTAATGATGTCCAATTTTATTTCTCAAAGAAGATCTGGTCTATGTACCTCCATCTAGGATTCTTATTAATACATCTAAAGGGTGGTGTATATTAGTCCTAATTGTTCATTGAGAAGAGGGACTAGTTAGATCAAGGTTTTCTTCGTATTTAGGTTCTAGTGGATCACTAAATGTAGTGTCTTATTGTTTGGAAAACCATTCAGATGGTTTAAAATAGAGATTCAATGATGAAAGATCATCCTCATGGTATTAATATATATTCTTAACATCATTTTAATGTGTTTCATCAAACAAGATATGAAAATATACATCCATTGTCCTGGAATTCTTATTAAACACTCTATATGATTTTTTTTTGGAATTTGAATACCCATGGAAAATTCCATCATCGCTCTTGTAAAAACATTTTTCCAAATTTCCAATTTATTAAGAATAAATATATTACATCCAAAAAGACAAAAGTAATCAAAATTACGTTTTCTATTATTCCATAACTCGTATGTCGTTTTTATTAAGAGATACCTTATGAGATCTCAGTTAATAGTATTCTATATTATATTAATAACATCAGGCCAAAATTATACTGATAGATCATACTCATTTAACATAGTTCATGCTATCTCTTGAAGGGTCATATTTATTAAATTTTAACACACCATTTTTTGGTGGGGTTCTAAGAGTATAATACATATTAATATATCCATTTTGATAACAAAACGACTCAATGTCATGATTTTTAAATTCACAACCATGATCACTTCTTAATATCTTAATCATAAGTCCAATAATGTTTTCTATAGACTAGTACAACATAATAAAGCATGAACAAGATACACTTTTATAATCTAGAATGAATACCCATGTGTATCTAGAGATGTTTTCAACAAGTATATAGTCATAGTGTATTACAATTAGACTAAATACTATGTAGGGTCCAAAAAGTCCATATTAATTAACACTAGAAGATTAGAGGTTGACACTTATTTCTTAGATTCAAAATAAATCTTATGAAGATTCTGTTTTTTTAGGGATTACAAGCTATATCATATGAGAATTTATGATTTGGTAGGTATGTATGTAAACATTTCCTAGTCAGATTTATAATTGAGTGAATATTGAATGTCCTAGTCTCATATACTAAAGAGAAGATTCTTTATGAATGAAACATAAGAAAGACATATTGATAGAATATAAAAAACTTAAATATAGAGAATAAATATTATCATTTCTCAATAAAGTAAAAATGAAATAATTTTTATCATTAAAAACATGGAATTAATTGTTTTAAAATTTCACAAGGAATACATCATCACACAATTGGATATATAATATTTAGATTATATTTTAAAACATCTATATATTAAATTTTAGAAATTAATACTGAATTAAAATTACCAATTTGGATATGTCCAATGATTTTCCCGTATTTTCTTTGTCTCCAAAATTGACATTCCACCAATTGATTTTAATTAAATTCATGATGTATGAATTATAACCAGTCATGTGTCTGGAACATCCACTATACATATACCGTATGCTTTATCTGAAGGGTCTGAAACAGGTTTCCTACAACAAAAATTTCATAAAAAAATGATTTTAGAACCAAATTTCTCTTAGGTCTAGATTTGTTTGTAAAAATAGATTTTGGAATCCATATTTTTCTAACATGTGTCTTATAATCATATTGAAAATTTCTAGAGATAAAAAATTTATTCGATATAATTTAGTAGGAACATTCATTATGCAAACTTTCAGCACTGGAACATGATCTAAATCTGTTTGTTGTAATTTTTTTTGTCCATGATGGTAACCTATGCAAGTTGTATATATGGGAGAAACTTGTTTCCCCAGTATTTGAGTTAATTTTTACTTATCATTGGTAATATTTTTTATGTCTTTTTTTAATTATTCATTTGAGAAATTTAATTCATTTTTTTTCCTTCAGCAGTTGATCAATTTTATCTTTTTCAATGGTAAGATTATTTTTAATATTTAATGTTAAAGTATAGAATTTTTTGAGAGACATATGTTTATTTATAATTTTATGAAAATTCTCTTCTAGCATGGTACGTTAATCATATAGATCATTTTGTTCATGTTTTTTTTATTATCATTACTTTATTTATTTACATAAATGTATCATGCATCGGTAAGAGACATAATCAGAGAATTTTGTACATTTGATATTCTTAATGTAAAACACATGTGGGATCTATCAAACTTATCTTCTTGATTAGTTTTTGAGTCACTTAAACTTTCATAGATGGAACTCATTGTTGTTTTCCAGAACATTTTTTATCCACTTTCAATATCCTCATACATATTTTTATATTTCAATTTTGGGCAGTCATCTCTAAGGTGGACTTTCATCTTATATTTATAATCATTATCATTGTTTATTTTATTAGCCTTTTTTCAATCCTTTTCCACCATCCATTTTTCATAATATCATCTGAAATTTTATGTTTTTTAAGAAAAACTTTTTTCTTGTAAATTCTCTTGAATAGTCTTGCAATGTGTGTTATTTCTTCATCACTATCATCTAGAGATCCTTCTTTAATGCAATCATTTACTTATACTTTTTTTTCTGGATGTAGAATAGTTTGAGGCTAAGAATTTCAATTTTTCTTCATCTTCATCAATATATATTATTTACTTTCTTTTCTCTTCATACATCATTATATTTCCTATAAATTCATTGATAGTTATATTAGATAAATCACACAACTCTCTTATTAAAATAGATGTTTCACTCAATCTGTTTGGTAAGAATCTAAGTAATATCATCAAAAGATATTTTTATATCACTTTCATTACAAGTGAGTTCATACTATTAAATATTTCATTGCACATGAGATGTATTTTAGAATTAGGTTTATCATAATTAATTTTAAAAGTATCATATTTTTTTTATATATATTCAGTCTCATTTCATTGAAATTTTATGTTCCATCATATGAGATAGATAAGGTATCTCGTATTTCAAAACAAGATTTTCAATTAGATATTCCATTTAATTCATCATGTCCCAATTCCAAAAACAAAGCATTCATATCTTTATAATAATCATTTTTTGTGTTTTTTGTTGCACTAATCTAATTACTTATAGGAGTTCATGGGATTTCTTAATGGTCATCTATTATAATCCATATATAAAAATTGATACATTCCATATTTTTTCTCATTTTGATTTTCCATTGATCATAGTTGTTTCCCTTCAAATAAGGAGGTCTATTGGTAGTAGATCATTCTTTTACATTGTCCATAAAGAACTAAAATTTTGAATGACATAAATTTGAGATCATTATAATGAAACTAAATTCATTGTAATGAGAAGAATGTTTTAAACACTCCTCACATACCAAATATTGGTTAGAGAGGGTAACTCAAGAGGGGGTGAATGGTGTTCCTAGATATTTTTTAACTAATTAGACTAAAAATAAATCCCATTGAATATAGTAAACTATATAATAAACCTAAACAACAGATCAATATAAGATATAACACTATAAAATATTTCATAAAGAGTGATTAGGTCTCAATTAAAATATGGTTTAAAATTACCTTATATTTTGAGAAATAATTAGTCAAATAAAAAAATATATTAAAACATTTTAGATTAATTATCAAAGATTTTTTTTATTTTTAATGACATGTTATCTTGAATATGATATAAAAATAAAACATATAACATAGTAACATAGTGAAATAAATTACAGGTTCAGTATCATGGTGAGAACTTATCAATTATACTTATAAATCACAAGTTCACAACAATATTATAAATATAATAAAAAAAATACATCATGGATTAGGTATACAGAAAATAAAAATATGTCTAGGCTAAAAGGCCTCTCCCATAGTTATACATGTGATGAAATAAAATAACAAGTCACACTTGGACCTCTTCCACAAACACAGTTGAAAATAGGTTGAAGAAGGATAGAATAAAATGTATTGTAAAAAAAATCACACATGATACATTGTGTGTTGAATAAAATAAAAACAACACACTACTCAAAAGTAAAACATATTGAAAAAATAAGAATAGAAAAAGAATTTTCTGATGTGTTCTTTGTGTTTGTAAGCCTTAGATTAATAATTTTTAGGAATTTGAGCTTTGTTGGGGAAAAATTGTTATAGAACATAGAATTTTATAAATATATAGGTATGCTTCAAATGATCTATAACTATTGTCTCAATAAATCTTGGTAATGGATTCAGTTTTTCCATGTCGTTGATCATCGCATAATTTGAATAAAAATGTAAAAGAGAAGTTAAAATTTTGATAACATAATTTTCATGATCAACAATAATCATTGTATCTCTGTATCATCCCTGTTTTGAGAGAGAGATCCTTTTCAAATATATAACATCACTTATTGAAGGAGATCCAACTTCCTCAGGTCATGTTTCACTATGACTTGAGCTCTTGTTGAAACCATCCAGGAATAGATTTTTTGTCGAACCGTTCATGCCAAATATCTGAGATAGAAATGGTAACAATAGAACTAGTGGTGACATAGTATCCATATGTGAATCAGCTTACGGTTACCCCTTTGGCTGTAGTGGTGACTCGCTACTAGTAGTACCTCATCTTGGAAGTATTGAAGTCATGAGTCTGGCGGTATCTCATTCTGGCGGAAATGGTATCTTGAGTTTGTCGGTATCTCATGGTGTCTTTCCATAACAAATATAAGTAATATTATATAATTAGCATGTTCATATAAAAGGACAACATTCGACATGTGAATTATTATTAAGAAATGAATCATGTCTTCTGATCATTAAAATAAGAGATATCAAACACTCTCCATTTAAGGAGGTTCCAACTAGGTAATTTAAATATATATATAATAATAATCTAAAATTATTTACAACATCTAATCAACCTATGATAATCAATCAATATTGAGTCTTAACGTGAATTTATAGTTCTTGAGTGGAATGAAACACTCATAGTCTGATATAATGGAAAATATCTTATATATATAATCTAATTAATGTCTCTTTAGTTTCACATACTTTGTAACTAAACAGTCTATTGTTAGTTCACCATGATTCTTAACTGGATGATCTACAATTCATTCCATGATGTTTCCCTAATATATATATCCAAATGTTGTGAATATTATCCCATCCAATGGCATCTCTCACTAGAAATCATGGCCTCTTCTGTGTACACATCCACGAAACTGAGCGTCAACACTATCCACCAATTCAACTTAATCTATGAAGGCCACCAAACACAACGAGTGTTCCAAACAACGTCATATGAAATAATATATGTTTACATGACTACAAAGACCCCTTCAATGAATCCATAGAGGAATGAAAACACCAAAATTCTACGAAAAATTGTTTTTAACCCAGATCACCACCTATAAATCATATCAAAAACCCATAACATTGTTCAACACTATCAGCATCATACAAAAACCCCCTCAACAACATAACATACCACATATATAAATCTAATTAATACCAAAATGTGCCAATCAATATCTAAAAGCATGAAAACATGGTTTTCTAGAGTAAACCCAACTTTTCACATGCTAGAGCACCACTTAGTATATTCTAAGAAAATTTATTTTCCTATGTAGTTTGGTTTGTGGTATCAAAAAATGTCCTAAAACATTATTATTTATTAATTAATGCATCAAACATGTATAATCCAAAAATATATAGTGATATCCTACTTGGTGTTTTAATGACCGCATACACTTAGAAACTCTTTAAAAAATAGATCTATCAATAGTATTATGAAAACAAGATAAAATAAATGAAATTGGAGTCTTCATGTGAGAGATAAGTAAATATTTACAAATATTGGAATTAGTCACATGGGGTTATTAGAGTAACATGTATCTCCCCCATACATAATTTTATAAAAAAATATGATATGAAATAGATGTTATCTCCATTATTAAAGAAGAGAGGAATATGGGAGGGTTGGTAATTTTTTTTTGAATCATTGGAAAGATGAAGTTTAAATTTCATGTTTTATATTCTTTTTATATATTAAATAATTTTTTGATATATTTAGGAAATATTATGGGAAGATTTATGACAATATTGTTTTAGAGAAATATTGGATATATAATTACATAACCATAATTAAACCTTACTTTCAAGTGATTCATAATTAAATTAATGTAATATATCCTTATTTAAATGAATTCTTCTTTACATTATATTAATTAATTGAATCATAAATTATATTTATTCATACATTATTACTATTAATCCATAAAAAACATATTGATCCATATATTTCTTGAAATCATATTTATATAAAAAACACTAATCATTTATCTATAATTAAACCATTTAGATTATATATTCATAAATACATTACCATAAATTCATCCAAAATTTAGAAAGATTCTTCATTTCATCACACAAAAACAATTATTAATTTAAATAAAATTTTCTAAAATATAACGTAACTTAGTATTATTTGCAAAAAATATGTTGTAAGTCGTAAAACCCCAAAGACATGAAAAATTATTGGTATCCCATTAAAACATGTTGAAACCATTAAATATTAGTAAGTTAATATATAAACACCCACAAAATTGTTTTTCTAATTAATTAATCGAGGCTAGGACAACTATAAAATAATTATTTATAGAATATGAACCCTTGCAACACATTCACCTAGACCTAACACTCATGGTACGATAAGACCCATCTCAAATCACTACTCTTAATATCTGGGACCTTCTAGTATCCCAACAATATGATATCATATCTCAAAAAAATCTAATAAACACACTATATTGGAATTACCTAAAACAAATACCACTATATCTCCACATTCATAAATCAAATAGATGATTGAAAAGGCATTCATCTCATTCTAAAAGTCACAAAAATCCCTACGAAATAAAACTAAATACATCAGTTCCATTCAAGGAACTTACCACCATATGTATTACATTCTTGGTATCACTGCAATAAATTTATTCTATATACTAATGGTATTCTAAATGTCGTTCCCACAATCATTGAATACACACGCATAAACATCAACCATTATCTAAAACCAATCTATATCATTATAATTCCAAATATATACATATTGACAACACGTCTTCTTGTGTTAAATACTCACATCATGTACCAATACCTATCAAATATAAATATTTTTTCATTCCCATAGTGTCCCCCTAGTGGAAGATGACACCCTTGTATCTTAAATGTCTATTTGATTAATCATATACATATGGATCAATGCATCAATGCCTAGGTAATGTCCTCCTTGTAATGTCATTCTCACTATTAGCCATTGTACCCACTTTACCCTGTGTCATCTTGTGTTTCATATTTCATATGTATTCATATCATAACTATAGTATCATAGTACCACTATCATAACCTACAATAAGAGAATATGATTTTCCTAATCCTCGAACCCATTTTATTATGAGGTCATATGATGTATGATTTCTAGATTACCCATTTTTATAGATTCCATAAAATCCTATAGTGGTTGATCACTCGAGGCCAAATAATGTCCAGTCATTTCCCTAATGGATGTATGTCACCAATAACCCATTCTAATGTAGCATCATTTTTTCTTCTCTAACAGAATATTTGGGTGTCCTCAAAACCATGTTTTTAAATTCTCAGATTTCCATTCCTTTTATCTCCTATGAACACTCTCAGGATCAATGTTCCCTCCTCTACTAGGTTCTTCTTAGCTATTAGTTAATGGTGTGTCACTTTAGATTTTAATGTAAACCTGATGGTATTTACCATTGACCATATATCCGATCCAAAACCTTCCCCAAATCATCATATCATAGTGATCTCATCATCCTTCTTCGTCAGTAAAAATAATTGAAAATATATAGACCTCCTATTATACTTTATAAAAGACGTCTCTCCTTGTTTTAGGTTCATAAACTAATGAGATCACTCTACAATTAGTAAACATGGTATGTTGTTTTTAAAAATCATGGGATTGATGTTCTTCAATAACAACACCACATTCCTTCAATCTTCTAACACAATATTCCACCATCAAATTTATGGTCATGTGATCTTATATGTGGATATCATTACTAAATTCCTTTGGAGTGTTTCAATTTGATTAAATATCATCCTTATTAAATCTATCCAGTATGCCATCATCGATATTCCACCCTATCAATAGAAGAAATTTATACCCTATGTCTTTAACTGCCACATCACATATTCCATATATAAGTAATCTCCCAATGGCCCCAATAAATTATCTATGTCACATAATCTAGGCACATATGAATCTTATCACCTAACCCCAATCATAAATATTCCCATCTCTATGACTGTCTGGATGATCTCTAAGCCTAAAATTATGGAAAAGCACCACTTTTACCTCTGAGAAGGTCATTATTGCACACATAGTGTGTACCAAATTAACACAATCCATATAATCCAATATTTCCATTCTAGGCGGTGTATTTATGAGGAAATAGATACTCGACACAATAATTATTTAAAAAAATTATATTATTTAATGTGAAAGAAATAACATGTTGTAGGACTCACTACCCTTACACAACCCTATCACAAAAATGACTTGTATCATTAGTCAGTACACCCCCTACCCTCCAACATCAGCGTAAAACACCACACATTATACATATCTATGATGATATTCCTAATATAGATGAGTATAACTCCACCAATAATATATACATGAAAAACCTTATAGGATTCTATTGAAATTTTATATAGATGACCCCTTTTACATTTTTAGAACATTTAACCCTCATCAACTACCTTATAAGATTGAAAACAAGAATCTAGGTAGGAAAATTCGTTCTATCCTTTTATGGAAACATGAAGTAGCTAAATATTTACTTTTTATTGTGTTAAACCAAAATCAAGAGAAATAATCATATTCTTTATGTCCTCTATGTGAAAAATATTATGCATGAGTTCCAACTCATTTCTCTAGGGATAAAGTGTATGGAACATAAATCAATAAAAAAATACTATAAAATAAAAAAAATCAAATAACTCAACAATAACCATGAGAACAAAAAAAACATCCAACACATTCCAAAATCCTCATTGTATCATGGGCCAATTAAAAATAAATTTTTTAATAACGCATCTAACAAATAACATGGAAATAAGTGCATATTATTACCCCACTGTGGAAACATTTCATAGGTACTACCTTGTAATACCTATGATCTCATACAACCTTGTAATGTCTACCGACCTATGTTCACAAAACTAATTCCTTTACTAGTGGTGAGATACTAGATCATAGAATTTTTTACATATATTATTAAGGTTTACAATAAAAATAATGGGTCTATATGGTGATAGTGGTGATACTACATCCTCTAGAGTAAATAATAATAATAATAGTATTAATGTTGAAAACATGAAAATGGAGAAACTGAGCAGAAATATAATATATCTAAATGAAATAAATAATGGGAAACAAATACACATATGATAAAAATATATTATCCAAATATCATGAATGTTAGAAAAGAGTAATGAAAATATCCCTTGTAATTTTCATATATTTACATGTACAAAATAACCAATATTACCATATGTTTGGGATCAATAAACCCCCAAAATATTAAGATAAACCATTCCAAATAGTCCTCACAATTTATAATCATCACTATACACTAAACACTTGATAACGACCAATTTATTTTATCAATTATATAATAATTTAAGTCAACACATATCTCAAATGGTCAGTTTTTGGTTTTTGTATGAACATATTAGTCTACTAATGGTGCCACTACCCAATATCGATACATCTATCAATGTATCTAAAAATTAAATAGACAACAATAATTAATTTATTACACCATGACAACTTTCTATTCCCTTTAGGAAACAATGTTTCACTACCTTCGTTATGATATCTAATAGTGGGAAGATTCATCCATTATTTGAAACACTATAAGGGCCATCAACCTTTTGATCAAACCAATGTCACTCATATCATGAATCGTCTATAACTAAACTATTCTTTGTAGGAAAAAAATATTCCAAATAAGAAAAATCCAAAATTCATTACATGATATTTTACTAGTATATTTATAACTTCATCGACCCGAATGCCACTAAACTGGTGCTCTGAGCCGGGTGGTTACATGACCTTAAGCGTGCCTCCCCATACGGAAAATGTTGCTGACTAGAAGTATGGGTCTATGGGGTCAAGTGGGGAGACTATACGCTTTTTTATTAGAGTAATCCACAAAAAAAAATAAACCAAAAATTGGAATCAATAACCAATAAACAATGAACATGTATAACAACCATTTCAAACAATAAATATGTCATGTCATACTATAAGTGAAAGAGTGAACAAAAACCCAAAATAATGACAATGACTAAAATCTCCAAAATGGTCTCGACTCCAAGTCTGGATCCTCCACCAAGTGCTACCTATGTCCACTCAACAATCTAGCAAGGACCCATGCCCTTCTCCTAACCTGCAAACATGAAGTCTTCTCGGGTACCCAATAACGGCCCGAGCATGTTGTGAATACAACATAGTAGGCCACCACCAACTTTGTCTACAAAATATCCAGTATAAATATGTAGTGCATACAAAAGGAATATGAATGATAATTTCCAAGAATTTATTTAAGGTTCCATTAACCGGTTCAGATCCAAAGCCATTTCAACTTTTATTACCATTCATTTCATACCAATTATCATAATTTACCAATTCATCACATTTACTTGGGTTAATCACATACATTATGATAGATGGGTCTAAGGCCAACAATCACATGCAAGAGGGTAAACACATCATTATCCTATCTCACTAGGACTAACACCCTCATAGAAACCATAACCTCAACTCGATGCATTAGTCTGGGTGGATGAAAATGTTAGGAGAATAGGCCCTCAGTCCCCTTTCATAACCCATGCATTTAGGGTGGAGTTTAGAACCTCAGTCTTAGCTCGACCCATGGGAGTAGATCCTCATGTAATACCCCACTCTACAAAGCCATGTGCACATGCTTATATATAAAAGTAACCATAAACCATCCAAACCATTTCCCTTCGGCAACACTATCCACAACACCCCACATGGGAATCCACCTTATGCCTTAACCCATTAACACATTACCATTTCACATCATTTAACCATTCACCCAATTTTCATGTGTTATGCCTAACTCACTAAGCATTCATCACTGGACCCATATCATATCCATTATGGCCTTTAATCATTTTACACATAAACCCATTTTACTCGTTCATCATTTCCTTGATTCAACTGTTCATTCCATCATGTTTATCAAGGGCACTACAATTCACTACAACAAGGTCACATATTTAATAACAATCCCGAAACCAAGGAAAAGCAGGCACATCCCATGGATGGACCTAAATTTGGTCAAGTCCATCGAAACACATCCCACGGGGATCATGAGGGTTCCCATTTTCCATTTAAAACACAATTATTACCAAACATGCCAAGGTTATTCAAAACATAACCATTGGAAAGAATGAACAAAACTAAACATGCAAAAATACCCAAATAAACATGGGATATAACTTGTAGACCCCCTACCTCGAAACCGCAGTAGAACGCACTCTCAATCGAGTCCTTAGACCTCGATCCGACCAAACTTTGGGTCCTCAACCTAAAACTCAACCAAAAGATAGGGTTTTAGAGCTTCAGAACAAGAGGGAGAGAAGATACAAACCCTAAACCAAAAAGAGAATCAAGGATGGGATTAGCCTTACCCTGAGCTTCGATCCACAACCAACGACACCAAAAATGACTTAGAATCGAGGGAGATCAACCTCTTGAAGCTATTGGGCGATTTGGTTCATTCATAGGGTGAAGAGGGAGGAATGGAGAAGAAATACCAAATTGGGGTTTAAAAGACTGGAGTGTTAAAAAGCCCGCAACTTATTTGATGCTCTTGGGCGATTTGATGCTCGGCCTTCACCTGCTGAAAGGTAAGGCACCGTGCCAAAATGCCCGCAACTTATTTCTTCATTCCAGGCCACCAAAACTACCCTCGGAGATCACGGTACATCTTGGTCAAACCAGTATGCACTTCCCACTTTGATGCATGGAAATCACGCATCAACTCTTCCCACACACACCTTGGCACAACCACACGATCAAGAACACGAACAACACCTTCTGCGTCGACGGACCAACCAAAAGGTATCTCCCCATGTTTATTCATTTCCTTCATGGACAAGCACTCAGGATCATCATGCAGACCTTCTTTAACTCAACTCAAAAGCATCGACTCCATCATTAAGGAAGCAAGATTGACCTAACCACTCACCTTCTTCACCTCCAGGTGCATCTTTGAAAACAATTCCATCACCTTCCACTTAGTGCTGGACTCCTAAACAAACAGATTTTGAACCTTCCTTCTCAGAGCATCAATAAAATTGTTTCAATTTCCTTGAATTTACACCAACTCAAAGTCAAAATACTAGAGAGATTCATCTCATCTTTGATGCAGAAGATTCAGATCCCGCTGTGAGAAGATGTACATTAAACTCTTATGGTCGGTAAGCATGGTAAACTGTTCTCCCAACAGATAGTGCCTCCAGCACTTCAAGGCATACACTACTGTAGCCAAGTCAAGGTCATGAGTGGGATAGTTCTGCTCATGGGGTCTCAACTACCTAGAACCATAAGCCACAACTCGCTCATCTTGCATCAACGTCGATCCAAGTCAGATTCCAGACGCATCACAAAAGACGATGTACTTCTTACCTGGATCAAGTAAGATCAATATAGGTTCAGTCATAAACAACTTCTTCAACTCGTGGAAGGAATTCTCATAGGACTCAAATCACTCGAACCCGATTCCTTTCTTGGTCAAGCCCATGAGTGGTGCTGCCAAGTGAGAGAAATCATGAATGAACCTTCTATAATAACCGGCCAAACCCATAAAACACAGAACATCAGAAACACTCTTGGGTTGCTCCCAAGATACAACTGTCTGCACTTTCTCTAGATCCATTTTCACACCTTCCGCAGAGATGATGTGACCCATAAAATACACTCCACTTATCTAGAATTGACACTTTGATATCTTGGCGTATAGCTGGTTCTCTCTTAGCATACCCAAGATGATGTCAAGATATTGGGCATGATCGTCGTGAGTTTTCAACTACAATAAGATATCTTCAACAAATACAACCAAAAATTGATATAAATATGGATGAACAGTCTGGAACATCAAAAACAAAAACACTGACGGTGCATTGGTCAATACAAAAGGCATTACCACAAACTCAAACAACTCTTACTGACTCCGGAAAGCTGTTCATGGTATGTAAGAAGACCTCACCCTCATATTGTAATAACCTGACCTCAATTCAATTTTAGAAAACACTTATGCACCCCTCAACTGATCAAATAGGTCATCAATTCTAGGAAGAGGGTACCGATTTTTCACCGTCATCTGATTCAACATCCAATAGTCAACACACAGCCTCAATGACCCATCGACCTTCTTTGAAAAAAGTACGGGAGATCCCCAAAAAAATGTACAAGGGTGGATAAAACACTTACGCTCCAACTCCTCATGATGATTATTCAGTTCTTGGAGTTTTTCCGGAGCCATTCTGTATGGAAGAATAGAAATTGGCTCTACTCCTGGCAGGAACTTGAGTGTGAACTCAACATCCCTCTCGGGTGGTAACCCCGAGAAATCCTCAGGAAACACATCCTAAAACTGATTCACCACAGGTGTAAAATTAGATTGTTCCCCTAACTAATCATCATCAAGCATGATACATGCCACATGAGCTGTGAGTTCACTCATCTGTTTACGAAATGGCCCTGCACACCCAACTCGAACATCCCATTCTCCATGGTGGACATAAGCGTCACCCTCAAAGGACCTGAGCGATACTCTGTCACGATAACAGTCTATGTGTTCCTGATACAACACCAACCAATCCATTCCCAATATTATGCCAAACCCTAACATCTCGAGAATGAACAAATCCCACAAAAAAAGATACCCACCAAAATCCAAGGCACATCCCATGCACTACTTGATTTCCTCAAACCACACCCCCAAAGGAGTGTCAATTGACATTACTCCACACACCCTCTCAAAAGTTAAACCCATCACTACCACAAGTTGAGAAGATATAAAAGATTGTGTGGCACCCATGTCAAACAACGCACTAGAAAAAGTAAAAGCTATAAGGATCATACCTCGAGCAGTTGACGGTCCAGATTCGCCATCACCAGGCGCAATCTGAACTGCCTGAAGCTGACCTGCCCCTTTATCCGGTGATCCTGCTTGAGTACCCTGGGCCACACTACCCTACTGCCATGAGAGATCATTCCCTGGAGTTACACATCCACCACCCCTACCAGTACTGCCCATGGAGCTCCAACTGGCTACCCGATACGAGGAAACTGATACCCTCCCCGTACCTGGGACCTGCTTTTCATCATCATACTCACCCGCCTGCCGAGAGTTCCTGCAGAACCTCTGCAAATTCCCCATCCTCCCACACGAACGACACTCAACTAGAGGTCGAGGACACTGACCATTCATATGTCCCAGCCTACCTCATAGATAGCAGAACACCTGATTTCCACCTTGAGAGGTCGACCCTCTCTTCTAGAAACTTTTCACACTTCCTCCATTCTGTGAGCTCAAATGGCATCGCTTCCGACCCTAGGTAGTTGCACTACTCGTCTGCCCCACTGGCACCATAAACCCACCACCCGAAGCTCCCTTCAGGTTTCCTTATGAGATCAATGCATGATCTACTACCTCTATGAACCGCTTCAAGTGCAAAATGATTACTTGAGACCTGATCTCATGTCTCAACTCATCCTAGAAATGCTTTTGTACCACTGCCTTATCCCCTACTAGAACTGGTACAAAGCGTCTCAAATCAGTGAAGCGACTAGCATAGTCCATCACCGATAGCGATCCCTAAGTCAGAATGATAAACTATGCAACCCGCTCCTTCCACAATGTCTGTAGATAAAAATTCTCCAAAAACATTTCCTGAAAAACCTTCCACGGCCTTTCCTCAACATGTTCGATTTGAGCCTGAATGTCCCACCAAGGCCTAGCCTAGCCCCGCTACATATAAGCGGCTATCTTCACATGCTTTTCGACAGGGGTCTCTAGATGATCCAGTATCGTCTGGACAGACTCTAACAAGAACTCCAATACCTAAGGCCCACCCACTCTTATGAAGGTTGGAGGGTGCTATAGCTGGAATTCTCTAGTCAGCTCAAACATACTCGGTGCAACCCACCCTGGGTCCCGATCCATCATCTGCATAAGATGAGCCATGTTCTCTCGGAATTGGACTTCTCTAACATCATTGGTCACCACATTTTCTTGATCCACTAATAGAGGAGTATTATCAACAACAGACTCTCATTTCCCAATTGGAAACCGACGTCGTGGTGGCATTTCTCTACATTGCCAAGTAAGAAATTTAGAACATGTACTATAAAACTTTCATGACTCCATCTCAAAGGACTCCATACTAGCCACATCAACCCACTTTCATACACTAACCCAACAACATTTTCCAATTTTTTTGAAACATCATTATTCCATTAAATCTTAGTTACCCACTTGTTTTATTTCATTCTTATCATTATTTATTGGCTTCATGAAATGCATAATGCACCCTAACTTCCTGCCTCAAACACCCACCCACTGTGTGTGCATAACACAATGCATGTTACCTATCTCCCTAGGTGTATACAGTGATGCATGAATGAAAATCATCGTGTTGTTAAGGCCACGAGCGAAATATCATAAAATAGTCACATAAAACCACATGTGGATCACCCAACGGTGAAATATCATCAATTTTAATAACACACAACCAAGAACAACAATTCCCACCCATGGTGACTTGGGTTTTTCCTCGTACATGGGTTATCTACTCCAATGAACAAGATCATTTCCAAGGCCCGACCTGTCTTAACCCTTGGGTACCAATCCCAAATAACAAGACCTTAGATAAATAGAATAAATACCACCTTTGAAACCACTTTGTAATGTCCTCGACCCGGAAGCAACTAAACTGGTGCTCCGAGCTGGGTGGTTATAGGACCATAAGCGCGCCTCCCCGTATGCCAAATGCTGCCGACTAGCAGTGGGGGTCAATGGGGTCAAGTGAATATATTATACCCCCTTTTTATGAGAGTAATCCACAATAGAAATAAACCAAAATGTGGAAACAATAACTAATAAACAAGGAACATGTATACCAACCATTTTCAACAATAAATATTCCATGTCAGACTATAAGTGAAATAGTGAACAAAAACCCAAAAGAAGGACAATAGAAAGAATCCCCAAAACGGTCCCGACTCCATGTCCAGATCCTTCACTGAGTTCTACCCATGTCCACCCAACTAAATAGTAAGGACCTTTGACTCTCTTCTGACCTACAAACAGGAAGTCTTCTCTTGTACCCAATGGCGGCCCGAGCAGGGTGTGAGTACAACTCAGTAGGCCACCACCAATGGTGTCTACAAAATATACAGTATAAACAGGTTGTGCATGCAAAAAGAATATGAATGATAATTTCCAAGTAATTATTTAAGGTTCCATCAACCGTTTTAGATCCAAATCCATTGCCACTTCCATTACCATTCATTTCATAACAATTATCATCATTTATGAATTCATCACATTTCCATGGGTTAATCACATACATTATGATAAATGGTTCTAAGGCCAACAATCACCTGAAAGAGGGTAAAAACATCGATATCCTATATCACTAGGACTAACCCCCTCATAGAAACCATAACCCCACCTCGAAGCCTCAGTCCGGGTGGATGTAACCATTAGGAGAATAGGCCCCCAGTCCCCTATCCTAACCCATCCATTTAGGGTGGATTTTAGAACCTCAGTCTTAGCTCGACCCGTGGGAATAGATCATCATGTCATACTCCACTGTATAAATCCATGTGCACATGATTATATATATATATAAGTAACCATCAACCATCCAATCAATTTCACTCCGACAAACACTATCCACAACACCCCACATGGGAATCCACATCATGCCTTAACCCATTAACACATTACCATTTCCTGTCATTTAACCATTTACCCAATTCTCATGTGTTATGCCTAACTCACTAAGATTTTAACAGTAGAACCATTACCTATCAATTATGGTGTTTAATCAGTTTACACATTAACCCATTTAACTCGTTCATCATTTCCATGATTTAACCATTCATTCCAACATGATTATCAAGGGCTCTACAATTCACTACAACAAGGTCACTTGTTTAATAAAAATCCATAAACCCGGGAAAAGCCGGCACATCCCATGGATGACCCTAAATTAGGTCAAGTCCATCCCAACACATCCTACAGGGATCGTAAGGGTTAAAATATTCCATTTCAAACACAATTATTACCAAACATGCCAAGGTTATCCAAAACATAACTAATGGAAAACAAGAACACAACTAAAAATGCACAAATACATAATTAACCATGGGATATAACTTGTAGACCACCTACCTCGAAACCACAGTTGAACGCACTCTCAATCAAGTCCTTAGACCTAGATATGGCCAACCATTGGTGCTTCAACCAAAAATTCACCCAAAAGATAGGGTTTTAGAGCTTCATAACAATAGGGAGATAAGATACAAACCCTAAACCAAAAACAGAAGAAAGAATGGGATTAGCCTTACCCGGAGCTTCGATCTGCAACCAATTTCACCAAACACACCCAATAAATGATGGAGATCGTCCTCTGGGACCTCATGGGTGATTTGGTTCATTCCTAGGGTGAAGAGGGAGGAATGGAGAGGAAATCCCGAGTTTGGGTTTAAAAGCCCGGAGTGGAAAACATGTAATTTTTTCCAACATTAAGTTGATGTACGGTTTAGCCGCACGGTTTGAAAAACCTTGGGCAAACCGTGCGCATGCTTCTGTCCTGAGGTGGAAGGGTTGCACGGTTTTTCCTGGGCAGGCCGCATGGTTTTCCCTGGCTATGCGCAGGCCGTGCGGCCTGGCCTATCTTGCCCAATTTTCCTCTCTTTTGTTCCCCGAGCCCCCTGAACACCCCCAAGACCTCTCGTACTTTCAGAATACATCCCTTGAATCCCAAAACAAGGGATTCTATCAAAACATAATGAAAACATACCATTCGAAAAACTGTGATCTTACAATATCTTTCAAATAGGGGATCAAAATGTTCTAATCCAATGGTATCTCACACAAAATAATATTGCCTTCTATACTGTGTAGCTAATCGATGTCAATGGTCAACACCATCCTCCAATTATTCTTAATCTATGGGGGTCACCATCTATAATATGTTTACCAAATCACATCATAATATATTATATGTGTGAACATGAACCAAAAAATTCCATAAAAACCTTCAAAGAGTGGAAACCATAAATATCCTTAACTAGACCAATGGTGAACCTCTATCACCACTTACAAACCATGTTGTAACCTTGAAATATTAGTCAAAATAATATGAAACATACTATCCACCATCATCAATATCACTCCCCAACCAAATCTAGCCATTATTATACATCCATGTTCTAATCATACCATTATATTCTAAAACCAATATATAATAGTCGAAATTTATTTTTTCTAACATGATACTACCCCTAGTATCTCCTAAGAACAATAGACACACCATGTTTTTTTGTTCCCTATCTTATAAAAATTAACTAACCCATTCATATTTATTAAATTATGTAATCACAATTATAGAAATTAAATATAAATAGATGTCTTAGATAATATTTTTATGTCATAAATCGCCATACAACTCTGAAAAATTGATATTTCATCAAAATATTTACTAAAATTTAGAAAATAAATAAAATTTATTGTTTTTATGATAGATAGGAAATACCAAGAATCTATATATTTAGTCACATGCAGACTTCTAGAATTTTCTATATCTCGCACTTATATAAGACCAGACAATAGTCTAATTAAAAAAAGAAAATATCTCCCTCTATGAAGAAGTGATGAATGTGAAAAGAGTAATTGGACTATTTTTTAAGAGTTATGAAAATGAGAGAGACCTATTTTACCCTCTTTTTATGTAAATATATGATAAATAATTATTTTATTTTTTTCAAAATTTCATGGAGAACTCATCATATATATTTGTTGAAAAAGCTTGTATTGATACTTACTAAACAAAAGTGAATCCTTAACATAAATTGATTCATCATAAATTAATAATATTGACCATTAAAACAAAATCAACATTTAATTACTCTAATTAGTCTTTATTTAAAAAATAGTACACCTCACATTACTAGAAATCACGCTTATAGGAAATAGATTCACCTTATATTATATGAATTCATCATTTCTTTAGGTAGAATTAATTCGTATATAAAATATATTCATCCCAAAATCAAATAGAATTTTCCATTATAATAGAAATATTAATCCTTATATTAATAATAAATATTCCATTTATTAGATATATTCATCCATACATTACCCATATATTTCCAAATTTACGATTACCTTTTGTAAGTGTACAAAATCCCAATACACAAAAACAATTTAACCATTTGAACGATGTCCAAACCCATAAATAATAGTATATTCATTCCATAATCACCTAATTTATCTTATTAATTTAACACCCTAAGCTCAAGTTCATTTATGAGTCTCTCTACTCGGCATTCCACCATCACTAACACCTTCAGTCGTTCTAATCGTACTAAGTCGAGCTAAGAACTAATATGAAACACTAATAATAATACCTCATACATTATAAATTTATATCCCATGAGTTATCAGTAGACTATATTTATATGTGATGTCACTCACAGTAATCATAAAATGACATCACAACCAAAAATAATGATAACAACTGTAGATGACCAGATAATAAATAAATTCCATGAAATTGTTACAATATCATCTCTAATTTTCTAAAACAATTCATATATGAATGACTGAATATTGGTATTAATATTCATTAATTGATAATAAGTGTTTATATATCAAATATTGTGGATTAATATTGGGGAAATATAGCAATAATTACCCCATTTAAATAATAATGATAGCTGAAAAAAATAAACTATCGTCCTCAATATCATGAATGTTACCGAAAATTCAAATATCCATGGCATAAGCGAAAACACTAATGATATCTATGAAATAATTTTTTTTACCTTTATAAAAATTCCTAATTAAAAGGGTATTAATATAATAATGAAATATTAGATAAAAATTACCTCACCAATTTGATATACAGTGAACACATTGATGAAAATAAGGATTTTATTGATAAAAATGTTGTTTAAAATCCTCATGACATCGATGAAAATGATTACTAAGAAATTAATGATGATACTAATGACCCAATTGATAAAAATATCCCCAATATCAAGGAAAATTATTTCTATACTATGTATAAAAATTTAGCCAATGGATTTGATGAAATAGATGATTCATAAAAATCTAACAACAGTAAAAAGAGAGAAGATGATACTATCCCTTAAAAATATAGCATTTAAAACCCTGATGTTATTCATTTAACTAAATACCCAAACAATGACTATATCAAATATGATCCCCCTCAACTCTCAAAATAGAAATTATTTTTGTGTCTTTTTTGAACTTGAGAAGAACCATAACCCAAAATAAGACCAATAACCAATTGGTACCAATCATAGTAATGAATGACATGAACCTGAAGAACATGATATACCCAATGAACCCAATTAGAAAAATACTAAGAGGATTCAAAACACATTGACAACAAAAAATACCTGAAGAACCTAATGATTTATTTGAATTAAAATATGTTGAAAACATCAATAAAAATTTTATCCAGATGATGTAAATGATGATGATGATGTTGATATCCTATATGATATTGGTGAATTCATGTAAATTTATGACCCTAATGATTCTAATACATTGACAACATAAATGACACAATGGAAACATATAAAAACAATAAATTTAATGTTTATGATTATCTAGATGAATAAATAATAATAATATCATGGTTAATGTATAAATTTATGATGACTTCAATGAACTATATAACATACATTCCATTATAGATTCTAAAAATTTTTATGTTTGCAATGACCCTAATAATGAAGATGACACCGAAGACATTTATGAAGCCAAAAATATCGATGATGTCATGGGAAAAAAATGAACTATCATATTTGATGAGCCAATATATGATTATTATATTAATATAATGGATAATCATACCTAACTAAATAAACTGACGATAATGAAAAAACAATTTATTAATCGTAATAAATATCAATGAATCCCAATAAACTAGTAACTGTAATGAAAATGATGCGACCAATTACGTAAATGAACCCAATGACGATGAAAAACACAATGAAAATATTTTTGATGATTTATAAGATGATATAGATAAATCCAATTATGTTAATTAAGATTATCATATTGATAATCTAAGTGAAACATATTATGTCATTGACATTCTTAACCCACAATTTACCTAGTCCATGAAAATGTTAATTATGATTATGATGTTCTTAATATTGATTCAGTGGATAAAATTTATCAAACATATTTTTAGATTATTTCTATAACCCTAGTGATATAAATGATATTAAGTCCCCCTATTTTCACACAAAAATGTTATAACCTTGAATACATTTATAGAATTGGAATCCTTGATAGCAATTACAACCCTGATGATTCTTATTACAATGTTATGTGTAATGAATATTAAAATTATTATAAATATAATAACTCTAACAACCTTTGAATTTGGTTAACATAAATACATAAATTAAGTTAATGACATAAAATATGTTGTGAACCTCGATGAACACCATGATCCTAATGGTATCATCATCCCTCAGAAAAAACATGAAACCAATTTTAATAATAAGTCACACAATGCAAGTGACCATGAATAATTTAGAGAAATTAATGATGATAAAATTATATATAATCCCAATGATTTCTATGATTATAATAATACCAAATAAACTAATATTATTGATGAGAATGATGAATCCAATAATGTAGGTCATACTGATGACACTGGCAGTATAAAAAAAACTAATATCCAAGAATTCTCTATATAGTTCTCATACCCATGAACATTGGTAACCTAAATTTTCCCCAATAACCCCAAAAATATTGAATAAAAAAATTGAAAAAAATACCCAAATTAATTTTATGAAATCTTCATCATTGATATCAACGAGAATATAGAAAACCCCAGTGACCTAGAGAATGTAGAAAAAATAGACCACCTTGAAAACCCTAATGACTCGATGACCCCAAGAAACTCGTTGAGACCAATTATGCCAAAAGAAATTTTAAAAATTGAAACAACCAAAATGTATCTGATTTTAATAACACTTTTCATTCCATATATGTAAAGGATGTTGAGAAATATGATATCCAAGATAACCCAGCGGATTATAAAAAACGACGATGAATATGATGAGCGAGATGATTCTAAAAAACTAATAAAGAATATACCAACCATGATGACACATAGTTTTCTAATAAATATGATTCTTAATGTATAAATGATAGTAAGGGAATATATGGTACTAATGAAATTAATGTTGAAAATTATTTAAATTAATGTGTAGAAACCAATGATGATTATGAGCTCAACATATTGAGAAAAGAAATGAAACTGATGATATTAATAATATTGATGACACCATTGACACTGTAATCAATGAATATATTTTTAATAACCCATGACAGTAATTTCATTAAATATTCTATTAAAATTTCCAATGAAAATGATTTTGATTTGATGGATCTAGTGATTAATTTGACCTAAAGAACCATTTCAATGCAAACACCATCGAAAAATCTAATATCCCACATGAAATTCATGACAGTGAGTACATCGATGAACATGATTTCATTAAGAAAATTAAAGATAATTCTAATTTAGGGTACACTGATGGCATCATAGATTGTATGAATATCAACATCATTGAATAACTCACATACTTGGTAATATCAAATTATAATATGACATTGATGTTGTTGATGAAATCTACACCACCACTCATCCTGAAATCACCGAAAATTTATATTTCACAAAAATATTTAATGATGACAAAAAATATAAGTTATTCTTATATGTCAGAAAATATTTTAATGTTGAAAAAAATATGAGTTGAACAACACCAATGATCTCAATGAGATCGAAATCCTTGATTGAAATATCAAACATTATGACACTAAGGCCATTAAAACCATGATGACCCATATGATCTTGAAGACCTAAATTCTATAATAGAAATAAATGAAATGGAAGATCCAAATAATGGCAATTAAATTGATATATTTTAATATTGTAATAACATAGACGATTCCAATGACACATATGACTCCATTGGATCAAATAATATGGACAATGATAATGAAACTAGTGAAACAGATAAAATTTTATCGTATAAGACACTAATGATCCTAATAAAAAGAGAAACGAGGATGATTTCATTGAAAACGAGGACACCAATCACCTATACAAAAAACACCAATTACATCCTTACAATACTAATGAAAAAAATTATATGGAAGAAATATATTACAGCAAATATAAAAATTATACCACTAAGAATTACACAGTAGTGAATTATGAAAACTAAAATGATGACTAAACCCCCATTAGCTTTTATTATTTATAAATAATTGATGCAGGTGAGTCCCCATAAAAATTAATCGATTTGATGACGTAAATACAATAAACAAGAACAACAATATTTAAGACTCTAATAACCAACCCAACATTGAAATATTAATGACATAGATGAATAAACTGACCCAAAAAAAGATGAAAATGTTTTTGTTGATGATACAATGGATTCAATTTTGATAATATCTCCACTGACACAACATAATAGATTACACAAATGAAACTATATAGGATGATGACAAAGTAAATTATAATAATGTTTATGATTATAATTATATGAATAATATGGAAGACCATTAAATCCAAAAAAACATATTCCACCATTAATTTAAAAGAAAATAATGACCAAAGTTAAAAAAAATAACCCTAAATGATAAGAAGATAATGGAATCTCCAATGATTTTTGTAAGAAAAATTAAATCAATTACATAAATGTCCTAGATGTTGTAAATGTAATTAAATAACAAGATACAATTGATGAAGTGGTGGTCCACAAAAACCATGAAATCACTAGAAAACACAAAGAACAAGATGGGCCATTAATTAAAATTAATACAAAGACAATAACACCCCCGATGATACCAATCACAATGCTGAAACTGTCAATTATTAAAACCCAAATGAAACCATTTATGCCAATGACCAAGATACCCCATTAATTATACTATTAATGAAGTACAAAATTTCATTAAAGAAAACTTATAAGACCAAATATTCTATTGACATTGACTGAATGATGACCTCAATGATAATGAAAATATCAATTACATCAATAATCGTGATAACATTAAAAAAATGTCATAAATGGAATTGATTACATTAATGAAATCAACATCTCTTATTACACTAATACAACCCACAATAATGAAAAAATAAAAAAACATGATAAATAAGATGATGTAAACACTATCAGTCATTATGAGGATGATAATGATGTTGACAACACTGAAGATAATGATTCTGATGACCCAAATAACATTAATAACAAAAAATATTCCATTGAAACTTTTAATGGAAACGATTATTGAGTTAAATATGTTTTTGAACACTCAAAAGAACCCAATGATCCAAACAACCCTAGACAAACTAAGGACCATGTCAATGGTAATGATCATAAAAAAACATATTACCCAACTAATTTAGACCAAATAGAATAATGTGATAATATAAATGATCTTAAGAACCATGACGATGTTTATGACACTAGAAACCTCAATAAACCCAATACTCCAATAATACATACTCCATTGATTTTTTCAATGACACTAGTTATAAAAAAGTGTTAACGAACATAGTTGTTTCGTTTTAGAATTAATATTTTGTATGATAACATGTGTTACATGATACAACAAACATAAAAACCCACTACATTTGAGATGGATAATATTAATAAATCCATAATAAACACTAATATATTTCAACATAAAAATCTATAAAATTTATAAGATAATTAATTAATAAGAGTTAATAATTGAAAATAATATTTACAATTATATCAATTTTAATTACATTAAAAAAAATTCAAAAACAAAAAATTTAAACTATAAAACACAAATTTAAATATATAAAATATAATTTTCATCTCTTGTTTTGAAAATTTACATAAGATGTATTTTATATTTTACAAAATATTTTTTTTGATATAAATTACAGTTTTGAAAAAACATTATTTTTTCTAATTTTATTATTTTGTGACTGTATCCTAGAATATTAAAAAAACATCCATTTTTAAAATATGTATTTAATTAATAATTATATTATTTTTAAAATAAACTATGACATTATAAATACCATGTCTTTCATTTTTTAGAAATTTATAAATATGATAGTATAATAAAAACTATTTTCGTTCTTCTATTTCAATGATTTATTTTTATATAAGAATCGGTTGATTATTTCCATGAATTCCACATAAATATAATTTGATTGAAAATAAATTTTTATTATTTCACAGAAACAGTAATAATAATAAGTTTATCTTATACTCAAATTATACGATGAAAAACATCATTTTACTGAAAACAATTTTAACTTGATTTGTTGTGTTTACATTAAAAAAAACATTTCTCCCTGGAAGATATATGATCTGATAATATTATTTTAAATTTCAAACTCACATTGTACGAAATATAATGTTAGCATAATTTTATAATGAAATTATTTATTAAATTTTAAAAAACATCACCTATAAATAGAAAGAATTGTAAAAAACTATTTTTCTATAGAGAAATTGAAAAAACATGTCAAAAAAATATTTTTAAATAAGTTGTTGAGATTAGTTTCAAATTTTTATTGTATCACAGTCTAATTTTTTAATTTTTTAATAGATTTACCCTTTGAACAGTGTCATGGCCTTATTGAAAAAAGATGACTATTTCCAAACATGTTCTTTTATTCTATTATAAAATGATACCACTCCAATCCTTCCAATAGTCTACTAGTATTTATTATTTTAATTGATACCCCGACAAAATATCCTCTTATTTATGTCCCTTACACACCCAAAAGACTCTAGTTTCCATAAATTAAACTACATCCATCCAATCTAAGGTATTCTTCAAGAGGATGTATAGGGTATTAACATAGGCATCACAAAATTCATAATGTTTCATTTTAATTATAATTTTTTTAAAACTCTTAACCATTATATAATAATAACATAATCGTAAATATTTTTTTATATGTTCTTATAATAATATTAAAAAAATTATTTATTCAATTACATATAATGAGAATAACAAGAATCTTTGTTAGTGTGTGTGCATGGGTTACTACCTCTAGAAAGTGACACATTCACTTTTTTGACACCACCCCTCATTAATGGTAAAAATTGTGATGTTTATAAATAAATTTTATTCATATAATTTATTGATGATTCTAAAATGATTAATTACTTTACACAATCAATCCTTTCCTTATTTTTGTAACATAATAACTAATCTTGCATTGTGTAGACTACTACATCCATGAATAAATAAGATTTTATTCATTATCTTACAAACATAGATAGTTATAGTACAATATGGATTTTTATATATGATATATATAAGTAATATATATCATTAATATGGTTCATTTTTATTAAAATAAAATGAAATGATCATTAGAAGGTTATTTTTCAATATTAGTAAATCACACAAAACTGGTTTCATACTATTCTTGTTTTCAAGAAGCATGGATAAAAATTATGTGTATTGTAATTATAACCTTAAATATATTTATAAAAAATAAATTTTAGTAATATTAATGGTTTTTAATTAATTTTATTTGAGAAAAAATGAAGATCTAAACCATTTTTACACAACTAGTTCAAGAAGGTTATGATTATTAACAATCGATATTTGAAAAATATTATGATATAATAATACATGAAGAGAATTTTGTTTAATGAATATTATGAAGATATATTTTTATCAATAAGGTTCTAAATGGTATTTATGATGATTATCCTTATGATATAGGAGGATAAATCACTTCTATGGAAATCATGGTTAATGGTGTGGGAGTTGGTTGCACAAATTCTATTCACTAAGTTGTATGATTTGTTATTTGACGATATTTATTACTAGAAATTTTATTAAAAATTATTTCCCATTTTTTTATTCAATATATTATGTTTTTTTGATCTAATTATATTTTCATTAATGAATTTATTCTCATATTTTTAATAATAATGGAAATTTATTTAAAATATTATCGAAAATATTAAATTTACAATGATGGATAAAATGTTTTCCAATATTTTTCATGGTTCAGTTTTAAATATATTAAAAAATGATCAATATGAAATAAAATTAGTTTCATGTTTCACTGTATATTTTATTTTATTATGTGTTACTTTTTTATCATGTTTTTTGTATCAAGAAATTCAATCCACGATGTTATTTGGATTTTTTTTAAAACCCATATTATTTCCATGGGTTATTTTTAAAATGTTATGTATTCCAATTTAGATGGTTTGATGAAACACAGACTATTTCATTAGGTTGTTTTAATAATTGTTCTCATATTTTATAAAACCATTAGTCATTCTAAGGGTAAATTTATATTGTGAATGAATATTATGTGGCACACAAATGTATCTATTATGTGATGTGTGAGGCCAATATCACATTCTAATAGAATGGGTAATGGATTATATCCCATGATATAACAATTTTATGTTAACATGTCATAAATTATCATTGTACAAAAAGGGTGAGTGTGTTAAAATTTAGATCTCCACACAATTTAATTGAGTGAATGGGTTGGAAATTATCTAGGTTACAAATGACAATAAATTCAATGTTTATGAATATGACATATACATTCCAATATTTCATCAAAGGATTTATATGCTTCATGTAATATCTTTGTCATTACATGGTAAGAGTGTTATAATTTTATATGTTATGTCATTTTTATTATTATGGTTATAAAATATTATTTTATATTTTTCTAAATAAGATATGTTTTTATTAATTTTTTTCAACATGGTAGGATGTAATCATTATTTTATTTTTTATTTTATACCTTATTGAGTGTTTCATCTCACCAATTTTATTTTGAGCTTACCAATGATTAGACGATGATTATGAATTATTTAATTTCTATGAATGGATACAGTTTATAAAAAATTATTCATTGAAATTGAAATATATGATTTTATGTTTTTAGTCTCCATGGAACTAAAACTTTAACACCAAAGGTTGTGAGACTATTTGTGTATAAATTAATTAAACCATTTAATAAATATATTGTATAGGTATTTATATCTTGGGTGACTTTAGTTTTAATAAAAAAAATGTTAATTTTTTTGGATACTAGGATTAGAAAACCATGGTGGGAACCCTTAGGATAAGACTACTTATTTCAAAACATCCCAATTTATGGTAAATAATGGTGTTTAGTTTACCTATAAGTACATCAATCATTGGATCCAACATCTAGATGTGATTTTAGAATAGATTCCTTTAAGGGTACTACACCCAATAATTGTTTAACGAGTATATGTCAGACATTATTCTAGTGCATGCTGAAATGGACTTTACATAGCTACCGGTTTTATAGTACTAATGGATATGGCTTTATTAAATCATATTTACATTATGATGGATTTTGTTGTTATATTAAGTATAATATATTTAAAAAATATATAAGTGACATAATTATTGGAAACCTAAATTGAAATGTATATAGTTTTGAAAGAAGAATATATTGGTTATTTTTAATTTATTTCATTTTTTATCATATTTTATTGAATAGTTTATATTTTAATTTATGTAACCTACCCATAACGTTTCATATTTCATTTTTTGGGTTGGAACAATAAGGAAATGAGCTAAGTACATATATAATTATAATTATGGTTATTTTCCAAATGTTATGGGATGTTGTGTTCAAAATCTCAAGGAAATGTTCAATCAAATCTCTAATGTTATGTAAAATGACCATTAATAATATCAGTCTCACAAATAAACCACAAAAGGAACATATTTATATTTAAACTTTTAGGAATCAAAATCCACTATCCTTTTTTTGTCCTTAAAATCCATTAATTGGTGAGAAATGTATTATTTATATGTAAATTATAATTTTTACTTTAGTTATCTATAATTGATAATGTCAATTCAGTTAACTATTATCATATTTTTTGGTGCTTAAAACACATTAATTGGTGAGAAATGTATTATGTATATGTAAATGATAATTTTTACTTTAATTATCAATGGCCAAACTTATTAAAATATTAAGCTTGCTTATGTGGAGGTGATTCACACTCTCAAGGAAATCATTTTAAAATGATAAAATGTATTATAAGCCTTAGAGGGTCCACAAAGGCTTTGTAAAATAAATCCAAAAAACCTAAAATTATATTATTTTAAATGTAAAACATATATTTTATGAAAATCCAATTTATATTATTTTATTAAATCACTATTGAATCATTATGTTGTCATAAAACACATTATATATTATAACTGTATATAATCTTTACCACAAAAATTGACTCCCTAAAAAAATTGAAAAATTCACCATTGGGTAATTTTGACATCTGGATTCGAAAAAATAATATCCATTTAAACTAAATAAAATTATGAATATATGAATTATTCCTTGTAAAATAAAAACCAACATTTATAAAAAATTCATGGGTTATGACAAAAACAGCATTCAAACCACAATAAAAATTTCAATTGTATTCATAAAAATTACACTAACATTTATAATAATTAATTTAGTAATAATATTTTATTAAAATCTTATTTAATTCAAAAATCCATTAATTCATAAAAATTAACAACATAATTTAATATTAACTAAACATACTATTTTCCCTTAAAACTATTATCATAATAACAATAATAAGATGTATTTATATTCTTTATTCAATTCAAAAGTAATGCACATAATCATAGTGATAGGGTATTATTACATAACCCTTTATAACACCTATATATGTCCAAAGGATAAGGTGTGCATTAGTGACAGACTCTTGGTGAGGCTCAAATAACATCGCTTTGGTAGTAATCTCTATTAACATCCAATTCTCTCATAAGCGGTTCCTTTCAAGATTAACGTGTTGATAATGAGCTTGATGTTGTTCAAGAGTGATGCAGATGGATGCTACCACCTTTTTGATTTCAGATAAATGGGATTTGTATGGACCAATTATATTAGATGAGGCCATCACTTCCCCTGTCTGAATAAATTGGATTTTTAAGCCCTATATTTATACTAATCATGTAGACACTATTAAATGACTTTGATAGTAATAGTAACAATTATTAATGGTATTTTAAAATCCAAAAACATAAAACCAAGGAAGACCATATGACTTATATAACCAATTTACATAGTAAGACATTTAATCATATCGATATTAATATTCATTAATAAATTTTTGGTTTTTTACAGAATAATTTTACTTGTGTTCACAGTCTTCATGTTTTAGCGTAATTAGATAAAAAATTATTATTTTGATATATGACCTAGGTTTTCTCAACCAAAAAATAGTTTGAAAGAATAAACAAAATTTGTATTCGAAAACCCCTATATATTGGGGATTAATTTATTTTTATAATCTATCAAAAATTGACATTCATGAAATGAGTCATTTAACACAAAATTAAATAAATAAAACCAAAAAAATAAAATCCAAAAGTTATTCATAATTATACCCATTATAAATATTAAAATGAATTTTGATGAATTAATCCAAAATATTGACTTCTATTATCAATTTTTATTATAAAATTCATATTTCATTGAATTTTTCTTATTAAAAATATATCCAAGATGGAGGAATATAATGAAAATTATTCTATGGGGTTAACATTAAGACAAAAGCATTCCCAACCCCACGCATAAAATCAAATACCATCATCATGGTTTGAGAATAATGTGGTAGAATAGAAATGGAAAATAACATAGAGATCGAATCCAAAAAAAATAATGAAAATGATTACTACCATGAGTATGAATGAGACAAATCATTTGATGAAGTTGAAGAGACAAAAGAAGGGTCATGTGAAGGTGATTGGTCAAAGGTTATTTTTTTTAGGAGGACATGATCTGGATTTTTGTTGATCACATGTATGGAAAATTTTTAGGTGGTTTAGTAATGTATTACATACATGTTCCATTTAATGAAAGGATGAAATAAATCAATGATGTTATTGGTGTTTTATATAATTTAATGGGAATTTGGAAGGTTGGGGATTGTTCTGGAAGTTGAGATGAAATTGTATTGATAGAGTAAATGATTATCATTTCAGGCTAGTTGAAGGAAGGATGAAAGGGGGAGATAGTCAACATTGTCAAACTAAATGTGGCTTATATTTATCATCAACATGATTTGAGACTGGGGGGAGAAATAGAGATAAAGTGTGTTAGAGCTCTTGTTAGGGTAGATGACAAAGAAGAACACCTTGGTTTAGGGATACAATTTGAATATCAAAAACAAATAAGTTATTCATGTCTTTAATTATCTTATATAAGAGTCAAGAAATTAATGAAATCTAAAAAAATATTATTATGACCTGAATTTATTTTTGGGTAATTCTATAACATATTATTTTTATAGGGATAAAATAACATAGATATAATTTTTTTCAAAATCCTCTATTCTAAATAACATGTATCCTATTACACTAGATTGTATGAAAAAACTAGAGAAGAGGCATGGGTTAACTCCATGTTATAGTTTAATTTAACATTAAGAGATAAACATATCTTTACCACATTTACCAAATCATTTGTAATTTATGAAAACATTCATAGAAGTTTTCCATAAAAATCTTGAACATGTTACCATTTACATTTATGGAATATAAATTCTCATTATTATTTATGTTATATCGACATGGAAATTCAATGAGCACACCAAAAAATATAATCCACCAAGGAATTAAATTTCTAGGAAAATGTTTTAAATTAGATATAAACTAATGTATCATTTCAGTAGGTGAATTTTTTTAGAGTGATGTGTCGGTCATGGTATTTTTTGATCTGTTCTATGTCGATCTTGGAATTATTATAGGAATTGAATATTATTTATTATAATAAATATTGTTGTTGAAATATCTTTTATCATGCTAATGGTGTATCTAAATTCATTCACTAAACATAATAATAAAGGTATTATTCTTCATCAACTAGTAGATAAAAAGGATATCCATAGTTATTTATACATTTTATAAATCATTGGGTGTTTTATATGATATTTCATATTCCCAATGTGAAAAATTAAGATTATAAATTAAAAAAAATTAATATTTCATCATCCTCTATATGATATGATGGATCTCTCAGTTTAAAATTTCCCATTTAGCCATTGGGTTTTCGGGGAAAATGTATACAAGTGTTTTACAAGACACTTTATTTTCTATAAAATCCCATAGAATTTATCGATAGAAATTACTTCCCAAAACATCAATGATTAATTTTTGAGTTCCATATATATATAAAAACATTTCTTGAAAAACCATATCACAACTATCATAGTATTTACACTTTCAGATTCCACATCAACACATTTGTACACATAATAAAAACATGATAAAATGTTCATGATGATAAAGTAATTTTAATGGGATCCCATGAAATTTATTCCCATTACATAGGACACATAAACATCTTGAATTTTTTAAGGATTCACGTTTATTTTTCTATTTATTCAATATTTTGAATTTCAATCAATGATTTAGAAAAACACTATTACATGTCAATAGAGTTTGATCTAAGTGAACCAACTTTGAAATTTCATGATTATCGTATATTAATCCCCATGCTACCACAAGTGGGTAATAAATGAGATAAATTATAGGATTCATGATACATCATTCTTAGGTACACACCGTCAATCCATGATTTCTCCATATTATTTGAATAATTTTGATCATCCTAAAATTAGTATACTAATTTTTCTATGAACATATTAACTTGTTGGTTGGAGAAATGATGGTATGATTTACTAGTATCAAAAAAATTATATATCAATTATAAATGTCCTATAATTAATTCAACATCAATCAATTTCTCACTTAAGAATTCATCATGATTGTCCATCCCAAATTCTGACTCAATATTAGATAGTTTAAGACCTAAAAATATTCATATATAATATTATCTAATGAATTCATATAATTAATAATGATATAAAAATCATGTATGAATATGACCAAAAAAGTTTCCTTGAATTAGAATAAATTTTCATTAATATATTTCTTAATGATGCATCATAATTATAAATAAAAAATAAAAAATGAGAATTTATAACAGGAATTTGTCAAATGAAAACACAGAGGTCATAAACTACATATCTGTGTTTGTATAGTTGAATTTATCACAATCAAGTGTATGGAACGTTTAATAAATTGGTCAAAATATTTGATCAATAAGTTTTATAATAATATATCTCATAGAAAAATTTCTTTATTTAATCAAATGATTAAAATATCATTCCGAATTGGGAGGTAAAATGATCAGGGGAATATACCAACATTCCTTTTAAAAATGTAATTTTATTATTAATATGAATAAAAAATTGTATATCATTTATCAAAATAGGAGTAAAATCATGAGAATTTGTGGAAAATTCATTAAAAAATAGGGGATATAATATTTTATACATAGTAAGCATCAAAACACCATTACTATTATAGGATCATGTAGCTCATTCATGATGTAGATCATCTCATGGTCAGACATTATTCAGCATTTTAAAATATAAGGACTATGAAAAATTCTTCCTTATAATATGAAATAGAACTTCCCCTAATTAATCATTGGTCACTCTTCATCACATAATTATAGAATCACTTCCAAATCATTCATGTATAAAAACCCATAAATAAACCAAAAAATTCTACATATTAATTTCCAAAAATTCGTCCTCTCTGACATTAACAATATGTTACACAAACCATTATCAAGTCTCATCTTTAATGAAAATTCTAAATGACCACATGTGATAGAGAATTTTACCATATAGATATGTAAATGTATTTTTTATTTGTATGATGATGCCACTGTTAATTTATTATAACCATAATATTCCTACATAAAGTTGTAATAATCTATTATGGATAACCATTTAAACATTACATAGATGAAAAAATTTAAGTGATCATTCATGGAGTTTGTATTTAGTTTTATTATAATTAAAATATATGAACCAAATCATAATAGATTTAGTGGGATAAACTCATTCACATCATTAATTACCCTTATTTCCCCCCCTTCGATAGTATGACATGGAGGGAACTCACATCATCACTTTCTAATTTAGAGAAATTATCCCAATATACATGAATTTCTAAAATAACAATTTTTTTAACACATTCATTAGTTTTCAAGACTTATCTATTGTTGGAATTTTATAATAATTTTATCTTTTGGAAAAGACCTATGGGAAAACTATAAAACTAATTCCTTTCATTCTATGAGTAATACATTCTAAAGAGTAATTTTTACTTTATAAAATTCCACATAATTTTCATCATTGTTCTCTGTAAAACCGATATGAAATGTATTTTTTTTAAATAACATCTTTTATTATTTTATTAAAAGATATATAGATGTAGTACATAATGGAGCCCTAAAACGTGGAGGCTGATGTTGTCCCCTAAAATAATACCTACACCTAATCATGGAAGGTATCCTATGTTGGAATTTTCCAAAAGTGAGACCTCTTGCGAATACATATAGGCTCATAAGCCAGCTACACAGTTCCCCACATGCCATGTATTGTGGAAATCAATGAAATTTTTAATGAGATTCTTTCACAAAAGAGTCAAAGGAATTACTAGACATGGGATAGAAAAGGTTTTTTAAGAGAGCTCTAGACAATCTTTATGTCCGTCTCCACTATAGTCAGCTAGATATTCTATGTTTGGAACATTTCAAGGTTGTTAAGAAAATCCATATTCTCAACATTTGATAAGTCACTAGACAAATATAGCTAACATAATGAAACAAACACTGATCTAGAATAATCACAAACTACTCATCCAACCCTCATGCCCCCAAGTTCAACGCACCATCGGTATTGATTTTGAATCCATGGGAGGGTGGTAGTGGTCCAACACACCTAATGGACCATTTGTAGAGTGTGGAAATAACTTAAGAACTCATGTTTGGAATGTAAAACATGGGAGAGGGGGAATCTTCTTGATTCCAAAAAGGCCCTCCAACTTTGTGATGATTGTATTTCCCTAACCACAAAAACATGTTCTATTAGGGGATTTCCATCATGATGAATATGGTTGAGATCCTACCAGATAGGCCAAAATCTAACTGCATGAATCACCACTCAAACATCTTCTATTGACTTATTTCTATAATCCCCCTCAATCAATAGTTGTGATAATTAATTTAAATAACCCACCATCCTTAATATTCATGTAAACTCCCCCATCTCTCACCACAGTAAACCCACCCATTCTATCTGCAGAAAGAGTAGTGAATTGGTTTCCTCTAGCGAAACAGTGTATTAAGAGCACATCAAATCCATTTGGACAACCCTACCCATCCCTACCTTATCAGTTGGAAAATGTGGGGTCATATACTCTAGAGAAGAAAATTATATTTATATGGAATGGGTTTGAACAAAAAAACTTATCCAGGAGTCCTTAATAGGTTGAATAATGATTTATTTCATGATGGACTTGAAAATGTACTTACCCAATGAAGACCCGTGGAAAATACAATGGTCCATAAATTCTTCTAGTTTTATACTTATAAACACATTTCTTATGAGTAATTGTGAATGACCTTAATGAATGTAGGAAAAAAATTTATTTTTTATTATTATATCAGGCATGGGAAGCCTGGATACCCATGATTCAACCTATCCAATTACACTCCTAATAGATATCATCAAGATGACATATGATCCACTTTGATTGTTCCTACATCGATGGTAAATGACCAGGAATAGAATTATATTATGGTAAGGGTCCCACCATTTTTCCCCTATCCAAAAACAATACATTAATTTAATTAACTTACCCCAAAGGGATCATACCACAATTACCACCTAAATAAATATCCCCTAAATATAATACATAGTTTCCCTCACATTCCTTATGTTTATGCCTCTATGACCCATTACATTGAAATGTTTAATCATATAGGTTTAGTGACACATACCCTCCCTTTGAGTATCGTAGATAAAATATTTTATAATATTCTCAATATATTTCATGTTCTCTATTGGAACCTTGAGAACTGACATAATATGCATTATAGTATATGATAAAAAACAGTTGAAAAGGGTGATTCTACACTTTAATGAAATAAACTACTTTTAATAATTAAAAATTTAATTACCAATTTTGTTTACCATAACTTAATATTTCTTAATATGTACATTTCTAAGAAAAATGGGAGCTCTTACGTACTCTATTGGAAATATCTTGTTGCACATACCCAGAAAGCCTCAATGTTTTCTCAGTGCCTATCCAGGTATGGTGGAAAATGTAAAAGAACGTCTTATCATTGTTAATTGATTGCCAACTCTATTTTGTGTACTTTATAATAATATTACATAAGTATATGAAAGAATAGATTTTCCATTGATAAAAAAATTGATAGAAATAAAGAGGTGATACACTATAGTGAAATTTTCTCTAGAATGTTAAGGATGAAGAAATTTTTTTTACATACATGAGGAAACACATCTACTAAGGGACCATTGGCCCAAAATATAGATTTCTGGTGATATAGGGTCTCCTTGATTAATCCATTACATCAATGGGATAAGGTTATGCTGCTTACCAATTAATACAATATTGATCTAGGAATAATTGTAACATCAAATCAATAAGTCAGTTACCAATTAGAAGAACCCCATATATCTCATATCACGAAAAATAATTCTCTACACAAAATTATTTTAAGACTTATCCATTTCTACCATGATGAAAATATTAGATCCCACCACCTTTATATTGATATCTACATCTATCTTCTAATAAATCTTCATTGAACCTTGTATTTTTCTTCCATAAATATATGCATGGTGTTCCTCTGAAATCCCTCCTAGAATAAACTGTGAGAGACATCTATTGATTAATGAGTTAAGAAACATATAAGGTAATTTAAAGACTGATGGGCCAATAATGATGAATAGAGGATGGATATTTCTTCTTTGGGATAAGGATCTACACAGTCACACAAGTGAACTAGGAAGAGGTCCTCCATGGAAGAAATCTTGAATATCTACAACTAGTTCATGCATGATAAACTCCCATTCATTAACATAGAAATCCCCTAAGAACCCATTTGGTCTAGGAGGGATCTCTTTTTTTTGCGAGCTGACCAATTCTAAACCTATTCTTCTCATATTTTCTAGAATTATATTTCATATAGGACATAATAATAAATACATAAAAATCTACCCTTGTATTCCATTAAATCAATTTTATGCTCTACTTCCATCAACAATTCATATATATTGCGATCCTTACAGGATCTAAAGACATATTGACCATGGTTTACATAAATAAATTCTTTCTATATTTCGAGGAAATTTCTCTCTAGAACTATAATGACCTCTCTTTCTTCATCAATGTAATGAATCCAAAAATTCACTTAGAAAATCAATTTTCCATCCATTAGAAGAACATCCAAAAAACAATGGGGTATGTTTATTTTTTTTCTTCCAGATGTAATGATTCTCTTGTTTGATTCATATCCACATGTATCAACCTCCAAAAAAAATTAAAGAAAAAAATTATGATTTTAGTTAGTTAATAAATTGATTAACAAAAACTATATGTGCCTATATTAAATGGATATGAAAATCTATTGAATTATCTCGTATTCTGTTGGATTTCCCATTACATAACTACATTTATTTACATAATATTGGACATAACTTCAAAATAAACAATTGGAATTTTATTAAACTATAAATAAAATAAAATTGATATATTGAAAATTGATATATTTTTTGAATTATATATTGATTTAAATCTGTTTGAAATTATCCAAGATATTTTTCATTGTGCTTTAACATTACCTTATAATATCCTCAAATGATTCATAGGAGGGGGTTTATGTAATAAAATGAAATTTTATATCCATTAAAATATATAATATATTCCATAACATGTGTCATATAGTATATAAAATAAAAAAATCATCATAATTTAATGATAGATTATAAATAAGTCTATAATAAATTCTAATATAGTAATCCATTAAAATTTATTACCATTAAAATGTGAATAATTAGTTTTAGTAAATATTGAAATGGTTATTTTTAAAAAAATTAATTTTATTATATAATATGAATCATTTTAAGAATAATTGTTTTAAATTTTATAATTGAAAAATTAAAAATATGTTTTGAATTCGTTAAAAAATTTGCTTAAGATACATTTTTTATATTTTTCTAAAATAATCCATTTTTGATAAATATTAAAAGGTAACATTTTTTAGAATTAACATCACTTTTATATGACTTATATATTTTTTTTAAAACATTAATTATAAAAAATAAAACATTTTAATGTAAAATTATGTATTTAAAAACACTATGTCCATTTTAAAAACCCGTGAATATCATTTAATAAAATCAAATAATATTTTATGAAAACTATTTTTAATATTTTTTTTAATTAAATTTATGTATATTGGAATTAAATTATAGGTTTATTCCTAAATCACATAAATCTTTTTTAAATAAAAATAATAATATAAACACCATTATAATAATGAACATTGATAATTTCATCACATACATGAAGACGATAGTGGAAAATGCACTTTTAATAAAAATAGGTCTTGGCACATTACATGTGCTAAAGTTATCATTAATTTACCACAAAAAAGTATTCATATTTGATAAAATCATTCCTAAATTGTAGATAATAATAGTAATATTATTTTACATGTTGAAAATAACTTTTAGGTGTAAAAAGATTATTTATGTTAATGTTAAGAAATAGTATTTTTTAAAAATTATGTCTTTTTATATTTTAATTGAAAATATTAATAAGATAAAACCTAACTGATATTTCAATTTAAAATATGAAAATTTAATTATTTTTAATTTCTGGTCATTTTCTGAAATGGTTGACTTTTAGTTGAAAATGCCTGATTTATGAAAAATAATAATTTCCATGAGTTTATCTCCATGTAAGAACAAACAATAAATGTTAAAAAACATGAATGCAATAAAAATTGAGAATTAGGTATATAATTTTAATTTTTTTAATATTATTTTTACATATAAAACCTATCCAAAACATTTTAAGAACTTAAGAAAAATGTAACATAAAAATTAAAATTTTTCATTTTCTTTTAATTTAGTAATATTTTTTCTAAAAATTTGGTTATTATTGATTTCAACGATATATAAAATTATTTTGGTATATTATAAAGAATTAAATTCCTTATAATTTATTAACATTTATAATTTTATCACACACGTAATTTTTAATTATAAAAAATCCATAATACTAAAAGCTGCTTTTAGGTATTAAAAACATTAATCTATCAATTAAAATATCATAAACAAATATATTTTATTTGTTTAAATTATTTCAATTTTTAGTATTATAATTCGGAAATAATTTTTTTCTATAATTAATACTGTAGTAAATTTAAACAACATCCATATATAAAAAAAACGGATAAATAGGTAAAAGTAAACTTTGAGAAAAAAGGTATAAGGGAAACTATTTAAATACATTTAGGATACCTATAAAATAAGTGTATTTGAGAAGTTTTAAACATTATAATGTAAAAAAATACAATATTTATAGTCTTTGGATCTATTTTCCTAGAAATACTCTCGTGTAAATATTAAAATATAATCCATGTTACCAAAAGTTCAATTTTCTTCTCTTATAATGTTTTTGACATAAACACTTTCAGACATACACCTACTATAAAAATTACCCATTTTAACTTAGAAATATATTTATCTCAATAACCCTATACCACTAGTATAATCCTTTATTGGCACTTAGGTATCCTAATACCTTCAATTTCAATGGAACTTTAAAAAAAATTTATCTCTCTTACGTAAGTAATATACATTTTTCATGTTTTATTGTTAATATTACTCTTCAAACGTTCTTATAAAAATATTACAATGATTAATGAAGTATAATTATTATATTAATATTATGTTATACTAATCTAACATTTATTATATTTTCATTTCAACTATCTTAGGAAAATAATGTAACGTCATTCATGCCTGTGCATGGACAACTACCTCTATAAATAAACATTTTTAATATTTTTATTTTAATTTTTAATTATTTATCCAAACATTTCAAAATATTGTTATCATATAAAAATAATAATAATAAATCTTCTTTTGTTATTATATTATTTCAAGACAATCCCTACATTAACCATACAAATCAATCATGTTAAAGTGTGTTCATGTTTGGGTCGGTATAACAACATATATGAACAAGGCATTAAAATAAGAACATGGAAGAAAAAGGGAACCTGAAAAAAAATATTGTTATAATATAATTAGAAGATAATGTCTTTTATATGTTAAGGAAATATTATTTTCATAATTTAATATATTATTAAATTATCATTCTCATTCGCTAAAATCACAAAAATAATAATACACCAATTCCATTTTCATGTAGCGTAACTAAAAGAATTATTGAATGGTAAGATAAACATAAAAATAAATATCTTATGTGTATCAAATTATCGTACATTATATATTAATCATGAACTCGGAGTCAAAGATTGGATAATGACATTAACAATACAACATGTGTAAATATTATTATTTTTATTAAACCGGTAACTGAAATATGTTCTAACTAACCAAAAGACCCATAACAAAAAATTATAAACAAGTTATATAAAAGATAATATATATGAATAGGTTTATTAATTAAATTATTAATGTAGATATTGGTTTTTACTAGATTTTATATTGTTATGAACTAATACAAGAATAAATGTATGGGTTTTTGTCTCAAATTTTAATTACATAGGACATGTTTTTGTCATTCACCTTGTTTACTTAACAATGTTTTATATACTAAAATAATTTCATTTTTTATCATTATACATTAAAATTTCATGGTATTTTTTTTTATTTTCATACATCTCATGTTGTTTTGATTCAAATTTTATAATGGATGCAATAGATTTGTGTGACTAAAATCTATTATATATGTTATAATAACTCTTCTTTGACTACAAAATTTAATGATAAATCTATTATAACCTCTGATGATGTTATTTTTTATTTACACATTATATTTGGGAATGTAATGTTTCAAAAAAATTATTATTACATAATGATATTAATGATTCATTAAATTTATTTTTAATTAAGAATAATTCCTATTACTTTTTAGTGATTTTTCATCCACACCATTATTATTAATTCCCACCATTGTTCTCCTTTACTTAGTGAAAATTCAATTTTTTTCAAAAACGATCCTTTTATTCTCCTCATTTAATTTTAATGTAGTGGTCTCAGTATCCTTTTTATAATGTGGGTTTTCACAGAATATGTTTTTTCAAAATGTAAAAAACAAATTATATTATTTAAAAATAATTAGGTGTTATCACATACTCTAAATTTTTTTTGATAAAAATAATGAATTTTTTTAAGGATTAATATTAATGTGTTTTTATATAGAAATGTTTTCAATGATTTTAGTCATTCCGATTTTCTGAAAATATCATCTCATTCTTAATTAATCAATATTAAATATTATATTAAGAATAAATGTTTTAAATGTATTTTCCCTTCCCATTTTTTGGGTCTTTAAGACTTTTTAAATGATCCATTTTTAACATTTCATTTAAATGTTAACAATTTGTTTGTATTTTTTCTTCACGTTTTTGTATCGTTTAGGTCATTTAGAGGAATTTATTTAGGAATATTTATAATATGGTTTTCAAAAGTATTAAATTTACATCTAAAAAATGCTTTTAAATTTAATTTACACCTCATTTATCATAATGATGATTAAAAAGTTTTTTTGGAAGCAGTGTATATCCACTTCAATTTTTCAAACAAGGTTTATCCCTAATTAAGGGATGTTTTTGGAATCATATATATATATATATATATGTATATATATATTATAATGATTTTATTTCTTTTGGAAATGAGATTATTGATATAATATGATTCTGTATGTTCAAGTTTTATGATGTTTCTAATGGTTTATGAATCCCATTCATTATACATTCTCTCTTCATAGGATTTGGAATTTTTATTTTTCTAATGGAAAAAATGTGGTTATTACGGGATGGGTGGGACCTATATCTCCCTCTAATTTATTGGGTATTGGAAAATATATCTTGATATATAAGTGTTTTATGAAATGGTAAGCAAGTAATCATGCTAAAAAATGGTGAGTGTGATGGTGGATAACTATACATATAATTTTATGAGTGAATTGGTTTGCTGATAGTCATGTTAAAAAAATAAGTATGGTTATGTTTCTGATTTTTCTTCACTTTCATGTTGTTTATCAATTTATGAAATGTTTTCATTATTATGTAATATTTTTAAATTATTCTACACTTTTATGTAATGTTAACATGTTTTTTGATTCTTGTTATATATCTTGAGCTGGGACATGCCTTTTAGGATTAATTTATTGTATTCTTACAATTTTATGTTTTTTAACTTGTTTTATGATTATAACCAATGTTATTTTTATCTATTAATAATATATTTAAGTCTTAATCATGTTTCTAATTTTCATTATGATCATTCCCATTATGATATGTTTTTCCATTACTAAATGTTTAATAAAAAACTTTTTATGTTTCCATTCCCCAGGTTTTTAATATAAATATATCTTGTGAAATATTCTTGAGAGTGTCTACAATAAGAGGATTATGGATAAATGTTTACAATTGTAGAAAAATATTATTATTATATAGTTAATATCCAAAAAATTAAATTTTTATGGATTTGGATTGTGCAAGTGTTTGTGAGATGCAATATTGAAATCCTGATATTAATGTATTATTTAAGTCAATATAAGAATGTGTTTATTTAGTTTATATAAATTTATTTAATAATATTTGTCTATCTTTTCTTCTTATTCATCTTGAGGTGGGAATCCCCATTATTTTACCTTATATAGTTATTTATCTTGAATTTAGTATTCATTAATATCATTTATAATTCATACTATATAATCATTCACTTTTTATTTTCTATCAATCATTTCTTAATGTTATTAATTCAACTCCACCTTATTATAAAACTCACATGGAATCAATTCTTCTAAAACTCACCCACTTCTCAAAGAATGATATTTATCATCCTTCCATGAATGATTATCCATATTACTTGGCCATGTACATGGTAGTCAGTGTGACTGACCCCACAAGCCCAGAGTCGGTGCATTATTTTAATACATTGGCATGATTACAAAGAATCAAGTCTCGAAGGACAGATTAGTTTAGCCGCCTTAGAAAATAGATTACATACATGAACGTTACATTAAATTATAAAATGACTAAAAATGACAAAATTGTCTCATTTGGAACACATTCATACACCTTAGCCTATCCCTCTTGGTCAACCATAAAATACTTCTTTAATCTTGGGAAAAATAAAACATAGAATGGGATGAGCGTAGATGCTCAGTAAGGATAACAATATAGCAGAAACATTCATAAATAAGGATATACCGTTAAGGAAATGTATAATACTAAAACAAATGCCTTTTAAACATAAACTTTAGAATAATATGGAAAATATAAAATCAAAAAATTTCATTTATATATTCACATGGTTATTCTACTAGTCAAATAATCACGTGCAATATCAATAACAACATTTATTATGATTGAATGCATAATTCCAGAATTCATAACAACATAGTCATGGAATTTTTCCAAGACTACAAATAATATTTTTTCAAGGCTCTGTGCCAAGACACTAGTTTGTCTCATGAGACATACTAATGCATCTAAGAGCTATAATGGGATCTAACCGTCACTTACTAAGTCCAATGCATTCCTCATATGAAAAGTTTTAATCATGACATAAACATTCGTATTAAAACTAGCATATGAAGTGTCAATATTTTATCCATAAACAACGAATGCAATAAAAATTATACATCCACTTTCAAACATAACACAAAACCTTCAATACAATATGGAAGATTTTTATCATAACAAATCAACCTTGATCAATAATAATATCCAGTAAATGATGTTGAAAATGTTAAAAATGATTAGTAAATATCTTTGAGAGAAATATCCCCTTTTCGTGAAAACATTTTAAAAGTTGAAAATTTCATTAAGGAACTAATTTAAAATATATTTTTGAATCAATGTGTTACATAACACATTGAAACTTTTGAAATTAATTAACATTTTAAAACATTCATGTCTTTATAAATAAATTCTTAAAATCATTTTGAAACATGGACATCAATGAGAAAGGTTTACAATAATAAAATTTTAAAACATTTAAAGTGATGTTTTAGAAAAATATTACCTTCAAATAATCCCATTGAAATAAAATTTATGAAACATGGAAATGGATAATAAATATTCCCCAATAAAAACACAAACTTAAAATATCTCGAATAATAAAGAGATTGAGGAATTAACTCTTACCTTGCACTTTCCTTTGGTCAATGGTAAGTATAATCTCTTGTATAATGACAATAGTATGTTATTAAATTATACCAGAACCATATTAATATTTATTATTTCATAGAATATTAATTCATGACTTTATACTACCTATTTAACAATGATTTCCATGATAAATTAACATTTTAGGTAATAATCACTTTTTTTATCGTTTGTGTTTTAACTTGTTATTCTAGATCGTATCATTTAGATCATGATTTATATAATTACAGAATATAAACCTAGATTTATATAACAAATAAATTTAGAATATAAATATTTATAATAGACAGATATATGAAATGGAAGTCACCGTTTATGGAGATGGTAGGCCGTACGTACACATAAATGTTGTTTCCGTTTTCATATCGTATTGAACGGAAATAAGTGAATAAGATATATGTATGTTCATATATATATCCATTATAATTATTATGTAATATATTACTTAATTATTAATAATATATATATTTTTATAATCATAGTTGAATGGTGAACGTGGGAATTAATATTTCATCGCGTCGTGGAGAGGGTAATCCATACGTACGCATGAGCAACAATATCATTATATTAACCTTGAAATCATATATAATTGGATGGTATATCATATTAAATGAATCATTAAATTTTATGTTTTTTATTTATATCATTTATACTCATTATTATACCCATCCCAAAAATGAAGTGTTTGAATACCAAACTACACGATGACGTGGAGACGGTAGGCCGTACGTACGCAGGTATGGTGACTTTTTCATTCATAGAATGGATAGAATAATTGATATGGCTGTAAAATTTTTATAATAACATAATATTATATATTATATAATTTATTTATTATTTTATAATGGTAACAACAAATAAAGAGGATGTGGAAGAAGAAAAGAACTTGAAAGATATGATAAAATATTTACCTCTTCTTCGGGTTCTTCCTTTTGAGTTGATAAACGGTCTTTGTAGGCTAACTTTATGAACAATAGAATGACTCTAGGATGAATTAAGGAATTTTTGGAGGATATTTGGGTAGGTTTTGTCCAAGAAAAAATTCTTTGGAGGTGTGCAATTAATAGAAGGGGAAGTTCCCTTTTATAAGAGAGGTAAGGGTCACTTTAAAAAAAGTTTGAAATATTATTTTATAATAAAATAATTTTCGATTTATAATAGTTATAAAATAAATTATTTAGAGTCTATGGTGGGTATGGATTTAAAACCTCTTATTAAATTAGTTTTATGCATGTTTAAGACATCATATTAACATTAACTTTTTGATTTTACTCTTAGTTAAATAGTTTGACATTTACCCCGTCTCTTTGTATGTTTATATTATATGGTTAATAAACGTACTATAAAAAAACAAGAGAACCCAATGTGGTTAATTATTCATATATATAACCTTATATGTGTCATTTATCTAAACCTTATATTTTATGGAATATTATATCAATTAATAATAAAATCTTTTTTTAAAAAACTCCATTATGTCAATTTTAACACTATTTAGTAAATGATATTTTTGAAAGCCATTAAAAGATTATCACATTGAATAGAATTTATTTAAACAACCCTAACCTTTAATATTACACAATAAATTTATAGTAATTCATCATAAGTCTCAATTTACATTTATTTGGATATTAATAATATCAATTATTTTAATATTTCACTGATAAGGTAATTACTGCCTCATCATTGTGTCAATAATAAATTAAATTATATACCGTCTAAAAATTAAAAAAAAATACCATTATTTAGGAAATTGTTTTATATTTCTAATTAATATTTATTGTAGAATTTATATTTTGTGTAACCCTATATTAAAAATGGTGAAGTTATTGAACATTGAATTTAACTCTTTTTACTCTTCTTTAAACAAAATAATTGTTAATGTTCTAATCTAAACCAAGTGGACCAAAGAGGATAATATTTTAATACTAAGGTTTTTTTATTATAATTATCCAATATAATTAGAAAAACTATTAGTGTAATTATGATATCAATTTTCTCCTTAATTACCCTATTTTATTTCAACTGTGTTCAGTAAAAGACAAATGTTACTGTTCACCAAAAACCATTTTCATCTTATTGAACCAAATTTTACCTAATGATATCAATAGTGTCTTATGGATCTATGAAATTAAACTCACAAATGTAGTAAAATTAAATTTTATGCAATTTTTCAAATGCTCCTAGGAGTTGGGTAAAAGACGGTTAAAGATCAATAAAATTTTTATAAGTCTAAACTCAAAATAAAATGACCCAAATGAATTAAATTGAACATTTATGGGTATTATGTATCTATTTTGACATAAAATATATTTAAATATAATAATTAATTATTTAAATAAAAATTCTGTTTTAAACAATAACTCAGTGTTTTTCACTATTCATCACAAATTGAATGTTTTCAGAAAAATACTAAAAGTTTACCCTATGATAATTTTAAAATTATTAATTCCATAATGAATTAAATTTTACCATAGTCAAATTATAGAAGTTTTATTTATTAATTTGCAATTATTTCCCTTTTTCAATACCAAAAACAGGTTTTTAAAAAAGTAAAAACTATTAAAAGATTGACATTAGTTTATTTCAATTTCAAATGTAAAATTAAATATAATGAACTAAATTGTTTTAAATGATAAAAATAAAATAAAATTATACATCAAAACCCTTCAAATTCACAATTTAAAACTACAAATTATTTCGATTAAATAGTTGTTTTCAATTAAAACCTAGTATTTTTCACTATTCATCAAAATATGAAAGTTATCAAAAAAGTACAAAAAATCTGTCCAAACTAAATTGTTATGTCCCAATTCTAATTAATAATTTTATTTTGTCATATTTAATATATAATTGTTAGATATTTTGTTTAAAAAAACCATTAGTTGGCGGTATAATTGCATTTTTGAAAAATACTTTATCTGAAAATTTTAATTTGTTCTAATATTATGTCTATTAAACACATAATATGGGTGTTAAAATTATATAGAGTATATAAGATTAAAAAATCAATTAATACTATTCATAACTGCATTTTGAACAGCTAGTTTGGTAAGTTGTGGTGTGCTCGAACTCAATGTTATGTGTAGTGCAAGCTATTGAATTACTTAAATGATATTACATAATATGAAATATTGGGGTGTTACATTCTTCCCTCCTTTAATAAATTGCTCCCTCGCAATTTGAGATTTTTCTTTAAAAATAAAAGGATAAAAATAGAAAAATACCATTGGGGAAAACCCACATTAGAAATCGGGTTAGTAAAATTTAATCTTAATAAGAGGGAAAGGGAAATGAAAAAGTCACCACCAAATTATGATCTCGATTAGGAGAAAAATGGTGTAAATTAGAGAAAAATAATTGGAGGAAAATGTAAATATTTATAGGGAGTGATTGAGGTCATCAATCACAAACAAGTGTAAAATTGAGGGCATCAAAGCCAATAATCTATGAACAGAATGTATTAGGATAACACATTTTTTGTTTTAAGATCTCTTCCCTAATTAATAATAATTAACTTATTCATTAAAAAAGTGAAAAAAAATTATATCTATATAGTTGATATTTTGAGTTTCACCCTTTAACTAAATCCTAGAAAAAACTCACAATTCACTCCAAAATATAATAGATTTCAAAAATATTATATATATCCTAATCTCATTGGGTTCAAAAAAATTGAATTTATAATTTACCTGTTAGACCATTTAAAAATACTACATTATACAATCTAGGACATCACATTGGCCAGTGGTAGGTGATGAACCCTTGCAACTCTTCGATTGTGGGTTCATGTCTCATGACCTTGGTGGAAGTGACGAGTTGTCGCCCGACCTCCGGATTGTTCTTTTGATGAAAATGAAAAAAATAATCTATTAAATGATTAAACCATAAAAATAGATTCCAATGTCATGCTTAATTTATTACAACCTTTATACTTATCCAAAATACTTATGTCCAAACTTATAATCCAAAAATTATAAGGAAGGTAAACACAATGAAGATCATTTTCTATGTAATAACATGTGAATACCTTCATCATGTATTATTTTAAAACACTGTAACAACCTGAATAAACATAAAACCATGTTGATTACATTAATTCTACCTTATTACTTATAGAATAATGGATATAAGCCTTCTATCTGAAAATTTTCTAAACTCCAATAATGATGGAATATACAAATCAATAATTATTTTCATGGTAGTCATAAATATCCAACATAATTTATCCAAATAAACCATATATAATTATAAAATCACTACCCCATTATCAGAACCATAATATGGTTTATCGTTCTCCCAACCATATATTTTCCAAATGAAATTGAACCCTATATTAAGTCACGTTTCTTGGTTTCACACAATATCATGTTGTTAATGAAATAGTACTGCAGTGCAATCCTTATATAATCTATAATTCTAATAACATGTACATCATTTATACAATACTCAAATAACACCATACATTAAAAACAACATAAAAACACTAATCATTCCACTTCATCTTCGGTAGTATCATAACATTATTATTATCTAATAGAAACATTTGGGGTAGACTCTGATGATTTGGATATTGATTCGTGTAGTGTCCCAACTCATTGAAGATGATTCATTGAACATTTGAATACTTTTTCTTACCCTTGAAGTCACATACATGGTGTCCTTTTTCTCCACACATATAGGAAACTCACATTGCCTTAAATCATTTACCATGGGGATTCTTTCTATAATTATCACATATGGGAAAATACTTATTTCCCTTATTCCCTTTATCATTATTTCTTTCTACCATCCTTTTCTTATCTAGCTTCCCTTAAAATCCATATGACTTAGAGAATTATTTACTTATCTTATTAACACATGATATTATTTCTTCTTATGAGGATAATATGTGGGAGACTATTTCATTTCTACATTATTTTTTAATACCATTAAAGATATGATTCTTCATACTATTTGGATCATGAGTATTGCTGGAGTTCTTATTCCATATATTGGGCACCATTTCAAAACAATGGAATACACTAGTTTATTTTATGAATCACTATGAATAATTCAAAACTTTTAAAATACCAAACGTAAATTGAAAATATTATGCGTATAATCTATAATCATCAAATTTAATATTTTATGAAGTATTTACTTTTAAATCTTTCATAATGGCTTGTAATGAAAATGTGATTTATCTTAAGCATATATCTTGAGAGTGTCATAACCAAGAGTGCAGTAAGGCTCGTTGTTGTGTACAAAGATACCACGAGTGAAGCCCAAAACTCCTTATCAGAGTTTTCACTCCTATGTACATCTGTGCCAAAGCCGCCTCTACCTGCTCGTTTATAGAGAGGGATGTATTGCTTTGAAAATACAAAAAATCTATACATTACAAAAATTATAGGAAGTTATTCAATACTTATCATTAAAGTCTATCTCAGGGTAATGTTCTCTAATCAGTTTTTATCTAAATCCATTTCCAAGGTTGTTGCTAAAATTTCTTGGATACCAACTATAACACCTCGACCCTAGATGCCCAATTTCGGTGCATTATATTAATAAATTGGCATGATTACAAGAAATCAAGTCTCGAACGACCAATCAGTTTAGAAGTCTTGGAAAATAGATTACATACATGAATGTTACAATGCATTATAAAATGACTAACAAAAAAGCATTTTCTCGTTTTGATAACAGTCATATCCCTTAGCCTATCTCTACAGGTCAACCATAAAATACTTCTTCAATCATGGTAAAATTAAAACATAGAAAGGGGTGATCTCAGATGCTCATTAAAGATTACAATATAGCGGAAAAATTTATAAATAAGTATAAACCGTTATGACAATGCACATGACTAAATCAAAAGTCTTTTAAACTTAAACATTAGAATAATATGGAAATGATAAAATCAAAAAATTCCATTTTCATATTCACATGGATATTCTACTAGTTGAATAATCACATGCAATATCAATAGCCACATTCATAATGATGGAATGCATAATGCCAAAATTCATAACCACATAGTCAAGGACTTGTGCCAAGACTACAAATAAGATTTTGTCAAGGCCTTGTTCCAAGACACTAGTTTTTCTCATGATATCAACTTATGAATCATGGAGCTATAGCGGGCCCCACCCGTCACATACTATGTCAAATGCATTCTTCGTATGAAAAGGTATAAAATAACATAAACATTCGTATTAAAAATACGATACGAAGTGTCAATACTTTATCCATAAACCATAAATAGTATAAAAATAACAAATCCACAGTCAAACATATCACAAAACCATCAATAAAATATGGAATATTGTAATCATAATAATTCAACCTCAACCATGATTAATATACAGTAATGGATGTTGACATAGTTTAAAATGACCACTAAAACTCTTTGAACGAAATATCCATTTTTCATAAAATCATTTTAAAAGTAACAAAATTTATAAAGGAAGTCATTTAAAATATATTTTTGAATAAATGTTTCCCAAACCACTTGGAAACATTCAAAAGGAATTTCATTTTTAAAACATTCATGGTCATATAATTAAATTCTTAAAGTCATTATGAAAACATGGACATTAATGAGAAAGGTTTAGAAGAATAAATCGTTAAAACATTTAAAATGATATTTTAGTATAAGTTTCACCTAAAATAATTCCTTTGAAATATATTTTATTAAATTTGTACAATCGTAATAAATATTTTCCAATAAAAACTTACACATAAACAATCTCAAATAATAAGAAGATTGAGGAACTAACCCTTACCTTGCACATTCCTTTGGTTGATGGTACATTTAACCTCTTGTATAATTAACATAATTCGTTATTAAATTATACCAAGACCATATTTATATTTATAATATCATAAATGATTCATTTATGAGATTTTACTACCCATTTAATAATTATTTCCATGTAAAATTAACATTTTTGGTAATAATAACTTTCTATATTATACGTGTTTTAACTGGTTATTCTAGATCGTTTCATTTAGATCGTCATTTAAATACATCTTGAATATAAAACTTGATTTATATATGATATATATTTAGAATATAAATATTTATAACAGATAGATATATGAAATTGAAGGCACTATTTATCGAGACGGTTTGTTGCATGTTCGCATAAACTCTGTTTCCGTTTTCATATGGTATTGAACGGAAGAAATTGAATAAAATATATGTAAGTACATATATATATATATATATATATCTAGTAGAATTTTTATTTCATATAATACATACTTATTATTAATATATATATATTTATAATCATCATTTAATGGTGAATGTGGGAATGAATATCTCATCGCATTGTGGAGACGGTAATCCGTACGTACACATGAGCGACAAAATCATTATATTGATGGTGTAATAATATATAATTCGATTTTATATCATATATAAACAATCCTAAACATGTTATATTTATTATTTACATCAGTTATACTCATTATTATACCCATTAAAATAATGAAGTGTTCGAATAAAAAACAACACCACGACGTGGAGACGGTAAGTCGTACGTATGCACGTATGGTGAATTTTTCAATCATATGATGGATAGAATAATGAATATGGTTGTACCATTTTTATAATAACATCAAATTATATATAATATACAGGATTTATCATTTTAGAATGGAAAAAACAATGAATCTGTTAGTGGAAGAAGAAAAGAACTTGAAAGATGTGATGAACTATTTACCTCTTCTTCAGGTTCTTCATTTTGATTTGATAAAAATGGATCTTAATGATGGATTTATGACCAAAGTAACGCCTCTAAAATAATGGGAGGAATATTGAGAGGATATTTGGGTTGGTTATGGCCGAACCATATGGCTTTGGATGTGTGGAATTAAGAGAAGGGGAAGTGCCCTTTTATAAGAGTGGTGAGTGTCACTTTTGGAAAAACATGAAATATTATTTTATAATAAAATAATTTTTGGTTTCTAATTCCTCAAAATTGATTTATTTTAAAGATAATGTGGGGATGGTTCAAAAAAATCTCAATCAATATGTTTTAGACAGGTTTAGGTTACCATATTAACCTTATTTATTAGATTTAACTCTTAGTTAAATAGTTTGACATTTACTATGTCTCTTTATATTTTAATATTATATGGTTAATAAATATACTATAAAAAACCAATAGATCCGAATGTGGTTAATTATTTATATATATTAATTTATATATTTCCTTTGTCAATAATTGTATTAGGAATATTATATTAATTAAAAATATAATATGTTTGTGATAAACTCAATTATGTCAATTTTGACATTATTTAGTGTTTGATTTTTTTGAAAGCCATAAAAACATTATAAATTTGAATAAAATTTATTTAAACAATACTAACATGTTATATTAACCTATAAAATTAGTATAATTCATCAGTAGTCTCAATTTACATTTATTTGGATATTTATAATATCAATTATTTTAATATTTCATTAATAATTTAATTACTGCATCATTATTGTGTCATAAATAAATTAAATTATTCAATGTCAAAAAAAAATTATGTAGGAAATATTTTTATATTTATAATGAATATTTATAGTCTAATTTATATTTTGTGTAACCTTATATTAAAAATGGTTTAATTATTAAACATTGAATTTAACTCTTTTAACTGTTCTTTAAATAAGATAATAATAAATGCCCAAATCTACTCCATGTGAACCAAAGAGGATATTATTATATTCCTAAGGTTGTTATCTGTAAAATTATAATTATCCAATAGAATTAGGATATGTGTTAGGGTAATTATGATATCGTTTTTACCCTTAATTACCCTATTTACTTTTAACCGTGGTAAATAAAAGTCAAAAGTTACTATTCAACAAAAATATTTTCATCTTATTGAACTGAATTTTATATACTGATATCAACAATGTGTCTTGGTGTTTTCATATTCAACTCACAGAATCGGTAAAATTAAAATTTAAAAAAATTTACAAATCCTCATAGCAGGTGAGTAATAGACGATAAAAAATTCAAAAAAAATTTATATATCTAAACTCATAATAAAATGACTCATGTTAATTACATTGAAATTATATTGGTGTTGTGTATATATTTTTAAATAAAATTAATTTATATAAAATAATTAAGTATTTGAATAAAAATTCTGTTTTAAATAGTAACTCAGTATTTTTCATTGTTCATCAAAAATTGAATGTTTTTAGAAAAATACAAAAAAATATACCCTAAACTAATTTTGATATTATGAATTCAAAAATGAAGTCAATTTTACAAAATTCAAAATATATAAGTTGTATTTAATAATTTAAAATTAATTCTTATTGTCAATACAAAAAAGCGGGTTTTTAAAAAAGTAAAAACTATCAAAATATTTTCATGAGTTCATGTCAAATTTAAATGATAAATTAATTATAATGACATAAATTTTATAAAATGATAAAAATATAATCTATTTATAAATAAAAAGAAATCAAATGTATAATTTAACAATATAAATTATTTCGATTATAAAGGTTATTTTTTATTAAAACCTATTATTTTTCAGTATTCATCCCAATAAGACAGAAATCAGAAAAGTGCCAAATATTTGTCGAAAATCAATTTCTATGTCCTGCTTCTAAATAAAAATTTTATATTGTCAAATTTAATATGAAATTTATAGATATTTCGTTAAAAAAATCACAATTAGTAGGCGGGAAAATTTCATTTTTGAAAAATACTTCCTTTATCTGAAAAATTGAGTTTGTTCTTATATTATGTCTAATAAACACATAATATCGATGTTAAAATTATATAGAGTATATAATATTCAAAATGCAGTTAATATTACTCATAACCTCTTTTTGAAATACCATTTTTTAAGTTCTGCTGTGCTCGAACTCAGTGTCGCGTGTAGCGTAAGCTATTTAATTACTTTAATAAGATAACATACTATGAAATCTTCAGGTGTTGTATAATGTGATTGAAAGTAATCCTCACTTAGTGTTATAGGTAGAAGAGAGAAACTTTTTAGTTTTTATATTTTAGTTCCTTGATTTGGAATATATTATTGTACATTTTTAATGAATGTTAATAGAAAATTATATTGATTTAAATAGTGTTTTTGGGATAGGGGTATATTCTTGAAAAAAATTACTACTCATACTACAATTCAAGATGATATTATTAATCTCTTGATGGATGAAATGTTTATATTTTTCCTGGAATTTGGGATTTTGATAATTACCTAGGTATTATTTGATTCTATGGATTAATTTGGCCACATCTATATTGTAGTGTTTATGGTCAGTTATTACGTATCTTAAATTGATGTAGGCCCCAAATAATACAAAAACTATTACAAAGAAGGATATTATTACCAATTTATCTTAATTCACTATCCTAAAATTCATGTGAACCTATATACATATCATAATAGTGTACATCTATTGATGGTTCTAGTAGTGATGACTATTTGGATGTAAATAATAATTTATCAAGATTCTTCACGAAGAACCAAACCAAAATAGATAGATCATAATATTCTTCCTTTTTATGTTCTCCTCTCCATAGAGAACCTAAATCACTCTTCTAAAATATATAATTATAAGCTCTATCATCAAGTTGATCATTCCCAACTTTGGGACTCATCATCACAAGGCCTTTATTTTCTACGGAATTAACCAATGCATTAGGTAGGAGCTATAATCCCAAATATAATATCTGTATCTAAAGGAATTCATTATGTTCATGGAATAGTCACTTTTGTTAAGGATTATTTATTCTGTCCTATGTATCCCAATAAAATATTCAATATATTTTATTTATGTTTTAATGTTATCTCCTATATTTCTATATTCATGAGGATAATAAATATTTATCTAATAAATTCTTAGCCACTAATCATATTTTGTGAATTATTTAAAACGATTCCATTTAACTATTCTTTTTCTCAATCCAACCATGAAAATATAAACACCCATTATTAAATTTTATAATGATATCTCCCATTCTGAAAAAAAGTGTAAAAAATAACCCATAAATTAGAATTATTCTCATGTAGATCATCACTTTGTATCATATTAAATTTGGATATATTCTATATCATTATTATGAGGATGGTAATTATCTCACTAAGTTTTTCAAATATTAAATGAATAATTATGTACATGTATGTAACATTGATGGGAGTTAATTCATAATCAAATTAGGCACCATCTAAGGTGATTATATATCCTCTATTGTATTACTCATGTAATGTGAAAGTGTCAATGAAAACTTCAATAGTGTAAGGGACCAATCACACCTCCATGTATGAGTTGAATCATGTGAACAAGGCTTTCAATATCTAATGATTGATAAATATTGGATCTTTAGAATCCAATATCCTTGAAAGACTATTTTGTGTCATTTACAAATATGAGATAACCAACACACCAAAAACAACACATACATGTTCTTTAAAATAATATAACTAAAAAATGAGCATAGGGAATGAAAGACAAAACCAGCTAATGTTATTTATATTGAAGATCATTACTCCTCCTTGAAAATGATTCTAAATACATTAACAGGTTATATGAATTGTAAATTCTTATTAACTCTATGTAGTTTATCAATTTATTAGAATGATTTATCCATTATTAACTACATGAGGGAATATAATATATTTTTTAGATCATACCACCAAGAGAAAAAATTATTTTCTATTAGAGTTGGTTAATTCAATTGTCGATACAATAATTTGTTCTTTTGATCAACATGAATCTGATTAAAACTAAATTATAATTAATAAAATTAATTCACGAACACATCTTATTCAGACCAAATTTATGTGATTTTCATAACTGTTTATAATTCATATCAGTAGTTAAGATACAAATTGGTTTATCAAAAAATAAAATATCATTAACCACTTATGTTTAGAAAGGTTTCTTTTACGTATCTCTATAAATTTCCCTAGGCCATTTGCAATTAATCAACAGTTATGAATTATGATAAACTATTAATGTAAAAATACATGATCTATTGGTCCAAACTTGATTTATTTTATTACTTTAGAGTCCCCCCATTACACTCTGTAAGTCATATGTTTTATATTATGTTCCAAAACCATTTCCTCAAAAATATAAACTACCACAATTTTGATTGATGACTCATTAAAATGATCACAATACTACCATCAATCCATCAAATGTTTATATATTTTTTCAAGCATTATTGCGTAAAATACCATCATACATTAAGAATAAATCTAAAAGACAAAAAACATTAAAAGATAATTTTAGAAAAATATAAAATCATTTTAACGTCAACCGGAGTAAAAATTGTATAACCAAAACAATGATAAAGGATGAAAATGAAAGAAAAACTTCTAAATAAATGACAAAAGTCCAATAATTCATAATGAATTTTAATATAAACTACACATTTCTCTATTGTCTGTATGAAGATATCAGAGAGAAAAATTCATGTCCTCCCTTATTAATTTTTTTCCTCAAATTGTTTTTTATGTTACCAAAGGATTTATGGTGTAGTAAATTATTTTTTACACTTGATTTTGAGTATCTCTATACATCATAGTGTGATTTCCTTATAGGATAAATTAATATATTTTCATATTAAAAAGTTCAACATGCCATTTAGGAAGTGGTATAATGGACATAATGTGAACTCATTTTCATAAAAAATTCCTACAGTGGAACCTCGATATCATTTCACATTTATTGCCGAGAAACCCATGAAATAGAAGATTTGGTCCATAATAACAATATTAATCCTTTATATCTGACATGATTTATTAATTCAAAGATTTTTGTGAGGAATAATTTTCCCATCACCAATCATTATGTTGAGATACTTATACCTAAAGTATCAAAACCTAACATCCATTTATAATGTGTCAATTAGGATTTAATCAACAAGTATGTCACAATTTTACTACAGAGTTTTTTTTATGTCGATACTAATTATCAATAGATCATGATATCCTTGAACACTATACCTCTTTCCCTGACACCACTATATATGGCGCCTATGGTCGAGTGTTCTACATTCACACCATGGTTGGTTCTCCTAAGACTATTGTATTACGGGTTGGAATAATTATTTTTTCTCAATAAAAATTTATTTTAACTAGGAATATAATGTTAAAAGGTAAATAACACATTTTATAGTGAAATTATTCATCAAAAGAATAAATATATTTCACGAAGTATATATTTTCATCACATTTCATAGAAAAATTTTGAGCCTTGTTTAAAGATGAAAATACCTATCAATATCCATATAGGTCCTCTACTAAGCTTCTTTTCTGGTGAAAACTTTGCCTCACATGGAATAAATTCATTACATTCATTATTTTCATTATTTATTGAAATAGTTTAACAACGATTATAGGATTCTGAGTTAGAATCATAGAATATTTATTTAATTTTTATACGAGGACTTATCATCTCAAATAAAAATATATACACCATAAAAAAAAACTCACCACATTAAAAACAATTATTCTAAAAAATAAGATGGAATGAAACTAAAAATATATTCATCAACACCAATAATCAAAAAAGTTATTCATAGAAATGGACACTGTATTGATAGTCATGAAAAAAATAATGATAATGATTCTAGAGACAATTATAAAATGAATTAAAAAATTCACTATAATATCTCCTATGCTCTTGAAGAAACCGATGAAATTAGTATAAAAGGAGACAATGTATCCATTATGAATTTAATGACTCAATGGTGTTAATATCATTTAGTTTTTAATGGAACCAATGGAACCAAATATGTTTTCTATGTCCATGATATAATGATTGTGATTTCTCCATCATCACAAATGTTGATAACCCTTGGACTCATATGAATTCATTGAAATCAATTTTCAAAATTATATTGATTTTGTTAAAGAGGTAACCACAAAAATGATAATGATGGTATCAATAATGGTGAAAATACCAGTGACCATACATATTTCAACTTCATCCATGAGAATGAAAATCCTCATAATGTTGATAATATCAATGAACTGATAGACTTGAATGACACAAATAATGTCTATAATGATAATAATTCCCTAACTCAATGATTTAGATGAAAATAATGATATTTATGATGTCATTTACCACAATTATTAAAACAAACTAATTTATTTAATGACCCCAACAAGGAAATTTCCACCACTAAGGCTAATTATGTTGATGTCCAAGATGAAAACAAATATCTTGATGACCATGATGGACTTAATGACACCAATAACTCAGATGACCACCAAAACCTCAATAAAGTTATTTAAAATAATTATTCCAATGGAGTAAATGTAAATAAATTGAAAATTAAGAAATTTATGACTGTAACAATAGTGATTTACCTAAATACATATTCTGATGTCAATATATATTTTATTTGTTTATTTATAAGATAAATAAAAATGATGAAATATTTCACCATGTTATTACTAATTACTAAAATGATGCGAATTATATTTTCATGTATGTTTATTCTGACTACCCCGGGATTCTTCTGACCCTAATAAAGTTGTTTCCACCAATTAAACAGAGGAACATGATTATCCTTTGTGAAATTATGGAATTGATGACGTTGAATGTATCCCTAGTTTTGATACAACATATGAAACTCTTAAAACTTATGATGACAATTAACATAACAACCATGTTGATATTGATGACCCTGATGATATAGAAACACTTAAAATCATACCATTTTTTCAATGATGATGTCCAAATAGATAAAAATAATCCCAATGAACTGAATTAATTTGATGTAACTATTTAATATAAAGTCTTTTAAGGGGTCAAAGATGCTGAAATGTAAAAATACATTGATGAAAAATATTATTATGTAAATATTTACAACCATGAAACATAAAAAAGTAACAAAAATATATGAAGATATCAATAACACAGATGTTGTTGGTGATTATATCATCCCAAATATATTGACTGCCATAGTGAATTCAGAAAACTCAACCATACTAGTGGATTCAATAACCTCCATGATGCTGATGAAGTGAAAAACCTAAGGATATCATTTATGTTAATTAATCTCTTGACAGTAATAAAAATAGTTATTTTGAAGAATTCAATATCATAGTTGTCAATATAGATCCTTAAAACCATAATATTTTCAGTCATCCTAATATTATAACAAATAATATATTTTTGATCAAAATAAAGACATTGAATTCATCAATGATTTCAAAATCACATTGATTGAAGTTTATGTCAATGCCCAAATGATATATATGATGTCACTAAAGTCAATGAAACAATAATCATTAATGACACCAAAAAACATGACAACCCATCGGCCATCAATGTTGAAAACCACCCTGAATATGATCACAATGATAAATAAATAGATGAAATAGAAGACACAAAATATAAATAGAAACCAAACGAACTATATGTTATCGTTAGACACAATTTTATAAAAAATACTAATTATCCTATGATAAAAAATTTCCTAATAAAACATATTTTGATAATGATGATTCCAACTCCCTAAATAATATATAAAAAATTGACATCACTCATAATATTAATGCGCTGACTATAACCATGACCCCATTTATAAGGATGATGATAATGAAACAGATGTTGCTGATAATGTCTATGCCACTGAGGATACAAATGACCTAGAAAAAATGAATGAAAATGAGGATGTCAATATCTTTTATAACCTTTATAATTTCAATGATACCAAAATGAACAATAGATTCAATGGATTAGTTGAATTTCTTGAGCCACATGATTTTGATGACACCCGTGATTCGAATTACATTGAAAACATTAAAAAACAATCACATCAATGAACCCAAAAAAATGTGACATTTAAGACAAAAAGAACCCCAATTTATTCATTTAAATTTATTATTACAATGAAATATATCACCATGATAATACTAACAAACATAATGATGATAATTAATCATATTATTTCAACATCACCAATGATATTGATGACACTAAAAAAAACTGATGACACTACTGACACCGATGTCTCTAATGTCATAAATGATGTAAATGATGCCAATGATAATAAAAACTCTATGTACCTGATGAAATATGTGAAATAGAAGGCCTTTAGGATACATATTACCATGACCAACTCAATTAAAATATGACTATAATGAAGGAAACTTGTATAATGTTACAAATAATTTAGATAATTATGTTGAGATTTGGAACATTGATAACCCCAAGGACAACAATTTAATTGGAAAATCCGAAAAACTTTAAGGAAACAATATCCTAGATATCATGGAAAAAATATATATTCCAATGACGTAAACACTAAATATAACTATATTTATTCTATTAAAAGAAAAAAATAAATTTAATAATGGTGACATCAATAAACCCGAGGACCCATATAATTATAGAGATGCTAATAACAAAAAATACACCAAAATACCAATGGTATGGGTTATCTTGATGATAATGAAAATAAATATATCCTATATGATTATAATAACATCAATGAAGAATATTAATTTGATGAACACATAACCATAATGAAAATGATGAACCCAATGATATTGATATCGTTGATGAAACTAACAAAACAATCAATGGTTATTTCCACTATAACACTAATGATTCCAATGATATTGAGGGTGTTGAATTCCTCAATGACATAATATACAACTATAAATAAGAAAATAAAAATAAAATCATAACCCATATGATCCCTAATACCATAATGAATCCAAAAACACTAATGAACCAAATGATACAGATGAAATCAAATATTTTGACTACTCGGATGAACCTAATGGGGTGGAAATTATTGATGAATATGATGACAAAAAGTAATAATTAACACATATATATCAAAATGATGCTACAAAAATGAAAATATATATTAAATTAAAAATCAAAAGGACACTAAAACAAAACTACATGAAATATTTTGATGATACTGATAATCAATAAGAATATATGATTTCAATTTAAGTAACATCATTGATTACAGTAATGATCATAGAATCTTGGATAAACCTAGGAAGATAAATAAATTGATGAAACATAAAATTTCAATTGCATGAATTACCATGATAACGCAACCTATACTAATAACACCATCGATGATCCCAACAGACATGATAGAAATGTCATCGATGACACCCATGATACTGATATTATAAAAACCCATATATTTTCAGAAATTTATTTAATTATTTATTATATAATGGGTCACACAATATAATACCAAAAAAATGAAAAGAATATTTACTTAGGATGATTAATTTATATATTCATTATGTGAAAAAGTATTAGAATGAAATTATTTTAAAATCACCAAAACATTCATTTAAATTACTCTATTTTTCTTATACTGCACAAGATAACCTATAGACATACAAATGAATGGGGTGATATATAAACCCCAATAAGTGAATATTTAATTGATAACATGATAAAGGTAATACATAAAATTAAATAGGTATATCAAGGTTATACAAAATTCATAGAATCACAAGCATGAATATCGAATATTAATATAATATTATAACATCCGTGAATCCTAGGAATTTGGAAACAACATAAAACATGATGCATAATAATAATTCATGTATACCCAAAGATAAATAATAAATGAATACTCTTAGTATAACCTTATATGTGCCAAAAATTTTATCTCATGAGGAAAAAGTATTACAAAATATATTTTAGGGATAAATTATTTTTTCCCACCCACAACATTCATAATATGTACATTTATTAGTGTTCCACATAGATCACAAAAAATAAGAGAGTATTTCATCATATTTTATCGTATGAATATGGAGTGTGTGTTATATGAATAAAATATCAAAATAAATTATGTATAGATTTATCTAATAAAATAATCTTGAGTGGAAATATTGATGGGTATTCACAATACAAAATTTGGACATCAAAAATAAAAATGTATTTTTAGCAACATAATAGGTGTACATAAATGTTAATGGATGGTTTTAATGAAAGTAAATGGTGGTATATCCTAATATGGAAATTATAATAAAATTTTAGGGGTGCGTAGAAACAAATTACTTCACAATAAATTCGTAATAAAAAAGGCATACTAAAAAGAATGTTTTAAAAAAGGAAAGGAACAGAAGACGATCCCAAACCTTGAGAGGGAACTTCTAAAGGCTTGAGAGTAGATTATTAAGTTATTTTTAAAAAATTATATTTTATTTAAATGGGGATATGATGATAAAATGTAATCCAAATGTGTTATGAGTGAATTGGATAGGGTGGATGGTTTGGTATTTAGAGAAAACTTGAGGGGATTTCTTTATTAATTTCAAATCATTAGTTTGGGACTCAATATGATAAAATAATCAATACCATAATACTTTTCTGTGATTTGAAATAGTTTCTACCATATTGGGGTTTTATTTAATATTTTATAAGGAAAAAAACAAAATATATTAAAATAATACCTTTGGGTATTTGGAAGTTGGTCCCATTCATATAGAATTGATTTTAAAACAAAATAATATAGTATATGGTTTTGATAGTAAAATAAAGGTTTGTAAAATTAATCAAATGGATTCCAATAGATAGTATATTATCGGGTGAATATTTTTTTCACATGTTTCCTTCTATATAATTTCTAAATTAACTTTTGAATTATTATAATTCCATAATACAAAAAAATATTTATATCATATTTAATTTGTACCCAAAAATCATTTTTCCTTGGAAATTATGAAAAATGAACTTTTATCTATTTATGAAATGAAGAAAAAGGAACTAATTTTTATTTTACCAAAATTATTTTGAGAATATGAGAGTTTTAAATTTTAAATAAAAATCATTATTAATTGGAAAATACTAGTTTCTACAACACTATCAACTTCATGACCGAAATTAAAATAAATTTTGGCTTCATTAAATTTTATTACAATTTATATTCTAATAAATGTTATTTAATAGTAATATTTTAATAAAATGAAATTTATTTAATTTTTTGGAGTTTATGAAATGAGTTTTTAATTAAAATATTATATTTTCTAAAAATACAATTTTAGATTATTTATATCAAAAAATAATTCTATACATTCTTATATAAATATATATAATTTAATATTTACAAGGGATACATATAATCATTTTTTTATTTAAAATGAAATTTAAAAAATCATACCCATAGGGTTTAGATACATCATCCTTTTTACAAATGTGTATTCCATATTGTTCAAGTGTGTGGTGGCGATTTATTCAGGCGGTTTAACAAACATTGTATGTGTGGTGATATCAATAATCTTGTGCATATGATGTGAATTAATCCAGTCATGTTGTTGATGTGGATACATTCCTTGGTCGTGGTCATGGATAAAAACCAGTCACAGAATATCCATTAAAATATCTGAATAAAGAGATTCATAGGGTATGATCCTACTACTCAAGGCCATCTCTTCTTATGGATATGTCAATTAGACATTATAATAAAACTTAATATATACTAATCATTATGGTTACTAAAAAAAATTATTATCCCTGGTTATGATTATTAATTTTCTTTTAAATATGATAGACAGTATTTTATAACTATCTAAAATTACCAATGTAAATTCATGTGTTTTCTATAATTACATTCCATAATAATTAATTCATTCATTCAAAAAGGGGGATTCATTTATTAATGTTTAGGTTAATACATTCCTCCAGCCTTTAGAAATTTTTATCTTGAAAGCTCATTTCATACACAAAAAAATAAGTCTACTTAAGTATGATCAACTAATATTGTTTCAATGTCACCTTATAAAACTTATAGTTGCACCATAATTATTTGTGTAGCCATGTTGTCTTGTTTTATAGAAACTAGTCTCAATAATTGAATATATTCACCATCTTATCCTGATATGAAATTTATTTCTCTAAGAGTATCACCTCAAGATTCAGAACCGATATTGTGTTTAGGTTTTTATTATTTATGAGAGATTCATGGAAGACATCATGTAATGGATATTGGTTAAGAAAGAGTGATAGGTGATTAAGAACAACTTTAATGTGATCAAGGAATTCAGAGGGAATGATATTTATAATAATAATCTTTTTCATTTTCTAAAAACACATTGCTTTCATCCGTGATGATATAAAAACAAACACCTTGTATCTGACCTCAAACTCCAGGTCTCATCGACAATTGTCTTTTTATATTTTTTATCAACATTGTATGATTTTAATTTGAGAATTTAATGGTCTAATCATTTTATATCATCTCTTAGGTTATATTATGCCCCATATTATTTTATCTATAGAATTATCCCATCATGCCATAGTAAAAAACCTCCTCCAATATAGAGACTTATACGGAATTATTTGAATGCTAGAATGAACATTTTTTCATATAAAAACTTCTCTAGGGGAAGGTGATTTTGAAAAAAACCATATAAATCCATTGGACATGATCCATGTATATCCACCAGTGTTAGAATTGTTATTTTTGATTGAACATGCATATGAGGATTATAAGAATTACAGACAATCATCTTTTTGTTTCTACATATTGCATAAGTGTTCTCTATAATATTTTGGAAAACCTCAAATCTTGGTCAGATAAAATGGAATGTGGTACTCCATGATGTCTTCCCATATCCTTTATGAATATCTGAGTGATTATTTTGAGAGAAAATTAATCTATGATAGAAATTAAATTCATTTCCTTTCTCTGGTTTTCAACTACCACCCTAATGTATTTATTACCTTTATATATCCAAGAGAGTCCTACAATAAAATCCATGGTCATATTTTTTCATTTCTATACTAGTATAGAAAATCATTTGGTCATACCCTTAGAACAATATAATTTAACCTAGACATTATGGTATAATAATAATAATGATACAAATATTACAGTCTCATTTATCACGTTATCCAACTAAATGTTTTTTTATATCTCTATACATCTTATTAATTCTTGGTTGAATATGAAATGATGTGATATTCAGATAATCAAAAAATTCCATTTTCAATTATAGTTTTACGGCACACATATCCATGTTCTAAACCATATAACACATTCTTTAGAAATGGTTAACTCTATAATATTCACCACCTTCCTCTTTTTCTTATCATATTTTTTGGGTAACGATGACCCTATCAAGATTCATTAACTCTATAAAAATTTGATAAAGGTAGGATGATGTTCATTTTATGTTATTAATGTCTATACTTTGAATGTCATAGAATATGGGATCCCATCCAATCCTAATCATGAATAGGGTTTAAAACTCTATTCTACTCTGAGCATCATCTACATTGTTCTATATACATAGATGGTAATAGATTAAACAATTATAATCCTCGATCATCTCATTCCATCTTCATTGGTGAATATTCTGATCATTTTTTAAAATATTTACACAAGATTTTTTTGATATATTTATATTTATATTTAATAATTTCCCACATAGATATAATTTCACTAAATATTCCACATGAATATCACTTCAACTAATTCCAGATCATTTGTTGGATATTTTTACACATGTTTCATTAATTGGAGAGAGGATGATAATATCACAGTGTCATATTTCATGAGTGAAAAACCCATTACTTTTTTTCCATGTCAATGTATATCCTGAATCCTTACCCACTTGTGAGTAATGTGATCACATGTTTGGTGATAAGAATATTTATTAACTATTTAATGGTTTTTTCACATTCATCTTTCAAGAAAGATATTATCCATTTCAATGTAAGCATGGTTAGTTAGATTAAATATCATGATTTGTTTCTTCCAAATCAATGATAATACTATGCTAATCCAGGAAACAAATGGATATCTATCACTAATATTGATATGATACATCCTTCAATTGAATCTATGTTTTGATGAATCCGTAGATATACCTCTATTGGATACTACATTCTCCATTAATGTTACTTTCTCAATCTAAAACTATCATTTTTCATACTTTTCATTATTTTTATTTATTCAAGGTATTTAATAAAACAACCAAATTATTATCATGTTCCTCCCTTATTCTGGATTATATTATAATATCCCCAAAAAAGATACCACAAAATTTTCATGTTAATCACTAAAGATGGTATTCATTGAGTAAAAAAAGATAAATTAAAAATTAGTGAGTAAAAATGAAATATATATAAACTCATATTTTATATACCTTCTATGAGATCAATTCGTGGGAATATCATAATTATTTATCTTTACATGATAATATTATCTCCAATGATCTACCTTATAGATGTACAAGGATCCACATAGATGTTTCATCAATTCAGCATTCCACGGTAGGGGATTGTTTTTCATTATCATGATATTTGTGTTCTCATGATAATAGATGAAGAGGAACATTAGACCATCATTATTCATGATGAAAATGGATGATGAAAAAAAATGTGAAGATATTTGGTGTATAAAATTTTTATACATATTATCTTATAGTTACATAATTAGAAAATCATTATTAATAGTGGTAATTATATATGAATCCTTGGATATTGGAGAAGTTATGGGTGTAAGATATATGGGAAATTATACCTCCCTTCCAAGAGGATGACCAGGAAATTCTTAAAAAAAATGCATCAGTGTATTTCCACATTATTATATAGTATCAAAGTATTATCTTTTCCTTAGTCTTGATCAATTGAGAAATATACACATTCTCATAAGTAAATAATATCCATTATTTAGAAGGCTATTCTTAAGTAGATTCAGCCTCTTCCTTACCATTCTATATAATCAAAGAGTGATTAATGATATTATTATATATTTATTTATCTCATAAATATATATTTACACTATACAAGGAAATCCAATAATTTCATAGAATAATGTTGAATTATTCTAAATAGAGTATCATAAGGTTCGGTGAAAAATTAATCTTTAAATTTTTTACATGGGGTATTTATATAATTTTGATGGAATAATTTACCTATATTATCATTTATTTAATAAATCCACTTCAATTTGTTGATTTTTTATTTTCACGGTTTTACTAAACATTCATGATATTAAAAAAAATTAACCAAAATAAACTTTTATGTTTACTGTCCTTCAATGAATAATTAGAATACTATTCAGAAAATATAATTTTTGGATATACCACAATATTTGTGTTGAAATATCCACTAACTTTCACTCTAGGGATTGAAAGTGGTATTCATATGTTATCATTGACTGACAATAGCATAGTCTATTGGCTATAAGATTGTATGTGTTCATTATAATTGAACAATTAGATAATAGGATGAGGGTTGACTAGAGAATTAATATCTTCCATATCATTTGTGGGTTTATTATGAAATTATTTTCTATATAGGTTACACTAAAATCCACACCTATATAATTTACCTATCAATATCATGAAATTTCCAAGATGCCTTTACCCACATATTTGATGTTTTCATATAGTAATTTCATTCTACTATGATATTCCTCCATCACTCTTCAAGAATTAATATCCACACTCTTTTTCCAATATCATAATCCATGAGACTCTTCATATTAACTTATCCTCATTTTAACAGTGTGGGAACATTGCAATATTTCATTATTGTTTTCAATATCTCAAAGAACCAATGATTTTCATAGATTTGGATTTATCCACCTAATGAATTGGTCAACATTACATTCTAGGTAAATGGAAAATATATAGGTTTATTATGCTTATCATTTAATTTTTTACCTCATAAAATTAAAAGGATTTGACATTCTTTTGATTGGGTACAATAAAATACATCATGTTTTAAGTCTGATAGTGCAAGGAAATGTTTTATCAAAACACATTTTTTAGAATTATTTCCACTAAATTAATTTAATATCCACCTATTGATTCATATTTTTTAATAAATATCCACCATTGATCTACTTCCCCCTAAATATAATAATAATCTATCATAAAATACTCTTATTTAATAAATTAAATGTTATATAAGATAATTTTAATATAGTTATTAAATTACAATGTGATTTATTGGTAAAAAAGACTACTAAATATCAGTGGAAATTATTGAAAAAATATATAAATTTAAAAATTCACCTTATTAGTGGTATGTGGGGATTCAACTGGATCATTGTTTCATAAATTTCTCAAATAATACTCCTATTTTTTTGGGCATATCATTAATAATATCATCACATTTCTTATCACATTGGTTTCTAACTTGTTCCCTATATTTCCATGCATTAATGAAAATAAGAAGAAAATTAAAGATGAGAATTTTCAAACTACTAACAATTACAATGGAATCAAACAATATTGATGTGGTAACTCATATATGACATAAATTCCACAATATGTGAAATTTTATATTTCAACCAATGTTATCTATAGTCTATTTCATAACATAAAATTACTTGGGAATTTTTTTCCATTACTAATGGTTTATAAGGATATATTGAATTTACCAGATAATATTACATTGGAGTGTGATTATAGGAGTGAAACATGTGATACATTTCAAGAACATGGTGATGATTGAGTTAATACATAATGATCATTTTAAAAGTAATTACACCTAGGTAAAACTAAACTAGAGACACATGCACTTGTTGTATTCATATAGGGATTTAGTTTCATGGAAGCAAATTAATCTATTCAATTAGAAAAAATTATGATGTTTTCATTTGTTTATTATTATAAACAATTGATTTACACTGTTTTTTAATCAAAATCCATCCAAAAAACAAGACCATTATATGATCCCATCCATGTTAACCCAAATATATTAAAATTTCTATTGCATTATTTTTAGCACAATGTCACACATTATTAACTCAAAAAAACATAAGGCATATTTTATTTGGTTAAAGATATATTTATTATAAAAAATTATGTATAGATACAATGAGATTATTATAAAAAAATGAAAACATACAGCTAAAATCCCATGATCTTCTAATATTGCATAGGGTATTCTGGGGACATACATGTGAATGGTGTGAGATATAAAGACCTATAGGGGAAAATATAAGAAAACGATGATTAAATAAAAACATGTGACTCAAGAAGGTATATCAATGTGACATAAATATGTGAGACTTATAAAAACAAAAATTAAGCATGATGTAATTTAATATCATTACCCAATTAATAGGATATCTATATGATTATGGGACACCCATCAAATTCATATTGTAAACATGTATTTGTTATCCATATAGATCAGAAAAAATAAAAACTTCTTTAATCAAATTAATCCCATGATTAAAGAGTGTGGGTAACAATAATTGAATTCCGAAATCAATTAATTATAAGTATATTTTGCTGAATACCCTATAGTGTATGTTGGGAAGAATATTCATTATACAGTAATTGGCCATGGAAAATCACATGATAATTCCAGCAACATAATGGGTGCGGATAAATGTTCATGGAAGGGTTTAATGATAGTGGAAGGTGGTCTCTCAAGGAATTGTCATTAAGATAAATATATAGGTATTTATAAAAACACATTAAACTATAAAAATATTGAAATAAAAAGGCTTATTATAATTAAATGTATTAAACTAAAAAGGAAGTAAAGAGGATCTTTTACCTTGGAAGGGTGCTACTAAAATCCTCGGAGGAGATTCTTAAGTTCATCAAGACACATTAGTAGGTTTTTCGATATGGATATGGAGATGAACTCCATGATAAATTGGTTTTTATTCACGAGGAGTGGGGTATTGGGTGGGTATTTATAGTAAAAGAGAGGGTAATTTTTTTAACAAGTAAAATTATTTTTTAGATTATATTTAAATAAGTAATCATTGTTAAGAAACCATCCCATTTTTGTCTAATTATATCTTCCAAAGGGTAGTAGTTTTCAAAATTTTATATTCCCATGAACAGAAAATATTAAAATAATATCATTAGTGATGCGTATGTGAGTCATGTTTATAAAAATTTGATTTTAAATCCTTCAAATATAACATATGATTTAAAGGATTCATTAATGTTTAATAAAATTAATAAAATAATATACAAACACATTAATTTTTGGGGGATAATTTTACCCCAAAATTATACATTCTTCAAAAATTATGGGAAATTGATATTTTCAATATCATTAATTTAAAATATAATATTTATTAAAAATAAAATATTTTTATAATGATGATTATTTCTTACTTTAAAATAAATATTATTATTTATTAAAAAATACAGGTTTTAAAACATTAATAACTTTCTAATAGTTATATAAATTACACTGGACTTCATTAAATTATTTTTTCATTTATATTAAAAAAATAAATAATTAATAATTAATATATAGTAAAATAAAATTTCTTTCTGAAATTTTTTTAATTTATCCAACGAGTTGTTTAATTAAAAATATCTATTTTACAAAAAAAAAATTCAGTTCATTCTTATGAAAATATATTTTTTATAACTCTTTGTATATTAATTTATACTGTAATAATAAAAAGGGCTATGTATAATATATATTATATTTAATTGAAAATATTTAAATTCAAACTACAAGGGTTTAAATACATAACCAGTTATTGAACATGTTTATTTTCTAAGAGAAAGGTGTACGGTGGTGGTGCTTTCTAGGTGTTATTTTGTGAAAATATTTTTGGACCATTATCTATATAAGTTTGAAATTATTCTTGAAATGGTTTTTATCATGTTTTAGTTGATATAAAGTTATATCTTCTTGGTGAAGATCAAATCACAGTGATTCCATCTCCATCTAATGCTCTAATAAATTAACTTCATAGATATGATCATACTAGTTGAGGTAAATATTTCTCCTGTATGTGTCAATTAGACTTCATAATAACCCTCAATATGTAATAATATTAATGTTCATTGTACTTAATTTATATTATAAATGTTAATGATTATTAATGTTATATTTGATTTTATTAGAAATATTTTATAATGGTCCACAATCAATAATTTTTTTCATGTGTTTTCTATACCTACATTACTAATATGGTATTTATTATTTCATAAATAAAGATTCAAATTTGAATGATTGGTTAAATAAAGATACCATTGACAACTTAGATGAAACTTATGATGTTGATAACACTAAGGACACTAAAATCCCGAATAAAATAAACAATGTTGACTAAACCATTGGCAAGGTTTACATAGTTTTGTTGAGGGAATAAATTAATGTAATGATCATAAAAAATAATCATATATTCATCCACAAATAGAAATTTCACTTGAATGATTTTTCCTCATCCAACACCGTACCCCAACATATAACAGTATATTTATAAAATATATATTTATCAATGCATTTTCATTATTGAAGAAGAGATTACAAATAGTTACAATCATGTTTAGAAATAAATCTCCCTTTTATTTCTATTTCAACATGTACAGATAAGTACATAATAATTTTAATACATGAATGTTATTTTATATAATAAACATTTTAATGTTTGAAATATTAATGAATGAAAATATTTTTGTAAGTGTACATAATATTCTAGAATTGATTTCTTATAAAATTCAATTTTCTTAATACCATATGATTTTATTCAAAAAATATTTACATTTAGATTTAAATATATCAATACGAAAAAATAAATTTATTTTCGAACTCTTGTTATATATTTTAAATTATGACCAATTTGGGATATTTTTCTAAATGGATTCATTTTTATAGGAAGTATGGAATATACGATTTTTGAAATTAAAAATACATTTATGAAACTATTATTATATAATAATAAAATTGGAATTGATGAAAAAATTTATAACATAAAATTTAAATTTTTAATGTGAACCAATAATATTAAAATATTTTATTTATAAACCCATATTTTTCGATTTAGAACATAATTTATATCTGTTGAAAATAATTTCTCAATAATTTTCATATATAAGAGAAACAAATATTTCTATCAAATTTAAAATACTATTATTATAATGTTTTCATATAATTTGAATCAATTGTTATTAATTATTTAAAGAAGTTTAATTATATATTTTCCTATAAGAAATAAATTAATTCTATGACAACTAGTAATAGTGATAAAAACCAAAAAGGGTTAAAAGATATTAAACAACATGGAATGAACAAAAGAATGTTTAAAACAAATATAAGAATTGGTGGTTGGGTATATTATTGATCTTGACTCTTAACATATCCATTAATTCAAATTTCTATGACAATTTCATTATGAGTGTATTCAAATTATTTAATGGTTTTCGGAATATGTTAAAATTAAATCCTTCTCCTTTATAAAATGTGATCTCTTCTCCTCATTTCCCCTTATACCAAAATCAAATTAGTTTTGTCGAAACAATGAAAAATAATCTCTTTGACATTCTTATCCACCATTAAAAGGTTTTCTTCATCTCAAAAGGAAATCCCTTAAATGAGTAACCCCTATTACAAATGAGATAATCCAATAATCGAGAAAAAAATTTGCAACCACTATATTATAATTTTATTTTTAGGAAAATTTAATTATATATTATTTGTGTTTTTGGAACCCATGCAATTTCCATGGAATACTTTTGTGAATTCAATTATTTGTTATTGATGTTTTATGAAACCCACATTATTTTTTTGTGTTTTTTATGAATTGAAAAATGCATGTTTTTATGTGACACAAATATGTGTAGATGATAATGCGTAGGGTCCTATATCTCTATTAAATTCCTTGGTTAAGAGTATATAAATCAGGAGATATGTGTTCATGAATATATTTTAGATTCATGTATTTGTGGGAATAGATTTCTTGTATCATTAATGTAATGATTCCATATGAAAAAATTTGTGTCACAGTTAATAGATGCTACTGAGAATGATTATATTGTCTCGTGATTCATGGTTTATATTAAATTATTCTAAGACATATTATAGATAATATAGATCTATGATTATTATTATGGATTTATGTTGTTATTATATATAATTTCATATCAATTTTATATAGGTTTCTCACTCATTATGATATTATATTTCCCCAATTTTCATGTCTTCCATTCGTTCTCTTGAACACACCCTTATTGAAATTTTTATTCATCACTTTATAAATGTTTGAGCTCTCCCATTTTATTATGTTTTCATTCTCTAGGATTTGAAATTAATTCTTACTTATGATATGTGTATAATGTTGTTTAGTGTTGTGACATTAAGGATAAATGATCATGATTCTTATATAATACAGTTATTATATTGATTATATGTAGAGTCATTAAACATATTATTCAAAAAATATTAGTATATATGAAATGTAATGTTTTAATTTATGTCAAATATTTAATATAAAGTAATTTTTATCTTGGGATGATATATTTTGTATGAGGTGAAATTATTAATTATATTTTCATAGATTATAGAATCTATTTATGGGGATTAGGGTTTAAAGCCTATATTTTAAATAGTAAATATTAGTGTATGTATATGTTAAAATCATAAATTATTAGTAACGTTAAGAGGATGTGTTTTTCTTAGTAATTAAATAACTTCTTAGATACATAAAGGAATTTGGAGATGTGGTACTAAAGCATATTTGGGTAATCACCTTGAAAAAATAATTATTTTTATTTTACTATATCTTAATTCTATTTACAAGTTAACGGGAATAAGACTGCCCAAATTGCATGAAAATACTAGGAAATATTATTTGTTTTATAAAAATACCATTACAATCCTTTTTGAATGACTAATTTCATGGATACATTGAGGTACTAGGTTCATAATCATAAGAAAACCTAAACTAATGTTTATCTTAGAATGATAAAGGCTGAACTAAAATAATTATAGACTAACATGATTATTCCAATGAGTAATAAGTTTTATGGATTAATTCATTTTACGATTTTATTCACTTATAATTATTGTTTTTCCCATATTAAATATTTCATGGATTTATTATTTTTTGGAACAAAATGGACATGATTAACCATGATTGTGGAGAAAATGTGATGATTTATCTAATAAGAAACCCAGTATAATGTTGTTAGGTGTATAAATCTCATAAAAATTGCATGTCAACATCCATATTATATGAATAATAACACAAACCACATTGATATCATAAATTGAACAAGTGTGTAGAATCTGTCTTCAGAGTATTTCATGTGGAAAAAATCTAATCTCTTATAATGGCTCTTAAAATCCAAATATCAATGAGTGATGGATCAATTGGTGGAAAACATATTTCCAATTATTCTATTCTCAATATATGAGAATGCTTTCAATAATTTTTATCATTTAGAATGATTGGAAAGCCAATTAAAAAGTATTATTATGAATTTTATTATGAATGTGTATGTGGAATAAATGGAATGGAAAGTGTATACAAAAGTGTTCTTTAATATGTGTTTTCTTTAATTTTATCACCTGATGGAAGATAGATAATTCTTCGAGTGGAATCAAAAACAAGGAAAAATATTTTGGAACAAAAAAAGTTAAAAAAACTATTCTTTTAAGATGAACATTTGTTTTTATCTCTTATAAAAAGCACAATTGATCATTTCTTTAGTGGATTAAATCTTAGGGTTCAGAAGGATTTTGAATATGATATTTTGGATGTTATTATAATTTTTTTTTAATATACACTAATTTTGGAAATGGAATCTGGGGTCTCTCACTACACCATATATGAGAAAAGGAAGGTGGAATACCATGGGAACCCCAATGGTATGTCACATGGGGGATTAAATTTCAACCCATAATATGATAAAAGTGTGTTAGAAAGAACCCATGTAATTTCATCGAAGTATTAGTATGATTTTATTAAATAGGGTAAATAGGATATAAATATCTAAACGTTCAATGTATATCTAAAAGGAAAATTAAAAAAATGAGAATTAGTTCTAATCTAATGATCTTACAACACTAAAATGATTCATGTGTAAGGATCTTTGACACTATGGATAAATTCAAAAAACCTTGTAGCAATGGATCAACTCTATCATAGAAACATCCCAAGCTGATGGAATATAGATGAGTATTCACATTCAATAATATTGTGGTTGATCATAATAAAAAATTATTCAAGGTAAACATAACCACTATTTAAAAACTAAAAGTAACCTATTATATTTTTTATTATCACATTCTTTCATATCACATAGGATTTCCATGAATTTGGAATCACCACCCCCTGTGATGTATCTAAAATTATCAATGAAATAACTTTGTGAAAAAATTATTATATCTAAGTTATATAAATCTATAATGATTATGATTTTTTGGTGGGTAGTTCATATATATCTAATTCATCATTATTTATTCAAATGATACATAATTTATCTCATGTATTTACATTGCATTCATAAATAACATTATAATTATTAACAAAAATGGATCACATTACATATCTTGAATTACCTAATAATCATGTATCTATATAATAATAATCATCGAGATATCGTGGAATAAAATATAAAATACTTCTTTGGATACATATAAATGAGTTATTTATTTCCTTAATGATTATAGATGAAGTTATCATTTATGAAATGACTTTTATAAATGAATGTACTATTGTATTTCTAATGTAACTATCTAGACATTAACTAGATTGGGATGCTTAGTTTTCAAAAGAATTCATCGTTGGATCTATGATTATCTCAAGGATTACATGATGAATGTCTCCCATTTAATTGGATTAATTAAATAATTTGTATCATGAAAATATAAGAAATGGATTTATCCTCCCGAATACTTCACAATTATGTTCACATGTCCATTTTTTCAAGAATATTAGTGGATAAATACATTGTTTCTTTGAATAATGTTTTCATAAGAAGATCAAATTTAAAAAAAGTTATCATTTACCCCATATTTATGAATTATTTAATTAGATTAAATGAGACAAATAATTTTAAAATATTGGATTTTTCTCAGGATATCATTATTTAAACTTCAAAAGTATGGATATCTCACTGTCAACATTGAAAAAAAAGTTTTGGAAAATATGATAATATGGTCTTTCCATTAGGATTGAAACATTTCTCTACCATATAAGTGGATCTAATGAATAGAGTATATATATCATTCCTAGATAAATTAGTTATTTTTATTATTATCAATATTGTTATTTATTATAATAGAAATTAAGACTATGAAGAAAATTTGGGTGCACAATTGATGAATTTAATACATGAGTGTTTGTATTCATTTTTTTAATTTGATTTATTTATAAAAAATAATTCCTTATTTGTTAATGATATCCCTTGTGAAGGCATATCTGTAGATCCCAAAATGACATAAGTCATTGAATAATGTATAATACCACCCATAATAATTTAATTTAGTATTTTCTAGGTACAATATGATAATGTCAATGAATTTGTAGAACATTATAATGATTATTAAGTACACTATCTATGTTTATATAGAATAGAGTAAATTTACATTATATGGTGGGATGTAATGGATGTTTAAATTAACAAAAGAAGATATTGGATGTAAAACATTTATATGTATTCCCTTACAATATATAAGGGTTTGAAAAATATATTGATGCCTCAATTAAATGATTGGGAGGTGTACTCATGAAAATTTTAAAGGAAACATATTATGTATCACAAAAAATTAAAAGTTAGGAGAAACATTACCCAATGATTTATTTAGCACATATATTTTCCTAGAATGAGGAAAATATGTGAAAATGGAAAATTTTGTATATGATAAAATACTATGAATTCTCAATTCAATTCCCCCTTGCGAATGAAAAAAAGGTGGATTGTGTTTTCACCAGGGAAAAAATGATACCTTATATATGATAAGGTATGAAATAGAACCAATATTCAGGGATCTTAAAGTGATGAATCTTGAATCTATAAGGGAATGGGTAAATCCTTTATTTCTCTTATGTATAATCAACCACCCATTTATATGATGATTAAATAAGGATAGTAAGATGATGTGCTACAAAAAAATGTTGTTTATATTCATGATTTTACCATTAATAAAGATATAGTTATGTGGTTTGGGACCCAAATATGTGTTCTATCAAACCTAGAACTTAATATTTACAATTTGGGTTTATTTTAATAGCTCGTATTTCCAAATTCATCATTGAATTGCAATGAGGCATAAAAATCTAATGAAATTTTTTTTATAGAATTATATAAAGTGGGAGATCACAAATTAATAATCTTAATGTATGGTATACGAAAATGTAATGGTTTAATAGTATAAATAAAAATTTATTGTTAACGAATACCGTGTATGAAAATATTAATAATTTAAAATTAATTTTATCATAGGACATACAAAAAATCTAAATTCCATATTTATATATGGGTTGTATTGTGCCACTTTACTATGTCGACCCATTTTATTTCAATGCAATAAAATATCAACAGTTCCAAAATTCTAATGAAATTCATAATTTATGTTCTAAGGATGCATTGAGTAACTCTCTAATTCAAATATGAAAAAGAGGAGATATTTACCTTTTGGTCCATGTGAATTAATTATAAAGTGTTAGAGATAGAGTTAAGATTCAATATCACCTATCACCCTCAACCCATTGAACTGTATGAGAGGACCATACAAACACTTGAGGATATGTTAAGATCTAAATAAATAGTATTTAATGTTGTTGGTATCATCGCCTCCCTATAATATATTTATCAAATAATAATATATTAAATACTATAATTTAGATGAAAATATATGTTGTGCTCTATTAGATGAGATACAGGACTCCAACATTTTAGTTTGATGTATGAGATAGTAAGAGAATAGGAGCTCAAATTTTCCCTAAAATTATGGAGAAGGATCAAAAAAAAATTTGGTAGATAAAATCAATACCATATAGTTATAAGTGTTGTCTATATATCCATATATGATACCTAGAATATTATGTTGGTGATACGGTGTTCCTTTACATATCTCCTTGTAAGAACGTTAAGATATTTTGGAAGAAAGGCAGTTTGATCCCTATGTATAATAGTACTTTGGATATCGTTGATTGTTTTAGGGATGTAGCATACCATTTTGTACACCCTCCCAAACTCTCCCAAGTAGGAAATCTGTTCCGTGTATCCCATTTGATAATATATGTATGTAACTTTTACATATGTTGATCTCAGAGGCTATGAAATTGTTGTATGATCTCTCATATAATGAATAACCAGTGGGGATCATAAAAAAAATTTCAATGTGTTCAGAAAAAAACAATCATCTGGTCAAATTACTTTATGGGAGTAATATGACTGAAGATTCTGTATGGGATATTGAGTATGTGATGAGGGAGAGGGACCCTCACATATTTTTTTCCATATAATGAAATTTGGAGGGAAAACATTTTTTTAATAAGGGTAAAATATTAAGACCATATATTGTAGTACTATATTTCCCCATAAATAAGTTTTGAGTTTTATTTATTCCTCTACACAAAACACCAAACCCAAAAAATGACTTCACATTTTTTTGAAAATATATGATGACCAGTGTATGGATGTTTTTGAATAAGAATGTGAAAATTTTTGTATCTAACATTTAATGAAATTATCACTTTGTTTCAACTATTGAAGCTTTGGAGCTAATAAAATTTATGTAAATATTCAATTTTATAAAACTAATTTTTTTCAAGTTTGATATATTTATGAATACCATTAATTTTAAAACAATATTAAATATACCAAACATTTATTTTATAAAAAATATAATTAAACACGATAATCTATGATTTTATATAAAATAATAATTAAAAAAAATAAATGTCTATATGGAAAAATAAATTAAAATTTTGAAATTATAATCACAATATAAACTTATGATTATATTTAAGTATATTTTTGAAAGTATTTTCTTTTTGGGGAATAGTGGAAAATAAAATTTTTAAAAATATGATTACTTTAATGACAGTAATAGTATATAAGTATTATATTTAAATTAATGAAACTATTTTCAAGAAAAAATATATATTTTATAATTGAATTTATATGTTATATTTTTTTAAACAACATATTTTATAGTTTATAAATTATGTATTCTTATTAACAAATTTCATGAATTTTACATTTAATATTTTAGCATTAATTTTATTAACTTTTAAAACATTTATATAATGAAATTAATTTCAAATTAGAAATAATTATGTCAAAAAAAATTAATAAGTACCATTTAATTTTAAATTATAAATGATAAATTACATTGGTAAAAACTAGTTTCCTCGATAAAAATTTAAAAGTTCTAAAAGGGTTTAACCAAGATATGACATACCAAAAAAATGTTTTAAACTTGTTTGGGATTGGGTTTTAGGTCCTTATCAACCTTATCCCATCACATATACATTATTTTTAAATTTTAGAGCTATGTTCCGGAAAATTAGAAACCAATTATTAAACAATTTTGGGTATTTTAAAAAATGGTATTCCTTTCAACTTATAAAATGGAAAGTCATATCATCCATTCCCTTCACAAAAAAAATCCACATCGATCATCCCACAGTTTTCCTAATCCTCTTGTGAAATTAACTAGAAACCTTAAATATATTTTGATCTTCTCAAACAACCGTCCATTAATTGCCTTAAAAAATATTAATATGAGATAATCCTAGAAGTAAAGTATAAATTTATAACGTATCCTTTCTCATATTATTTAGTTATGAAAATTGAATGGTTTTTATTTCATTGTTTTAATAAATCCTTTTTATTTTTTAATGTTCCTTTTTTACAAGTAAATTATTTTCTAATGGATGATTTATGAAACCCATATAAATTTCCTGGGTTATTCGATATTTATAAATTGAATTATTTTGAAATGGAACACACACATATATATATATATAGATGATAATGGTTAGGGTGTTATATTTTTTATCCTATTAATTTTCTAGGATTTCATATGCCCTAATAGAGGTATTCATGAATACATATTATTTTATTATAAGAAAATAAATTAATGGTTTAGTTAATGAAAGAAATGGTTTTTTGGGTGAAATTACATCTCCCAATACATCATTTCAAAAATTGAATATACATATTATTCATCATTTCCATATATATAATCAATTATATGATTACATCATCATATAACTATTTCAATTTTGGTTTTGTATAGTTTATTTTGTAGTCATTATAAAATATTTTGTCTATAGTTCATTAAGGATTCGCACTATTTTACAGAAAAGTAACCAGTTTAATGAATGAGTGACATATATATGTTATACTGAAAGATTTTATAAGTAAATATTTATAATTTTACAATTAAATAAATATTCTAGAAGGTCAATATAAGAATTTATTTTTTATTTAATCTTTAAATAAATTATATTGAATGAATTTTATTTTTTTATGCAATCTAGAGGGATTATATAAGAGGTTGTAAACAAAATATATCAATATATTTACTACAATTATAGATCCAGATGAAGGTGACATGATGTTTTCAATAGATTTATAGCTAAATCTATGAAATGTTTAATCAGAACATTGGAGTTTTAAAAGAATTATTTTATAAATAAAATCATGTTATTGAGTTTAAGTAAAAAATAATGTAAAGTTATTTAAAGAAGCATATTTTTTTCATATTTGAAACATGATTTTTTTGAGAGTTATTTAATTTTTATTTTAATTATACATCTTTCATCTGATTATATGTGTCTATGTATTTTCTTGATAATACTCTCATTTTCCATAATATAATTTTTGTAATTCGGATTATAGTGATAAACAACTTTGAGGAATAAATATATATAGTTTATTTTTTTCATATTGATCACGGGATTTCAAGTGGATAAATACAATTCTAATTAGGTTGGATGCGGTATTCGAATGGTCAAAATAAAGAACAATGTATAAGTTCAAAATAACAGATATATGAATTTTGGTATGGAGGTATCCTTATCACATTGTGAAAATTTTAATTATTCATGTAGGTGAGGAAATATTTGTGTTTTTCTATATATTTTATAAAAATATAGTTTTAAATTATTATATTTTTTGATAATTTATAGTCATACATTGTATAAGTTTTATATTTCCACTGTGAATTAGATACATAATTATCAATTTATAAAGTGGTATTTATGTTACACTCTTTATATATATATATAATATACTTCTATTATATATCATAACCAATCATTTAAATTTATCTAATTTTACTACAAATTAAATTCATGATAGTTTTTCAAAATAAAATTCACCCCCTCCTAAAATGTATTATTTTCTATAATTTCATAACACTAAATTTTGTATTATATAAGGTATTAACATATGTTTCATTAGACTAAATAAATTATAAGATTAATGTAATTTATTAATGGAACCATTAATTGTTGGTAATTAGATAATATAAATTATATAAGACCACTGATTTTTGATATTACTGATTATGAACATTGAAGAGATCATATGAAATCCATTTTGATATACAACAGTATTGATAAAATTGTTATGATTTTTGTTAACAATAATATTTATGATAATTAAATTAAAAAATTTACTAGAGAAGGTAAGACAAACTATTAGCTGAGTTATAGGGTTCAAAATATTCTTTTGTGTTCAATTACCAGGAATATCAAAATTATGGCATCTTCTTATGGGATGACTAACAATATTTTGAGTAATATATAATTAACTCACTTCAAAACAACAAAAGTGTTGTAGAATAAAAGATAAATGGTACTTGTAAATTATAAATAAATTTATTTTCCACCTAGTTAAAATGTTGCGCAGAATAACAAATGATTTATTAATATTATTTATATATTAGAGTCACTTAGTGAAAAAGCATAGGATTATGATCATCATATTGAAACAATTATTGATATTAAACCCATATATGGTACAATGATAAAAAATAGAAAATAAAATTAATTTCACAAATTAAATTCTTGATTATCTTATTAGTACTTTTATATAATATTTGAGTTGATTAAGAAGTGACAAAGAGAAGAATGAATAAGAATGATGTCATTTTTAATTATAAATATTAAATAATTATATTTATGATGTCTATGTCTTATGAAAATTTATAAAAATATTCAATTTATAATTTGAATGTAAATTTTGAATCATATTTTTGTTCTTAGAGGGAGTGTGAATGTAAACCTTATATACTGGTGAATATAAATTATATGATAACTATCAAGAAATATTTTTATTATAAATATATGAAAATTAAAAAAATGTAAGGAGAAAGATACTTAGGAGATGATTTGTTTTTAATTTTAAATACTAGGTAATATAAAAACTATTTTTCAAGGATTGAATATAATGTAGAATCGTTTAATAAATTTTTTTATGAAAAATGGATGAATCATTTGAAGGCTTCAAACACATGGAGTAGAAGTAGGGACAATATATCTTTATAAATTACACCTGATGGGGTAGGTATGGTCATAATTTTGTTATATTTTATATTGGAATTATAAATACCAACATATGATTTATCTATAAGGTATCCACAGAATCTCAAAAAAAAGTAAGGGATGGAATTATATAAAAAAATCAAATGTAAAATTTTGATCTACTTCATGGGATGAAGAAAATGTTTTTACACCAAAAGACGGGGATAAATTAGTCTTTATTGAATAAGATACTAAAAATTTATCATTCCATTTGAAAAAAAACAACAAAAATTATGAAAGGATATGATTATGATAAAAAAGATCCAAGAATATCCCATTGTAAAATTTAGAAACATTACTATATGATTTCTAGAAAAAAACATTACTCTTAGATTGGAAACAATTTAATAGATCAAAATATGATAAAAGTAATTTGGGTATACAAGTTATTTATTAAATAAATATTATTATAATACATATATCAAATATTAATTTTGTAAATAAAAATTATGATTATATTTATAGAAAACTGATACCATATAGAAAAACATCAAGAATACATATTTTTTCTAGAAATACAGTTTTTTAGAAATATAATTTTGTTATAAAAAAATATTTTTTAATAATTAATGTCAAATATGGGACATTGGAAAAATAAATGTTATTTATTTTATGTTTGATACTATCGTTTTCAAAAATCTTATAATTCTAAATTATTAATAGCTATACAACATAAGTTTATTTGAATGATGTGAATTATAAGGGATCTATTTTCTAATACATATGAACATAAGACAATCAATATAAATATAATATATTATTTATGAAAAATTTTATTTTCTTGTGGAAAAAATTATTGTACAAGGATAGTGGATGTTCAATATATATTACTCGAATTAAAAATTTCTTCCAGAAAAATAATATTTTGAAAATATGAAAAGTTACTTATGGACATAATTCGTATCGATAAATATGGTGAATTAGTGATAGTTGATTTCATTGTAAAGTTTTAATTTTTTATGTTTTATATGTACTATGACATAATAAAGATCTCCTCTATATAAGATGATTTTGTGATGATGGTTACCAAGTGATCATCTGGATTGCTATATTTACTTTTCATGGTTCATAACATACATTCATTATAATTGATGATTTCTATGAGAATTTCTATAAATTAAAATAATAATACATTTAAAAAAAATATATACCTTGTGTAAGTGAAATGTAAGATCAATATTTGTTGTTAATTAACTATTAGGGAACAGTAATGTATGAACTTCAGCTAATATTTTTTTAAAAAAACTTCTTTTTGATTTATATGAGTATAGGTTTAATACTTCAAAATATTTGTACTTGTAAATGTTGTAGGTAATAAAATTAATTATTGAAATATATTATTTAAATACCATATTCTAAAACATCATATTTCATGAACATGGATTTATTTGGGATAACAAAACAAGAATTATTATAGTCTAACACTATTCTAATGTCTTTGTTGAGGATTACACTATATATAGTTGGATATATTTTCTATAAAAATGTATGATTATTTTTTAAGGTTTACTATCATATTTTAGAAAAATAAAATCCAATATTTTGATATAATTCAAAGAAATTATAGTGGAGAGATTGGAAATTTTTATTTTTATATTTTTATTAAAAAATTAATCACTCTATATTTCCCACATCAATGAAATTATTATGAAAATGGTGAATCTTAATAATCAAATTGTGTCCTTCAAAAAATTAGAAGTACAATATTGACTGAATAATAAATTACTACGCTATTTTTGGACGATGTTGTTGTTACTAATTTTTATATTATATGTCAATTTTTATATTAATTATTTTATTAAACACATAATGATTTTTGGAATGGAAGAATGAAAATACATTCTTACATAATAATTTTTGGATATAATGTTTTTGTCATGAATCTAAATACAGATATTAATTAATTTGATCCAAAATATTATAGTGGATATTAAATTTATATTATATAAATAATATTTAATTTTACTATGTTAAAAATTTACAACCACTATTGAGTAAAAATTTCATGTTATGTTTAGAGAATCTAATCCTTTTGTTTTTAAATAATCAAAATAAATTTTTGTAGATGATGCTTTGAAAATGAATTTTTAACCTATTATGGAATATTCATTAGGTGGGATATTAATAAAAGAAATAATTTAATTATTTTTAACTTCATAAAAAGTTAAAATTATTAATTTAAAATTTTCAATTTACATATCCTTGAAATAAATTCACCTTATGGAATCATCCAACTAAAAATATCACTGCATATATAGAAAAAAATAGATAAAAATCATAGTTCATGAAGAAATGAATGTGGGTATGGTGCATTATCATCCCATATTGATCCTAAAACACATGATAATGATTTATTTTATGATGATTGAAAAATAGGAATACTTCATGAACTCAATGAGTATGAGAGGAACAAGGATTAATTTTTTTTTCATAAACCAATTAATCTCACATGATTGGAGTAAACTGGGTTTTAATTAAAAAACATTATAAATAAGAGTCAATGTTTGAAGACATAAATGCATTTTGGAAAGTTTTATAATCAACCAAGTGGTATATATTTTCAAAAACCTTTTCACTGGTAGAGATACATGAATTTAGCTAGATTATTCCGGTATTTTCTACATATTTAAATTTTTCCCTATATTAAATGTTTCTGAAATGTTCTTTTCATCATTAATTTGTTTAAAATGTAGTTTTCTAAGAATATCCACCTAGTTTTAAAAATATAAAATCACTGGAACATGCATTTTACCATACCAGTGCTCATTTTTTAGATCATAAATATTTAGGATCCTATTATAATAGACTTTCAGGGTTTTTTCATTAAAATAATATTTTTTACCCATATGCTAATTCCATAAATTTTTTTAAAAATAATTTCAATCAAAACATGATTGCGAAAATTTATGTTTATGAAATTTTATTTGGGGTGACATTAAAATTTATTTCTAAGCCCTTTTTATATCATTCGATATGAGAGTTTGAATTTATCATGGTTTGTGGACTAACTTTTTCTCTTGGGTTTCAAATTTCACAACAAAGTGAAGGAATTTTTTATCTAAAAAATTATATAATAATTATTTAATCAAGATATTAGTTTTTATAATTATAATAGTGTTTGTAATATAATGGGAACATAAAAAACTATTGATCATGTTGATTATGGAAAATTACTTGATTGAAATATTTTTTAAGAGATAATTTGAATTTTAAAATATTATATAGACAGTTGACAAGAATTAATTTTTTTGTGTTGTTGTGTGTGGGATTTCATGAAAGTATAAAGGATATCCATTTTGAAGGAATCTCCAATATTGGTATATTTTATTATTTTCAAAAAAAAATTACTATGTTTTTTGGATCCAGACTTGGGTATATTTTAATTTAATATAATATGTTCATTTTTATCTTTCCACATATTAGGAGTAGCTTTGTATAATGGTTGTATAAGAGAGAAACACTTGGTAAACATTGCCCTGATGCAGTTAAATATTTTTTTAGAAAATTTTTTTTGCACCAATTATTTGTGAATGCAACACATACTCATTGATTTTTTTAATGATTTTTACTATAAATATATTATTTTTCAATAACACCAGTTCCATTGATTTTCCAAAAATCCTATCACAACAGCCATAAAAAGGAAAATTAAATATAATACACTATTTAATTTGGTATCACACAATAAAGAAGTTATTATTATTCAATTCATTAGTTTATAAAACTATTTTTTTGATATATTCAAAATACCCCTTCAATTAGATAGATTTTTATATAATAAAAACAATCATGAAATGGTTAATATAAATTTACAATTAATATATATTTTATTTACCTATATGCTTCCAACCAAAATATATGTAAAAATTTGGGATCATATATTTAAATCATTTTAATTATCGTTTGTTTAATCTTTTTAAGGATGTAATTTAATATAATTTTTAGTCATTTAGAAAAATATTAAAAAAATAACATCATCTGATGAATTTTTCAGAAGCTATATTTTACAATCATTTTTTTGAAGGATTATCATAAAAATTAGTTGAGAAATTATATTTAAAAAAATAATTTTGATGGTATGTTTCCTAAATTTTTGGGATGGAATAGTGTTTATTCATTTTAAATATTTCATTTTCAAAAAATTTGATAATGAATAACAATTTTTTGAAAGCACAATTTTTCTTGAAATTAAATTATATATTTAAGAAATTATTATTACATCGAGATATTAATTCAAAATAATTGATCATATATGGAATCTATACTATCTGATTGCAATATATGTTAATGGATTTGATGTGGGAAGATTATTTCTACAGATATAATTTGAACAGGAATGATATCTCTTAGATTCTCCCCTTATATTTTACATGTGGTTCTTATATTTTCCATAATGGTTAAAATGTTTTTATATATGATTTATAGGGATTATTACTGTTATATTTATAATATTGAGATTATGAAATATGGTTTGATTGACATGTATCATTTTGATAAGTATGATATTTTTTCGGAAATTAGTTACCTTGTTCTATGGTTATGAATCCATTATTCTAAAAAAAATCGGACCATGACTTATATTATTCAACTGTCATTAGAGTTTACTATGCAGTTATAGTTATTAGTTAATTTTATTGAATGAAAACTATATCATTCAATCTCTAAAGAAATATATACATGCAAACATTGAAAAGAGTAGTGAATCATTTTGGAATGACCTTAAATGTATAATTTTTTTATTTTTCCATATGATTACCAGTGTCTCTAGATATTTTTTAATGAAAAAATCCTAAAAATATATTTTCTTAAAAAATTAATAAGTTTTTAAAATTAAACATCAATCCATAAAAGGTATAATAATATTTTAGTTGGTTCAAGATTTTGTTTTTCTAATAAATGGAAAATTAAATCTATACAAATTCATAATGTTTACATTTTCAATATCATATGAAATATAATGAAATTACAAAATGTAAAATTATTTAAGAGTTACATTGATTTGATTCAATTAAATTTTATAATTTGAAAATTTTTCATATACACAAGATTTCTTACAAAGTTGATAATAATATTTCCTAAAATAGAGAATATAATGAATTTAGAACCACCCATAAGGAAATAGAAACTGTTTTTTTGTTGAAAAAAGCAATGTAGTGAGGAGATTTAATTATGATTTCTCCATAAATAATTTTTTGATAAATCATTAAGGGTTGTTCCATAAGAACATATTCAAACATGAAAGATAAAAATTTAATACTATATGAAAAAAATATAAATTATGTTGAGATACCCAGACATGAAAATGATGAAAATATTTGAAAAATCTCTTGAAGATTTCATGAAGAAGAAAAATATATAAAGGCAGGAGAACCAATTTCTGATCATGACATTGTGTATTCATTAAATTTTTTAGAGAGAGCATTTAAATTTTTTATAAAATTATAAGAATAAAAATAATTGTGTTTTAAAAGAAATGGATTAAATGATTTCTTATGTATTTAGAAAATGAATTCATATTAAGAATATTTTTAACCATATATTATTCAATAAAAAACATATATTATGTTTTAAAGTAACATATGCAACTTTATTGAATGTTTTTTTCAAATTCCATTTTGGTTTCATTCCATTTTATACTAATATTAAAAAATTATTATTATAATATCATAAAAAGGTTTTCCATAATTATGTTATAAGAAAATATTAATAAATTCTTCCATTAAATAAATGTTCTAAAAGGAGTATATATGAATGTATATCTTATTATATATTTACATAAATGTTATAAAATAATTTTTTATTTCTTGTTATTTTTTCTAGGAGTGCTATAATGGTGTTGAAGAAACAATATTTATTGTAGTGGTTCAAGTGTATTTCAATTATATATAGAGATGATGATACTGATCTTTTTATAATTAAACATGAGAAGCAGAATAACCTATCATTCTATTTGATTAAAGTTTTTTATAGATATAAAAATATGTTTATGGTAGAGAAGAACATATTGTGTAGTGTTCTATATTCGAAAACGTTTTGAATCCTTATAACCAATTTTTGTTTAGATAACTAATGTTTGTATTTTATTTATATATTTTCCTATAGAGAATTTTTATTTTCTAAATTTCTAGAAAATACTCTAATTTTACACATTTTAATTTTCTTGTTCTTATCTTATAGTTCTATGGTTCCCATGAAAAATAAGACAGAGGTTGTTCTGATCAAGTTTACGAAGGGCTTATTGAAGGAGGATTTGGACTATTCCAATTAGGTTGGTCTCGGTCTTCCAAGGATGGTATGATAAGACTTCGAATAGGTTAAAAATTAGGGAAACAAAATTTCAGGTCTATAAACATTCTTATCACATTTTGTGGAAGTTAATTCCACACGTAGTTAGGATATTTAACTATTTATTACCTTTTTTAGAAATATGGTTACCCATTATTTGGATTTTTCATATTTAAAAATATATTATTGTAGAAGGTTTATATTTTAGTTATGAGTATCTATAATAATATTCTTTTTACAATTAATATCATATCATAAAATATTTTGCTATGATTTTTTAAATACTCTAATTATATATCATAAAAAATCATTCCAAATTAGTCACTTTTACAACATATATAATTTTTTACATCTTGTCTAACTATAAATTAGCACAATCTTTTATTATTTTCAATAATTTTATGTTCCAACAATGATTCCCTATAATAATGTTTTTTCCATAGTTCAAGGATATCATTAACTACGATCTTTATCTATCTTGATTCAAAGTATATATTTTAAAGACCTATGTAATGATATATATATTATAATTCAATGTTATTATTTTCAGGTTTTACGTTTTTATTCCATGTACTTTTAAGAACACTAATTTCATATGATTATCAATCACAATGTTTTGATATTACCATCATGATAAGATTTTTCATTTATTCATACACACCCATCCTTAATGAAATTTTTATTGAACCTTTTTTGGGTGTCGGAGATCAACCATGTTATTATATTTTCATTCCCTATGTTTTGAGGATTATTCAAACAAATTAGATGTCTATATTTTGGTTTATTATATTGTATTTTAGTATAAAATATTATTCATTTTATAAAATAATCATATTATACATGAGGTCTCTAATGAAAAATAACCAATATATCCATAGGATATTAATATTTACAAAATTTGATGTTTTATATCATATATAATATGTTATATAAAGTCATATGTTAATTTTTTCTCTAATGAAAAAAATATATCTGTATAGATTGATACTATTAGTGAACTGTATGATGCAAGAAAGATCAAATAACTATAAAAAACTAAATAACTTGATGACCCCATCAAATAAATTATTTTATTATCTATACATGAAAATGTATTAATAGATGAAAATAATGACTATGAGGAATACAAATACTGTTATGATTCAAAATACATTAAAGAGTGCGATTATTCTAATGAAAAATTTGATTCCAAGGATGTTAATGATTTGGAGTACCTGTAAGAATATAATTACACTGATAGACCTGATGAACCAATGAAATAGATAACCCCATCAACCCTGAAAAAATAAATGGTGATGTATAAACATATAAGATTGAAGAAAAAAATAAATACTACAATTTCACTAAAACTAATAATTCAGAAGTCCTTGATACCCAAATTTTTTGGATAATGATAAAAACCATGAATATACTAACATCAGTGATAATACCCACAATGCTAAAAAACCGAGAAATATGATGACAAAAAAATCCCTAATAAGACCAAGTATTTGGAAAACTGTGAATACTGTGATCACATAGATGAACATGACGACATTGTAGACATATTTTGCTATAATGGCCACGATGATGTCAATGACCATGATGTCATAGGGTTTACTATATAAATTTAAGCTCTTGATGATGTTAATGGAATTAAAAATATTGATGACCATTTTAGTTCTTCACAATACTAACTCTATAATTGACACCATTGATGTCAATGAACATTAAGACCATTATGAAAAAGGAATGTTGAAAATACGGATTCCCTTGGAATCCTCAAAACCACTGATAATACAAAAGAAACCCAAAAAACTATTAAAGAAACTAAAAATAATAAAACAAATATGATGATAATGATTAATCCCATGATCTTGATGAAACAGATGACCACAACGATCATAACAATGAAAAGGAAATGAACAACCTTAAATACCCTTTTGACCCAAAATATGTTTATGTAAATCGAAAAAATGATCCAAATATACTTGATTAAACTAATGATATTGAAAAATCTAATGAAACCCATGATTTTGATTTCTAAAATATGTAAATGTATCTAGTGAAAATAAATACCATAGTTTTACAAATTTCATTTATGATTTTTAAGATACTATTAAAATAAATAAACCCTAGAACATCGATTTTGTTACCTCTGAGGAAACTATTGAGCCTGATGATCCAGATGAAAAAAAGGATGTTGAAAAAAATGGAAAATATGAAAACACTAATGATATTGAAAATACTAACAAGACCAATTATATAATGATGCAAAACAGACATCACCACTAGCATTGATAATTATGATAACTAAAGGACCATAACGATGCTCACAATGCCACCAAAACTGATGATAATAGTGACTTTAATGATACCAATGAACCAAATAAAAATAATAAACATAATTTCCTTGATAAGAATGATATCCAATATTATATCAAATTCCATGATGAAATTGGAAACACTTTTAAAAATAGTGATATTGAATTTCTTAATGATAATAAATATGAGGTGGGTCGTGATAACTCTAACTACATAAATAAAACCCACTATATTAAAGGAATAAAGACATTGATGACCAAAATTACCATAATGATTAGGATTCTAATTCTATTTATTTTTAATACCCATAATATAGATTTTGTTGTCCCTATGATGCCTAAAATATCATTTTAATCCTTAATCTTGATGATTCAATTCAATTTAAATAATTTTTTGACCGCAATTATGTAAACCCACTATAGAAAATAGAGGCATCATTAAGAAACATGATTTAATTCAAAATGATTAATCTAATATCCTAAATGGAATTGATGAAACAAAAACCTGGATGGAAACTAGTGAGAAAATTACACAAAAATATTATGACACCTCAGTGTATTTGTAATGCCCCATCCCCGGTTACCTAGAGTCGGTGCATTATTACATAACATTGAGATGATCACAAAAGATTGAGTCTCGAATGATCAATTAGTTTAGTATACTTGGAATCACTAGATACATTCATAAAGTTTACATTACATAATAAAGTGAAAACTACAACAACATCTTGTCACCACACTAAATTCCCCTTATACAATCCATGAAGGTCATTCATAAAATACTTCTTCACATCCTGGGAAAAATAAAACACAGAAAGGGGTGAGCTCATTTGCCCAATAAGGATAACAATATAGAAGAAACTTTCATAAATAAGCATAAACATTTAAGGCAATGTATAACAAAAACAAAAGCCTTTTAAACATGAATTTCAGCATAATATGGCAGAAATAAAATGAAATAATTCCATTATCTTATTCATATGTATATTATAATAATGGAGTAATCACACGCAATATCAATAACCACATTCATAATGATGGAATTCATAATTCCTGACTATCATAACTGCGTAGCCAAGGCCTCGTGCCAAGACTACAAATAAGATTTTGTCAAGGCCTCGTGACAAGACACTAGTTTTTCTCATGAGACATATCGATTCATAGAGGAGCTATATCAGGCTCCACCCATCACTTATTAAGTCCAATGCATTCCTCATATGAATAGGTTTAAACCTAACATAAACATTCATATTAAAACTAGCATACGAAATGTCAATACTTTCTCCATAAACCATGAATGGTATAGAAATAACACATTCATAGTCAAACATATCACAAAACCTTCAATACGATATGGAAGTTTTGTATCATAAAAAATCTACATTAAATAATCATAAAATCCATAAAAGGATATTGACATAGATGAAATAAAAACTATTAGAGATAAATATCTATTTTTTGAAATCATTTAAAAGTCACACATTTATAAAAGAAGTAATTTAAAAGAGATTTTTGAATCAAAGTGTCTCATGCCACTTTGAAACTTTTGAAAAGAAATATCATTTCAAAAAATTCATGTCCATATAAATAAATCACTAAAATCATTTTGAAAACATGGACATTAATTAAAAATATTTAGAAAGACATATATTTAACAAATTTAAAATTCTGATCTTGATAAAGAGTACCTTTCAAAAAATTTAAAATTTTCATTTTGAAATCATTTAAATGACACATAATTATAAAATAAAACATTTACATTCATAATATTCTTATAATCTAATAAGGTATGCTTTGACGATTTTATAACGGGGGAAAATTTCCGCACCCGTCGTTTAAGTTAAAAAAACATTCTTACCTTAATTCTGTCGAAATGTTAAAAAGGACCTTGTTTGAAAAATGACGTAATGATTCCTTTATATAAATCTTACAAAAAGTAAAAAAAGTTATAAATTAAATTAACACATATTCTTTAAAATAGTAAGAATGTTTTGAAAAACCTTTTTAAGAATCATGGATGTGGATGATAAAGAGGTCCCAATAGATAATTACGTATAAACAACCTCGGATAATGAAGGGATTGTGAAATAAACCCATACATTGTACTTTTACTTGGTTGATGGTAGTTTAACCTCCTGTATAATGGTGAAATAATTGTTATTAAATTATAAAAGAATAATATATATTAATATGATATCATATATGATCTTTTAATATTGCTATGTTAATAATGTCATAGTATTATCGTCGTTTCGGGTGTTAACTTACTCGTTTTCTTTTATATCATTTCTTAAATAAGTTGTGTTTATTATGGATATGTTGTATCTTATTCATATACATAATGATATCAAGTCCTTAAAAATTATTTTTAATTATCAAATGAGAATTATACTTGCATAGATACGATGGAGAATGAATATCATCGCGTTCGTGGATACGGTAGTCCGTACGTACGCACGAGAGACAATATCATTCTTTTGATATTAAAATAATATATAATTGGATGTTATATCATATATAAAGAATCATTATCAAGTTATATTTATTATTTACATCAATTACACATCATTATCATACCCATCCAAATAATAATGTTTTGAATAACAATTACACCACGACGTGGAGACGGTAAGTCGTACATACGCACGTATGGTGACATGTCAATAAAAGGATGGACAGAATACTGAATATGGTTGTACCATATTAATAATAATATCACAGTATATATAAGATAATGTATTTATTATTTTATAATGAAATAACAAAGAAATAATAATTTGAAGAAGAATGGAACTTGAAAGAGGGTGGTGAAAATGTTACCTCTTCTTCAGGTTCTTCCTTTTGATTTGATCAAAAGGGCTTTATAGGTTGGATTTATGACTAAATTTAGGCCTCTAGGATTAAGGTAGGATATTTGAGAGGGTATTTGGGTAGAGTTTGGAAGAACCATAAGGCTTTTAAGGTATGAATAATTAGTTAGAATTAGTGTCCTTTTATAAGGGGGAGGATGGGCTCTTTAGGAAAAACATAAAGTATTAATTTATAGTAAATTAATATTCGGTTTCTAATGGATTCAAAGTGGATTATTAAAAGTCTAAGGTGGGGATGGGCCTAAATAATTTCAACCAATAGATTTTAGACAGGTTTGTGTCATTATATTATCCTTATCTTTTAGATATTACTCTTTGTTAATTAGTTTGACATTTACCATGTCACTTTGTTTTTTTATATTATATAGTTAATAAACATACTATATAAGTAAAAAAGACCCAAAAGTGGCCAATTAATGATACATATTTCATGACATAAGTTTGTGGCCTAACCATAGATTTTTAGGACTGGAATATCAATTAATAATATAATATTTGTTTTAAAAACTCTTTTATTTATATTTTGACACTATTCAATAATTGATTTTTTTAAAAGTCATAAAAACATTATTAATTCAAAAACAATTTATTTAATCAATCCCAACATGTCATAGTAACCAATAAAATTATTTTATGTCATCAAAACTTTCATATTATATTTATTTTAACATGTATAATACCAATTTTTTGATTCTTTCATTAATATGGAAAATACTGCATCACTATTGTGTCATAAATAAATTTAATTATTAAATTACTAAAAATTATAAATAAATTACCATTATGTATTAAATATTTTTATATTTATAATTCATATTGATATTTGAAATGATAACATATATGACCTTATGTAAAAATTGATTTTATAAAAGTTATATTCTTATGTCATTTTTGTATTTACTTTAACTTAATTAATATAAAGTATCCTTATCACCTACAAATGGATCCATGGGGTCCCAAAATCGACCCAAAGATGAACATGGTCATAAATGTGTCAAAAAATAATGTTTTTACACGTTTTAGGGTAAATTAATATTATTATAATATTATTTTTTACCCTTATTTAACAGATTTACCCTTTAACCATGGTAAATAAAATATTTACCCATGTAATTATTCAAAATGTATAAAAATAAAAGTTACCAATTTACACAATTTGTAAATCATGATTCCAAATATGGAATATATTTTTATAAATTCAAAACATAGAAGTGGACGAAATTATTTTAAAATTAATTCCCTTTGTTAAAACAAAAAGCGTGTTTTTAAGAGATAATAACTATGAAAAGATTGACACTTGTTTATGTCCGGTTTAAATGTGAAATTATGTCCAATGACCAAAATTGTATTATATGGTATAAATATATTCTAAATAGACTTTTAACCCACTAAAATTAATAATTTATCAATATTAAGTATTTTGATTAAATATGTTGTTTTTAATTAAAATTTAGTAATTTTAACTATTCGTCAAAAAATAAAAGTTATCCGAAAAGTACAAAAATTTTACCCTAGGATAATATAGATATTTAAAATACAAAAATTATGTCCATTTAGAGAGATAAAATTTATTAAATTTCAAAAAGTGGGTATTAATATTCATAACGGTTACTTTGATTGGTCACGGTGTGTTAGAATCTCGATGTTGCGTGCATTCAAGCTATTGCATTATTCAAAGAGAAATGTAACATGGAAGCTAGGGGTGTTACATTATCTCCTCATTAAATAAAATGTGTCCTCGAAATATGAAATTGTTCTTCCAAAATAATAGTTTGAAAATAGAAAATATCTTTGTAGGAAAACCCACATCTGAAATTGGTTTAATAAAATTTAGTCTTAAAAAGAGGAAAAGAGAAATGAAAGGGTCACCACCAAATTATGATCTCGATTTAGAGAAAATTGGTGGAAATTAGAGACACGTAATTGGAGGAAAAAATAAAATATTTATAGGGAGTGATTGGGGTCATCAGTCACAAACAATTTTAGAATTGAGGGCCTCAATTCCATCAATATATGATGATTTAAAATATCATGGGTTCAACAAAACATCAGGTATTAGGATAACAAATGTTTGGTTTTAAGATCCATTACCTAATTTTTATGAATTATTTTCTTCATAGAATAATGGAAATATATATATAAACAAATATATATATATATACTTGACAAGCAGAGTTTCATCCTTCAACTAATTTCTACCAAAAACTAATCTTTCATTCCAAAAGATAATAGAACTCAAAAATATTATATTTATCCTAATCGTATAACGATAAAAACATTAAAAATATACCATTAAAATGAAGAAGAATACTTTTTAATGACCATGGAAATCTTGCAGGCTAGTGGTAGGTAATAAAGGCGTGTCGCACTATGGTAGTAGTTTTGATTCCTACAGTTTTGTCTGACACGACGGGTTATCGCCCGACCTGCAAGTTGTACTTTTCCTAAAACTATAGTATTATAATATTACAAAAATTGATCATAATAATTGTTCTAAAATTAAACAATACTATCAATAGTACAACTTAATCAACTCCAAACATTATATTTATCCAAAGTACCTCTATCCAGACTCTCTGTAAAAGGTATCTAAATTCCAAAATCAATTGTCACATCAGATTCCCAAGACAAAGTAAATTTTTTCTTATTGTCACATACTAAAAATATTATTACCTTAGTCATATTAAAACCTTAATGAAAACAACAAGTACTGCAGTTCAATCCTTATATATATCACATTATTCTTATAAGCAGAATATAATCCTTGAGTCCAAAAACACAAATACATTATTTATTCCACATCAATTGTAGTAACAACTTAAGATTGGACTTGATCCCTTGGCCTTTTATGAGGTAATTTTCCTTGGCTCTTAGGGAATTCATTCTCATAATTCTCCATTTCTCTACAATTTTAGCATTCAACATTGTCAGCATCTTTCTTCCCCTAGTAATCATGAGCCTGGTGTCCTTTTTCTCCAAATTTGTAACAAACTCCCATTCTTTTTAGGCAAGTACTGGGGTGTTTTTCCCACAATTATCACATAAGGTAAAATCCTTATTTCTCTTTTCCCTTTATTTTTCACATTTTACACCGTTCTCTTCTCCTCTTGCTTTAATTTATTGTCATAAAATTTAAAGAATTCCTTTTCTATCTTTATAGAACATGAGACAATGTCTTCGTATGACGAGAAGGATTGTGAGAATAATTCTCGATGGAGAAATGGTTTTAACCTATCAAATAAATGATAAATCTTACTCCTAAGGTTCACGTATATAATCTGATGAATGCCTCACTAACCTTGTAATGTTAGCTTTATACCTTTTGGCATTCTCATCCTCCTTTTTCCTCTGACTGAGAAATTTCTTTTCCCTATCTGCTCGATGGTCATGAAGAAAGTATTTTTCTAAGATAATATATTTAAACTCCCTCCATTACATACTTGATTCTTCTTCATCATCCTTTTTGTTTTGAATTAATGACCACCATTGATCAGCATCTCTAGTGAGGTGGTAAACTATCATGATATCCTTTTCCCTTTCACTACTCCCCAAAGCCTGAAATATTTTCTATAGGGAACATATCCATTGCTCAGCTATTAGTGGATTCGTACCCCCATTAAATGTTTGTGGTTGTTGCCTCATGAAGCGATCTAATAATGATCCTCCACGCTGTGGATTAGGGTTCTCCATATAGTTAAGGTTATTATTCATAACCTAAGTGAGTTGTCCCAGTATGGTGATTAGTTGATTAGAACCACTTGCATCACCAGCACCACTATTATTATCGTGATCAAGAGGGAAATCCCTACATGGTGTTCATGCATTGATATGGTTTCCATTTCTTCCACTAGGATCCATTTCTAAACAATGGCATATAGTAAATTAGTTAATGAATCGCAATACATAAATCCAAACTTGTAAAACACTTATCATAAATTGAACATTTTATGGATATAATCCATAATAATAAAAATGTATTCTTTGAGGAAGTATATACTCATAAACTCATCATAATGGTTAGTAAGGAAAATGAGAATTATCCTAAGAATATCCCCTAGGAGTGTCGTAACCATGATTACAACAAGACCCATTGTCGAGCACAAGTTCTCGTTCAAGTCTAGCTCAAAGCGGTGTTTTTGGGTTTTACCCCAAGGTATATTTGTGCCAGAGCCACCTCTACCTGCTTGTATCTAGACAGGGATGTTTTGCTCAGAAAACTCACAAAATCTCTACAATACCAAAATTCTAGGAAGTTATTATAAACAAATCCAAAAAGTCCATCTTAGGTCTATGTGTTCTAATAAGAGTTTATCAGAATCTAGCTTCCAAGGTCTGTACTAAAATTCCTTTGATACCAACTGTAATTCCATGACCCCTGTTACCCAGAGCCGGTGCATTTTTACATAACATTCGTATGATCAGAAAAGATCGATTCACGAATGATCGATTAGTTTAGTAGCCATGGAATCACTAGATACATTAATAAAGTTTGCATTACATAATACAGTGAAAACTATAACAACATCTTGTCTCCACACTCATATCCCCTTATACTATCCCTGCAGGTCATTCATAAAATACTTCTTCAAATCCTGGGAAAAATAAAACATAGAAAAGGGTGAGCACATATGCCTAATATGGATAACAATATAGCGGAAAATTTCATAAATAAGAATAAGAATTTAAGGCAATGTATTACTAAAACAAAAGCCTTTTAAACATGAACTTCAGCATAATATGGCAGAAATAAAATGAAATAATGCAATTTACTTATTCACATGGATATTCTACTAATCGAGTAATCACACGAAATATCAATAACCACTTTCATAATGATGGAATTCATAATGATAGACTGTCATAACCACGTAGCCAAGGCCTCGTGCCAAGACTACAAAGAAGATTTTGTCAAGGCCTCGTGCCAATACACTAGTTTGTCTCATGAGACCTACCGATGCATCAAGGAGCTATAGAGGGCTCCAAATGTCACTTATTAACTCCAATGCATTCTTTATATGAATAGGTTTAAACATAAAATAAACATTCATATTAAAACTAGCATGCAAAATGTCAACACTTTCTCCATAAACCATGAATGGTACAGAAATAACACATCAACATTCAAACATATCACAAAACCTTCAATACAAAATGGAAGTTTTGTATAATAATAAATCAACTTCAAATAATCTTAAAATCCATCAAAGGATATTGACATAGATGAAATCAAAACTATTTTAGAGAAATATCACTTTTTTGAAATCATTTAAAAGACACACATTTATAAAGGAAGTAATTTAAAAGAGATTTTTGAATCGAAATGTCACTTACCACATTGAAACTTTTGAAAATAAATATCATTTCAAAAAATTCATTTCCATATAAATAAATCCTTAAAATCACTTTGAAAACATGGACATTAATTAAAAAGATTTATAAAGATATATCTTTAAAATATTTAAAATTCTGATCTTTATAAAGAGTACCTTTCACAAATTCTTAAAATATTCATTTTGAAATCATTTAAAGGTCACATAATTATAAAATAAAACATTTACTTTCAAAATAATATTATATTCTTATAAGGTAAGCTTCAACTATTTTATAATGGTAGAAAATAGGTGCACCCACTGTATAAGTTAATAAACATTCTTACCTTAATTATGTCAAAAAGGTTAAAAAGGACCTTGATTGGAATATAAAGGAATGACTCCTTTATAATCTTCATATAAAATGTCAAACAAGATTATAAATTACTTTAACCCATAATCTTTAAAATAGTAAGAATGTTTTGAAAAACATTTTTAAGAAACATGGATGTGGATGATAATGAGGTCCCAGAAGATAATTACGTATAAACAACCTTGGATAATGAAGAGATTATGAAATAAACCATTACCTTGTAATTTTCCATGGTTGAGGGTAGTTTAACCTCCTGTATAATGGTGAAACAATTGTTATTAAATTATACAAGAATCATATATATTAATATGATATCATATATGATCTTTTAACATTTCTTTTTTAATAATATATTGGTATTATCGTCCTTTTGGGTGTTAACTTACATGTATTCTTTTATATGTTTTGTTAAATAAGTAATGTTTTTTATTGATATGATGTATCTTATCAATATAAAAAATGATATCATGTTCTTAGACATTATTTTTAATCATCAAATGAGAATTATACTTGCATGGATACGATGGGGAATGAAACTCATTGCGTTCGTGGAAACGGTAGTCTGTACGTACGCACGAGAGACAATATCATTGTTTTGATATTAAAATAGTATATAATTTGATGGTATAACATATATACATAATCATTATCAATTTATCTTTATTATTTACATCAATTACCCTTCATTATCATACCCATCCAAATAATAATGTTTTGAATAAAAATTACACCACGATGTGGAGACGGTAAGCCGTATGTATGCATGTATGGTGACATGTCATTCAAAGGATGGATAGAATAATGAATATGGTTGTACCATATTTATAATAACATCACATTATATATGAGATACTTGAGTTATTATTTTATAATGGAAATACCAATGAAGGATGAATTTTAGGAAGAATGGAACTTGAAAGAGGGTGGTGAAAACGTTACCTCTTCTTCAGGTTCTTTCTTTTGATTTGAACAAAAGTGCTCCTTAGATTGGATTTATGACTAAATTAAGGCCTCTAAGATTAAGGGATGATAGTTTATAGGGTATTTTGGTAGAGGTTGTCCAATACAAAAGGATTTGAAGGTATGATGAATTTTTTATAAGTAGTTTCCTATTATAAGGGTGAGGAGGGGATCTTTAGGAAAAACATAAAGTATAAATTTATAATAAATTAATATTCGGTTTCTAAAAGCTCCAAAGTATATTATTAAAATTATATTGTGGTTATGGGTCGGATTACTTTCGACCAATATATTTTGGACAGATTTGGGTCATTATATTAACCTTATCGTTTAGTTTTATCTCTTAGTTAATTAGTTTGACATTTACCATGTCACTTTGAATTTTTATATTCTATAGTTAATAAACATACTATGTACATCCAAGATACCCCCAAGTGTCCCATTAATGGTACACCTATCATGATATAAGTCCTTTGGCCGAACCATAGATTTTTAATAATAGAATATCAATTAATATTATAATATTTGTTTTAAAAACTCATTTATGTCAATTTTGACACTATTCAACAATTGATTTTTTTAATTCATAAAAACATTATTAATTAATAATAAATTATTTTAATCAATACTAACATGTAATATTAACCAATAATCTTCTTTTATGTCATCAAAACTTTCAAATTATATTTATTTTAAAATTTATAATACGAATTGTTTGATTCTTTCATTAATAAGGAAAATACGGCGTCATTATTGTGTCATAAATAAATTTATTTATTCAATGTCAAAAAATTATAAATAAAGTAAAATTCTGTAGAAAATATTTTTAGCTTTCTAATTAATATTTACAGTCAAAATGATAACATATATAACCCTATGTAAAAATTGTTTTTCTAAAAGATATATGCTTATGTCATTTTTGAATTTACTTTAACTTAATTAATATAATGTGTCCTTATCACCTAAAAGGGGCTCCATGGGGTCCCAAAATCGATCCAACGATTCCCATGGTCGGACCTGTATCAAACAATAAGGTTAGAATACTTTTTAGGGTATGTTAGTATTTTTATAATATTATTTTTTACCCTTATTTAACAGATTTACCCTTTAACCATGGTAAATAAATTTTTTACGGAAATAATTATTCAAAATGTCTAAATATAAAATTTACCTATTAAAAAAATTTAGACCTACTGATTCCAAATATGGAATCCATTTGTCTAAATTAAAAACAATGAAGTGGCAGAAATTAATTTAAAATTAATTTCCGTTGTTAAAACACAAAGCGTGTTTTTACGAGATAATAACTATAAAAAGATTGACACTTGTTTATGTCCGGTTTAAATGTGAAATTATGTCCAATATCCAAAATTGTATTAAATGGTAAAAATATATTCTAAATATAATTTCAAAACCCTCAATATCATAATTTATCACTATTAATTATTTTCATTAAAAAGGTTGTTTTTAATTAAAATTTATTAATTTTCACTATTCATCAAAAAATAAAAGTTATCCGAAATGTACCAAAATATTACCCTAGGCTAATTTAGTTATTCCAAATCCAAAAATGAAGTCCATTTTGAGAGATAAAATATATAAAATTTCAAAAAGTGGGTATTACTATTCATAACGGCTACTTTGATTGGTCGCGGTGTGTTAGAATCTCGAAGTTGCGTACATTGCAAGCTATTACATTATTCAAAGAGAAACGTACCGTGGAAGCTTGGGGTGGTACATTATTTCATAAACAAAAAAAATATTGATGAATCCAATGGAAATGAAAATACCAAAAATCCCTAAATGAAAATATGACATCGGTGATACTGATTTGAATGATATCCATGATGAAATCTATGGGATCAATGACTTTTATTGATAGTGATGACTTTAATGACCCATAAAAACATGATTAAATTGATGAATCTAGTGAAATTAATGACTCTAAAAATGTTAAGAGTAGTAGGGCCTCTGCTGACATGGATTTCCATGATAACATTCACCCCACTAATGATGTTTCCAATACTAAGGAATATAATAACCATAAAGATTCCAAGGGAAATTATGATTGAAATTATTCAAAATATTTGATGAATATGAATCTAATATGAGACTGGTGACATCGATAACACTACTTCTATAGATGACAATGGAGGAATCGATGAACCAAATTACATCAATGATACTAATGAACTAGATGACATCAATGACACTAATGATAAGGAAAGATAAACTAATTAGAAAATACCTTATCAACCATAGTATATTAATGTCCATAGGGACCTAAATAAAAATTATGAAACCATAAAAATAGAAAACCATGAAAAAATCTATGACCATTTATCCCCTATAATAGAGATGAAATTAAATAATTATTCAATACCAATGACCCTGATGTTTTCTATGATCCCTATAACCCTGAATTTTTTAAAATCATTGGTGGAAATGACTACATTTGAAATAATGAAGATTACCTTAAAGTTTATAAAACCTATTAGCTCAATAAATACAAAAATTTTGATGAAAATAGTTTCCATATAGTGGTGATTAACAAAAACCCTTGAGGAATTTGATGAAAAAAACATTCCCAATGATTATGAATATATTTAGGGCACCAATGAAACAAAATCCCTCAATAAAATTAAAGATTAAATTTACACTGATGATGTTGTGGAACTTAATAAAATCAATGATACCGTGTAGGATGAAAAAACATAAGAACCCAAGAAACCAAACAATATATAATACAATGAAAACACTATTGAAAATTATGATAACAACAAAACCAATAGTTCCAATTTATGAATAAATCCTTATAATGGCAGTGACACTAACCTCACTAAAAATGGTGATGATATTGATAAAAATAATGTTATAGATAATGGAATAAACACTAATAATAAAAATTAACAAAAGGATATAGATTACCTCAACATTTCTAATGAGATAAAAAATAATAATCACAATGATTTCCCAAACGGCCTTAGAGACTCTAATGAATTGCATGGCCCCACTGACCTTGATTTTTCTAACAACCATATTGAAGAACATAATTTTACAATTATTATGACATTGATAATGTTCATGATCCTATTAAAAACGTATATACAAAAGATATCAATGATCCCCATGAAATGGATGACAACATAAATAATATTTTTACTAAAATTATTGATGAACCAGATGATATAAATGTTTTAAACCACCCGAACCACTATGATGAAACTGAGTACATTTATTACCTCAATAAAAGTTATACTTATAGTGACAATGATTATTATAAAGACTTTAATTATATCAATATGATCTTAAAATTCAAAAAATTGAATAATGTCAATAATATTAATGATGAGGATGATAATAATAATCCTATATATATTTATGAAGAAGATTTCCTAGGAAACCTTTTAAACATAGTGTAAGGTGACTAAATTGTAATCCCCATAATACATAAAACACTAAAAATATTTAAAATATAATTGGATTTAGCAACATCAATTACCTATATTAAGAAATATATATTTGATGATGTCAATGACCATGAATACATCAATTATACATATATTGAAATAAAATTTTATGAATGAATTTTTATTTTGAATTAGTAAATTCCTTCTTATGAAATGATGTTATCGGAAACATATGCACTACTTTTGATATTTCAAAGAGTTGTGAGATATATAAAATCAAAAAAAACATTATGAATCATAATATTTTTTAATATGGTCATTGTACAATGATCACTAATATTTTTAAATTATGGTTTATAATAATATTATCTTGAATTGAAAAATATGAATTTTTTTGACCCATCCTAGAGAGCCTCATGTCCTAACTACCCCAAAACCTCTTCAAATAGGTCAGAGAACACTGACTAGCACTGAGTAGGTGTCACCCCCAAATGGGATGCATTAGCCTAAGTAGCTCTATGAACACACACCACTCTTAGAACAAAAACATGGAAATGGAAAAACAAAACATATAAAATGCATTAAAACTACTATATCCTGCAAATAGAGTACAACAATAAAATTAATGGAACTTAATTGGTCTAAAAAAATCCCACCAAGAGAAAAGAGTATGTAGTCAAAAGTCCAACTTGTATAGTAAAAGGATCTAGGAATGTCATCTGAAAAACTACTAGAACACACCTCAGCCTATCCAGTCTCACAAGGCACCACCTAGTTTGGGTTTACCTGGAATCCCATCAAAGGGTTGATCATACACACAATACTTGACACATGCGGGGAAATCCCATGCAGAGCCAAGTAAAACAATACTCAGTAGGACCCCTCAAAACAACAAAAAGCACCATAAAATAAAATACCAAGAAAGAAATATCAAAAAGGAAATACCTTTTAGGAATACATAAAATAATACCACAAAGGAAATATTATTAAGGGAAAAAATTTTATCCCCACATAGATATATGTTTATAATAATTATATAAAAAACATCCAGATATACTCAATATAATAAGATACACTATCTCAACAAGAAACATAGTCTCTATAAGGCTCATAGTTTCCTTAAAGAACATAATATCCATAAGATACACAGTCTCGATAAGACACACAACCTCGATAGGAAATGAATTAACCATAAGACACACAGTCTCTATATGACACAAATTCTCTAGATCAAACCCAACCACATGAATGATTGTTGAAAGAGCACTTGTCTGGTAGAATATAGTAATCAAGGAAACAGTTTATATGAACCCTGCCACAAAACCACCTAATATATCTGACAATTTCAATCTCATCTTAAGGGTCCCAATGTCATATATGTCTCGTCAAACAGTCATATCATCGGAATGTTATGCCTATTTGAATTTTCAAAATGGGGAAGGCCACTAGGCCTATGGACCAGTCATGGAGGTCAACCACCTTAGTTGACCACCTAGTCTTGTTGTTCCCATTTTCAACCTCACTACAACATGTCAAGATACTATGGAGATCAATTATCCACCAGCTTCCACAACCGCAAGGTAACCCAGTCGACTATGGCCCAATCTGGCTGCCCTAGGTCTGACCTAACCCATTGGGTCCGAACCGAACCAAACCTTCTTTTTTGAGATAGACCCAACTGTACTAGGGATGACCCATTTCTCTTGGGCTATCTTGACTTCTCATTTTTTCCACACTCACACATGGGTCTTCTGGATCGGTCAAAATTGTCTTCGGTCGTATCCCATGCGACCTTCACCACAACCGCCACATCCTGAGGCACAACAAAGTTCCATGTATGCCACCTCTTCATGAGGATTCCCACATCATCCACGATTTCTTGTCCCTATATGAGGCCTCCCTCTAAGTTCCAAATGCCCCTTAGTTTCCTTCTACATCCATCTTCATGGCCACCAACTCTAGTAACCGCGCTGCCTCATGCCACCGTGCATTTTCGTTGCGACGGACCTAGGATGGTGGTCCCTTCCATGGACCACCGAGCCACTATTGATTCATGTATTTCTGAATCAATTTCATATCACTGAAGATTGGTTCCATATCTATATAGATCAAACTTCGTTTTCAATTTTTCCTCAATATCGGGGTATAATTTCATTTAGAACCTCCCAACAAGTTTGTCCACCACCACGAGGGTCCAACGGTGAAGAATGCAAAAAACAGGGGATGGAAATGTATGAAAAAAAACATTGAATAACTAACCTAATCCTTTTTTCATGAAGGTATCAATCCATTCTCGCTAGAATAAGTAACTAAGAAGAGTCTAAAATAATCTCCCATTAATAAATCGCACAATTATAAACCACCCCATAACAATCAATCCAAGGATCAATTTTTTCATGAATTTTCTTGTGTTCTCCATGAAAAATAAGAACATGGAAATAACAAAGAAACTACTAACCTAACTAGATTTTAAATAAATTGTTGACAACGAATGTTTGAGTTACTATTATTATATATATCCTCTAAATCTATTGGAGTGATGATCCAAAATCCATACATTGATTGGCCATTGTACTCTGGAAAATCAGTCATACGGTTCTCTAAATTTATTGTGTTTGAGTGGAGAACCATAAGTAAATTATATAACCATACATTTAATGGAGAAAAAATCAATCCATAAATAATATAATTTAATTACTATCTCATATTTTTCTAGTTTTTCAACATAAGACTCACGCCGACTAATGGTAGGTCATGCATAGATAAAACACAACATTACAAACTCAATTGTGGTCTCATACTTCTATTTTGATTCATAATTCATGTGTTATTAAGATATTAAAAAAATAATTTTATTTAATTGTTTTATTAATGGGTAGGTCCTTGGTGACTTTTTTATTATATGACCTTCACCCATCAAATTTATGTTGCATCTAGGGTAGAGCCTGAATTCTAAGCTCAAATACACCCTCAGATTTTTTATCATGGAACCCATTTAAAATATATTCCACTTTTTAAGTAAATATGAACACACATAATATTAAAACATAAATAAATTTCATGAATTTTTCTGAGCTAACAGTTCCTAAGAATCACACACAGTCTCAATGCATGGTTCTAATAATATTCTTAAATATTTACTAATTTTTTTTTAAATTCAAGTAACTAAATTCTCCCCACATTGGGCTTTTAAGTCCTCGAAATCCAAAAGAAGGACTACTCAAAAAACGAGGGTAAAAAGAATTAATATGTACATCTCACTAACATTTTTTCTCCTAGAGATACATTTGTTGTCGAAAAAATATCACAAGAGAAAATGAATTCCCATGAAGGATCATCTCCTATAAATACCTGATCTTCACTGGGTACTTAGAAAACATTTCCCCATCATCGATGTATAAATTTTCCCCATAAATGATTTATGATGGATCATGCATTTACATCCTCATCTGTGACATGTGGAAGAAGTCATGTACCCTCTATAACTACGATGGTACAACAAAGTGGCACTCCACCTCACCAACTCCATGTAGTATTAAGAAAGGATTAATAATCCTCGAAGATAGATTATCGCTCTGGATAAATCTACATAATAATTATCGAGGTAAGACTCGAAGGAACACAGGGTATCCTTACTAGAACACCAAAGGCCTTCGACTCCAATCCACATAAGACTTCTATCATCTCTGTGCAGTCTTCATCCACTCCCAGATGATTTACACCTTCTCCATGGAAGCTCACACAAACCTGGTCCCATGAGTGCTAACATAACTAAGTCTGTCAAGGAATGTAGAGACCTATCATTTTTCCCATACAAGGCATTGAATGGTGTCATACCAATGGTGTAGGGATATATGTTTTTGTATGAAAACATTACCAGTGGTATGTGATCCTCCCAACTACACCCAAAATCCATCATTCATGCATGTTGTATGTCCTCCAGAACCTGAATGGTCTTGCTAGTCTAATCGTATGTATGAGGGTTAAATGATATTTTCATGTTTAATAGAGTCCCAAATTCCTCCTAAAATCCCTTAAAAATATGGGATGTAAATTTAGAATCACAATATGAGACTATTGTAGATGGAACTCCTGGAGTCGAACTATCTACTACATGTATATGCATCCTTATGTCGCTATTGAACTATGCTCCTGAATATCATGGATGTGGGATAACTTGTTGATTCATTCATTGATCACACAAGGTATCTGTTCCCCTAGATGTATGTGTTAAATATATCATGAATTCCATCGACATCTCATACCACTTCCATTCAGACACATCAAGGGGTTGAGTCAATCCTGCTGGAACCTATTTCTTGATGTTCACCTACTGAAAAGTGATGCATCGATAAAAAAACTGTACATCTCCCTTCACCATCCCTATCTCCAAAAACTAGCTCCATTGGTCCATATACGTCCTCTTCATGCCTGGATGTTCCTGAAAATTGGATGCATGGAACTCCTTAAAACCCACCTCTCATAATTCCACTATTACAATTGTATGTCCTCTAAAAAGAATGATGTGATCACCAAATTTTTAATATACATTAGGGGAATGCTCAGTTGAAATATTATCTTGTAAAGTCTTGTAGTTGGTATCCCCAAGATGTTCCTCCATGAATTATTGTTAGAGTCGTTGGGTAACAACCACCCATTAGTGGTAAGCTACTTCATCACCATACATAATGGATATCTTCAATGAGGACAACTACTCATATTCCTCATTCAACAACTATTAACTAGTTCTCCTATAGAGAGCATCGGTCACCGGATTCCCCTTCCCAGGAGTATAAAAAATATCGTTGTCATATTCCTAGAGTAACTCTATCCATTGCCTCTATCTCATTTTATGATCCTTATGAGATAATATATAAATGATTTTTTTTGTAATGTCCTGGATTTTTCCTTGTATTATTTTAATATTAAATGTGAATTAATTCGAGACCAGGCACTGAAACAACGTGCAGTTCCAAGGCCTGGTGATCCCAGAAAAAATGTTCGAATTTAATTTAATAATTAAATAGCATGTGCTTGTGGTTTTCCGAAAAAAGTGGAATAACTCCCGAACAGGTGCTCAGATCAGAAATCTGAGGGCGGTGTTGCATTCGGGACAATGATTTTACCTTAGGTGAGGCCTAACATTGGCCGGCGCACTTCAGTGGTGAAAACTGGTTTTTGGACATAACTATAATAAAATATTTAGTTAAAATTAATTTTTTAAATCCTTCTTGCAGCGAAATATTTTTATTCTTCTAAATAAGGATTTTGTAGAGGGGGTCAGGCTTACAATTCCCATAACTCTAAATTTCCTTGGAGAGCTCTAGAAAAAACCTCACGATGCATCAACGACATTCTTGAAGGTTTTCGGCGGCATCGACGATGCGGTGACCAGATCTTCGACAAAGAGCAACGCAGATCTAGGTAGGATGTTTAATCTATGATTTCTTCCATGTTCTTGATTCCTGCGACGAATGCAGGCTAATCCATGAACAGATTAGTCTATGGATCAATAGTTCTTGCAGGATGGAAATTTGTGGGGATTTTGTGAGATTGAATCCATGTTGATCTATTGTTGTTTATTTTCCTGCTCTTTTTAATCTTATAACGGGATCAAATCAATGTTGTGACGAACGATGGTGGAGGTTCGTTCCTAAAATTTTGTTTCATTGGATTTCTCCCCTTTCTCTACTTCACATTCTTCATGGGGCGATGAACAACGGATTGTTGCGCAACCGTTCTGCGATGCAATGATCCCAAATTGTAGATCTAACCTCAGAGCGATGTCACGGAGGTGCGACAGTGGTTTCTATGGACAATTCAGAGTGGATCGAGAGTTATGAGTTTTCGGTCATTTTTATTCAGATGGATCATTCATGATTCATGATCCGTTTTAGGGAAAGAAAGCACCTGTTAAGGTGTTCATATGATGAAACAAACCAACCCCTTGAGTATTGGGATGAACGGAAGATAGATCGCAGATCCGGAAGATCGGCCGAAGCGTGAGGAAGAAGACAACGTTTCTGGAAAAATCCCAACTACACGGCGTATAGTATGGGCTACACGGCGTGTGTTCATCGGCAGATCACCTGGCATTTACTCTGGGAGTACACAGACACGGGTTCGGTACACGGCCAAGGACATGGCGTGTATACCCCACCCCATCCAGACCCGGAAAGATACACCGGATACCCCGTGTACTGGTACATGAGTAGGCGACATGGTCATGGGTTGGGTACACGACCAAGGACACGACGTGTATACCCCTCCCCGGCCAGACCCGTCCAGATACACGAGATACCCGATGTACAAGTACACGGGGAGGTGACATGGACATAGACATAGACCATGTACGGGCACATGGCCAGCGTACACGGAGCGAGCCCCAGGTGCTCATACACGGCGTGTGATTCTTCTACATGTCATGTAGTTACATTCTATTCGACAAGCCGAATAACATGGGATGTTTACACAGGCGTACCCGGAGTCAAGGAACATGGCGTGTGATCATTCTACATGTTGTGTAGTTGAGTTTTACACATCATGAATGGATGACATGGGCCGTTTACATGGGAAGTACCCGTGGTCACGGAACACGGCGTGTAACCATAATACACGCCGTGTAACCAATTCTTCATGACGTGAGCCACTTTTCTTCTGTGACATGGACTACTTTTCTTAGGGTTCGTACTATTGGTCTTTTCTATGATGGTTCTGGCATCATTTCCTATATACAGGAGTATGATCCCTTCAGTAGGACTTCCTGGATAGAGTGGCTGGAATCCCCTCAGTGAGACCCAGAGCTGAATCCTCTATTCATTCCTGGAACACTAGGTAGAGTTATTGGTATCGACGTGACAAACTTTACCCGGGCGATGATCCTCTGGTAGTGGATTAGTTCAGACTGAGTAGTCAGAATCATCCCATGACTTGGTTGTGATCCTCATATGAGCATCATGTTCTCAAAGTAGTTGTGGAGTGTGTTCTCCTAAAATGAGTACTTCATATCTCTCTTTAGACCAAGGAGTGTGTTCTCTTTGTTACATGCTTAGTGGAAACTTCGAGCTGGATCGTAGTGGTGGTATTCGCGATAGTCAATCGTTTATGAGTAAATCTAGTTATTCTTGTTAATATTATTTGGGAAAAAATACTGTGTAGAGCTGATTGTATCTTTTATTTGTGGGATTTTCCCTTGTTGTATTCCTTTGTGGTTTCACGGTGTCCTACTGGGTATTATTATACTCACCCTTGCACGTGCTTTGCCCACACGTGTCGTGTCTTGTGCAGACAAGTGAGCCTTTGACTGGATTTTAGGTAGACCATGACCGGAAGGTACTCAGTGAGGTCAGTCAGGCTGATGTCTCTTTCTACGGCTACAGACAGCAGTCCCAACACCATTCTTTACACGTTGGACTTTGTTACAGACTCTCTTTTGGTGGGCTTGTACTTTTGGCCCAGGGTTTTACGTTATTGTACTTTACATTCTTGTCATACTCTGTTGGTTGGGTTTTAGTTTATGCAATCATCTTTTCCTTTTAGTAGTTTTTACTTATCAGTTTTGTGGGATTGGAGATGTGTGTGCATGCGTACAGGTTTATAGGAAATGCCTCCCATGTTAGTAGCATGCATACTCGGTGCTAGTCACCAGCCCATGGACTATTGGAGGCGGGCTTGGGGAGTTGTGGACTAGGCCCCACTGGGATGGGATGTGAAACAGTGTTATCAGAGGTGGTCAGTTCTACCTTTGGACCGAGAGTCTGTGATTCGGTTTTGGAGCAACACTGTTAAGTGTTTCGAGTTCGGATTTCATGCTAGGGACCATAGTGTTGGTGCGGGCACCCGATTTATCCATACACCGGGACTCTGATGACTTTCTTTTCAACTCGGAAAATGAGAACACTAGTTTCAGGGGAAACATATGGTACATGAATCATGTATGAATGGATTGTGGTTTCCATGTCCTTCTTGAGTCATCTCTCCAGATATACTAATAGACTGAGATACATCTTGTTTCCTCCGTGACGCAAACCCGCTAGTATCCAGCAGCTCAATCACGAGGATGAACCCATTTGTGATGAAGCTTCGATTTATGGACCAGATCCCCTAGTTTTACCATCGGGTGGTGTACCAGTTATCCCACCACCTGTGGAGAAGTGTTTAGTGTTTGCTGAACCAGTGGAGGAGGAGCGCAGGATGAGCGAACTCCATGAGTTTCAAATATAGAGAACCCTCAGGTATCGAGGTGAGCCTGACCCTCAGGCAGCAGAAGAGTGG